>JAGIQG010000033.1:18163876-18755660 GCA_024679065.1 Sphyrna mokarran | reverse complement strand
AGGGGTTAAGTGCCGTCTGTAATGGGGAGGGGGGCAGTGCTGCTGTATGCGGGGGAGGGGGGCGTGCTGCTGTATGGGGGAGGGGGCAGTGCTTTTCTGTATGGGGGAGGGGGACCAGCACTCTGTGTGTGTTGTGGGGAGGGGTGTTAGATGGCAGTGATCTGGATGCTGAGAGGTCTTTTCCACAATCTCCCAGTGATGTTTACTTTGCTCAAGGCCCCCATTCGAGAGAGGGAAGGTGATATCCCACCGATTTCAGGCTCTTTGGTGTGAATAAGCCCCAGTCCCTGAGCGGTTTAATGATATCCACCATCGGGACCTCTGCATTGCCCAGGGTGCAGAGATTCAGGGCTGAAATCCCACTGAGAAAACTGTTGTTACGCAGACCATTTTTCCCCACCAATTCAGCACTGCGCGTGCGCAGTTAAAACAAAGTTTGAAAATTGCTCCCTGCCCCATTGCAGCCGGGCTGGATAATACCTCCCCATAACCCCCACAGACATTGCCCCATCGCCACAATATTACTGACCCACTTATCCCTCCAACCCTTCGCCATCCCGACTGATCATAGCCCCCTGCCCCTTCCCTCCTTCTCCTATCCCCCACTTTGGTAAGTGGTGAACACCTCCCACTTCTGAGGTTCACTGAGTGTTTAATTCACTGAGTGTTTAAATTCACAGAGTTTAATTCACTGATTGTTTAAAATCACTGGGTGTTTAAATTGGCTGAGTGTTTAATTCACTGAGTGTCTCAATTCACTGTGTTCAAACTCACTGAGTGCTTAAATTCACAAGAGTTTAATTCATGGTGTTTAAATTCACGGTGTTTCAATTCATGGTGTTTCAATTCACAGTGTTCAATTCAAATAGTGTGTTTAATTCACTGTGTTTAAATTCACTGAGAATTTGAATTCACTGAACTTTAAAGCCACCCTGAATGTTTAAATCCATCCTGAGTATTCAAATCAACCCTCAGTGCTTAAATCAATGCTGAGTGTTTCGATTCACGCCAGTGTTTCGATTCACGCCAGTGTTTCAATTCACGCCAGTGTTTCAATTCACGCCAGTGTTTCAATTCACGCCAGTGTTTCGATTCTCATTGTTTAAGTCCATCCTGAGTGTTGTAGTTCACTGAGTGGTTAACTTCGCTGTGTTTATATTCACTCTGAATGATTAAATTCAGAGTGTTTCAATTCACACTGAGTTTTTTAATTCACTGAGCACTTAAATTTACTGAGTGTTCATATTCACGGTGTTTAAATTCACTGAGTGTTTAAATTCACTGTGTTTTAATTCACCGAGTTTTTAGAACATAGAATACTACAGCACGGTACAGGCCCTTCGGCCCTCAATGCTGTGCCAAGCTATGTCCAAACCCAAGATCAAGCTATCCCACTCCCTAACATTCTGGTGTGCTCCATGTGCCTATCCAATAATCGCTTGAAAGTTCCTAAAGTATCCGACTCCACTATCACAGCAGGCAGTGCATTCCACATTCCAACCACTCTCTGAGTGACAAATCTACCTCAGACATTCCTCCTATATCTCCCACCATGAACCTTATAGTTATGCCCCCTAGTGACAGCTACATCCACCCGAGGAAATAGTCTCTGCACGTCCACTCTGTCTATCCCCCTCATCATCTTATAAACTTCTATTAAGTCGTCTCTCATCCTTTTCCACTCTAAAGAAAAAAGCCTCAGCTCCTTCAATCTTCCCTCATAAGACCTACCCTCAAACCAGGCAGCATCCTGGTAAATCTCCCCTGCACTCTCTCCAATGCTTCCACATCCTTATCGTGAGGTGACCAGAACTGTACACAATATTCCAAACGTGGTCTTACCAAGGTCCTGTATTGTTGTAGCATAACCCCACAGCTCTTAAACTCAAACCCTCTGTTAATAAATGCTGACACACTATAAGCCTTCTTCACAGCTCTATCCACTTCAGTGGCAACCTTCAGTGATCTGTGGATATGAACCCCAAGATCTCTCTGTTCCTCCACGTCCCTCAGAAATCTGTAATCTGCATTCAAGTTTGTCCTACCAAAATGAATCACCTCACACTTTTCAAGGTTAAACTCCATCCGCCACTTTTCTGCCCAGCTCCACATCCTATCAATGCCTTTTTGCAGCCTGTAAGAGCCCTCCATCTCATCCACTATTCCACCAATCTTAGTGTCATCAGCAAATTTACTAACCCACCCTTCAGCCCCCTCTTCCAAGTCATTGATAAAAATCACAAATAGCAGAGGACCCAGCACTGATCCCTGTGGTAACTGGCCTCCAGTCTGAAAATTTTTCCTCCACCAACACCCTCTGTCTTCTATAATACAGCCAGTTACTTAACCAATCAGCCAAATTTCTTTCTATCCCACACCTCCTTACTTTCTTCATGAGCCTATCATGGGGAACCTATCTCATCAAAGAATTCTATCAAATTTGTGGAGGCAAGACTTACCCCTCACAAAACTGTGCTGACTATCCCGGATTAAGCTGCATCTTTCCAAATGGTCATAAATCCTATCCCTCAGGACCTTTTCCATTAACTTACCGACTACCGGAGTAAGACTAACTGGCCTATAATTACCAGTGTTTAAATTCACTGTCTTTAAATTCACTAAGTGATTAAATCCATCTTGAGTGTTTAAATTCACTGAGTGCTTCAATTCACTCTGTGTTTAAATTCACACTGAATGATTAAATTTGTTGAGTGTTTAATTCACTGAGTGTTTAATTCACTGAGTGCTTCAATTCACTCTGAGTGTTTAAATTCACACTGAATGATTAAATTCACACTGAGTGTTTAATTCACTGAATGTTTAAATTCACTGAGTGCTTCAATTCACTGAGTGTTTAATTCACTGAGTGTTTAATTCACTGAGTGCTTCAATTCACTCTGTGTTTAAATTCACACTGAATGATTAAATTTGTTGAGTGTTTAATTCACTGAGTGTTTAATTCACTGAGTGCTTCAATTCACTCTGAGTGTTTAAATTCACACTGAATGATTAAATTCACACTGAGTGTTTAATTCACTGAATGTTTAAATTCACTGAGTGCTTCAATTCACTGAGTGTTTAAATTCACTGAGTGTTTAAATTCACACTGTTTCAATTCACTGAGTGTTTAAATTCACTCTGAATGATTAATTTCACTAAGTGCTTCAATTCTCACTGAGTGTTTTAGTTCACTGAATGTTTTAGTTCACTAAGTGTTTAAATCTACTGAGTGTTTCAATCCACATTGAGTGTGTTGATTCACAGAGTGTTTAAATTCACAGAGTCTTTAAATTCACTGTGTTTAAATTCACTGTGTTAAATCAATGTGTTTAAATCAACTGGGTGATTACTTTCAATGAGTATTTAAATTCACTGTGTTTAAATTCACTGTGTGTTTAAGTTCACTGAGTGTTTAAATTTACTGTGTTCAAATTCACTGTGTGTTTCAATTCATACTGAATCTTAAATTCATTGGGTGTTTAAGTTCTCTGTATGTTTAAATTAATTGATTGTTTAAATCCACTGAGTGTTTAAATCCACTGAGTGTTTAAATTCATTGTTTTTAAATTCACTCTGAATGATTAAACTTACTGTCTAAGTTCACTGTGTCTAAATTCACTGAGTGATTACGTTCACTGAGTATTTAAAGTCACCATGTTTAAGTCCACTGCATGTTTAAGTTCACTGTGTGCTTAAATTCACTGATTATTTAAATCCACTGAGTATTTAACTTCACTGTTTTTAAATATACTCTGAATGATTAAATCCATTGAGTGTTTAAATTCATTGAATATTTAAATTCACTGTGTTTCAATTCACTGTGTGTCTAAATTCACTGAGTGTTTAAATTCACTGTGTTTAAATTCACTGTGTGTTTCAATTCTCACTGAGTGTTTAACTTCACTGTATTCAAATTCACTGAGTGCTTCAATTCTCACTGAGTGTTTCAATTCACACTGTTTAAATTCACTGTACTTGAATTCACTGTGTTTAAATTTATTCTGAATTTTTAAATTCACTGAGTGCTTCAATTCAGACTGTGTGTTTTAGTTCACTTAATGTTTAAATTCACTGGTTTTCAATTCACTGAGTGTTTAACTTTACTGTTTTAAAATTCACTCTGAATGATTGAATTAACTGAGTATTTAAATCCACTGTGTGTTTAAATTCACTGTGTTTCAATTCACTATGTGTCTAAATTCACTGAGTGTTTAAATTCACTGTATTTTTATCCACTGAGTTTTTAAATTCACTGAGTGTTTAAACTCACTGTGTACAAATTCACTGAATTCAATTCTCATTGACTGTTTCAATTCACTGACTGTTTAAATTCACTGAATGGTTAAATTCACTGAGTGTGTCAATTCACACTGAGCGTTTTAGTTCACTATGTATTTTTGTTTACAGTGTTTAAATTAGCTGTATTTCAATTCACTGAGTGTTCAAATTCACTGTTTAAATTCACTGAATGTTTCAATCACACATAATCGTTGGGCTGAAGGGCGTGTTTCCTGTGCTGTTTTGCTCTTTGTTCTTTGTTCAATTCACACTGATTATTTCAATTCACTGAGTGTTTAAATTCACTCTGAATGATAAACTTCACAGAGTTCTTCAATTCACACTGAGTGATTTAGTTGACTGAGTGTTTAAATTCACTCAGTTTCAATTCACTGATTGATTAAATTCACTGAGTGTTTACATAGAACATAGAACATTACAGCGCAGAACAGGCCCTTCGGCCTTCGATGTTGCGCCGACTAATTATGAAAAAAAAAGCAATGACCCTCCAAACTAAACCATTCCCTTCTCTTCCATAAACGTATCTAATAACCTCTTAAACGCTACCAAACTTGGCGCATCTACAACTGCCGCAGGCAGGGCATTCCTCTCCCTAACCACCCTCTGGGTAAAGAACCTACCTCTGATATCCGTCCTATAACTATTACCCCTTAATTTAAAGCTGTGTCCCCTCGTGCTAGCTTTCTCCATCCTAGGAAAAAGGCTATCACTGTCCACCCTATCTAAACCTCTAAATCATCTTATATGCTTCAATAAGATCCCCTCTTAGCCGCCTCCTTTCTAACGAAAACAACCTCAAATCCCTCAGCCTCTCTTCATAAGACCTGCCCTCCATACCAGGCAACATCCTGGTAAACCTCCTCTGTACCCTCTCCAATGCCTCCACATCTTTCTTATAATGTGGGGACCAGAACTGCACACAATACTCCAAGTGCGGCCGCACTAGAGTTTTGTACAGTTGCAACATGACGTTTAACTTCACTCTTTTAGAATTCAGAGTGTTTATATTCACTGAATGTTTAACTTCACTGTGTTTAAATACACCAAGTATTTGAATTCACTCTGAGTGTCTCAATTCACTCAGAGTCAAAATTCACTGAGATTTTAAATTCACTGTGTTTAAATTCACACTGAATGATTAAATTCACACTGAGTGTTTAAATTCATTGAGGGCCCAATTTTACCATTTTCTTATCCATCCACCCCACTACCCACACACATCACTGTCCTCTTTATTCACCCCCCCAATACCCACACACATACTGTCCCCTTTATTCACCCCCCCAATACCCAACACATCACTGTCCCCTTTATCCACCCCCACTAGTCACACACATTTCTGACCCCCTTATCCACCCTCTCAATACCACACACATCACGTCCCCCTTATATCCACCCCCCACTACCCACACACATCACTGTCCCCTTTATTCACCCCCCCAATACCCAGACACATCACTGTCCCCTTTATCCCCCCCCCACTAGTCAAACACACATTCTGACCCCCCTTATCCACCCCTCTCACTACCACACACACATCACTGTCCCCCTTATTCACCCCCCAATCCCACACACATCAATGTCCCCCTTATTCACCCCATACCCCACACACATCACTGTCCCCTTATTCCCCCCCAATACCCAGGCACATCGCTGTCCCCCTTATCCATCACCCCCCACTATGCAGACCGATTGCCACCCCTACTCCCTCCAGCCCACCGATTGCTCGCAAAGTGGCAGCGGACTCCACCAGCCCCCACCAGAGATATGCCTGCAACCCTGACCAGAGATCCATCTGGACCCCCCCCCCCCCCACCCCCATCTGAGATACATCTTACCCATCTCCCTCCTCCTTCCTCCTCCTGACAACGATCTGTCCTCACTTATATCCCTTCAGAAGAACAAATGGATCTCTGATCAAGGAGTGGGGGTGTGGGAGGTGGGGGAGCAAATATGTCTCTTGGTTTGGCATCCCCCCTCCCCCTGCCAACCCACCCAGACAACGATCTGGCTCACTCATTCCCCCCCTGCCCTCCCCGGAGAATGATTTGGCTCACTACCACCCCTCCCCCGCCCCCCCCCCCCCACACCCACCACCCCCACAGAGGAATATCTGACCCACTTCCCTCCTCCCCCGTACCACCAATCTGAGTCAGGGAACTGTTGGAACTTCTGAATGTGCCTCTTCAGCAGCTGGAGCGCCCAATTCAGAGTTTTATTCAGTAGGTAACGGTGCGGTTCCGGTTTGGGGAACGCAGTAGCAAAGAGGGAAATGCTGATAGAAATGGGTGGGTAGTTCATTAATTGAATTCAAATGCATGCAAATACATTTAAATCACTGTTCCGCCCCATTTGTGCACGAAACAGATTGTTGCCATTCCTGAGTTTTGGTAAAAGTGGCAATCTGCGCAGGTAAGGGTGCGAATTGTGTTAATGGCCTCTCACCCGACTTTACCACATTTCCGTGCCCAAAAACAGGTGTGACGCAATGGTAAAATCTGGCCCTGAGTGTTTCAGTTCACACCAAGTGTTTGAATTCACTGTGCTTAAATCCACAGATTGTTTGATTTCACTGAGTGTTTGATTTCACCAGTGTTTGAATTCATTCTGAATGATTAAATTCACTGACTGGTCAGGAATTTGGTCAGGAAGAAGCGGGAGGCGTACGTTAGATCCAGGCAACTGGGGACAGAGGCAGCGCTGGAAAAATATAGAGTGTAGACGGGATCTTAAAAGGGGTGTCAGAAAGGCAAAAAGGGGCCACGAAATGGCTTTGGCAGGTAGGATTAAGGAAAATCCTAAGGCATTTTACTCCTATGTAAGGAGCAAAAGGATGGTTAGAGGGAAGATTGGACCTCTCAGGGACAGAGGAGGGGAACTATGCTTAGAGCCTGAGGGAATGGGGGAGATCCTGAATGAATACTTTGCGTCGGTATTCACGCGGGAGAGGGGCCTGATGTCTGATGCTGGCTTTGAGGAATTTGAGGACCCGTTAAAGGAAATAATCATTACGAGGGACGAAGTGTTGGGGCTTTTAGGTAGCATAAAGACTTATAAAGCTCCGGGGCCTGATGGTATTTATCCCAGGCTGCTAAGGGAGGTGAGAGATGACATTGCTGGGCCTCTGACGCAAATCTTTGTCTCTTCTTTGGACACAGGGGAGGTCCCAGAGGACTGGAGGATTGCAAATGTAGTACCGTTGTTTAAAAAGGGTCAGAGGGATAACCCAGGGAACTATAGGCCGGTGAGCTTGACTTCAGTTATAGGTAAGCTAATGGAGAGGATTCTCAGGGACAGGATGTATGAGCATCTGGAGCGCTGCGATCTGATCAGGGATACGCAGCATGGCTTCGTTAAGGGGAGGTCGTGCCTTACGAATCTAGTGGAATTTTTTGAAGAGGTGACAAAAACGGTTGATGAAGAACAAGCCGTTGATGTTGTCTACATGGATTTCAGTAAGGCGTTTGATAAGGTCCTTCATGGTAGGCTGATAGAAAAGGTGAAGGCGCATGGTATACAGGGCCAGGTATGTAGATGGGTTGAGAACTGGCTTGGGAGGAGGAGACAGCAGGTAGTAGTGGAAGGCTCTTTTTCCAACTGGAGGTCTGTCACTAGTGGTGTGCCACAGGGCTCAGTACTAGGACCCCTTCTATTTGTGGTATATATAAATGACTTGGAAGAGGGGGTAGGTGGTGTGATCAGCAAATTTGCTGATGACACTAAGATGATTGGATTGGCGGGTACTGAGGAGCAGTGCCTGGCAATACAACATGACATAGATAGGCTGGTAGATTGGGCAGATAGATGGCAAATGGAATTTAATCCGGATAAATGCGAGGTGATGCATTTTGGCCGGAATAATGTAGAGGGAGTTATAGGATAAAAGGTAAAACTATCCAGAGTATAGAGATGCAGAGAGACCTGGGGGTGCAAGTTCACAAGTCTCTGAAGGTGTCAGTACAGGTGGAGAATGTGGTAAAAAAAGCGTATGGTATGTTAGCCTTCATAGGAAGGGGTATAGAATACAAGAGTAGGAGTCTGATGTTGCAGGTGTATAGAACATTGGTTAGGCCTCATCTGGAGTACTGCGTCCAGTTCTGGTCGCCGTACTACAGGAAGGATGTAGAGGCCCTGGAGAGAGTGAAGAGGAGATTTACCAGGATGCTGCCTGGTATGGAAGGGCTGTCTTACGAGGAAAGATTGAAAACACTGGGGTTGTTTTCCCTTGAAAGACGTCGGCTGAGAGGGGATCTTTTAGAGGTATATAAGATTATGAGGGGTATAGATAGAGTAAATGGTGGTAAGCTTTTTCCACCATTAGAAATGGATAGAACGAGGGGTCACGGGCTCAGGGTGAGGGGGGCTATGTATAAGACGAATATTAGAGGCCAGTTTTTCACACAAAGGGTAGTGGGGGTGTGGAATGCACTGCCGAGTAAGGTGGTGGGAGCAGGCACGCTAGGGTTGTTTAAGGGTCTCTTGGACAGCCACATGAGCGGTCTGCAGATAGAGGGATATAGCAGGACTGTTTGAATATCGGGAGGACCAAATAGTATTAGACTATCTTTTAGTTTCGTCTCGGGAATGTCTTAGTTTTTTTTTTAGCATGTTTAATTAAGTCTTATTTGTTTCCGCAGGCAATTCGGTCCACCTTGTTGACCAACAAGGGGCATGCATGCGGCATGTCGTGCGAGAGCTGCTCTTGGAGGTTGCTTCAGGAGTTGCCTAGTGCTTCACGTCATCAGTGTATGCTTAAACTGGACCATCTGATGGGCAACATGACAGCTCAGAGACTATCGCTGTTGCTATGCTGACACATGGGTTTGGGCCTGTGTCTGCGGGAGTTTGCGCATTCTCCCCGTGGTTGCGTGGGTTTCCTCCGGGTGCTCCGGTTTCCTCCCACATCCCAAAAATGTGCTCTTAGGCTGGGTAACAAATTGTCCCTATATTGGTCTCTATATGGGAATCTTCAACAATAGGCACAGCCTAAAGTCATGGATATGTCATTAAGACATTAGGACGGCGGCGTGGGCTCGTTGGGCCGAAGGGCCTGTTTCCCGTGCTGTGTTGCTCTTTGTTCTTTGTTCTTTGTTGACTGTTGAAATTCAGTCTGACAGTTTAAATTCACTGCGTGTTCAGATTCACGGTTTAAATTCAGTGAGTATTTAAATTCACAGTAAGCATTTCAATTCACTCAGTGTTTAGTTCAGCCAATTTCACCAACAATTTGTGCCCGTCTTTGGGAGCAAAGTTGTAATAAAGTCGCATGTGAGGCCTTTATCGCAATCTGCAACCGAATTTGCTCAGATCGCCACTTTACCGAGACCCGTGAATGGCGGGGATCCGTTCCGCACCCAAATCAGGTGCAACCACAATTTAAATGTATTTGCATGTATTTAAATTGAATTAATGAACTGCCCCCCCCCGCCCCCCCCCCCCCGCCCCACCGACTGTTTCGCCCTTTTACCACCGTGTTCGCCGATCCGGGACCACACCGTTATGGACTTGCTGAATTACAGTCTGAGTCAGGTGCTCCAGCCTTCAGACAGCGCGTTCAGTGAACCCAACGGCTCCCTGACTCAGACCAGTGGTGAGTGTGGGGGTGGAGGAGGGTGAGATCATTCTCTGGAGGGGGGAGGAAAGGATTGAAGTCAGATTGCTGTGTAGTGGGAGGGTCAGATGGATCTCTGGCAGGGCAAGATCTCTGATCTTGTCTTTGGGGGGTGAAGGCAGGTCAGATGGACTTCTGGGGGGGGGGGCGGTGGGCAGCATCGGGTAGGTCTCTGGGGGAATGCAGTTGGATCTCTGGGGAAGGGGTAGCTGGATTTCTCAACGGGCAGATGAAACTCTGGTGAGGGTCAGGGGAATCTACTGCCACTCTGTGGGTGATCGGTGGGAGGGTAGGGGTGATGATCAGTCTGGGTAGTGGGGGGGAGGTGAATAAGAGGGGCAGTGATGTGTGTGGGTAGGGGGCTAGGTGGATAAGAGGGATACACACACAGATCACTGCCCCCTTATTCACCCCCCAACTCTCCAGACCGATCACCACCCGACCCCTCTGCCCCCAACCGATCACCTGCAGAATGGCAGTGGATGCCCCTGCCCCCACACCAGAGATCCATCTGCATTCCCCCAGAGATCCATCTGACCACCCCCCCCCACCCATTGCAGAGATCCATCTGACCCGAGATACATCTTACCTACCTCTCTCCCGAGTGTTTAAATTCACTCTGGGGTATTTAAATTCACTGAGTGTTTAAATTCACTCTCAGTGTTAAATTCAGTAAGTTTTGAAATTCACCCTGAGTGTTTAAATGTACTCAGTGTTTAAAATCATTCTCAGTGTTTAAGTTCATTGAGTGTTTAATTTCATTGAGTGTTCAAATTCACTGTGTTTCAATTCACATAAAGTGTTTTAGTTCACTCTCACTGTTTAAGTTCACTGAATGTTTAAATTCACTGAGTGTCTAAATTCACTGAGTATTTAAATTCACTGCGTTTAAAACCACTGAGTGTTTTAGTTCACTGACTGTTTAACTTCACTGTGTTTAAATTCACTGAGTGATAAATTCACTCAGTGTCTGACGTCACTTTATTTAAATTCACTCTGAATAATTAAATTCACTTTGTTTAAATTCACTGTTTCAATTCACTCTGACTGTTTTAATTCATTGAGTGTTTATTTCACTGTGTTTAAATTCAGTATGTGTTTGAATTCACTGAGTGTTTAAATCCACTCTGAATGTTTAATTGCACTCTGAGTGTTTAAATTCAGCGTGTTTAAAATCACCGAGTGTTTAAATTCACTGAGGGCTTAAATTCACTATGTTTAAGTTCACTTTGAATTATTAAATTCAGAATGTTTCAATTCACACTGAGTGTTTTAGTCCACTGAGTCTTTTAGTTCTCTGAGTGTTTAAATCCACTATCTTTCAATTCACTGAGTGCTAAAATTCACTGAGTGTTTGAATCCACAGAATGTTTAAATTCACTATGTTGCTATTCCCTGAGTATTCAAATTTATTGAATGTTTGAATCCACTAAGTGTTTAAATTTGCTCTGTTTTTAAATTCACTGAGTGTTTAAATTCACTTTGTTTAAATTCACTCTGAATGATTAAATTCACAGAGTGTTCATTTCCACTGAGATTTTAAATTCATGGTTTTAATTCGCTGTGTTTCAATTCACTGTGTTTAAATTCACTGTGTCCCAATTCACACTTAATGTTTCAATTCACTGCGTATTTAGATTCACTGTGTTCAAATTCACTGTGATAAATTCACTCAGTGTTTAACTTCACTGTGTATAAATTCACTCTGAATGAATAGATTCACTGAGTGTTTAAATTCACTAAGTATTTGAATTCACTGAGTGTCTAAATTAACCCTGAATGTTTAATTGCACCCTGAGTGTTTAAATTCACTGAAAGTTTAAATTCACTGTGTTTAAATTCAGTCTGAATTATTAAATTCACAGAGTGCTTCAATTCACACTGAATGTTAAAACACTGAGTGTTCACTGAGTGTTTAAATCCACTGATTGGTTAAATTCACTGTGTTTAAATTCACTGAAGGTTTAACTTCATTGAATGTTTAAATTTGCTTTAGGTGTCTAAATTCACTGAGTGTTTAAATTCATGGATTTAATTCACTGTGTATTTCATTTCATTGTGTTTAAATGTACTGAGTGTTTAAATTCACACTAAGTGTTTCAATTCGCTGAATATTTAAATTCACACACTGAGTGTTGAGTTCACTCTCAGTATTTAAGTTCACTGAGTGTTTAAATTCACTGTTTTTAAATTCACTCAATGATTAGATTCACTGAATGCTTCACTTCACACTGAGTGTTTTAGTTCACTGACTGTTTAAATTCACTGGGTGTTTCAATTCACAGTGTTTAAATTCACTCTGAATGATTAATTTCACTGTTTGAATTCACACTGTTTTAGTTCACTGAGTGTTTAACTTCATCACGTTTAAATTTACTGTATTTAAATTCACTGTGTTTAAATTTGCTGAGTGTTTAACTTCATTTTGTTTCAATTACTCTGATTAAATCCACTGAGTGTTTAAATTCATGGTTTTAATTCACTGTGTTTTAATTCAGTGTGTTTAAATTCACTGTGTGTTTGAATTCAGTGGGTTTAAATTCACTGTGTTTCAATTCAATATATTTAAATTCTCTGTGTTTCAATTCAATGTGTTTAAATTCACTGTGTGTTTCACTTCAATGTGTTTAAATTCACTGTGTTTCAATTCATGCAATGTTTAAATTCACTTTAAATGATTAAATTCACTGTTTCAATTCACACTGAGTGTTTTAGTTCACTGAATGTTTCAATTCATGTAGTGTTTAAATGCATTGAATGTTTCAATTCATTAAATGTTTAAATTCAATGTGTTTCACTTCACTGAGTGTGTAACTTCACTGTGTTTAAATTCACTCTGAATGATTAAATTCACTGAGTGTTTAAATGTACCGAGAGTTTAAATTCACTGTTTAAATTTACTGAGTGTTTAAATTCACTCAGTCTTTAAACTGACTCAGTGTTTAAATCAACCCTGAATGTTTAAATCCACCCTGAGTGTTTAAATCCACTTTGAGTGTTTTAATTCACTGAGTATTTAAATTCATCGTGTTTACATTCACTGTTTAAATTAACTGAGTGTTTAAATTCACTGAATTTTTGAATTCACTGAGTGTTTAAATCCACCCTGAGTGTTTAGCTTCAGTGTTTTAATTCACTCTGAGTGATTAAATTCACTGAATGCTTCAATTCACACTGAGTGTTTAATTTCACTATGCTTAAAATCATTGAGTTTTTAAATTCACTCTGAGTTTTTCAATTCACTGAGGGATTAAATCCACTGAGTGTTCAACTTCACCAAGTGTTTAATTCACTGAGAGTTTAATTCACTGTAATTAAATTCACGAGTGTTTAAACTCACTGAGTGTTTAAACTCTCTATGTGTTCAAATTCACTGTTTCAATTCACCGAGTGTTTAACTTCACTGTGCTTAAATTCACTTTGTTTAAATCCTAAAAATTCACCGCCTGTTCAAATTCATCGAGTGTTTAAATTCTGCGTGTTTAAATTCACTCTGAGCGTTGTGTTTAAATTGCCGCGGGTGTGTACAGACGGGCTGATAGTTTAAATTTGTTCCGAGTGTGTAAACTCCCTCGGAGGGCGATTTAAGCGCTTCAATCAAACCAAATAGTCTTTATTGTCCCAGTCCCTCAGTTGTGTGGATTTAATCACCGTAATATTAGCGCAAACTCTCTTTCTGTCTGACCCCGGTGTTAAAATCAGTCTATTGAGTTGACAATCTGTGTGTGTTTTTGTCTGGCTCCCGGGATTGTGTGCTTGTTTGAGCTTCTCGGCTCTCTGGCTTCTGTGTCGCTCCCGCGGCCAAAATGAAAGGGTTAAGATGAATTGAAATTCCTCTCGAGTTCTGAGACCGTCCTCCTAGTTACCCGCGGTCTGAAATGTGTTTGTGAAAACCCAGGGTTTTGTCTCTCTCTTGGTTAAAAAAAAGGCTAAATCTACATCGGTGGCCCACAGTGAGTTGGCCATTCTTTGGAGATGCTATTGAAGTGAATGATCTTCGCGGGAACCTGCATTTGATGTACTCGACAGAATTGGAAGATATTTGTTTAATGGTGTTGAGTTTACTCGGCCGCTTGCCCTCCCCCCTGGCGCGATAGTCATTTTTTTTTCACCCCCTCACTGCAGACAAAACGATTTCGCGGCTTGACTTGTAGATTACTTCTGAGCTGGGGACAGATTTGGATTCGTGAGATTGCTTCTTGCTTCTGGAAACGGCGAGAATTTCCCTTCGCAAAGAAGGACGCAACTCCCGCACTGAACGAAAAAGTTCCGACTCCCCCCCCCCCCCCCCAACATATTAAAGTTTATTCACTAGTGTCACAGGTGGGCTTACATTAACACTGCAATGAAATTACTGTGAAAATCCCCCTGCGTTTGTGTGTGTGCGTTTCTGCGTGTATATTTAAAATTTAAAGTTCATTTACTCGTCCCACGCATATCTTAGATTAATACTGTAATGAAGTCACTGTGAAAATTCCCGTGCGTTTGTGTGTGTTTATTTATTAGTCGCAAGTAGGCTTACATCAGTAGTAAAGTTACTGTTAAAAAAATCCTCTAGAGTTTCTGTGTTTAAATTTATATGTTTATTTATTAGTGTCATAAGCAGGCTTACATTAACACTGCAATGAAGTTACTGTGAAAATCCCCTCGTGTTTGTATGTGTGTTTGTGTGCGTCTCTGAATATGTTTGTGGATGTGTCTGTGTGTGTGCGCGAGTGTGCTTGTTTGTGTCTGTGAATGTCGATGTGTCTTTGTGCTTGTGTGTGAATGTGTCCGTGGATGTGTGTGTATCTGTGAATGTGTGTATGTGTGTCTGTGAGTGTGTCTGTGTGCTTGTGTGTGTGTCTGTGAATGTGTGTGTATGATTCTCTGTGTGTATGTGTAAGTATGTCTGTGTCTGTGTTGTCTATGTGTATGTCAGTGTGTGTGTTGTGTGTGTGAATGTGTGTATGTCTGTGTGTGTGTTGTGTGTGTGTATGTGTGTATGTCTGAGTGTGTTATGTGTGAATGTGTATGTCTGTGAGTGTGTGTGCTGTGTGTATGTCTGTGTGTGTCTGTGAGTGTGTGTGTGAATGTGTATGTTTGTGTAAATGTCTGTGTGTGTGCTATGTGTATGTTTGAGAGTGTGTTGTGTTGTGTGTGTGAATGTGTATGTCTGTGTAAATGTCTATGAGTGTGTGTGTTGTGTGTATGTCTGTGAGTGTGTGTGTTGTGTGTGTGTGAATATGTATGTCTGTGAGTGTGTGTTGTGTGTGTGTGAATGTGTATGTCCGTGAGTGTGTGTGTGTTGTGTGTGTGTGAATATGTATGTCTGTGAGTGTGTGTTGTGTGTGTGAATGTGTATGTCTGTGAGTGTGTGTGTTGTGTGGGTGTGAATGTGTATGTCTGTGAGTGTGTGTGCTGTGTGTGTGTGAATGTGTATGTCTGTGAGTGTGTGTTGTGTGTGTGAATGTGTATGTCTGTGGTTGTGTGTGGTGAATGGTATGTGAGTGTGTGTGTGTGTGTGACTGTGTATATCTGTGAGTGTGTGTGTGTTGTGTGTGTGTGAATGTGTATGTCTGTGAGTGTGTGTGTGTGTGTGTGTGAATGTGCATGTCTGAGTGTGTTGTGTTGTGTGTGTGAATGTGTATGTCTGTGAGTGTGTGTGTGTGAATGTGTATGTCTGTGAGTGTGTGTTGTGTGTGTGTGAATGTGTATGTCTGTGGTTGTGTGTGTGGTGAATGTGTATGTCTGTGAGTGTGTGTGTGTGTGTGGAATGTGTATGTCTGTGAGTGTGTGTGTGTTGTGTGTGTGAATGTGTATGTCTGTGAGTGTGTGTGTGTTGTGTGTGTGTGAATGTGTATGTCTGTGAGTGTGTGAGTGTGTTGTGTGTGTGCTTTGGGTTTGGACAACATGTGGACACACATTTGCGATATGGCGAGCTAGTACCGTCATCTGCGCCCACTGCCTTGCCCCGCGAACCGCTATAATGATGAGTTTTTAAGTAGAGTGCTATTCTTCGACAAAGCTTGTTGATATGATTGTGTTGGATGTGTGATGAATGGTCCCCGGTTGTCCCCAGTGTGTGTGTGTGTGTGTGTGAGAGAGAGAGATGGCCCGCCGGCTTATCATGCATTTTAATCACAAGAGAAGGGGGGTGGGGGGGAGACTGGCCCGGGTCTCTTTCTAGCCCTGTTCTAGTTTGTGTGTGGCATCCACACCATTGTATATCAATAAAGCTCTCTCTCCCTCTCACACACAGCTCATGTTTCAAAGTTCATCATTTCCCATCAAAAACTATCAGACTCTCCTTCACCCCCACCTCCCCCCCCGCCAAGCTCTGCTGCTGGGTTAGACCCAGTGACAGCCCCCCACCCCTCCTCCCACCCTCCCCGGGAGCTTCCGAGTGGCTGGCCTGATAACTACACTGTTCCCCAGATCATAACTTCAGAGCTGATTAGTGACACATAGACACACACTCAGCAACGTGGCCTCCCGCCTTCTACCGGGAAGAACCATTAGATACTGAGAGATTAGAAATATCTGTGTGTTTTATATGTGTGTGTGTGTGTATTTGTGAACCAAGATAAATACTGTCACATTTTGGGGACAGTTTAGGAGACTGCTCTCAGACCCGGTTAGTTTTCACTCTGATTTTTTTTCAACAACTTTCACACAGCGCTGGTCAGTAACAGATAAAGCAGCAGCTCCGAAAAAAAACCCGAAACCGAATAAAATTCTGTTCAAATAAAAACAGCTCCGAGAAGAAAATGTGTTCCAAATTCTACCCGATTCAAAACCGAATTCTAATTGACTTATATCCGAATTCTATCCAATTTATATCCCAATTCAATCCAACTTATATCCGAATTCAATCCAATTTATATTCGAATTCTATCCAATTTATATCCCAATTCAATCCAACTTATATCCGAATTCAATCCAATTTATATCCGAATTCTATCCAATTTATATCCCAATTCAATCCAACTTATATCCGAATTCAATCCAATTTATATCCGAATTCAATCCAATTTATATCCGAATTCTATCCAATGTATATCCGAATTCTATCCGTACTCAACCCAATTTATATCCGAATTCAATCCAATTTATATCCGAATTCTATCCGTATTCAATCCAATTTATATCCGAATTCTATCCAATTTATATCCGAATTCTATCCGTATTCAACCCAATTTATATCCGAATTCTATCCAATTTATATCCGAATTCTATCCGAATTCAATCCAATTTATATCCGAATTCGATCCCATTTATATCCGAATTCTATTTGAATTATATCCAATTTCTATCCGAATTCTAACCGTGTTATATCCGATTTCCACCCCATTTACATCCATATTCGACCCGAATTAGATCCGAATTCTCCAAATTACATCCGAATTCTATTCGATTTCTACCCGAATTGTATCCGACTTGTATCTGGCGTTGCGTTTCCCGCTTGAAATGAAAACCAGGCGCACACATCGGAATTCGCATCTGCTTCGGATGGGACAGGAACGGGATTGAAAAGCGGGCGCGAAGCGGGTGTTTGAAAATCCGCCTGGACGTGGGACGGTGTATCTGGCTGTCCGCATCTCTCGCTCCCAGTCTCGCTGCACAAGTTGTCCCGGCACCGGGAGCCTTTTTTTCCGCCCCCGCCCCGCGACCTCCCCGCTTTCGGCTTCTCGAGTTCCAGTCCCCCAGCAGCCACCCGCCCCCAAAATCGGTGCACGGTGCGATCCCACAGGCAGCACACATACATTTCTGACATTGTAGACTTTTTTTTTAATGAGAAAATATTTTTGGTTAGGGGAAGGGGAGCCTGATTTCATAATTTAAAACAGACAGTTTGTATGTGTGTGTGTGTGTATATAGAACATGCATGCAGGAACTAAAGAAATTCTACATCCATCATGCGCCTGTACAAGAGGAGGGGAAGGAAAACTTTTTTACAGTCTCTTTTTCGTTAACGAATTCTTTCTTGGGAAGTTTCACTAGGTAAAAAAAAAACACGAGGCTAAAATGATGAGCGGGTTGTCTGGAGCAGAAGCGGACGGGGAGGGAAAGTGTACACAATATCCCTTTAAACTTAATTCACAACTTACAAGTGGGTTACATTCAGAAAGGGATTTGCAACACTCCATAGTTCTGTCCGTCTGTCTGTTCAAACTTTTGGAGTGTTTTTTTCTTGCTGTGTGTGTGTGTTTTTTTTTGGAATCTCTCTCTCTCTCTCCCTTCCCCCGTTGTCAGTGCACCGCCACCGATTGCAGAGAGGCCCCCGTTAACGTGTCGCCGGGGCTGGGGCTCCGGCGGGCGGCCGGCGAGCCGGGGCTGAGCGCGGGTGAAGCGCCCGCCAGCAGCGCGGAGAGCGGAGCGGGCAGGGCGGCGGCGGGCGTGGGCTTGATGGGCACCGGGATGGCGGGCAGCGGCTGCCCGCCGTGGCACAGCGGCTTGAGGGGCACGCCGTAGGGGCTGTAGTCGGGGGCGGCGGGGGGCACCGGGTCCACGGCGCCGCTGTAGACGGGCGGCCAGGCGGGCGCCGTCATGGGGTAGGCGGCGTGCACGGGCTGAACGGCCGAGAAGGTCATCACGTTCTTGTACTCGCGGGCGATGATGCTCTCGATGGCGAAGGGGTGCTTGAAGCCGCCGCCTTGGGTGCCTGGCACGCTGTAGCTGGCCATCTGGGGCAGGTGGGTGCCGGAGACTGCCAGGGCGCTGAGACGGAGCTTGGCTTGCTGCTGCAGGTAATGTGCCGCCTCCGACTGCTTGCCCACGCTCAGGTGGTCCGCCTTCAGCACCTTGAACCTCTTGCGGCGCCGCAAGAAGCTGCCGTTCTCGAACATGTCCCCGCAGTTGGGGTGCAGCGCCCAGAAGCTGCCCTTGCCGGGCTGGTCCGGCCGCCGGGGGATCTTGATGAAGCAGTCGTTGAAGGAGAGGTTGTGCCGCAGCGAGTTCTGCCACCTCTGCGTGTTCTCCCGGTAGTAGGGGAAGCGGTCCATGATGAACTTGTAGATCTCGCTCAGGGGCAGCATCTTCTCCGGCGCGCTCTGTATCGCCATAGCCGTCAGCGAGATGTACGAGTAAGGTGGCTTCTGGTCACTGTAGGTATTCCGGCCCGGCCGAGGCATCTTTTGCACCCCCCCCCCCCCCCACCCACCCACCCCTCTCTCTCCCCCGCCCCAGAGAGGGGCGGCACAGAAAGATCCAACCAACCTTCGTCCAACTTTTTTTAAAAGTCTTCTGGTTCTTGGTTAGCTTAACTTTGCTCCTTCCGAGAAGAATCCGTCAGGAATCCGTCTCTCCCCCAAGGGTGATGGGGAGGGTGTTTGAGAGTGTGGGGGGGGGGGTTGCTTGCTAGCTGCTTGATCCCGAGTGCTCTTGCAACGAAAAGGGTGGGGAGAGAAAAAAAAGACGAGGTCAGGAGAAGGCAAATCGTGAAACCGGCAGTGTGAATGGCGAGAGGATTGTGACCCCCCCCTCCTCCCTCCCTCTCGCCAACACACACACACACACCCCCTCACCCACCCATCCTCTTACCCCACCCCCTTTATTCTCACTCCGAATCAGCAAGTGTCTCCCTCTGCTCCCCCTCCCTCTGATAATGTGATGTACTGGCATGTGCTTAGACACTAAGTTCATGTAGCACTTCTAGCTGTCACATGACATGTTTTATTTTGCCGGGAGGGGGTGGAGGGGGGGGGCTGTAGACAGAGAGAGAGAGAGAGGGACATTTATTACCCCCCCCCCCCCACTCCCACCACCACTACCCCTTTACACTTCATTTGTACCTATTTGCACGCCACCTCTCTAAGCCAATACAAATGAGTTACATTTCCACACAGTTAGATAGGGGTCAAATTTGGAGGGGGTGGGGGGGGAGCCAGAATTGGAGAGAGTGTCAGTGGCCAGAGTAACTGACCCTAGCCTCCCCGGCTCAGCATTTACAATTTTGCAAAGACAGTTATATAATTGAGACGATCCTTTTCTTCGTACACACACACACACACACATATATATATATATCTAATATAAGCGTGTTTTAACCTCCCTGAACAAGGGCTGTGTATCTGATCCGCTGCGGCAAATCTGTTAGTCTGAGCTTTCCAATTAGTCAGCGGCACACTTAGACATCAACTGACATTTGGGATGAATAAACAGTTGGAAATGAAATGATATCTGATATTAGTAAAACAGGGTCACAGTTAAAAAAAAAATCAACAGATATTTGGTGTAATGGACGGGACACAGTTATAATAAACTGAAACTTGACGAGATAAACAGGGGCACAGTCAAAAATAAACTGATATTTGGTGTTAGTAAACACAGTTACAAGTAAACTGATATTTGGTGTTAGTAAACACAGTTACAAGTAAACTGATATTTGGTGTTAGTAAGTCGGGGCACAGTTACAGATCAACAGATATTTGGTGTAATGGACGGGACACAGTTATAATAATCTGATATTTGGTGAGATGAACAAGAGCACAGTTACAAACAAACTGATATTTGATGTTAATAAACAGAACACCGTTACAAATAAACTGAGATTTGGTGTTAATAAATAGGGAGCGTAGTTACAAATCAACAGATATTTGGTGTATGGACGGGACACAGTTATAATAATCTGATATTTGGTGAGATGAACAAGAGCACAGTTACAAACAAACTGATATTCAGTGTTAGTAAATAGAAACACAGTTCCAAATAAATTGATATTTGGTGTTAATAAGTCGGGGCACAGTTACAAATCAACAGATATTTGGTGCAATGGACGGGTAACACTTATAATAACCTGAAATTTGATGAGATAAACAGGGACACAGATACAGATAAACTGATATTTGGTGTTAGTAAACAGAAGACCGTTACAAATAAACTGATATTTGGTATTAATAAGTCGGGGCACAGTTACAAATCAACAGATATTTGGTGCAATGGACGGGTCACACTTATAATAACCTGAAATTTGGTGAGATAAACAGGGGCACAGTTACAAATAAACTGATATTTGGTATTAATAAGTCGGAACACAGTTACAAAGCAACAGATATTTGGTGTATGGACGGGACACAGTTATAATAATCTGATATTTGGTGAGATAAACAGGGGCACAGATACAGATAAACTGATATTTACTGTTAATAGACAGGATACAGTTAATAGACGACCGATATTTGATGTAATAGCCACAGTTATAACAAACTGGTATTTGGAGTAATGCACCTGCAGATAAACTTGGTGTTAATGAATAGGGTTTCAAATAAGCTGAAAACAAAAGAGAAAACCAGATATTTAACAGACAGGAGACAGATGGTAATGAATTGAGCTAACAAATAGATGTCAGCGAGAAATTAAGTGATACTTGATGCAATAAGAATGAAGTGATATTTGTTGTTAATAAACGAGGCATGTGAGTCCGCTTTGGGCGCACTAAAGTCTGTCGTGAGATTTATACAGTAAGAAGTCTGCAACACCAGTTTTAAATCCAACCGATGTATTGCAGTTGGATTTAAAACTGGTGCGGCAGACTTCGTACTGTGTTTACCCCAGTCCAACGCCGGCATCTCTACATCGTGAGATTTATAGACAGCAAAATAGCAACGAGCAGGAAAAATAAAAAAAACAAACTCTGGATGATTTTCGCCGCGGTAATTCTTTGCAGGCTATTAAGATTCCTTTATCTTAACTGAGACGGAATGGAGAGTTACCCCCCCCCCCCCCCCCCCCCGCCCCAGCCTCCCCACCACCATCACTTCACCCCTCTCTGCATGGAAAAAAAACCACAATAACATTAAAATGTGCGGTCAATAGAATAAAAAAAAAATCAGTAACTCGCCAAATCGTAACTTAAACACGGTTATTTCCAGGGATTAAATAATGTCATTAATATTGAAATGCCGACAGAGTCCACTCGCCCGCTTTCGAATGCAGGCACACGTTCCTTCTTATTAACGAAACCTCTTGAACAGAATGAATGTCGAGTTTCTACCCCTCGCGAAACCAAAATCAGCTCGGCGCAAAAAAAAAACTTTTTTTATTATATTAAAGAAAAGCGCTGCTTGCTGGAAATGAGACATTAATTCAGGCAGAAGAGGAAACTGGATGGCTATTTGGGAAAATTGCATGCAAATGAAGTCGAAAGCCGCGGAGAGAGCTCATAAAAAAAAGCACAGAAGTCAATTATATTAATATGTAGAAACAAACTGCCAAACCTACTCGCTATAATGACCCGTTTAAAGTCTTCAGTTCCTCCGCCTGCCCCGGTTCCTTGCAATGGAGGGCTCTCACTAATGCTCACTCCCTCTTTCCCACAAGCAAGACCACACACGTTCCAACTTAGTAATAATTTATGGTAATTTCTTTCATAAATCCACAGCCTATTCACTTCGCATTCAGGCACTCCCGAATCCGGCAGACGGGTGACAAACACAATATTGGTTTTCGCCTGTTCGTGTTTACTAATGTTAACCACGCAGGTGCAATTTCCATTTTCCACTTCTGGATGGGTTACACACACACACACACACACAAGCAGAGAGAGCGAGGACTGAACCCACAGCAATTCCAAAAAAAAAACAGCGACCACCTCCCCCCACCCCCAATATTTATGAACTCCAGAGTGAGAAAGGATACCTTCTTTCTGTCTCCCAAGCTTAAGAAATACATTCACATTCCCATGGAGGGAGGTCTACACTCCGCGTGTGGACTGAGGGGGGAAAAAAACACCCAACTCACTCTCCGGGAAGGGAAATATTAAAGCTGTCTCTCTCTCTCTCTCTCTCAGAAGGCAACCACAATTCAGTGGAGTTTTAAAATTCTAACTCAGGTAGTTGTCTTGGAGAGTGGGTTACAAGATGCGTTGGGATAAGGCTACACTCCCCCCCCCTCCTCTCTCTGTAAAAAAATATAACCCCTGTGAAAATGTTTTCGACTAATCCTCCCCCCCACCAATTTGGCAATCCCAAAAAGAGATACTCTTGATTTTTTTCAAGTCTTTCTCAATTTTACGCTTCTCAATTTCTTAAATTTTACATTTTGGGCTAAATGTGTGCGAATTCTCCTCCTACCCCCTCATGTAAAAATACCCCCCCCTTGTGTAAGTGTTTTTGATAACTTCCCTCCCCCCCCCCCCACAAATAAATACCCCCATTGGCAATGCCCAGTAAAGAAATACTATTTTGTTTTAAAAATGACAATCTCAAATCTTTAATTTTGGGAGAATCTGAGTGATTTTTTTTTTAAATCTCTCTCCCCCCTCTCACACACAGACATCCATCCCCAGCCTGTGGGCAGGTTTAGCAATGGGAGTCGAGATTCCCAGCGACAGGAATTGTTACCGAGGGGGTGCCTGGCTGGTTTGCAGGAGCGGCCCCGGGGATAACAATGTGTATATCGCTTGCCCATTTGTACAAAGCGGGAACAAAAGTTGCCCAAACCAAATTACATCGCACTTCTTGAACCGAGCTGCAATTTGAAGTATCTTTTACTCAGAGTGTTGGGAGGGGAGGGGAGGGGGGCTGGTGGGGGTGGAAACAATCCTCTTGTGTGTGTAGAGATTGACTAACAAAGCGACCTTCTGAAGCCTCCGCTAAGTAAAAGTACTCAAGCGGAACATTCCCAGGGTGACGGGGGGAACAAAAGCGACGGGTCAGCCAGATGAAAAACCGAATCAAAACAGTCACTTTCACACGTTGCCCCTCAATAGCGGCGTCACTAACAAGGCAAAATGTGAGCAAGGGCGCAGAGAAAAGGGTTGCGGCGTTCGATCTAACACCGGAGTTGGCACAGCACTATCCCAACTCAGGCGATATCAAACAAATATTGTTCGCTGAATTCAATCTCAGTGAGTGATTGTCTCCTTCTGGGCGACACCCCCCCCCCGCCCCCTCCCCCTCTTCACAAACAACCCACTGGGCCCCTTTTCCCCCCCCCCCCCCCGATGTAACTTTCTGCCTGGTTAGTGATTCTGGGCTGCGACACAAGGTGTTCACCACCCACACAGCCGGCAGTGAAAGGGCGGGCCTCCGAGAGGAAAGACACAAACCACCCGTAATGTACTCTCTCTCTCCCCACCCCACCCCCCCTTCCCTCTCACACACCCCCTTCCCCCTCTCTCCCCCTCCTCTCTCTCTCTCTCCCTTCCCTCTCTCTGTCTTTCTCCCCTCTCTCCCTCTTCCTCTCTCCTCTCCCTCCTTACTCTCTCCTCCTTCTCTATTCCTCTCCCCCTTCCTCTCCCCCCTTTCTCCCCCCCTCTCTCTCCTTCCCCCTTCCCCATTCCCTCCCTCCCCAATTCCCCACTCTCTCCCTCCCCTATTTCTCCTCTGCACCTCTCTTTTCCCCCTCCCTTGTCCTTCCCCTTCCCCCTCTCTTCCACTTCCCCCTCCTCTCTCTACCCTGCTCTCTCTATTCTCCCTCCCCTCTCTGTCCTCCGCTCTACCTCTCCCCTTCCCCTCTCTCTCTACCCATCCCCCTCTTTTCTCCCCTTCCCTTCTCTCCCTTTCCCCTCTCTTTTTCCCCTTCCCCCCTCCCCTTGCCCTCTCTCCCTTCCTCCTCTCCCCTTGCCCTCTTCCCTTCCCCCTCCTCCTCTTCTGTCTCTCTCTCTCCCCTTTCCCCCTCTCTCTACTTTCCTTCTCCCACTCTCTCTCTCTGCCCTTCCCCTCTCTCTCTTTCTCCCCTCTCTTCTTCCCCGCTCTAACTCTCCCCTTCCCCCCCTCTCTTTCTCCCCTCTCCCTTTCTGTCCCCTTTCCCCCTCTCTCTTTCCCCTTCTTCTCTCTCTCTCTGCCCTCCCCCCCTGACTCCCCTCCCCCTCCCCCCAGTTCTTCTCTCTCTCCTCCCCCCTCTGTCTCCCCCCCCCCGTCTCTCTCTTCCTCCCGTCGCTCCACAAAGAAAGAAACAAACATTCCTCAAACTGTGAAAAGACAAATTTCACTGACCCCCCGTGGAGAGCAATTGAGAGATTCAGAGAATTGGACCGCTTCCCCTCAGTAGTTCAATGTTCACTGTTGTTTTTTTAGCGGGGGGGGGTAGGCAGTGATATGGGGGTTAGTTCCTCACCCCCACACCTCTTGTCCCGCGGAAAGTTTAATTTGCCAAAACCGCCCCTTTATAAAACAACCTCGGCGACCGCGGCTCCCGGCGACTTGCGGTTGAATGAGGCGGACAGGAAAATCTGCGACAGAAAAGCAACACGTCTGGGCTGCTGGGTTAATGGGGCAAAGTATTTACATGTGAAATGGGGAAAGGAGGGGGTGGTGGAGAAATTTGGGAAGTGGTTGACAGAGATGAGCAAGGGGTAGATTTAGGGAGTTGGTGCCAGGGATGGACGGAGGGTAGATTTGGGGAGTTGGGTGCCAGAGATGGACAGAGGGTAGATTTAGGGAGTGGGTGCTAGGGATGGACAGAGGGTAGATTTAGGGAGTGGGTGCTAGAGATGGGCAAGGGTAGATTTGGGGAGTGGGTGCCAGAGATGGACGGAGGGTAGATTTGGGGAGTTGGGTGCCAGAGATGGACAGAGGGTAGATTTAGGGAGTGGGTGCCAGGGATGGACAGAGGGTAGATTTAGGGAGTGGGTGCTAGAGATGGGCAAGGGGTAGATTTGGGGAATGGGTGCCAGAGATGGACAGGGGGTAGATTTAGGGAGTGGGTGGCGGAGATGGACGGGGTAGATTTTAGGAATAGATAGAGAGGGGTGTAGGTTTGGGGAATGGGTGCAGAGCTGGGTGGGGGTAGATTTGGGGAGTGAGTGGTGGAGATGGACGAGGGATAAATTTAGGGAGGGAGTGGCAAAAATGGATGGGGGAGATTTGAGGAATAGGTGGCAGAGATGGTGAGGGGTGTAGATTTGGGGAGTGGGTGCCAGAGATGGACAGAGGGTAGATTTGGGGAGTGGGTGCCAGAGATGGACAGGGGTAGATTTGGGGAATGGGTGTCAGAGATGGACAGAGAGTAGATTTGGGGAGTGGGTGCCAGAGATGGACAGGGGTAGATTTGGGGAGTGGGGGATAGATTTGGGGAATGGGTGCCAGAGATGGACGGAGGATAGATTTGGGGAGTGGGTGCCAGAGATGGACGGAGGGTAGATTTGGGGAGTGGGTGCCAGAGATGGACGGAGGGTAGATTTGGGGAGTGGGTGCCAGAGGATGGACGGAGGGTAGATTTAGGGAGTGGGTGCCAGGGATGGACAGAGGGTAGATTTAGAGTGGGTGCTAGAGATGGGCAAGGGTAGATTTGGGGAATGGGTGCCAGAGATGGACAGAGGGTAGATTTGGGGAAATGGTGCCAGAGATGGACAGAGAGTAGATTTGGGGATGAGTGCCAGAGATGGACAGGGTAGATTTGGGGAGTGGGGGATAGATTTGGGAATGGGTGCCAGAGATGGACAGGGAACCGGATTTGGGGAGTGGGGGTAGATTTGGGGAGTGGGGGGTAGATTGGGGGAGTGGGTGCCAGAGATGGACGAGGGAGGAAAGTGGGGGGGGGGGGGGGTGGTGAATTGCTTCTTCTGAAAAGCAGGACTGTCGGAGCGGCCGTGAGCAGAGAGATTCTCACTGCCTCTTCAGGGCCATGTAGATGTTCCCCAGATAATGAATAAACAAGTACTAACCGCTGGCGGTGTGAATCTCACTTAACACAAACATTTGGCTAAATACACCAACACACTACGTGGAAATTAACAAACGCTATAGGAGGGTGGGAGGGAGGGTGGTATTTAAATCATACCGGAAAGTGAATGTGGTAAATAAACAAGAGTTCAGTTACAAGGAGGGGCGAGAGTTAGAGCTACCAGTTTTGGCTTTATGTAAAAAACATTCTTTACCAAGTGTCACGCTCCTAATAGTTGACGCCGAATATCTCACCTTCAGTGTGATATATCTGGAATACATTATTTTAATTAAGTCTATGGCGATTTACTTTCCTTGGAGATCCATTCTACAGAGCAATTAGGAACGTATTGGCCCATCGTCCGTATGAATATTCAGGAACCTGTCAATTAATTAGCAGACAGGGCGTCTCATTATCTTGCTCAAAGCCCTTTAGTACTGGGTAAAATTAAAGGCGGTGTGCTGGATTAGTGAATATTTTACAATGCACTCATTTAACTTCATTATCATAGTGGTTACAATGCTGCCGTTTTATTAATTAAAATGTTCATTAATTTACCTTTTATTAGGACAATCAGACCTCCGTGTGATCTGGGCGGGGTAGGAAGGCACTTACCGTTGTAATAAGACTCACACTTTCTCTCGTAAAGGCTGGCCTGTTATTTTCTTCTCCCCCCTTTTCTTTTTAACGCTGTTCACAAAATTCTCCCTCGAAAAAATCGCGTGGAAAGATCAATATTAAATCTGGGATCACACAGGGAACTGCTAAATAGATATTAAATTAATATGCATGTAAAATTAATTAGGTGCTTCTTGTGATATTCAAACGGTACCTGTACAGCACACCTTCTGGGCATTTTGAACATATGCTGAAATTAGAGTTAATTGACTAATTACATAAATTACGCATTAACTTTACAACACATCAAATATAAAAGATATCTCAATTAATTCTGCATAAATTAAGATTGGTGGAAAAAAGGAGGGGAGAGGGATAAGAACAATTTACTGCCCACGAGGTTTGATCCGTGTTTTTTTTTTATATATATGTATATTTGGCACTTTCGGATCCCAGATTCCAGACGGGAAAGCTGGAACAAAACCGAATCCAACTGTGACATTTCCCCAGCGCCGGACCCCTCCCGGCTCTCATTAGTGTAGAAATTCGCCATTAAAATCAATTACTGGGCGGAGGATGGATTGCTTTTTGTCAAATCCACCCCCTCTCCTCGCTTTAAGCGCTGGAGGTACATTTAAATACCTTTATTTTTTTGTTGTTGTTAGGGGAGATTACAGCGGGTCTCTGCTTCTATTTAACCCACTGATGGTGCCTTTGGGACTTTGCAGTGGGATGGGACAGGGGGAGTTTGGGGAGTGGGGGGGATGGGGTACTTCATTTCCCCCCGGGAGGAGGTGTTGCCTCCCACAGCCTGGGAGAGACTGAAGGTTCATGGCACACACACACTCAGCCCTCTCCATCTCTCCTGCAATGTGGACACTTCAGAAACTGATCCCTCTTCCTCATTCTAAAGCTTCTCGCCGGCATGTGCAGGGTTAACAATTCCAAAGCTGCTGCTTAACTCCATTTATTTCCCCTCTCTCTATTTTGTTACATCCCTCCGTCCCCCGCCGCTGTTAATTGCTGAGGACATGTTGACAAGGGGAGGTTGTCACTCCCCCTCTCACGGCGACACCTTGTTTACCGTTTATTATGATTAATTGCGAGTAAATACGCTCTTGATGAAAATCTTCCTCTTCCCCCACCACCCCCCCCCCCCAAAAAAAAAATGCGTGTGATCCAAATGCTGGTACCTGTCACTGTGTACAGCATCTTCCTAACTGCTTTACCTGCTGCCCGGGGGAAAGGCTTTGCAGATTGTCACCTTTGGGGCTAATCTGTCCACAAAACTCCCACTTAACCCTCAAACAGACAAGATGATATTTCTTATTCGATCCCTTCTAATATCGGGTGGTTATCAGCGCTGAGAGGACACTGCCAAAATATATATATATATATTAACAAGCGCAAAACTAAGGACATATTTTGTTTGCTCCAATCTCCATGCGAAGAGTTCTCCTCATTTTAGAGACAGCATCAGAAAAGACAGTGCGAGAGCCGGAGGGGCATGGAGGGAAAGGGAGAGTGAGGGACACAGTAGGGGAAAGAGGGGAAAAAAGAACTGGACGCAGAGACACTGAGAGAAAGAGGCAATGAAACTGAAACAAACTATTTGAGAGTTAGAGAGGACAAGAGAGGGAAGTAGAGAGAGGAAGAGGAATTGATACGGAGGCAGGTATTATTTGCGATAAAGAGACAGAGAGAAAGATAGAGACAAAGAGCACGCAGAGAGAGAGAGACAGAGAGAGAGAGAGAGAGACGCAGATAGAAAGAGGGATTGAAACGGAGGCAGATATTATTTGCGATAGAGAGAGAAGAGAGAGAAAAATAGAGACAAAGAGGAGAGAGAGAGAGAAGCTGATAGAAAGAGGAATTGAAAAGGAAACATATTATTTGAGATAGAGAGAGAAGAGAGAGAAAAATAGAGACAAAGAGGAGAGAGAGAGAGAAGCTGATAGAAAGAGGAATTGAAAAGGAAACATATTATTTGAGATAGAGAGAGAAGAGAGAGCCAGAGAGAAAGATAGAGGAAGACACACGTAGAGACACACACATACACACACATAGGCACACAGAGAAGCTAATACAGGGATTGAAACGATATTATTTGAGGTAGAGAAAGAAGAGAGAGAAAGACAGAGAGAGAGACACACAGAAAGGCTAATACAGGGACTGAAACGGAAGAATATCATTTGAGATATTATTTGAGAGAGAGAGAGAGATACAGAGAGGCTGATAGAAAGAAGGATTGAAACGAAGGCAGATATTATTTGAGAGATACTGAGAGAAGAGAGAGGCAGAGAGAAAGATAAACAGAGAGACGGAAAGAGACGCACAGCGAGAAAGACAGAGAGACACACAGGAAGACTCATAGAAAGAGTTGAATCGAAGGCAGGTATTATTTGAGATAGACAGAGAGAGAAGAACGAGACAGAGGAGAGAAAGATAGAAAGAGAGAGTCAGAGAGAAAGCCAGAGGGAGAAAGACTGATAGAAAGAGACATTGAAATGAAGGCATATGTTATTTGAGAGAGAAAGAGAGATGGGGACAGACAGAGGGATTGAGGCAGAGAGACTGAAATGGAGAGAATTGAACAGAGAAAGAAAGATATCGATAAAGAGAAATAACAAGACAAGGAGTGAGAATGAGACGGCCTGAAGCAAAGGGACAGAGAGACAGAGAGAACCTGAGAGGGAGAGAGAGAAAGTGAGCAAAGAAAGAAGGAGAGATTGAGACTGGGAGACAGAGTGAGAGACAGTTTGAGACAGAAAGAGAGGCAGGCACGGGCACAGAGAGAGAAATAGAACCAGAAGCAGGAAGATTAATATTCGGAGATCGAAACTGTCGGGAAAAGATGTTGAGACACAAGAGCGAGAGAAAGAAAGGGGGAAATGAAGGAATCTGAGCTGGGTGAGAGGCAGAGAGACAGAAAATGTGATAATTAGGAGAGGCAGAAACAGAATTGGAGAAAGATTCTCCCGATGGGGAAAGAGACTGAGAGAGAATGAGAGAGTTTATTAGGGAGAAGGATAAGAAGGAAATAATATTTGACTTATTGAGATCCGCCCCAATTGAAGCGTTCTTGCAGACATTGGCTGGGAAGTTTTTTTTTACGAATATGTAGAAACAAAATGTTGGCTTTTGCAGTGTCCCCGCCAGGCGAGTGTTCACTGGATCGAATTCTTTCACAGTCCCCAGACAGGTGAGATACTGAGCCTTGGAAGGGGAATAACCGTGGTTTACACAGACAGGGAAAGCACTGTATAAAATCCACATCCGTTAGCACCGCGATTCTCCCTCAGACCCCGGGTTAATTCAGACGGGGGGAGAGGGGAAGGGGGGGGGGGAAACACTTTGAGATGGACTGGATTTAAAATGTAAGGCAGAGATTGAGAATGGGAGGATAGAATGTGGAAATCCACATACACACACGGAGAGATTCTTTCTGTTCAATATCTGTGCTGAGGAATTATTATTTTAACGGATAGCAATCTGGGGGTTAGGATTACTGTGCTGAAGTATACTGTGAAGAACACCTTGATAGACACTGACACTACCCTGCGCTTCTTTTCTGTCTGTGTTCTAGCTTTTATAGTGTTTAATAAATGAATCGAATTGAGACTTTTCACTGCTTTTCCAATCTTTATCCGATTCTCTTCCTCTCTCCCCACTCAGAGTTCTGCTAAAGCTCATTCTGGCCACAGGTCATCCACCCCAGGGTGGGGATTATTTCTCCACTCTTGATAACCTGACCTGTACCCAAAAATAAAATTTGCCTTCCTCGAATTCAAGGCTCTGCTCGCAAGTGGCAAAGGTGACGTTACCTTTGCGTTTTTTTCGGTTGCATTAAAAAAATGCGACATTTTTGGAAAGCTTAGCTAGAATTACTCTGGATTCGCACTGCACTGTATGTCTAAGCCCCTGGATTCACACTGCATTGTGTGTCTCAATCCCTGGATTCACACTGCATTGTATGTCAGATCCTTTGAATTCAAACTGCATTATTTGTCTGAGCCCTGGATTCACACTGCATTATTGTCATAGCCTCTGGATTCACACTGCATTATTTGTCTGAGCCCTGGATTCACACTGCATTATTTGTCTGAGCCCTGGATTCACACTGCATTGTGTGTCTCAACCTCTGGATTCATACTGCATTGTATGTCAGATCCTTTGGATTCACACTGCATTATTTGTCTGAGCCCTGGATTCACACTGTATTATTGTCATAGTCTCTGGATTCACACTGCATTATTTGTCATAGCCTCTGGATTCACACTGCATTATTTGTCATAGCCTCTGGATTCACACTGCATTATTTGTCATTGCCTCTGGATTCACACTGCATTATTTGTCTGAGCCCTGGATTCACACTGCATTGTGTGTCTCAACCTCTGGATTCACACTGCATTGCACGTCAGATCCTCTGGATTCACACTGCATTATTTGTCTGAGCCCTGGATTCACACTGCATTGTTGTCATAGCCTCTGGATTCACACTGCATTGAATGTCACAACCTCTGGATTCACACTGCATTGAATGTCACAACCTCTGGATTCACACTGCATTGTGTGTCACAACCTCTGGATTCACACTGCACTGCGTGTCACAGCTGCACTGATTCCAACTTGGGAACAAGTTTCCGAATTTTGTTGGGAAGGATTGGAAAGATTCTCAGGAGCTGTTTTAGACTATGTCTCAATGTTCCTCACATCACCTTGACTCACTAATAGAAAGATTCCTCTCTCTAACCCCAAGGAGCTTTTTTGACCCCAATTCTTTCACAGAAGGTCATGAATGTAGCCCAATCTATCACTCAAACCAGTTTCCCATCCATCCATTGACTCTGTCTACACTTCTTGCTTCCTCGGAAAAGCAGTCAGCATAATCAAGGATCCCATTTAGTCTGGACATTCTCTCTTCCACCTTCATCCATCGGGAAAAAGATACAAAAGTTTGAAGTCACCTACCAACTGACTCAAGAACAACCTCTTCTCTGTTGTTGTCAGAGTTTTAAATGGAGTTACCTTTCAGTAAGTTGATCTTTCTCTACACCCTAGCTATTACTGTAACACTACATTCTGCATCTTCTCCTTTCCTTCTCTATGAATGGTATGCTTTGTCTGTACAGCATGAGAAACAAATATTTTTCACTGTGTACTAATAAATGTAACAATAAATCAAATCATCAAATCAAACCAGAATAAATCTAATCAAACCAACTTGATGGGATGTGGATTTTGCTGAGGTTTTCTGAGATATCGGGTAGATGATAGGGAACTCTTGTTCAATCCTGATTGGTAAATGAACAAGGAACATTGGGCAGTGCAACCACCTCCCTCTCACTTCCCACGGGAAAGGAGCTCCCCACTGCACCAAGGGGACAGACGGGGAAGGGGGTGGGATGGGTGGGTATGAGAATGTGCTGCTTGGGTGCAGAGTTCTATCTGTTACCATGCATTGTGTGGGGAAGGGAGTGTGGGTGGAGGTCGGGGGGTGGGGGGCGATGAAGTTCGTGGTGCGGGGGTGGGGGGGTCACCAGTTCAGGCCTCTGGAAGCAGCCTGTGAGTGGCAGAATGTATCAGTGCACAGAATAGACACAGATCCAGATAAAGGCAAAATACTGCGGATGCTGGAAAATGCTGGAAAATCTCAGCAGGTCTTGACAGCAGGTCTGTGAAGAGAGAGCAGAGCCAACATTTTGAGTTTGGTAGACAGTTCAACAAAGCAAAGACAGAATGGCTCAACCTTTTTTTTCTATTCATTAATAGCATGCAGACAGATTGGCAAGCATTGAGAAAGTGGTAGTGAGCTGCCTTCTTGAGCCACTGCAGTCTGTGTGGATGTAGGTACATCCACAGTGCTGTTAGGGAGGAAGTTCTAGGGCTTTGACCCAGTGAAGGAATGGCCAATATATTCCCAAGTCAGGATGGTGAGTGAGTTAGAGGGGAACCTTCAGGTGTTGATGTGTCTGCTGCCCTTGTAATTCCAGATGGTACTGGTTGTGAGTTTGTAAGGTGCTGTTGAAGGAGCCTTGGAGAGTTTCTGCGGTGCGTCTTGCAGATGGTACACACGGCTGACACCATGTGTCATTGGTGGAGGGAATGGATGCTTGGTGCCAATCAAGCAGACTGCTTTGTCCTGCATGGTGTCAAGCTTCTTAAGTGTTGTTGGAGCCGCACTCATTCACCCAGTCCAATTGAGGGGAATTTAACTTCCATTTAGGTTCAGATAATCATATGAGCAAACATCCACAATGGAGAAATTTCTGGGTAGTGGATAGATTTTGCAGTTTTACTTTAAGTTCTATTTTATTTATTATCAGTGTCACAAAATAGTCTTACATTAACACTGCAATGAAGTTACTGTCAACCCCCCCCCCCCCCCCCCACAAGGAGTCACCACACTCCAAACAGTTTGGGTAATCCGAGGGAGAATTTAGCATGACGTATGCACCTAACCAGCATTCAGAGGGAGGAAACTGGAGCACCCGGAAGAAACCCACCCAGACATGGTGAGAATGTGCAGACTCCACACAGACAGTGGTTAGCACACAGCGTCAGGGACCTGGGTTCAATTCCTGGCATCGGGCCACTGTCTGTGTGGAGTTTGCTCATTCTCCCCGTGTCCACGTGGGTTTCCTCCGGGTGTTCCGGTTTCCTCCCACAGTCCAAAGATGTGTGGGTTAGGTTGATTGGCCATGCTAAATTGCTCTTTAGTGTCAAGGGCACTAGGTAGGGTAAATGCACAGGGATAGGACCTCGGTGGGACTGTGGTCAGTGCAGACTCGATGGGCCAAATGGCCTCCTTCTGCACTGTTGGATTCTACAATTCTGTGACAGTCACCCAAAGCTAGAATCAAACTTGGATCTCTGGCACAGCTATCCAACAAAATCAAAGTAAAGAATGTTATGACCTAGAACCAACAAGGCAGACATTTGAACTTCAAAAGTGAGTAATGAATCAGAATTAGTTATCAGCCAAAAAAAAAACCCAATCTCCATTTCTGTAATGATGATCAAAATGGATTTGAGTTCAATGTTACATTTGAAAGGGAGGATCAGAAAGCAAGTGAGATTGGAGATTTCGGAAAAGCTGTCATCATTGGATGAAACAGTGTCTAGCCCCAGTAACGCAGGCAATTCTGCCTCAGAATCAGTCAGAGGTGTTCAAAAGAATTTAACTTGATGAAGATCCAGCTTGCAACTCGAGTGTGCACCAACTTGACTTGCCAGAAGTAAAATAGAGAGCCGTAGATGATGAAAGAGAGAAGGGGGGGGGGGAGGAATATGAAATAAAAAGGGAAAGTGTACAGAAATGCAAAGTAAAAACTCCTGGAGAAGGCGAGAGAGAGATAGAAATAACATCAAAGGCTGACAAAACAGATAGCGGGAAAGGGAATATGAAAAGAAACATGCAAGGGATGTGGAAATGAAGATATACAACTGTGGCAATTATATTCGGGGAAAGGACGGATGGTCAGAACCAATGTAGGACCTGGATACAGTGATATTGTTAAGGAAAATATTTGGTATCAGTTTTCCAATAGAGGGAGGGGATTACATACAGATATCTGAAGAGCAGAGAAGGTAAGTGTCCAAAAGGGAAAGGTGACTAAGTTTGTTGCAAACATTTCAAGCTACTGTAGAATGTGGATGGGAATGGGCAGGCAGGAGCCATACAAGTATAGCTTTTTTTAAAAGCCTAAAGGTGAAATAAATAACAGGTGGGAATGAAGGTTGTTTTGTGTCACAGGGGAATTTTCACAGTAACTTTCATCACAATGTTAATGTAAGCCTACTTGAGGCATGAATAAAAATAAACTTTATAAGTGGGCTTACATTCACACTGCAATGAAGTCACTGTGAAAATCCCCCTAGCTGTCACACTCCGGCACCCATTCGGATACACTGCGGGAGAATTTAGCATGGCCAGTGCACCCTAACCAGTACATCTTTGGGAGGAAACTGGAGCTCCCGGAGGAAACCCATGCAGACACGGGGAGAATGTGCAGACCTCACACAGACAGTGACCCAAGCCAGGAATCGGACCCCCATAATAAGGCTGCTTGTCTAGTTAAATTTCTGGTCAGTGGTGAACCCCCAAGATGTTTTAAATGAGAAATTTAGCGATGGTGTTGCCATTGGATATCAAAGGGGTGATGTTTAAATTTTCTCTTGCGTGGCATCATTTAAAGTTTATTCGTTAATGTAACAAGTAGGCTTGCATTAACACTGCAATGAAGTTATTGTGAAAATCCTCTCGTCACCACACCCCTGCCCTGTTTGGTACACTAAGGGAGAATTTAGCATGGCCAATGCATCTAATCAGTGCATCTTTCAAATCGTGGAAGGAAACCCATGCAGACACGAGGAGAATGTATCAACTCTGCAGAGACAGTCACCCAAGCTGGGGATTGAACCTGGATCCCTGGTACTGTGAGGCAGCAGTGCCAACCACTGTACCCCCAATAGAAGGTAAGACCAAAGAAAAAATGAAGTCAGCAGGAATGATCAAGAGCAAATACAGTTATAAAACAGAATTATCAAATTGCTGTTTTTAAAATGCTTCAGGTAAGTGTTCTCCAATAGAATTATAGACCCCTACAGTGCAGAAAGAGGCCCTTTGGCCCACCGAGTCTGCACTGAACACAATCCCACCCAGGCCCTACCCCGATATTATACCCACTAATCCCTCTAACCTCTGGACATTAAGGGGCAATTTCTTAGCACGGCCAATCAACCTAACCCCCACATCTTTGGACTGTGGGAGGAAACCGGAGCATCTGGAGGAAACTCACGTAGACATGGGGGTTATGCGCAAGCTCCACACAGACAGTGTCCTGACGCTGGAATAGAACAGGATCCATGGCAGTGTGAGGCAGCAGTGCCAACCACTGTGCCACCGTGCCACCCCTATTTGAGTATTCAAGTAAAATATGTGTAAGGTTTGACCACATTATTAGATCCACATTATTGATTAACTAATAATGCAAAGAAGGTGGAAAAAAAATAAGCACAAGGATGCAGAACAGTAATCATGAGAGAATTTGACCATCCCGAGCTAAAGTGACAAAAAAGAAATAGATAAACTAGCACAGGGAGAAGAGTTTGACAATGCATTTGTTTCTTAACCAGTGTGTGAAAAGCTCAATATCAATGGTGCACAGAATGAACAAACTTTTTCGGGTAGAAAAGGTGAGTGTGTATCCCATGCTGATACCTGGGCAAGTGCTTACAATGTCAAACCACCCCCAGGCACCACCAAGAGCAGCCACTAATACCTCCCCCAGTAATGCCTCTAACCCGCCTGGCATCCCCCTAATCAGCAGCCCCCAGTGGGGGCCACTTCCCCAAAACAGTCAACACAAGCTTCCCCATTCTCATCGCACCCCATCCCATTCCACACATCCTGCTTCCAATCCCGCTTATGTCCCCACGGAGGAAAAATGCTCGTAACCACCATGAAAGGGAAGAGACAGGTGGAGGTGCTCATAGAATCATAGAAACCCTACAGTGCAGAAAGAGGCCCTTCGACTCATCGAGTCTGTACCGACCACAATCCCGCCCAGGCCCTACCCCCATATTTTACGCACTAATCCCTCTAACCTAAGCATCTCAGGACACTAAGGGCAATTTTAGCATGGCCAATCAACCTATCCCGCACATCTTTGGACTGTGGGAGGAAACCGGAGCACCCGGAGGAAACCCATGCAGACACGAGGAGAATGTACAAACTTCACACAAGGCGGTGACCCGAGCCAGGAATTGAACCCTGGATGTGTGAAGCAGCAGTGCTAACCACTGTGCTACCGTGCCACCCCAGTTGTTCCTGAGTTGTGATTGCTGGGCAGCACGCTCTGGAGTTGGAAGGTGGGGATTCCACGCCTAGAACAGTCGCCAACTGCCAGGTCGCAGTCCAAAATGCAAGTGAGCATTAGTTGAACCTTATTCTTAAGTCATCTCTGAAGTGCAGTGTGGGCTGTCCCTCCCCCCCGATGTGTGTTCTTTCTGATAGTGTTGGATCCTGATGAAAGCCAGGACCTTCTAGTGCCCCCCCTCCCACCCCCCTCCCCCGTTGCTCCTCAACCAACTCCCTTGGTCAATGCCTCAGAAGGAAGCCCTTCGAGAATCCCCTGAGGGCAGCACCAGTGAATGGCACAGGCATCAATAACACAACCCACCCACACAGAGACTATCAGAACGCGGGTCAAGCGAGTGCTGAGGCCGCGGGGTCACAAACAGGGTGAGAATATCGCAGCCGCTGATACACATCAGGTGGAAGTGGCCACATCTGAGGGTTTGGGAACACAGAGGCCAGGATTTAGCCATCCCCAAGCCAGTTGCTAGGCCTCTGGGTTTGTAACATCCAAGAGCCGGTAGAGATTTCAATCCATAGATCTATAAACATAGACACGGATCATAGGTAGAAATGGGGACATCGGGGCCACGGCGAGAGCTCGTTGGGCTGAAGGGCCTGTTTCCCATGCTGTTTTGGTCTTTGTACTTTGAGATGCGTCAGCGAACCCGGGGAGTAGTGGCAGGGGCTGTCAGCAACAATGCTGCTGTTGCAAGGCTGTTAAGGGCAGTCAAATAGAGCAGGAGGTGGTGTCGACACAGCGTGAGACTCAGGCCAACACTGCAACGGTGGTGACCGCAGTGGAAAGTCTGGCTCAGGGGTGTCTGTCCCCATGGGTGACAGAGTCCAGGCTGTCCCGGAGGGACAACAAGACACAGTGGGCTACAACCCAGGGTGCCACTGGCATCCAGGAAGCACATCACGGGGTCGGAGGCATGTGGGAGACTTAACTGCCCATGGCTGGTAGTCTCGCTGGCATTCTGGAGGCACAGCAGGTCTAGACTATGAGCCTAGGCCCAGTCTCAGAGGGCTAATGGTGAGGGGGATCAGAGAGCACGGGGCAGAGACATCCAGGCCACCAGGCCTGGCAGAGCCAGGTGACACCGTAGCTAGTTAGGGGGATAGAATATAAAAGCAGGGAGGTTCTGTTGCAGCTGTATAGGGTGCTGGTGAGGCGGCAGCTGGAGTACTGTGTGCAGTTTTGGTCGCCGCATTCGAGAAAGGATATATTGACCTTGGAGGGGGTGTAGAGAATGTTTACGGGGCTGATACTGGAGATGAGGGTGTTGGATTATGAGGAGAGACTGAATAGGCTAGGTTTGTACTCTTTGGAGTTTAGAAGGCTGAGAGGGCATCTTATAGATAATGAAGGGGATGGATAGAGTAGGGGTGGAGAGACTCTTCCCGCTTAGCAAAAATAGCAGGACTAGAGGGTACAGCCTCAAAATTAAAGGCGGGGGGGCAGGGCGGTGTTCAGATCGGAGTTGTGGAGGGGTTTCTTCACGCAAAGGGTGGTGAATCTTTGGAATTCTCTGCCTGATGAGGTGGTGGAAGCTTCCTCGCTGAATATGTTCAAGTCAAGAGTGGATAGGTTTTTGATTGACAAGGGAATTAAGGGTTATGGGGAGAAAGCGGGAAAGTGGTACTGAACCACTACAGATCAGCCATGATCTTATTGAATGGTGGGGCAGGCTCAAGGGGCTGGATGGCCGACTCCTGCTCCTATTTCTTATTATGTCCTTATGTCTGGCATCCTATAGAATGTTCTTGGGATCTCTGGGAATGATGTAGGAGGAGGAAAAGCTCAAACTCAGGCTGGAGCCTGCCACCTAGTAGACCTTCCAATTCCTCTCTTCCTCACAGTATGAGGCACCTGAGGGTCAGCGAGATGAACAGGGTGGCACAGAAGCATCAGTGTTGTCTGCGAGTCAACAAGGGTACTCCAGGTCTCAGCAACCCCCCCCCCCCCCCCCCAAAGAGAATGGGTATTTAGAGCATCAAAGGCAATAGGACAGGGATCACAGGCAGACACGCCCATCTCTGATATGCATCCTGGGGGAGTACTGAGATGATACAGTGGGCCACACAAGATTAGAATGTTGTAAGATCACTAAGGATGAATGTCAGCAGATGTCAGGGCTTTGTAAATGTTAAAAGCAGAATTAAATGTTATTAGTTGTAACTAGTCTATCTGATTCTTGTTATGATTCTGGTTAGAAACTCTTAAGTGTTTTACAGATTATAAGTTTTGCCTCTTGAATTTGGCTAAATAAGCATGATAGGTTTCACTTCAGGTATGATTGAAATGACTCACTAGGAAGCTTTTATCAAACAAGGTTTATTTAGGAATATAGTTAATACGTATAGTAAGAAAATTGGCAAGAATTGTAATTTTATCAATTACAAACAAGAAACACAACAACCACTATAATGTATAACCCTAAATAAATGTAGCTAGTGTGTTCCAATCAGACCCAAAACCTTCCACAGACAAAACCGTTTAAACAAGTTCAATACAGCAAAGAATAATGCTCACGTGACTCTGGAAATTGAATCCTTTGATTAAAGTCTGCAGTCCTCTGGATTCACTCAGAACAAGTTGAAGCTTCTTAGAATACCAGGGGCTCTAGGCAAGACCAACAGCCGATTTCCCCTGGGAGGGGCAGTGTCCTGTCAGTAATTGTGGGAGGGCCAGTGTCCTGTCAGTAATTGTGGGAGGGGCTGTATCCTATCAGTCAGTTATTGTAGGAGAGACAGTGTCCTGTCAATTAGTGTGGGAGGGACAGTGTCCTGTCAGTTGGTGCAGGAGGGGAAGTGCCTGTCAGTTAGTGTGGGAGGGGAAGTGTCCTGTCAGTTAATGTGGGAGAGACAGTGTCCTGTCAGTTATTTGGGAGGGGAAGTGTCCTGTCAGTTAGTGTGGGAGGGGAACTGTCCTGTCAGTTATTGCAGGAGGTGAAGTGTCCTGTCAGTTATGGCGGGAAGGACAGTGTCCAGTGAGTAACTGTGGGAGGGACAGTGTTCCCCCAGTCTATGTGAAGAAAGGACAGGGTGCCACAAGCAGCTCTACACAATTGAATGTAGATTGGTGGTGGGATGATTTCTGATCAGGCATTGAATCCAACAGTTATAGTGTGTACCGTGTACATGCATGCGGAAGAGCGAGGGGGCAGAGAAAGGTAGAAAATCATTAATAAAGTTGAATCAATTACAGCACAGAGGGGCCAAATTCTGTCAGTTTCTGTGAGGGAGAGAGTGTTGGTCGAGAATGTTAGCAATACATGTCTCAGTAAGGATAAACCACTCAGAGTGAACTGAGAGCAGGTAATGGTCATTGAAGCTTATTTGAACTGGGCTTTTCCCTGGCGGGGTTGAATGTTGAGAGGGTAGTGGCAAGACTTCCTTACTTTCCTAATCCATACTGGGGTAGAGTAACACAGTATTAGCACTGCTGCCACACAGCACTGGGGACTCAGGTTCAATTCTGACCTCTACGCGGAGTTTCCATGTTCTCCCCTGGGGTTTCCTCTGGGTGCTCCAGTTTTCTCCCACACTCCAAAGATGTGCAGGTTTGGTGGATTGGCCATGCTAAATTGACCCTTTGTGTCCAAAGATGTGCAGGTTAGGTGGATTGGCCATGCTAAATTGTCCCTTAGTGTCCAAAGATGTGCAGGTTAGGTGGATTGGCCATACTAAATTGACCCTTAGTGTTCAAAGATGTGTAGATTAGGTGAATTGGCCATGCTAAATTGTCCCTTAGTGTCCAAAGATGTGTAGATTAGGTAGATTGGCCATGCTAAATTGCCCCTTAGTGTCCAAAGATGTGCAGGTTAGGTGAATTGGCCATGCTAAATTGTCCCTTAGTGTCCAAAGATGTGTAGATTAGGTAGATTGGCCATGCTAAATTGCCCCTTAGTGTCCAAAGATGTGTAGATTAGGTAGATTGGCCATGCTAAACTGCCCCTTGTACCTAAAGATGTGCAGGTTAGATGGATTGGCCATGCTAAATTCACCCTTAGTGTCTAACTATGTGCAGGTTAAGGTGGTTCTTAGTGTCCTAAGATGCATAGTTAGGTGGATCAGCCATGGGAAATGTATGAGATTACAGGGATAAGGTGGCACTCTTTCAGAGAGTTAGCACAGACTCAATAGGACAAATGACCTCACCTACATTATAGGGATTTCAATAAAGGCCAACATTTTTATTTTGCCTCCCTCATCACTTGTTGTACCTGTATGGGAGAGACAGGCAACATACAGATAGAGTTACTGTGGGAGGGAAGAGTACTAAAAGTTACAGTAAAGGAAGGACAGCGTCTGGTCAGTTACTGTACAGTGTCGGTGGAGTGCTTGGGGCACTAGATGGTGGGAAGGGAGGAGATAGAAGGTGCATTAGGAAAAAAGGCGAGTGTGATAGTGACTGAGGAGTGGGATAGGATGCATTAGTGGGGACATTCTCTCAGAGGACTGAGTGGCGAGGGAAGGGAATGTACATTTAATGGAGGCATCGCACTAAAGGTGGAAGATTTGGCAGAGACTAGTGGGATTGAAGATCATAATTTTCGGATAAAGGATGGCGGATTTAAAATAGAGATGAGGAGAAATTATTTCTCTCAAAGGATGGTGAATCTGTGGAATTCGCTACCCCAAAGTGCGCTGGATGCTGAGACAGCGAGTAAACTTAAGGAACAGATAGATTTTTACTCAGTAACCAGGCTGAAGGATTACAGAGAACGGGCAGGAAGGTGGAGCTGAGGAGATCAGCCATGATTGTATTGAATGGTGGAGCACGCTCGAGGGGCTGAATGGCCTCCTCCCAATCCTGGTTCTAATGTCAGGACAAGGGAAACGTCAGAAATAAGAGCAGTAGGACATTCAGTCCTTTGATCTGCTGCTTCATTGAACTAAATTCTGACTGATCTTTGATCTTGCTATCATTGCCCACATCTTGATAGTTCCAATATATAGAAATTTTACCACTATGTGGGAGCTAATATATTCCACACCTTCTTTGGGAGGCAATGGATAATAGTCCAGCTATTATCACTGGACTATTAATCTACAAACTCAACTAATGTTCTGGGGGAATCCAAGTTCGAATCCCACCACAGCACATGATGGAATTTGAATTCAATAAAAAGTATCTGGAATTAAAAATCTACTGAAGAGCATGAAACCATTGTCAGGAAAACCCATCTCGTTCACTAATGTCCTTTAGGGAAGGAAATCTGCCATCCTTATCCAGTCTGGCCTACATGTGACTCCAGAGCTACAGCAATGTGGTTGACTCTCAACTGCCCTCCAAGGGCAACTAGGGATGGGCAATAAATGCTGGCCCAGCCAGCGATACCCATGTTCCAGAAATGAGAGAGAGAGAGAGAGAGACAGTTAGTTATTGAGAGCTGTGGGAGAGTCGGACAGCAAGAGAGACAGACTGTTACTGAGAGTTGTGGAAGTGTGTGAGAGAGAGAGAGAGAGAGAGAGAAAGAGAGAGAGAAAGACAGACTGTTGTTGAGATTTGTGGGAATGAGAGAGAGAGAGAGAGATGGACTGTTACTGAGATTTGTGGGAATGAGAGAGAGAGAGAGAGATGGACTGTTACCGAGATTTGTGGGAGTGAGAGAGAGAGAGAGACAGACAGACTTAAAGTTGTGGAAAAGAGAGAGAGAGAGAGACAGACTGTTACTTAAAATTGTGGGAAAGAGAGAGAGGAAGTTACTATTACTGAGAATGGTGGGAGACTGAGAGAGATAGTTACTCTTATTGAGAGTTCTAGAAGTGTGAGAGAGAAAGAGACAGTTACTGTTACTGAAAGTTGTGGGAGAGATAGTTAATATTACTGAGATTTGAGGGATTGAGAGAGAGAATGTTACTGTTTCTGAGAGATGTGGGGGAGAGAGAGAGAGAGAGAGAGACTGTTGCTGAGAGTGGTGGCAGTGTGACAGAGATAGTTACTACAACCGAGAGTTGAGGTAGAGAGAGAGAAAGAAAGTTCCTATTACTGAGATTTGTGGGAATGAGAGAGAGAAAGACAGTTACTGAGAATTTGGGAGAGAGAAAGTTAGTGTTACTGAGATTTCTGGGAGAGAGAGAGAGAGACAGGCTGTTACTAAGAGTTTTGGAAGACAGTTACTCAGAGTCTTGACTGACATCTGAGTTCCAAACACCTGGAGAAAGCTTCTCCTTTGCTGTAAATGAGTTGATGAAATATGCTCTCTGGTTTTGACGCCGTGAGAATCACATTTGGAGGTAAGTTGGAGTCTCCATTCGTTACTTCTGTCTCCAGTTGTTTGCTTCCCATTCCCAGTCAGTGAGAGAGGGGGATTAGTCCAGTTTGTGTTCCAGACACCCATCCAATATCATCCAACCACTCCCAGATTGTAGCTGGTCTTTAAGTAGACAGGTTAGTGCAGTTTATACATTTTTATTTATTAATGCCTTGTTGCCTTTCTATTTATTTCTGTCATTAAAAATGAATGAATTTTCCGCACTGCTTTCTAAATCTTTCTAAATGATTTTCAAAGCTCAGATATTGCAGCGAGCTCTCCAGGGAGACTGCTTCTCTCTGGGTTGGAGCAGAGAGATTCCTCCACTTCTATTGGGCTTCGCCGAAGAATATTGCTTGTTAATAAACAGAATTTCGCTTTGCAAAGTGGCTTTCCCGCTCCAGAGTTCTGGTTTTTCAATGGAGGTGCCAGTAACCACCCCTGCTCACCTTCCTGGGGTAAACACAGTAAGAAGTCTCTCAACACCAGGTTAAAGTCCAACAAGTTCATTTGATAGTAAACCCACTAGCTTTAAGGGTTTGCCCCTTCGTTAGGTGAGTGACGAAGGGGCAGACCATCTTCCTGGGATCCAGTGAATTCCAGTGGAATCTCCTGCGCCCCTCAATCCACTTGAGATTCACTCATCCCCATCTCGGACGCAATTGGATCAAGGAAATTCTTCATTTTAGTGACCTGGGAATTGCTTCCCCAGTTTCTTTGATCCATCTCATCTGTGAAACTTTGGCATTTCTCTTGATGATGGAATGAGTTGCGCAGTTTGCAAAGTTCCCATTGTATCCCAACTAGATCTCAGCCCGGGTAACAGTCCACACTGCAAACCCTGGGAAAAGTCCATTCAAATCTGCTCAGACCTTTTAATATTAAGGTTACATGAATTACATTGACTCCACACTTCCCGCTGCCTTGGAAAAGCAGCCAGTATAATCAAGGAACCCACACACCCTGGACATTCTCTCTTCTGTCGGGAAAAAAAATACAAAATTTTGAGGTCACGTACCAATCAACTCAAGAACACCTTCTTCCCTGCTGCTGTCAGACCTTTAAATACCTTTCATTAAGTTGCTCTTTCTCTACACCATAGCTATGAATGTAACACTACATTCTGCACTTTCTCCTTTCCTTCTCTATGAAGGATATGCTTTGTCTGTTTAACACACAAGGTATTTGGCATGCTTTGGTCAGAACATTGAACACAGGAGTTGGGATGTCTTGTTGAAGATGTACAAGACATTGGTAAGGCCACACTTTGAATACTGTGTGCAATTCTGGTCACCCTATTTTAGAAAGGATATTATTAAACTAGAAAGAGTGCAGAAAAGATTTACTAGGATGCTACCAGGATTTTGATGGTTTGAGTTATGAGGAGAGGCTGGATAGACTGAGACATAGAACATAGAACATAGAACAATACAGCACAGAACAGGCCCTTCGGCCTTCGATGTTGTGCCGACCGAAATAAAAAGCAATGCCCCTCCAAACTAAACCATTCCTCTGGAGCGTAGGAGGCTGAGGGGTGATCTTATAGAGGTCTATAAAATAATGAGGAGCACAGACAAGGTAAATAGTCAATATCTTTTCCCAAAGGTAGGAGAATCTAAAATTAGAGGACATAGGTTTAAGATGAGAGGAGAGAGATACAAAAGTATCCAGAGGGGCAATTTTTTTCACACAGAGGATGGTAAGCGTCTGGCACAAGCTGTCAGAAGTAGTAGTGGAGGCAGGTAAATAGAACATAGAACATAGAACAATACAGCACAAACAGGCCCTTCGGCCCACGAGTTGCACCGATCACATCTACCAATCCACAGACCTATCTATAACTTCCTATCCTATTCTTTTCCATATACTCATCCAGAAGTCTCTTAAAAGACCCCAGTGAGTTTGCCTCAACAACCTCCGACGGCAGTCGGTTCCATTCACTCACCACCCTCTGAGTGAAAAACCTATCCCTGACATCTCCTTTGTATTTGCTTCCCTGCACCTTAAATCTGTGTCCTCTCGTAGTGACCATTTCAGCTCGGGGAAATAGTCTCTGAGAGTCCACCCTATCTATTCCTCTCAACATTTTATAAACCTCTATCAGGTCGCCTCTCAACCTACGTCTCTCCAGTGAGAAGAGTCCCAGCTCCCTCAACCTATCTTCATAAGGCCTGCCTCCCAATCCAGGCAGCATCCTTGTAAATCTCCTCTGAACTCTCTCAATAGCCTCTACATCCTTCCTATAATGAGGCGACCAGAACTGCGCACAATACTCCAACTGGGGTCTGACAAGAGTTTTATAGAGCTGCATCATTACTTCCTGACTCCTAAACTCTATTCCTCGATTAATGAAGGCCAGTACACTGTACGCCTTCTTGACCACTTCCTCCACCTGCGAGGCTGATTTAAGAATCCTATGGACCCGGACCCCGAGATCCTTCTGCTCTACAACACAGCTAAGACTCCTACCCCTTATATTGTACTCCTTCATCCCATTATTCCTGCCAAAATGGACCACTACACATTTATCTGCGTTGAAGTCCATCTGCCACTTCTCCGCCCAGTCTTGCATCCTGTCTATGTCCCGCTGCAACTTTTGGCATCCCTCCAGACCATCCACAACACCACCAATCTTTGTATCTTTTAAAAAACGTTGGTAAAATGGGTCTAGAGGAATTATGGCCAAATGCGGGCAATTGGGGTTAGTTTACAGGTTTTTAAAAAAAGGGCGGCACGGACAAGTTGGGCCTGTTTCCATGCTGTAAACTTCTATGACTCTGTGATGCTCTTCCCAGCGCTGTCTCCTTCATGCAAGTTAAAGCACGCAGGCTCGCTTGTCCCCTGGTTGTTTCCTGCTGCCTTCTGATCCATTCCCATCTCCTCCTGAAAATCAGAGAGGGAAGTGTGGCAGCGAGTGTATCAGAATATGAGTGATGTGGTTGTCCTGCCAGTGTGTGTGAGCTGTGAATTATTGGTGGGATTCTCACAGCCATGCCAAAAGCGTGGTGATGAGATTGATGATATAAATATTAGCACAGAGTGCTGATTGGTAAGATTGTTGGTGTGAGTGAGTGATGGGAGTATTGTAAATTGAGCAGAGAGTGAGACTCTAATGCTCCCTCCATTCAACTCCCCCGTCTTTCTCCAGTGTCATTCCCATACCCCAACCCCAGATAAAAAAAAACTAAATTGCTTCGTTAAATTGTGGCATGGCTGGTTAGCACTGCTGCCTCACAGTGCCAGACATGGATTCCATTCTAGCCTTGGGTCATTGTCTGTGCGGAGCCTGCACATTCTCCCTTTGTCTGCACGGGTTTTCCCCGGGTGCTCCAGTTTCTTTCCACAGTCTGAAAATGTGAAGATTATGGTGGATTGGCAATGCTAAATTGTCCCTTAGTATCTCAAGATGTGTAGGTTAGGTGAATTGGCCATGCCAAATTATCTCTTAATATCTCAAAATGTGCAGTTAAGTAGATTGACCATGCTAAATTACCTCTTAGTATCTCAAGATGTGTAGGTTAGGTGGATTGATCATGCTAAATTGTCCCTTAGTGTCTCAAGATGTGTAGATTAGGTGGATTGGCCATGCTAAATTATCTCTTAATATCTCAAAATGTGTAGGTTAGGTGGATTGGTCATGCTAATTGCCCCTTAGCATCTCAATATGTGTAGGTTAGGTGGATTGGCCTTGCTAAATTATCTCTTAATATCTCAAAATGTGTAGGTTAGGTGGATTGGTCATGCTAAATTGTTCCTTAGTATCTCAAGATGGGCAGGTTAGGTGGATTGGCCATGCTAATTGTCCCTTAGCGTCTCAATATGTGTAGGTTAGGTGGATTGGCTATGCTAATTATCTCTTAGTATCTCAAAATGTGTAGGTTAGGTTGATTGGCCATGCTAAATTGTCCCTTAGTATCTCAAGATGTATAGGTTAGATGGATTGGCCATGCTAAATTGTCCCTTAGTATCTCAAGATGTATAGGTTAGATGGATTGGGCATGCTAAATTGTCCCTTAGTATCTCAAGATGTGTAGATTAGGTGGATTGGGCATGCTAAATTGTCCCTTAGTATCTCAAGATTGTAGATTAGGTGGATTGGGCATGCTAAATTGTCCCTTCGTATCTCAAGATGTATAGGTTAGATGGATTGGCCATGCTAAATTGTCCCTTAGTATCTCAAGATGTGTAGATTAGGTGGATTGGCCATGCTAAATGCACACATTCTTTCTTCCACCTTCTTCTGTCAGGAAAAAGATACAAAAATCTGAGGTTAAGTACCAACTGACTCAAGAACAGCTTCTTCCCTGATGCCGTCAGATTTTTGTACAGACTTACCTTGCATTAAGTTGACCTTTCTCTACACCCTAGCTATGACTGTAACACTACAGTCTCCTTTCCTTCTCTATGAACGGTATCCTTTGTCTGTAGAGCACCCAAGATACTGTTCACTGTATCCCAATATGTGCCAATAATAAATCAATCAAAAATGGGGTTAATGGGGATGGGAAGGTGGGCCTGGTTAAGATACTCATTCAGAGAGTAGGTGCAGACCCAATGGGCCAAATGGCCTCCTTCTGCACTGTCAGGATTCTACTCTGATACAATTAAACAACAGCCTGGTCAGATTGAACTGAACCTTGCTGTTCGGAAGTTGCTAGACAAACTAATTTGGGTATTAGAACAAAGAACAAAACAGCATGGGAAACAAGCCCTTCGGCCCAACGAGTCTGCGCCGCCACCCCGATGTTCCCACCTCTACTCATGATCCCTGTCTATGTTTATAGATCTATGCATTAGAACCAAATTTGAGACAATTTAGGGAGCATTTGTTTTGCCAATTAGCCTAAGAGCACATCCTTGGGATGTGGGAGGAAACTGGAGCACCCAGAGAAAACCCACGCAAGCATGGGGAGAATGTGCAAACTCCCACAGACACAGGCCCAAATCCATGTATCTGCACAGCACAGCGATAGTCACTGAGCTGTCGTGTTGCCCATCAAATGGTCCAGGTCAAGCGTACACTAACGACGTGAAGCACTAGGATACTCTCGAAAAAAATCCAAGAGCAGCCCTCTCACGACCCATCGCGTGTATGCCCCTCGTTAGACAACAATGTGGACCAAAGCACCTGTAGGATAAAAACAAGTACATCAATATCATCATCTATTTACACACTTCCCAGGGAATTCCCAAGGCTCATGATCCCTATTTTAAATCAGTTTTCTATACCCCTCCATTCCCATTCTGTTCATGTGCCCATTTAAGTATTTCTTAAATAACTCCAGAGTACCTGCCTCCACCACTTTACTTGGCAGCGCATTCCATACCCCCACCACCCTCTGTGTGAAAAAACTCCCTCTAGCATCCAAATTATACCTTACCCCCCTCACCCTAAGCCCGTGACCCCTCGTGCTTTAGTGAACTTGCATGAGTTTGACTGATGGGGGTTTGGAAATGTGCAAGACTCTCCCAAACCCCAGTGATGACAGAGAGGACGTATTTATCAAATCCTCTCTGTATTCCTTCCTCACCCAACGCTTCGCCCTGTTTGCGGTTGTGACCTGCGGCGTTAGGTTAAGCTGCTGGGGTTTTCAAGAAAGAACACAGCCCCGTCTTAAACATCAGCGTGCTATTGCCGCCTTCTCTCTCACTGAGCTGCGGTTTCTGTGGGGTATCGCCAGGATTGCTGTGACGAATGTGTAACGCTGTCAGTAAAATTCCCCAGTGAGCTGTTTTAATGAAAACATTAAACCGTTAAACATAAACCAGTAACGCCGTCACAACAACAATAATTCACAGGACTTTTGTCACCACATGAAGAGTGGTTATAGCTTTGATTCCCGATTGTTCTGGGTTATATCAGTGTGGAATTAAAATCATTCCTTGCAAATGCTTAGAATGCCTATAGAAGGAGGCCATTCAGCCCATCAAGTCTGCACCCACCACAATCTGTCCAGCCTTTACCGCCATAACACTGCGTATTTATCTTCTTAACCCCCTGATACTAAGAGGCAATTTGGCACGGCCAATCCACCTTAACCAGGACATCTTTCAGACTGTGGGAGGAAACGGGAGTACCCAGAGAAAATATACAGACACGGGGGAGTTACAGAAACTGAATTGGACCAACCCCATACCAATATTGTGGGTTCACAGAATCCCTACAAGGAATAAGGAGGCCATTTGCCCCATCAAGCTTGCACCAACAACTGTCCCACCAGCCATCTCCCTGTAACCACACATAAACTCATAGAATCCTTACAGTACAGCCATTTAGCCCATCGAGCCTGTACTGACCCTACTCCCCCTGACACTAAAGAGTAACTTAGCATGGCCAATCCATCTAACTCCTTTGGCACTGTATCATTCTAGGTGATTGAGGGAATTATACAAGGCATCAATCATAGAATTATAGAGTGCCTACAGTGCATCGAATCTGCACCAACCACCCTGCCCCTATCCCTGTAGCCTCAAGTATTTACCCTGCTAGCCCCTGTGACCAACTTGCCATGGCCAATCAACGTAAATCATCCGGGAAAGGCATTCCCAGACCAGAGCCAGACTTCGACATAGAATACAGTCCGGATTCAGACCCCGTGCCAGACCCAGATTCCGACCCAGATGCAGACTGTGCCCAAACACAGCTCCTGCCCTGACCTCTTTCCCACTTGAAGGCCTTTTCGATGAATGTTCCTCTCTTATTTCTGGAAAAGGGATTTTCCGTGGAAGCACAGTTTCCCTGTCTTTTCTCCGCTTTATCAGTGGTGAATACAGATGATCTATCCCGATTAGATTCAGGCTAACAGTTTACACATGGAGCCCTGGATTCTGTAACCGGGGAGCGGGACTAGCAGTGAGTGTCAGACGGGAAGTAAAGGAGAAGCGAGGGATAATCAGAAAAGGCTGTCCTCTACGCAGTTCACCGAAGACATATGGAATTAACAGCTGGGAGATGCTGAACTCCCGTAGGCCGTGTTTGTCTTGTCGAGTGAGACTTCTGTTTACTGACCCTCAGCCAATTCATCGCAATGTGGGAAATAGCTCATCGTCACCTCGCCCCCCCCCCCCACTCCCCCTGGTGATTGATGGCGATATTAAAAACTGATGCTTTTCTAAACCTGCACTGACTTCCCATTACTGAAAAATCAAAACAGCAAAAGAGAGCAACAAATGATATTCCACTGTACCAGTGCTAAAGCTTCATACATTCGCTGTGCCAGTGTTAACACTGCACACACTCACTGTGCCAGTGTTAAATCTTCATACATTCACAGTGCCAGTGCTAAAGCTTCATACACCATGTCAGTGCTAACACTGCATACACTCACTATGCCAATGCTAAAGCTTCATACATCCACTGTGCCGGTGTTAACAGTCCACGCACTCACTGTGCCAGTGTTAACACTGCACACATCCACTGTATCAATGTTAACGTTCCACACACTCACTGTGCCAGTGTTAACACTCCACACACTCCTGTGCCGGTATTAACACTCCACACATCCACTGTGCCAGTGTTAACGCTCCACACACTCACTGTGCCAGTGTTAACACTCCACTCACTCACTGCGCCAGTGTTATCACTCCACACACTCACTGTGCCAGTGGTAACATTCCATGCACTCACTGTGCCAGTGTTAACGCTCCACACACTCACTGTGCCAATGTTAACACTCTACACATTCACTGTGCCAGTGTTAACACTCCACTCACTCACTGCGCCAGTGTTAACACTCCGCTCACTCACTGTGCCAGTGTTATCACTCCACACACTCACTCACTGTGCCAGTGCAGACGCTCACTGAGCCAGTGCTCATATCTGACACAAATTCACTGAGCACTGCAGATGTTACACACACCCTCACTGTCCAGTGCCGGCACCCCACCCTACCTCATCAAACCAGTTCGGAAAATGGACACATCCTCATTGATCCAATGCGGATAAGAGACACACCCTGGGCCAGTGTGAGGGACCCTCCTTCATCTCAGCACACAGCAAGATTAGAATTGGGCTTGTTCACTGGCCATGATCCCATGAATAAGATTAAAGACACTCAGTACACACCAAATATTTCACAACGCGATGCGGAAAATGATTAATCATATATTAATACAACTGCCATCAACTTTAAATAGTTAAAAACAAGAGGAATATTGACCATTTGGACACAGAGGGAACACACGACTCTCACACTCAATGTTGTGAGAATCAGCACCCGCCTCACTTCACTCACCCTCCCGTCAGTCACTCCGCAAAAAAAAACAACGCAGATGGAGATCAGCAGAACGTGGCAAACTCATGTGAGGACAACAGGTAGCAAAATGTCTCACGGGGCTGCGTTCAGAACCCGGACGGGCCACATGTGGCCCTGAACACACATTTCCCACAGCTATTGTAAAGCAACGCAATTAGTCCCATCACCCCACGCTATCTCTGTAACGCTGAATTCACTTCCCAATCCAATATCCGAATGCATTCAGTGATACTTAAACAACAACCCCGCACCATCCCCCACCAGCACCCCCTGCCATCACGGTCCCTCACTCCCCCACCCACCGCACCCCCACCACCCTGTCAACCCCCCCCACCTCCCCCACCACCCTCCACACCACCATCCCCCACGCCCCTTCCAAGCACACCTCCACCCCCATCCCAACCCCCCCAGCCCCTCATCCCCCATCCCGCACCCCATTATCCCCTCACCAAACCACCCCTCCCAACAACAATCCCCCCAAAATCCCCCACCAACTCCCACCACCCTATCTCCACCCTCCACGACCCTGCCACACTCCCTCACCCGCCACCCGCCGCACCCCCCCACCCTGCCAACTGCCCCCCCCCTCCTCACCACTCCCACCACCCTCCATACCACTGTTCCCACCCCCTCCGAAGCACGCCTCCACCCCACCCCCAACCTCCCCCAGCCCCTCATTCCCTTTCCTGCCCCCCATCATCCCCTCACCAAACCCCACCCCCCCAACAACAGTCCCCCCAAAACCCCCCCCAACTCCCACCACCCCACCTCCACCCTCCACGACCCTGCCAAACTCCCTCATCCCCCCAACCCGCCAACCCCTCCCATCCTCGCCACTCCCCACCCAAACTAGGATTAGATACCCTACTATGCCCAAACACAAACTTAGACAACACCATCCTCCACACCACCACCTACACCCCGCCACTCCTCATCACCAACCCCCTCCACACCATCATCCCCACGGCCCCCCGCAAAGCACCACTCCACCCCCATCCTCATCCCCCTTATCCCCCATCTCCTTTCTGGGGAACTCTCTGCTGGGAAATGCTTGCATGGAGGGCAGAAGAAACGTTACAAAGACACACTCGAGGCCTCCCTGAAGTCGCTTGACATTGGCATGACCACTTGGGAAATGCTGGCACCAAACCGCCCTAGCTGGCACTGCCTCATCCATGAAGGGCTGCCAAGCTTAAGAGGCAAGGTGTATTGCTGAAGCACAACTTAAGCTGCGTTAGTCCAGAGCCACCAGCGAAACAACTACAGTGCCTACACAAGTCTGTCCAATACATGCCAGGACATTCCATGCCCGAACTGGCCTGGTCAGTCATCTTTGGACACATTTGAGTTGCCTAGTGCTTCACGTCATTAGTGTACGCTTGACCTGGACCATTTGATGGACAATACGACAGCTCAGTGACTATCGCTGTGCTGTGCAGATACACAGGCTGGATTTGGGCCTGTGTCTGTGGGAGTTTGCGCATTCTCCCCGTGCTTGCGTGGGTTTTCTCCGGGTGCTCCGGTTTCCTCCCACATCCCAAAGATGTGCTCTTAGGCTAATTGGTGTTAACACATTGTCCCTATATTAGTCTTCCCTCAATCTTCCCCAACAGGTGTAGACAAAGGTAGAGGAGGACACTCATAATGTTAAAATGGCGACGTGGGCTCGTTGGGCCAAAGGGCCCGTTTCCCGAGCTGTCTTGTTCTTTGATCTTTGTTACACTGCAACCAGCCTCTAAATGACTAATGGTATTGGTGTCCCCATCAATGATGAGAAACAACAACAACCAGGAAAGACACAATGAACAAGTTGTGCTGTACATGAGCAGAGATGTGTGCTCCAAGCTGAAACAAAGTCTAAGATAAATTACTACACGAAACATGAAATGAATAAAAGTTAAGAATTTCACCCGTTCTCCCCTCGGGGTAGATTAAGGATTAGGCTGACCAGGCTCCATCTGCTGGTACATGTCGGTTGTGCAGCTGGCAGCTTACCCGTGCTGACCAACAGCTGCCACTAGGCGGAGCCCATGGCTGGGATTTTCCAGCCTCGCGTAGTGGGGGCTGGAGGGGAGGGTCAGCACAGGGGTGGGGAGGGGAGGGTGGGGTGAGTTGGCACGGGGAGGGGAGAGAAGCAGATGGGAGGAACAAGAGAGGGTCTTGGAGGCGAGGGTGGGTGGGAGTATTAGCACATAGAACATTACAATGCAGTACAGACCCTTCGGCCCTCGATGTTGCGCCGACCAATGGAACCAATTTTATGACCCTCTAACCTAAACTATTCCAGTGTTATCCATATGCCTATCCATTGACCATTTGAATTCTCTTAAAGTTGGCGAGTCCACAACTGCTGCAGGCAGGGCATTCCACGCCCTTACTACCCTCTGAGTAAAGAACCCATCTCTAGCATCCGTCCTATAACTACCACCCCTTAATTTAAAGCTATGTCCCCTCGTGTTATCCATGTCCATCCAAGGGAAAAAGGCTCTCACTATCCATCCTATCTAACCCTCTGATCATCTTATATGTCTCAATTAAGTCACCTCTTAGCCTTCTTCTCTCTAATGAAAATAACCTCAAGCCCCTTAGCCTTTCCTCATATTGGGGAGAAGGAATGTGAGATACAGGAAAGGAAAATAGGGTTACATGGAAGTGATGACATTAAATTAATACCACTTCTTCTCCAATGTTAACTGACTCATTTGTAAGTGTGGCCCTTACTAGAAAGATGTTCTATCATCCACTCTCCAAATCTCTGGCACCTTCCCCCTTATTCCCAGCCACCTGATGAAGGGACATTCTGTCTCAAAAGTTTGGGCTTTTGCTACAAATAAACCTATTGGACTTTAACCTCGTGTTGTGAGACTTCTTACTGTGTTTACCCAAGTCCAACGCCGGCATCTCCACATCTTGACCTTCCCGTTATCTCAGATCGATTGGAAAAATTCCATTCACTCAATTCCTCTTCCTTTAGCAACCCAGGATAAGGGTATCTGGAGCAGACTTGTTCTCATTCAGCTTTTCCAGTACGTTCTATCAATTTTCACCCCCATTCATTATCTCTACCCCCTTTACTGCTTCTGATATTTTGTCAGTATTCAAGCTTTCTTCTCTATATATCATGGAGAGAGTCCAGAGGAGGTTCACGGGAACAAAAAGCTTGAAATATGAGGAGCGTTTGAGGAATCTGGGTCCCCTTGGGTGGATTTTAGAAGGATGAGGGGGGAATCTCATTGAGACAGAATACTGGAAGGATAGATTGGACATGGGAAAATGTTTCCAATAGTGGCAGAGACTGGGATCCGAAGGCATAGCTTCGGAGTAAAGGGACAACCCTTTATAAATGAGATCAGAATTTCTTCAGCCAGAGGGTGGTGAGTTTGTATAATTCATTGTCACAGAGGGCTGTGGAGGTCAGGTCATTGAATGTCTTTAAGATAGAGATAGATAAGTTCTCAACTGATAACATAGAACATAGAATACTACAGCACAAACAGGCCCTTTGGCCCAAAAGTTGCACTGATGATATCCCAACCTTCTAGGCCTATCTATAACCCTCAATCCCACTAAATCCCATGTACTCATCCAGAAATCTCTTAAGAGATCCCAACAAGTTTGCCTCCATCGCCACCAACGGCAGCCAATTCCACTCACTCACCACCCTTTGAGTGAAAAACTTACTCCTGACATCTCCTCTGTTCTTGCCCCCCAGCACCTTAAACCTGTGTCCTCTCGTAGCGACCATTTCAGCCCTGGGAAAAAGCCTCCAAGAATCCACCTGATCTATACCTCTCTATATCTTATAAACCTCTGTCAGGTCGCCTCTCATCCTTCATCTCTCCAGGGAGAAGAGACCAAACTCCCTCAATCTATCTTCATAAGGCATGCCCCCCAATCCAGGCAACATCCTTGTAAATCTCTTCTGCACCCTCTCAATACATTCCAAATCCTTCTTGTAGTGAGGCAACCAGAACTGAGCACAGTACTCCAAGTAGGATCTCACAAGGGTCTTATAAAGCTGCAGCATTATCTCCCAACTCCTAACTCAATCCTTCAATCAATGAAGGCTAGTACACCATATGCCTTCTTGACCACATCCTCTACCTGCGAGGCCGATTTAAGAGTCCTATGAACATAGAACACTACAGCACGAACAGGCCCTTTGGCCCCCAAGTTGTGCCGATCATATCTATACTTACCAGGCCATAGAACTATCTGTAACTCCCAATCCCATTAAATCCCATGTACTCATCCAGAAGTCTCTTAAAAGACCCCAGCGAGTTTGCCTCCACCACCATTGACGCCAGCCAATTCCATTCACTGAGTGAAAAACTTACCTCTAACATCTCCTCTGTACTTACCCCCCAGCACCTTAAAACTGTGTCCTCTCGTAACGACCATTTCAGCCCTGGGACCCGGACATCAAGGTCCTTCTGATCCTCTACACTGCTAAGAGTCTTACCCTTGATATAATACTCCTTCATCCCACTGGAGCTGCCAAAATGGACCACTACACATTTATCCGGGTCAAAGTCCATCTGCCACTTCTCCGCCCAGTCTTACATCCCATGCAAGGATAAAGGAATCAAAGGTTATGGGGAAAAGATGGAAGAATGGAGTTGAGATCGAATGGAGGGGCGGATTTGATGGGCTGAATGGCCTAATTCTGCTCCTTGCCTTAATGATTTTATCTTCTTCGTTCCAAATAGATCCCACCTCTCACTCCTTACACGCTGATGGAAGATTTTTGATGTTGGATTTGATACGTTCGATGTGTGTTTGGGAAGAATTTTGGCCTTCTCAGGGCAAGGTCCATGCTCAGGCTTTGGGGAATTGGTCAACTGTTCTATCAGCAGTGAACTGTAACATTACTGCAAGGAACTGCTTTGTTTCAATCACACGCATGTTTTAACAGGAAAGAGATAGGCCTATTAGCCTAGTGTCAAGTAGAAACTGCAAAGGGGTTCTTCTGCAAGGACAATTCTTTACAACTGACGAGAAGCAATTATGAAGATTCCTTGGTAGGACATTGCCAACATTGAGAGTAATGCTAAACTCCTGACATTGCTCCAGTTTGACATGTCACGTTTCTTGAAGATTGTAACCTCATGACTTTTTTAGGCCTCTTGGAAATTCTTCATTTTTCCAGAGCTTCCCAAGTAGGGCATGTGTGCAACAGGTGAATGTGAATACTCCAGCTTTCAATACTTCTGCAGTTCCCCAAGCTTCATTGTTTTTTTATTATTGGTTGACAACTTGTCAAGAGTTGGGTCATTTTTTGCTTGTATTTTGTGGTTCTCCAGCTGTGAATGTCCCTGGGAAATTTTGATTGGTTCGTTCTTCACTGTTAGTGTATTCGAGGACAGTTTCACCATCTTAGAATCTTTCTGGCATTTCACTGTATTTTGAGAGTCCGCAGATGTCCTTGGTTCCCTTGAGGAAGGTGTGTGTGTGTGTGTGTGTGTGTGTGTGTGTGTGTGTGCGTGGGAGTGTGTGCGTGTGGGAGTGTGTGTGTGTGTGCGTGTGTGTGGTGTTGTGTGTGTTGTGGAGTGTGTGGGAGTGTGTGTGTGTGTGTGTGCGCGCGTTTGTGCGTGTGTGTGGAGTGTGTGTGTGCGCATGTTTGTGTGTGTGTGCGTGTGTGTGGGAGTGTGTGTGTGTACGCGTGTGTGTGTGTGTGTGTGCATGCGTGTGTGCGTGCATGTGTGTGTATAAGTGTAGTGTTTATAAGTGTAATGTGTGTCTGAGTATAAGTGTAGTGTGTGTGTCTGTGTATGTGTGTGTAAGTGTAGTGTGTGTGGATGAGTGTACGTGTGTCTAAGTGTACAAGTGTGTAAATATAGTATGTGTGAGTGTATGTGTTATGTGTGTATGCGCCAGTGCATTAGTGTGTGTGGGTGGGTGGATGGGTGTGTGTGTGTGTGTGTGTGGGTGTGTATGTGTGGGTGGGTGGGTGTAAGTGTATAAGTGTGTGGGTGTGTAGTGTGTGTAGATGAGTGTATGTGTGTCTAAGTGTACCAATATCTATGTGTATAAGCGTGTGTAAATATAGTGTGTGTGAGTTATGTGTTACATGTGTATGTGCCAGCGCATCTGTGTGTGTGTGTGTGTGTGTGTGTGGGTGTGGGTGTGTGGGTGTGGGTGTGTGTGTGTGGGTGTAGGTGTGTGTGTGTGGGTGTGGATGGGTGGCTGGGTGGGTGTAAGTGTATAAGTGTGTGGGTGTTTTTGTCTGTGGGTGTGAGTGGGTGGTGATTGGCCTGAATTAACAATTGTTTATTATTGACCGATGGTCTCCATCTAATCGGTAATGAAGGAACTCGGAAGTTAAATGAGAAAGAGAAGTTTGAAACAGAGGCATAATTACTGGTTTGTTGGCTGTTTCCCAGATATCAATGAATTGAATTATGCCTCATCCAGCCCCTAAAGAACAGATTAGCAAAGTCTGGAGCTCACTGCCAATGTCGCAGGAGCAGAGTTCCAGTTTCCCCCTAATTTATTCCCTACTACAGACAATCCATGGTGACAGGGTCTAAATGAAGTTTTATAATCTCATGCAAGTGTTACTTAGGACTGAAGAACAGTATTATTCAGAGTAATTTGACAATTTTAATCAGTTCATATATTATCCAAATGCTTGCTCGGTGTGAAGTGTGGCTGCACTAATCACAGCAATTGGTATGATGAAAGATTAAAGCATTCTCATTGAATGCGTGCGGTAATTAATTGAATGTGAATGTAGGAAGAGCTTGCTTCAGTCTGCATTCACTAACCCAATCTTTAGCCAGTGTGTTTGTGGTCACAGTGAGTCACACAACCCACACTGTTGGGATTAATCTTACAAAATCTGCAATAATGGGTGGCAGGGTGGCACTGCTGCTTTCACGGCGCCTGGGACCCGGGTTCGATTCCGGTCTGGGGTGAGTGCCTGTGTGGGGTTTGCACATCCTCCTCCCCGTGTCTGTGTGGGTTTCCTCCGGGTGCTCCGGTTTCCTCCCACAGTCCAAAGATGTTAGGTTGATTGGCCATGCTAAAATTGACTGTAGAAGCGTAGGTTAGAGGAATTAGTGGGTATGATATGTAGGAATATGGGGATAGGGCCTGGGTAGGGTGCAGACCCAATGGGCTGAATGGCCTTTTTCTGTACTGTAGGGTTTCTATGACTTTCTATGACTCAGTGTTAGCAGCGATAACAAAGAACACAGGAAACAGGCCCTTCAGCCCAATGGGCCCGCACCGCCACCCCCATGTTCCCACTTCTACTCGTGATCCCTGTCTATGTTTATAGATCTCTGCATTGGAACCAAATTTGAGGCAATTTAGGGAGAATTTGTTTTGCCAATTAGCCTAAGAGCACATCTTTGGGATGTGGGAGGAAACCGGAGCACCCGGAGAAAACCCACGCAAGCACAGGGAGAATGCGCAAACTCCCACAGACACAGGCCCAAATCCATGTATCTGCACAGCACAGCGATAGTCACTGAGCTGTCGTGTTGCCCATCAAATGGTCCAGGTCAAGCGTACACTAACGACGTCATTGTTTGCAATTGGCCATTCTTTCATGGGGTGAGGGTATCATCCATTCCGAATTACCCCTGAACAGGGGCATGAGCAGCAGGGTGGCACAGTGATTAGCATTGCTGCTTCATAATGCCAGGGACCCCAGGGTTAATTCTGGCCTCAGTTCTGTGCAGAGTCTGCATGTTGTCTAACGAGGGGCATACACGTGATGGGTCGTGAGAGGACTGCTCTTGGATTTTTTTTCGAGAGTATCCTAGTGCTTCACGTCGTTAGTGTACTCTTGACCTGGACCATCTGATGGGCAACACGACAGCTCAGTGACTATCGCTGTGCTGTGCAGATACATGGATTTGGGCCTGTGTCTGTGGGAGTTTGCGCATTCTCCCCGTGCTTGCGTGGGTTTTCTCCGGGTGCTCCGGTTTCCTCCCACATCCCAAAGATGTGCTCTTAGGCTAATTGGCAAAACAATTCTCCCTAAATTGTCTCAAATTTGGTTTTTAATCCATAGATCTATAAACATGGACAGGGATCGCGGGTAGAGGTGGGAACATTGGGGTGGCAGCACGGGCTCGTTGGGCCGAAGGGCCTGTTTCCCGTGCTGTTTTGTTCTTTGTTCTCTATGTGTCTGCGTGGGTTTCCTCCGGGTGCTCCAGTTTCCTCCCACAGTCCAAAGATGTGCAGGATTGACCATGCTAAATTGCCCCAAGGGGATTGAAAAGGCAAATACGTGGAGTTACGGGATAGGGCCTGGGTGGTATTCTGGTCAGTGCAGATCTGAACGGCCAAATGGCCTCCTTCAGCATTGTAGGGAATCTAAGACCCATGTAAATCATACCGTATAGAGAGTCAGCTCTGTGCGAGTCGGAATTCTCAGGGATTTTAGGAAGGAACCTGTAAGAGATCAGTACAGGAAAAGGAGGGATCAGTAAAGTTTGGGTAGGAGAGTGAGTAGGGAATCAGCGGTGAGATCAGTGATGCTTTTTGCTCCTTTATTCATTAATCAGATGTCACTAAATTATTAATTCATTCATCAAGCTTTCGACAAAGGGACATCTGGACTCGAAATGTCAGCTCTTTTCTCTCCTTACAGATGCTGCCAGACCTGCTGAGATTTTCCAGCATTTTCTCTTTATGCTTTCAGATTCCAGCATCCACAGCAATTTCCTTTTATTTATTGCCCATTCCTCATGATCTTTGAGAAGGTGATAGTGAGCTGTCACCTTGAAAGTGTAGGTGCACCCATAGTGCTGTTAGGGAGGGAGCCCCAGGATTTTGACCCAGTGACAGTGAAGGAACGGCTTGTAAGGTGCATTAGCCGTGCTAAATTCTCCCTTAGTGTACCCGAACAGGCAGCATGTTGTGTGCAAGTAGGGGATTTTCACAGTAACTTCATTGCAGTGTTAATGTAAGCCTACTTGTGACACTAATGAATAATAAAAAAAATCAGGATGGTGAATGATTTTGAGGGGAACTTGGAGGTGTGCTGTTCCCATGTGTCTGCTGCCCTTGTCAAAGAACAAGAAAACAAAACAGCACGGGAAACAGGCCCTTCGGCCCAACGAGCCCGCGCCGCCATCCCGATGTTCCCACCTCTACCCGCGATCCCTGTCTATGTTTATAGATCTATGGATTAAAAACCAAATTTGAGACAATTTAGGGAGAATTTGTTTTGCCAATTAGCCTAAGAGCACATCTTTGGGATGTGGGAGGAAACCGGAGCACCCGGAGAAAACCCACGCAAGCACGGGGAGAATGCGCAAACTCCCACAGACACAGGCCCAAATCCATGTATCTGCACAGCACAGCGATAGTCACTGAGCTGTCGTGTTGCCCATCAAATGGTCCTTTTAGATGTAGAGGCTTTGGAAGGTGTTGTTGAAGGAACTTTGGTGAATTGTCGCAGTGCATCTCATAGATGGTACACACAACGTCACTGTTCACTAATGGTAGAGAAAGTGAATGTTGAATGCTCTGAATGGAATGCCAATTAAGCAGGTTGCTTTGTCCTGGATGGTGTGGAGCTTCTTGAGAGTTGTTGGAGCTGCACCCATCCAGGCAAATGGGGATTATTCCATCACACACCTTGTAGATGGCGGACAGGCTTTGTGGAGTTAGAAGGTGAGTTCCCAGCCTCTGTAACTGCAATATTTATATGAAGTTTTTTTTTTAGTATCACGAGCAGGCTTACATTAACACTGCAATGAAGTCACTATGAAAATCCTTTAGTTGCCACGCTTCCTAGGGTACACTGAGAGAGAATTTAGCATGGCCAATGTACCAACCACTCTGACTGTGAGAGGAAACCGGAGCACCCGGAGGAAACCCATGTAGAAACGGGGGGAGGGGAAGAACATCTAGATTCCACAGGCAGTGACCTAAGCTGATAATTGAACCGGGCTCCCTGACGCTGTGAGACAGCAGTGCTAACCACTGTGCCACTGTACTGCCCTGATCTACTTCAATCTCTGGCAATGGTAACTCCTTCAGAATGTCATTGAAGAGAGTTCAGTGACATTGAATGGAAACATTCTCTCTTGTCAAAGACAGTGCCAATATTTATGTGGCAGGAATTAATTGCTACTTATCAGCTCAAGCTCCTTTGAACCTGTTAATCTACACCCTGGATTTTAAATAAGGGGGCTATATTGATAGTGAGAAACTTTTGATCTTTTCATTATATATCATTTTTATACTAATGATTTGGAAGAGGGAACTGAATGTATTAAGTCCAAATTTGCAGATGATGCAAAGTTGGGTGGGAGGGTGAGCTGTGAGGAGGACGCAGAGATTCCTCAGTGTGATTTGGACGGGCTGAGTGTGCAGTATAATGTGGATAAATATGAGATTATCCACTTTGTAGCAATAATAGGAAGACAGATTATTACTTGAATGGGTGTAAATTGAGAGAGGTAAATACTCAGCGAGACCTTGGTGTCCTCGTACATCAGTGGCTGAAAGTAAGCGTGCAGGTACAGCAGGCAGTAAAGAAGGCAAATGGTATGTTGGCTTCATAGCAAGAGGATTGGAATATAGGGATAGGGATGTTTTACTGCAATTGTTGGTGAGACTATACCTAGAGTATTGTGTGCAGTTTTGATGTGAGTTCTTTATCTGAGTTTCTTATCTGAGGAAGAATGTCCTTGCTATAGAGGGAGCACAGCGAGGGTTTACCCGGCTGATTCCTGGGATGGCAGGTCTGTCATAAGAGGAAAGACTAAGTCAATTGGGATTATATTCACTGGAATGAGAGTGAGAGGGGATCTCAAAGAAACTTACAAAGTTCTAACAGGGTTAGGAGACATTCCGAAAGAATGTCCCCAATGGTGAACTAGGGGTCATAATTTAAGGATGAGGGGTAAATCTTATAGAACTGAGGTGAGGAGAAATTTCTTCACCCAGAGGGTGGGAAATGAGTGGAATTCACTCCCACAGAAAATAGTTGAGGCCAAAACATTGTGTGATTCAAGAAGAAATTAGATGAAACTCTTGGAACCAAAGGAACCAAAGTGGTGTGCCTCAGGGGTCTGTTTTGGGGCCCCTGCTGTTTGTAATTTTTATAAATGATCTGGATGAGGGTATTGAAGGATGGATCAGTAAATTTGCAGATGACACTAAAGTCGGTGGAGTGGTAGATAGTGAAGAGGGGTGTTATAGTTTACAGAGTGACTTGGACAAGTTGCAGAGCTGGGCCGAGAGGTGGCAAATGGAGTTTAATGTGGAAAAGTGTGAGGTAATGCACTTTGGCAGGAACAATAAATGTGTAGAGTATAGGGCTAATGGTAGGGCTCTTAATAGTGTTGAGGAACAGAAGGATCTTGGTGTATGTGTCAATAGATCCCTGAAAGTAGGCAGTCAAGTGGATAAAGTTGTTAAGAAGGCATATGGAGTCTTAGCTTTTATTGGTAGGGGGATTGAATTTAGGAGCCGCAGCATCATGTTGCAACTGTACAAAACTCTAGTGCGGCCGCACTTGGAGTATTGTGTGCAGTTCTGGTCGCCACATTATAAGAAAGATGTGGAGGCATTGGAGAGGGTACAGAGGAGGTTTACTAGGATGTTGCCTGGTATGGAGGGCAGGTCCTATGAAGAGAGGTTGAAGGATTTGAGGTTGTTTTCGTTAGAAAGGAGGCGGCTAAGAGGGGATCTTATTGAAGCATATAAGATAATTAGAGGTTTAGATAGGGTGGACAGTGATAGCCTTTTTCCTAGGATGGAGAAAGCTAGCACGAGGGGACACAACTTTAAATTAAGGGGTATGAGTTATAGGACGGATATCAGAGGTAGGTTCTTTACTCAAAGAGTGATTAGGGAGTGGAATGCCCTGCCTGCAGCTGTTGTAGATGCGCCAAGTTTGGTGGCGTTTAAGAGGTTAGTTGATAAGTATATGGATGAGAAGGGAATGGTTTAGTTAGGAGGGGCATTGCTTTTTATTTTGGTCGGCACAACATCGAAGGCCGAAGGGCCTGTTCTGTGCTGTATTGTTCTATGTTCTATGTTCTATGAATCAAGGGATATGGGAGAGAGGGAAGACCAGACTATTGAATTTGATGATCAATCTGTGATCAAAATGAATGGTGGAGCAGGTTCAAAGGGCCGAATGGCCTCCTCCTGCTTCTAGTTTCTATGTTTCCATGTTTTTCAGGTTCTGGAACATTCCCCATGTACAAGAAGGAGGAAAGAGAGTATTGGACAGAATCATTATGGATTTGTGTAAGGAAAGTGACAATTCTTTTTCAGGATGAATAGAGGGAAACAAGTAGATGTACTTGAAATTTTCAGAATGAATTTGAGAAGCTGCTACACAGAGTTTAGTATACAGGATACTGGTGATACAAGTAATATATCCGCGTGGATCTAAGATCATTGAATGAACATTAAATAGACCTTAAGTGTAAATAGATCATTTTTAGGTTCTATTACTAATGGAATAGAACATTACAGCACAGAACAGGCCCTTCGGCCTTCGATGTTGCGCCGACCAATATAAAAAGCAATGTCCCTCCAAACTAAACCATTCCCTTCTCTTCCATATACTTATCAACTAAAGCAGTTGATTCAACTGAGAATGCCCAAGTTTCAACTCTGGAGCCTAACTGTTGAAATTTACATCAATGATTCCAGTGAAGGAACCAAATATAACTTAATCCAAGGATTTAGCTGATAGAACTGGTGGAAAAGTAGGCTGTGAGGAGGACGCAGAGGGCAGGATCTTCTGGTCCCATTTTGCCAGTGGAATTTACTGGGCCGATGAAGCCAATGGACCTTTGTTTGGCTCACCATGTCTGCTGAGGCAGGATTCCGTGTGGGACACCGGAAAATCCCAGCCAAAGAGTCTGCAAAGGGATATGGAGAGATGAAGATCGAAGAGGCAACAATGTGACACAGAGAGAGTTTAATGCAGTGTGAGGTTATTCACTTTGGTACATAGAATGGATAAATCGATATGGGTGGCACAGTGGTTCGCTCTAAAGTTTCACTGCGCCAGAGGTCCAGATTCAATTCCGGCCTCGGGTCACTGTCTGTGTGGAGTTTGAACATTCTCCCCATGTCTGCGTGGGTTTCCTCCGGATGCTCCAGTTTCCTCCCACAGTCCAAAGATGTGTGGGTTAGGTGGATTGGCTATGATACATTGCCCCCTAGTGATTCTAAGATTGCTTCTCCTAAAATGCCATCTCCCTCAATTCCTTCACTATCCAAGAGATCAGTTGATCTTGGACTTGAATATATTATATATTCTTGTGAAAAAACTATTTAGGCATCCTCCCTTAGAAAGCAACTACCATCGGCCATGTTGATACACAATATTGAAAGCTTTGGTTGGGTTTATGAGCAACAAATGGTGTTACTCTCTGCATTTGGTGCAAACACCAAATCGATAGTTTAGCTTGAAACCCACGCTGTGATTCCAAGAGGACATCAACCTCAGAGCTCTGATTTAGAACATAGATCATAGAGCACTGCAGCATAAACAGGCCCTTCGGCCCACAAGTTGTGGGCCTACCAGACCTATCTATAACCCTCAATCCCATTAAATCCCATGTACTCATCCAGAAGTCTCTGAAAAGACCCCAGCGAGTTCACCCCCACCACCACCGAAAGCAGCCGATTCCACTCACCCACCACCCTCTAAGTAAAAAACTTACCCCTGACATCTCCTCTCTACCTACTCCCCAGCACCTTAAACCTGTGTCCTCTTTTCAGCCCTGGGGAAAAAGCCTCTGAGAATCCACCCAGTCTATACCTCTCAACATCTTATAAACCTCGACCAAGTCACCTCTCATCCTTCGTCTCTCCATGGAAAAAAGACCTAGCTCCCTCAACCTCATAAGGCATGCCACCCAATCCAGGCAACATCCTTGTAAATCTCCTCTGCACCCTCTCAATAGCTTCCACATCCTTCCTATAGTGAGGAGACCAGAACTGAGCATAATACTCCAAGTGGGGTCTGACCAGGGTATTATAAAGCTGCAGCATTATCTCCCGACTCCTAAACTCAATCCCTAAATATAGATTTAATAAGAGCCTTGTGAAGCTCTGGCCTGTAGCTGAGAGAAGTGATATTTTTTGATTGTCATTTTTGTCAGGTTGACATCCTTGAGGTCAAAGAATAAAGAACAGCACTGGAACAGGCCCTTTGGTCCATCAAGCCTATGGCAACACCTGATGATTTTCTAAATGAAAGATCTTTTGCCTCTATTCCCTACCTAATCATATATTTGTCAAGATACCTTTCCAACATTGTTATTGTATCCACCATTCACGAGAGGAAGGTGTGTAAAATCACCAGCACAAATGCACTCTCCCCAATGAGCATTCTATGCCCATTTTGAGCAAGAGGTCAGCGAGAGCACACCCTCCATCCCCAGAAGCCTTGAACGAACACAGGCCACCATCAGATCAGCCTTCTCAAGGGTTAACCCAACTGGCCTGGATGGGGCATTTGGACAAGCACTCAGATCCTTTGTGGACCAGCTAGCAAGGGTATTCGCAGCCATCTTTAACCTCTCTTTACACAGATCTAAGGTCCCTGTCTGCTTCAAGAAGGCAACCATCATCCCAGCACCAAAGGAAAACCAGGCAGCGTGCCTTAATGACTATTGTCCACTGGCTCTGACATCCATCATTATTTGAAAGGTTAAGAACAAAGAAGAATAAAGAACAAAACAGCACGGGAAACAGGCCCTTCGACCCAACGAGCCCACGCAGCCATCCCGATTTTCCCACCTCTACCCGCAATCCCTGTCCATGTTTATTGATCTATGGATTAAAAATCAGATTTGAGACAATTTAGGGAGAATTTGTTCTGCCAATCAGCCTAAGAGCACATCTTTGGGATGTGGGAGGAAACCGGAGCACCTGGGAGAAAACCCACGCAAGCACGGGGAGAATGTGCAAACTCCCACAGACACCGACCCAAGCCGGAGATCTGACCCTGGGTCCCTGTATCTGCACAGCAAGCAGTCACTGAGCTGTCGTGTTGCCCGTCAGTTGGTCCAGTTTAAGCGTACGCTAACGACTTGAAGCACTAGGGAACTCTCAAAGCAACATCCAAGAGCAGCCCTCGCATGACCCACCGCGTGTATGTCCCTTGTTGGACAACAAGGCGGACCAAATCCCCTGTGGATTAAAAAAAGAGACATCAGTAAACAAACAACAGCTTATACAGACATTGACTTAATGAAGTTTAGGATTGCTGAGTAGAGTTTGAACGGTCTGTGAGACTCTGGCACAGTGAGTTTTCGGGGAGGCTCGGTGATTCAAGTGCCTAGAATAGAGAAACAATAATCCCCGCGTTCTCCACTCACCGAACTGGCAGACGGAAGTCTGTTTACCAAACAACATTTTACACTTGAATAGTTTTGCAAATGGATTTAATTAGATTAATTAAACTGGTGATTAACTAAATGAAGGCTGATAGCAGAATGAGTGTGTTTGTTCTGCAAATGCACCAGTTGCTGTAGTGATTACACACAGCAGTCTTGAAACCACTCAGAAAGTGCCGTGCTGAGAACATCCTGCTGAAAATGTTGCAACCTACTGTTGATTGGGTGACTCAAAACGATAGTAAAATCGCTAAAGCACGGTGGCACAGAGGGTTAGCACTGCTGCCTCACAGCGTCAGGGACCCGAGTTTGATTCCCAGCTTGGGCCACTGTCCGTGTGGAGTCGGTACCCCGTCTGTGAATGTTTCCACACTCCGAAAGTGTTAAATCAATCACTCACCAACATTCTCTGCCTTTCTATCACCCAGCTGGTTTCCCACTTACGCTGCACAGTCCACTTAATCCCAAGTGTTACAATTCACATAGAGGATGGTAACTTTGAAATGATAGTTGGGTTCGCGGTGACTGACTCAACAGTCAGTCCTACACAACAAGATTTCACATTTTAAGGCTTTTACTATAACAAATGACCTGAAATCAACACTGCCTAAACATGACTTAATAGGCAACTGATACCCTAAACTATAAAACTGATAGCCCCGTGTCACATTCTATGCCCACTTCACTGAGTCATGCCTTCTAATGAACCTCGGAGGCCCTTCCTCCCTTTCTTCCAAGAAATCCAGAACAGATTTCCAGCAACACAGTTCACCCTGAGGATTTCACACTTAGCCTTGCCAGTGTTTCACTGCAATTCTCTTCAGAACTTTTAATAACAATCTCTGTTAATTATCCCATGCATTTACCCTAGCTAGCCCCCTTCACACTAAGGAGCAATTCAGCATGGCCAATCCACCAAACCCACACATCTTGTGGACTTTGGATTGTGCATTTAACTCTGGAATCACCTGGAATCTATATGATTGACCCTGTACGGATAAGATACGGATCAGCTCTTCCTCACACTCCTGACTGCTCTCTTCTTCACTATTTTAATTCTTTTCTTCCATGTCGTAAATTATTTTTGTAGAGTGCAACTTGGCCTTCTTTTTGAAGGCAGCCAGATTCTTCTTCTGAATATTCTTCTCAGAGGAACTGGTCTAATCCCAGCAAGCTTTTGCAATGCGATCACAATTTTGTCACAATCCTTCATTCTTCTTGCTCCAGCATTCACTCACTGAACAGCCCATCGTGGAACATCTGTCACACACTTGTTGCTGTTTTGACTTCTTGTGATGTGGAGATGCCGGCGTTGGACTGGGGAGTAAACACAGTAAGAAGTCTGACAACCCCAACCAATTTATTTGATGGTAAACCCACAAGCTTTCGGGATTTGCCCCTTTGTCAGGCGAATGGAGAATTCTGGCCTCAGACAGAGCATATAACAGCACAGAGAGTTTACAGATTACTGATCAGTATCAGTAATTATCAATAATCATGATCAGTAATCTGTAAACTATGCTGTTACATGCTCTGTCTGTACCCCCATGACTTGCCTGGTTTGTTAAATCTCACTTACTCTACTGTCTGGAGACAATACACATCTCTCTAACCTGTGCTCAGTGCTCCTTCCACTCACATTGTCGGCCAGTTTAAGACTTGAATAGCAGGTTAGGTGTAAAGATTTGCATTCTAATCAGTAATCTGTAAACTCTCTGTGCTGTTATATGCTCTGTCTGAGGCCAAAACTCTCCATTCACCTGACAAACAGGGAAACACTGAAATCTTGTGCGTTTACTAACAAATAAGTCGGTTGGACTCTAACCTGGTGTTGTCAGACTTCTTACTGTGCTGACTTCTTATGCGCAGTTCCCTATTTGTGAATCTTCATTCCTCCTCCAAATTGTGAAGCCCCTTTAGCAGCAGTTCCAGCAACAAAGTGATTCTTACTGCAGTCTTTAAAGTCAAAACATAGAAACATAGAAAAACTACAGCACAATACAGGCCCTTCGGCCCACAAAGTTGTGCCAAACATGTCCCTACCTTAGAGATTACTAGGCTTATCTATAACCCTCTATCTTACTAAGTTTCATGTACTTATCTAAAAGTGTCTTAAAAGACCCAATCAAATCTTCCTCCACCACCATCGCCAGCAGCCGATTCCATGCACCCACCGCTCACTGAGTGAAAAACTGACCTCTGAAATCTTCTCTGTACCTACCCCCCAGAACCCTAAACCTGTGTCCTCTTGTGGCAACTGTTTCAGCCCTGGGAAAAAGCCTCTGAGAATCCACTTGATCAATACCTCTCAACAGCTTATAAACCTCCATCAGGTCACCTCTCATCCTTCGTCTCTCCAAGGAGTAAAGGCTGAGCTCCTTCAATGTATCCTCATAAGGCATGCCCCCCCAATCCAGGCAACATCCTTGTAAATCTCCTCTGCACCCTCTCAATAGCTTCCACATCCTTCCTGTAATGAGACGACCAGAACTGAGCACAGTACTCCAAGTGGGGTCTGACCAGGATCCTATATAGAACATAGAACATCGAACATTACAGCGCAGAACAGGCCCTTTGGCCTTCGATGTTGTGCCGACCAATTAGGAAAAAGCAATGACCCTCTAACCTAAACCATTCCCTTTGCTGCAATATAACTGCAACATTATCTCCCAACTCCTAAACTCAATTCCTCAATTGATGGAGGTCATTACACCATACGTTTTCTTAACCACAGCTTCAACCTGGGCAGCTGCTTTGAGCGTCCTTTGAACTCAGACCCCAAGATCCTTCTGATCTTCTACATGAAAAGAGTCCTACCATTAATATTATATTCTGCCATTCTATTTGACCTGCCAAAATGAACCACTTCACACTTACTCCATCTTCCACTTCTCCTCTAGCCTTGCATCCTATCAATGTCTCACTGCAACTTCTGATATCCCTCCACATTATCCACAAAAACTCCAACCTTTATGTCATCAGCAAGCTTACCAATCCATCCCCTCCGCTTCCTCATCCAGGTCATTTATAAAAAGCACGAAGAGTAAGGGTCCCAGAACAGATCTCTGGGGCACTCCACTGGTGACCAACCTCCATGCAGAATATGACCCATCTATAACCACTTTTTGCATTCTGTGGGCATGCCAGTTCTGAATATGGCATATGGAGTCTTAGCTTTTATTGGTAGGGGGATTGAATTTAGGAGCCGCAGCATCATGTTGCAACTGTACAAAACTCTAGTGCGGCCGCACTTGGAGTATTGTGTGCAGTTCTGGTCGCCACATTATAAGAAAGATGTGGAGGCATTGGAGAGGGTACAGAGGAGGTTTACCAGGATGTTGCCTGGTATGGAGGGCAGGTCCTATGAAGAGAGGTTGAAGGATTTGAGGTTGTTTTCGTTAGAAAGGAGGCGGCTAAGAGGGGATCTTATTGAAACATATAAGATGATTAGAGGTTTAGATAGGGTGGACAGTGATAGCCTTTTTCCTAGGATGGAGAAAGCTAGCACGAGGGGACACAGCTTTAAATTAAGGGGTATGAGTTATAGGACGGATATCAGAGGTAGGTTCTTTACTCAAAGAGTGATTAGGGAGTGGAATGCCCTGCCTGCAGCTGTTGTAGATGCGCCAAGTTTGGTGGCGTTTAAGAGGTTAATTGATAAGTATATGGAAGAGAAGGGAATGGTTTAGTTTGGAGGGGCATTGCTTTTTATTTTGGTCGGCACAACATCGAAGGCCGAAGGGCCTTTTCTGTGCAGTAATGTTCTATGTTCTATGTTCTATGTTCTGTGAATCCACAAAGCAATGTCCCCTTGGATCCCAGGCCCCCTCACTTTTAAAGAAAAAGAAAAAAACCTTCCCAGACCATTCCATGGCCCACTTCCAATTTATAGTTTAAAAACTAAGGAAAAAAACCTCCACAAAAAAGAAAGGTGAAAAACAGCAATAAAACTCCTGCCACGAATCACTCCCTCTCTGCCTTGCTCCGGTCGAACAATAAACATGTTCAGGAAGAAATCATCTTTCCACAGCCTTATATTGGCGACCACAAATTAGATGATCTCGAAAAGCATTGTCAAGGACTCATCAATATCTCAATGTTACATAGAAACATAGAACAGCACAGGACAGGCCCTTCGGCCCTCAATATTGCGCTGAGCTATGTCGAAACCCAAAGCTATACCACTCCCTATCATTCTGGTGTGCTCCATATGCCTATCCAATAACCATTTGAAAGTTCCTAAAGTGTCCGACTCCACTATCACAGCAGACAGTCCATTCCACACCCCAACCACTCTCTGAGTCACAAATCTACCTCAGACATCCCTCCTATATTTTCCACCATAAAACTTACAGTTATGCCCCCGAGTAACAGCTACGTCCACCCGAGGAAATAGTCTCTGCACGTCCAGTCTATCAACCCCTCTCATCATCTTATAAACCTCTATTAATCCTCCTCCACTCCAAAGAGAAAAGCCCCAGCTCCCTCAACCTTTCCTCATAAGTCCCACCATCCAAATGTTATGTTAGCCTTTTGAGATTGTCACAAACTGAACAATTGCTCTGTCTGCGACTTGATTCCTTTGATGGGACCTGATCCGTTCTATGATGACCGGCGGCCTTGAGAAATTTTGCTCTTCAAGAATCTTTGTCAAACCATGCTATATTTTGGATTCTGGCTTTGCTAGAATTTTAAGTTCCAGAGCAAGTTGAAGCTTTTGCATTCTATTGCAAAAGACTGATTTGAGCAACACATCTGTAATTTTATTTGCTTGTACAAAGTACAGAAAATGCTTCACACAGGAAGTCCACGATTAATATTCTTCATTGGAAGTAGTCATGGTGTCTAATTGATGTGTTATTTCTCTTGCAGGCACTAATAGCACGCAATTGGTCAGTATATATTTTTACTGGCCTCCCAGTATTCAGCTTTTTAATCTGGACACCATTGGCTTGATGTATTTTTATAACTTTCAATTGATGACAAATCTGTCACAAAGCATTCATTATTCTCAAATGTGCCAGACATTGATTAGAATGTCACCCTTCGCTGATTTTCAATAAATACATTGAGTTTTATTCTTACCTGAGCCTGGCACTCACAAAGAGAAAATAGCAGGACACCTAGAAAAGAACGGTTTGATCAAACAGATGCAGCACGGATTTGTGAAGAGGAAGTCATGTTTAACAAATCTTTCTATGAGGAAGTGACTAGTGCAGTAGATAGAGGGGAACCGGTGGATGTGGTGTTTTTAGATTTCCAGAAGGCGTTCGATAAGGTGCCTCACAAAAGGTTGCTGCAGAAGGTTAGGGATAACACAGAGTTGGGGGTAAGGTGTTTGCGTGGATTGAGGATCGGTTACCTAACAGGAAGCAGAGAGTTGGAATCAGTGGGTGGCAGTTGGTGACTAGTGGAGTGCCACAAGGATTGGGGCTGGGGCCTCAACTGTTTATCATTTATATAGACGATCTGGAGGAGGGGGCTGAGTGCAGGGTGACGAAATTTGCTGATGACACGAAGATGAGTGGAAAAGCAAATTGGGTGGAGGGTGTGGAAAGCCTGCAGAGGGATCTGGATAGGTTGAGTGAGTGGACGAGGACCTGGCAGATGGAGTATAATGTTAGCAAGTGTGAGGTTATCCACTTTGGTAGAAATAATAGTAGGAGGGATTATTATTTAAAGGTGAAAAGCTGCAGCTTGCAACAGTGCAGAGGGACCTGGGGGTCCTTGTGCACAAATCGCAAAAACCCAGTCTGCAGGTGCAGTAGGTGGTCAAGAAGGCGAATGGAATGTTGGCCTTTATAGCTAGGGGGATAGAATATAAAAGCAGGGAGGTCTTGCTACAACTGTACAGGGCACTGGTGAGGCCGCAGCTGGAGTACTGTGTGCAGTTTTGGTCCCCATATTTGCAAAAGGATATATTGGCCTTGGAGGGAGTACAGAGAAGGTTCATCAGGCTGATACCAGAGATGAGGGGGTTAGCTTATGAAGAGAGATTGAATAGATTGGGACTGTACTTGCTAGAGTTTAGAAGACTGAAGTTGGATCTTATAGAGACTTACAAGATAATGAAAGGGCTAGGTAGGGTAGAGGTAGAGAGATTCTTCCCTCTTATAAAGGATAGCAGGACTAGAGGGCACAGCCTCAAAATAAGGGGAGGGCAGTTTAGAACAGAGTTGAGGAGGAACTTCTTCACTCAAAGGGTGGTGAGTCTCTGGAATTCTCTGCCCATTGAAGTCATGGGTAGATATGTTTCTGATAGCCAAGGGAATTAAGGGTTATGGGGGGAAAGCAGGAAAGTGGAACTGATTCACTTCAGATCAGCCATGATCTTATTGAATGTCGGGACGGGCTCGAAGGGTTAGATGGCCTACTCCTGCTCCTATTTCTTATGTTCTTATGACAATTTATTTTTAATGCTTTTGTTGCATTTCCAGCTTCTAAGATTAGAACCATGAGAGCCACAATATTTTCTTCATGTCTTGAGGATCTTCACTTGATGAAACAAAAGCCATACTTGCCATCAAATTTCTTTCCATATGTCCAATGATGTTAGGAGTTGTGGGTTTTGAATGAGACTTGGTTTGCACATGTAGATTCAAAGCAACACAAAACTGGGTTTATTGAGGAGCTGCTCTCTGCTCTGCATTGGAATGCAAAACTGAAAGTAAACCAGCAGTCTATCACCAACAAAACTGGTGATCAACTACAAAAAACAGCTTGCTACCTTCTCAACATGTAACGGGTTACACGTAGCTCGAGAGCAGCACACAGGAGGGTTGAAACTGGAGTACCGTGTGCAATTTTGGTCCTTTATTTGCGAAAGGATATATTGGCCTTGGAGGGAGTATAGAGAAGGTTCACCAGGTTGATACCAGAGATGAGGGAGTTCGCTTATGAGGAGAGATTGAGTAGATTGGGCCTGTACTCATTGGAGTTTAGAAGGCAGAGGGGGGATCTTATAGAGACATATATGTCTCTATAAGATATGTCTTTATGGAAGAGAAGGGAATGGTTTAGTTTGGAGGGGCATTGCTTTTTATTTTGGTTGGCACAACATCGAAGGCCGAAGGGCCTGTTCTGTGCTGTAATGTTCTATATCTATATCTATAAGATAATGAAGGGGCTAGATAGTGTAGAGGTAGAGATTCTTTCCACTTAGAAAGGAAACCAGAACTAGAGGGCACATTCTCAAAATAAGGGGATGGGGGAGTGAGGGGGCGTGGGGTGGGTGGGGGGCAGTGTTCAGTTTAGAACGGAGTTGAGGAGGAACTTCTTCTCTCAGAGGGTAGTGAATCTCTGGAATTCTCAGTCCAGATATGGTAATAATATGGTATATTTCCATGTTGGATGGTGAGTGGCTCGGAGGGGAACTTGTAGATGGTCTGGCTTCTACCCTTGCTATTCTTAATGGCTGAGGTCTTGTTTTGCAAGTTGCTGTCAGAGATCCTTGTTGCATTCCTGCTGTTCATCTTCAGACAGTACGCAGTTATTACTCCGTATCGATGGTGGAGGAAGAGTTTGTTGAAGGTGTTGGATGGGGTGCCAATCAAGTGAGGCTGCCTTGCCCTGGTTAATGTTGAGCTAATTGAGCTGCGCTCATCCAGGAAATTGGTGAATATTATTCCATCACACTCCTGACTTATGCCTTGTAGATGGTGGACAGGCTTAGGGGAGTCAGGAGGTGAGTTCCTCACTGCAAGATTCCCAGTCTCTGACCTGTTCCGGTAGTCACAGTATTTATATGGCTGAGTCCAGTTCACTTTCTTATTATCGGTAATCCCCAGGATGTTGATAGTGGGGGAAGTCTGTGATGGTAATGCCATTGAAAGTCAAGAGAGATGATTAGATCCTCTATTAATGAAGATAGTTAGTCATTAGCACTGCTGTCTCACAGTGCCTGGGACCCTGGTTCAATTCCAGCCTTGGGTGACTGCCTGGATGAAGTTTACACGTTCTCCCCATATTTCTATGACTTTCTTCCGTGTGCTCCGGTTTCCTCTCACACTCCAAAGATATGTAGATTAAGTGGATTAGCCATGCTAAATTGACCTTTAGTGTCTTAAAATGATTAGGTTAGATGGATTGGCCATGCTAAATTGCCTCTTAGTGTTCAAACATATGTAGGTTAGGTGGATTGACCATGGTAAATTGCCCCTCTTAATGTCTCAAGAGGTTTAGGTTAGATGGATTGGCCATGCTAAATTGCCCCTTAGTGTCCAAAGATATGTAGGTTAGGTGGATTGACCATGGTATATTGACTCTTAATGTTTCAAGAGGTTTAGGTTAGATTGATTGGCCATGCTAAATTGCTCCTTAGTGTCCAAACGTTGTGTAGGTTAGATGGATTGGCCATGCTAAATTGCCCGTTAGTGTCCAAACATTGTGTAAGTTAGGTGGATTGACCAAACTAAATTGTGTCTTAGAATCCAAAAGATTTGTAGTTTAAGAGGATTAGTAGAATAATTTGTGGGGTTATGAAGATAAGGCTCTGTCAGGGAGTCAGTGCAGACACAATGTACCAAATGGCCTCCTTCTGTACTGTAGGGATTCTATGATTTTCTGGTCATTGTCTGGCACTCGTGTGGCATGAATGTGACTTGACAACCCAAGCCTAGGTATTGTCCAGGTCTTGCTGCATTTGAACACAGACTGCTTCAGTATCTGAGGGTGCTGAACGGTGCTGAACATTGTGCAACTATCGGCAAACATCCCCACTTCTGTTGCAAGCAAGGCAATTGATGAAGCAGCTGAAGATGGCTGGGTCTAAGGACACTAAGCTAAGGAACTCCTGCAGAAATGTCCTGGAGCTGAGATGATTGACCTCCAATCATCTTCTTTTGTGCCGGGTGTGACTCCGACCAGTGTAGAATCTTCTCCACCGCCCCCCACCCCTCGATTCCCATTGACTCCCGTTCTGCTGGGGCTCCTTGGCTAAAGTTTGAAGTTTATTTGTTAGTGTCACAAGTAGATTTTCATTAACTGTTTCTGTGACGTTACCGGGACAACTGTGAAGTGGGACATTTCAGTGTGACTATTGGGACAGCCTATCGACAGTAAATTGCCCAAGTGTAAAGCGGACACGGAAACCCAGATGCCTCTACACAACTCATCAACGCTGACAGCACAGAGCGAGGAAGTTGCTTTTAGAAAGGGTCTATGGGGTTTATTCATGGAACAATATAGTGTAAAAAGATCTAATGAACCTTTTGGAAAACAATTGTTCAGTCTCTACCCGAGCATCTTGTCCCGTTCTGGCCACTTCTGGGAAGGTGTCCGTGTTTCGGAGAGGGTGGGGAGGAGGTTTGGACCCAGCGTTGTGGGACTCACTCCCTTCTATTATAATGCTGACTCCATCCAGCTGGTGAAATTCCTGGTTCACTGCTCTGTCGCTACACTTGACCATTCCAACACCGCCTTCCTGGCCTCCCTCTGTTAAAGTGAGGTCCATTGTCCAGGTCTTCACTCCCAGCAAGTCCCACTAACCTCCCAACCCGGAGCTCGCTGACCTGCTCCTGATTTTGACTCTAAAATTTTCATCCTAGGACGTGGGATTAGGAGGATTGGCCGTGCTAAATTGCCCCTTAGTGTCAGGGAAGACTAGGGTAAATACATGGGGTTATGGAGATAGGGCCCTGGGTGGGACTGTGGTCAGTGCAGACTCAATGGGCCGAATGACCCAATGACTGACTCTCCGACAGAGCATCTTCCTTCTGCACTGTAGGGATCCTACAAGTTTTAAACCTTGCAAGGATTGGGTGAATTGGCCATGGTAAATATGCAGGATTACAAGGTGGGTGGGTGATCCAGGTTGTGATGCTCCTTTGGAGAGTGGGTGCAGATTTGATGGGCTGAATGGCCTCTTTCTGCACTGTGGGATTCTATGATTCTATCACTGGGATCTCCTCACAATTCCCCAGTTGCATTCCTCTAACGCCGGCCCCAATTTTAATCATATCAGCATTGGCATCCGTGCCTTGGATAGGCTGGGCCCCCCCCATTCCCGAGTCCTGGAATTCTCTCTCTGGCCATTGACACAGACTCATGAGCTAGAATTTTACAACCTAGACCACCCCTCTTTGGTTCTAATACAGTACGCCTTGCCTCAGCAGCAGCCCCCCCCCCCCACCCTGGGTCCTGTTTACCCCCTTTGAACCCCTCACCCACCCTGTGCTCTGTGTCCGACACCTGGGTGGGGGTCTCTCCCTCCTCGACAGACTATCTCTGCTCCCCACTCAGGCCCTCAGCCCCATCTAATGGCAGAGTGTGGTCAGTGCAGGAGGGACACTGGCCACTAACTGCACTGACCAGCCTCCACCACAGGATGGAGTCAACCTAACCACACAGTTATCTACGTGCAGCGAGTGCGTTTATTAAGGTTAAATTGTCTTTTTATTTCCCATTTTGAGTGAGGGACTTTATTTTGCAAGTTACTTCAGCTGGAAAGGCACAGTGCTGCACATATTGAAGAATCTCTGCAGTAAGGAGGCCATTTGGCCCATCGAGTGTGCACTGACTCTCCGACAGAGCATCTTCCCTGCCCTATCCTCTCCTGTATTTACCCTGCTAATCCCCCTAATCTACAATTTTTAGGGACTAATCGTCAATTTAGCACAGCCAATCTCCCGAATCCACATATCTTTAGACTGTGGGAGGAAACTGGAGCACCCGGAGGAAACCCACGCAGACATGGGGAGAATGTACAGGCTTGGCACAAGCTGTGACTTTATGGAACCCGGGTCTTTAGCGCTGTGAGGCAAACGTACAAACATAATTTAGGAGCAGGAGTAAGGCCCTTTAGCCGTTCGAGCATGCTCTCCCCCTTCAATAAGACCAAGGCTGATTTGATTGTAAACTCAACTCCACATTCCTACCTACCCCCAATACCTTTTACACGCTCGTTAATCAACGATCTATCTATTGGTACCAAAGGAAAACCAGGCAGCGTGGTTAAATAACTTGTCCAGTGGCTCCGACATCCATTATTACGAAGGGTTTTGAAAGGTTAGTCACGGCATGAATCAATTCAGCCTCCTGGATTGCCTGGATCCACTCCAGCTCACCTACAGCAACAGGCCCACAGCAAACCCATCTCCCCAGCCCCTACACTCATCCCTGGAACACCTCACAGACACTTTTGCCAGACCCCAGTTCATTAACTAAAGCTCAGCCTTTAACACCATCACTCTGACAAAACTCATCTCCAAACTCCATGGCCAGGAGGTCACCTCCTCCCTCTGTGACTATGTGAGTGTGACAGAGTGTGAATGTGAGTGTGTATGACTGTATTTGTGTGTGATTGTGTGTGTGTGTGTGTGTGTGTGTGTGTGTGTGTGTGTGTGTGTGTGTGTGTGTGTGTGTGTGTGTGTGAGTGTGTGTGTGTGTGAGTGAGAGTGTGTGTGTGCACTTTTGTATGTGTGTGTGTTGTTGAGTGTGTGTGACTGTGTTTATGTGCAGTACGTGTGTGTGTGGGTGTGTGTGTGTGAATCAATGTATATGTGTGTGTGTGCACTTTTGTATGTGTGTGTGAGTATGTGTGTGTATGTGTATGTGAGTGTGTGTGTGTTTCTCTCTTTCTCACAATGCTTAATCTCTCACCCTCAGATTCACACCTTCTGACATTTACTCTCTCATACTCAAGCTCTCTCTGACTTGCTCAGTCTCTCACGCTCATTTTCTCACACACACTTTGTCACAAGGCTCATGAGATACAAGGACAGGTAACTAGATGGATAAGTAACTCGCTTAGTAATTGGAGACAGAGAATAATAGTGGAAGGATGTTTTTCTAGCTGGAGGTCGGTCACTAGTGGTGTGCCGCAGGGCTCAGTACTGGAACCTCTTTTATTTGTAATATATATAAATGACTTGGAAGAGGGAGTAAGTGGAGTGATCAGCAAGTTTGCAGACGATACAAAGATGGCTGGACTTGCAGATAGTGAGGAATATTGTCAGGCGATGCAGCAGGACATAGATAGGCTGGTAGCTTGGGCAGATAGATGGCAGATGGAATTCAATCCTGATAAATGTGACGTGATGCATTTTGGGAGAAAGAATGTAGGGGGGAGATATATGATAAAGGGTAGACCTATTAAGAGTATAGAAACACAGAGGGACCTGGAGGTTTAGGTGCACAAGTCTCTGAAGATGGCAGAGCAAGTGGAGAAAGTTGTGAAGAAAGCATATGGTATGTTAGCCTTTATAGGAAGGGGTATAGAGTACAAGAGCTAGCCTTTAATGTTGCAGTTGTATAAAATGCTGGTTAGACCTCATTTGGAATACTGCGTCCAGTTCTGGTCGCCCTACTACCGGAAGGACGTGGAGACTCTGGAGAGAGTGCAGAGGAGGTTTACCAGGATGCTGCCTGGTATGGAAGGTCTGAGTTACGAGGAGAGTTAGGCAAATTGGGGCTGTTTTCCTTAGTAAGACGTAGACTTAGAGGAGATCTAATAGAGGTGTACAAGATTATGAGGGGTATAGATAGAGTAAACAGGGTTAAGCTTTTTCCTAGGATGGACTGAAATAGCACGAGGGGTCACGGGCTTAGGGTGAGGGGGGTAAGGTATAATTTGGATGCTAGAGGGAGTTTTTTCACACAGAGGGTGGTGGGGGTATGGAATGCGTAAAGTGGTGGAGGCAGGTACTCTGGAGTTAGTTAAGAAATACTTAGATGGGCACATGAACAGAATGGGAATGGAGGGGTATAGAAAACTGATTTAAAATAGAGATCATGAGCCTTGGGAGTTCCTGGGAAGTGTGTAAATAGATGATGATATTGATGTACTTGTTTTTATCCTACAGGTGCTTTGGTCCACCTTGTTGTCTAACGAGGGGCATACACGCGATGGGTCGTGAGAGGGCTGCTCTTGGATATTTTTTCAAGAGTATTCTAGTGCTTCACGTCGTTAGTGTACGCTTGACCTGGACCATTTGATGGGCAACACGACAGCTCAGTGACGATCGCTGTGCTGTGCAGATACATGGATTTGGGCCTGTGTCTGTGGGAGTTTGCGCATTCTCCCCGTGCTTGTGTGGGTTTTCTCTGGGTGCTCCGGTTTCCTCACACATCCCAAAGATGTGCTCTTAGGCTAATTGGCAAAACAAATTCTCCCTAAATTGTCTCAAATTTGGTTTTAATCCATAGATCTATAAACATAGACAGGGATCACGGGTAGAGGTGGGAACATCGGGGTGGCAGTGCGGGCTCGTTGGGCCGAAGGGCCTGTTTCCCGTGCTGTTTTGTTCTTTGTTCTTTATCACACTCAAACTGTCTCACACTCACACTCACATTCTCTCATATTCACACACACACTTCATACTCACACTTTCTCATATTCTCTCTCTTGTTCATGTACTCACACTCACTCACACTTGCCCTCGCGTAACCTCACACTCTCAAACTCACTCTTTCATAATCGCACCCTCATAATCTGGTATTTACACTTTCTCACTCTCACACTCACTCGCACATTCTCACACTCATATTTCACACTCACTCGCACATTCTCACACATTCACTCTCATGCACTCCTGCTCACACTCTCTCATGCTCACTATCTCATTAACCCTTAGTCACACTCACGTTCTCACACACTCAAACTATTTATACTCAAATCTACACAAACTGGCACTCACACTTTCGCACTCACACTCACACATTCCAGTATTCATCTCTCACTCTCTACACACTAACAATTTCTCACACTCACACATTCTCACATCACTCATTCTCTCAAACTCACACCCCATTTCACACTCACTCCTACACTCACACCCACTCTAACACACTCTCACATTCACACTATCTCACCCTCTCACTGCCTCACTTTCACACACTCACTCCTTCTATTTCACACACTCATAGAATCAAGGAATAGAATCGTAGAATCCCTGCAGTGCAGAAGGAGGCCATTCAGCCCATCAAGCCTGCACCAATAACAATCCCACCCAGACCCTCTGTAATAACCCCACTTATTTAACCCATTTATCTCTGACACTGAGGGGAAATTTAACATGACCAAAGCACCGAACCAACACTTCTTTCAGCCTGTGGGGGGAAACTGGAGCACCCGGAGGAAACCCAAGCAGACACGGGGAGAACATGCAGATTCCACACAGACGGTGATTCCAAGTCAGAAATTGAACTTTGGTTGCTGGCGCTGTGAGGCAGCGGTGCTAACCACTGCATCATCGTGCCACCTCCTCACTCTCTCATACTCACACTTGCTCACATTCATATTCACAGTCGCTCACACTTACACTCTCTCACACACTCATTCTGTCACCCTCTCACTCTCACAAATTCTCACACACTCTCTCACCCTCACTCTCTCTCTCTCTCTCTCTCCTTCACACTCTCTCTCTTGCCCTCACTCTCTCTCACCTTCACACTCTCACATACTCACACATTCTCTCTCATGCACACACACTCTCTCACCTTCACACTCTCTCTCTTGCCCTCACTCTCTCTCACCTTCACACTCTCTCACCCTCACTCTCTCTCACCTTCACACTCTCTCTCTTGCCCTCACTCTCTCTCTCCTTCACACTCTCTCACCCTCACACTCTCTCTCTCACCTTCACTCTCTCTCATGCACACACTCTCTCTCTCCTTCACACTCTCTCTCACCTTCACACTCTCTCACCTTCACACTCTCTCTCACCTTCACACTCTCTCACCTTCACACTCTCACATACTCACACACTCTCTCTCATGCACACGCGCTCTCTCTCACCCTCACTCTCTCTCTCTCTCCTTCACACTCTCTCACACACTCTCTTGATCTCTCGCTCTCACACTCACACTCTCTCACATTCCCATTCTCTCAGTCCCTCAACTCCATCTCCAGTTCTCAGAGTAACCCTGGATCATAGTTCCTGCGGTCCTATGCTGTAATCTCCCTCTTTTCTTTCTCTCCTGTCAATTCTACACGATGTGTCATTGGCACCATTAATCTGTAACGATCCTGTAACTTTAGGAAATGTATCTTGATTGTCATTCTGTGTAGGATGTTTCTAGCAGTCGCTTCCATTTTATCGAAGCATTCTGTCTACAACCTGTATTGTTACTGCAGCAGCATAATTGTTTCTAATGGCTAGAATGTTGGTTTAATCTGAACTAATGCTGATCTGATGTTTTCCCCTGGGATTTTGTAGAGTGGGGCTTCATTGGGAATGCGATGGAGATATTAGTTTTTACACAGAATATGATGCTGTCTTTGAGTTGAGAGAGAGCAGTCTCTCACTTTTCCCCTCTTTGAAGTTGGAGACTGGAATGTTCCAGGAGGTAAGTTTCTTTGTCAGAGATTTTGCTGTGTGAGAGTGGATCTTTCTCTGAGAGTTGCAGTTTAGGAAGTTGCAGAGTGTGAGGTATCCATTCTGTCTCTCTGGTCTGGAGAGTGGGAGACTTGGGTAAACTAAGTGTACCTCTCTAAAGTTCTGTTGTTTTGAGGATATGTCCTTCTCTGGAAATTGCTGTCTGGATCTTTGTCCAGAAGTATTAAAAGACAAAAAATCTAGCATCATGTGAGTGTACTTGTTTTTGTGCTAATTCTGAAGGAGGGTCTATGTCTATTGCTTTAAATTGGAACAACAGAGATAGCTAGTTGTTACATAAGAACGTAAGAACCAGGAGCAGGAGTAGGCCATTTGGCCCCTCGAGCCTTCTCCGCCATTCAATAAGATCATGATTGATCTTTTCATGGACTCAGCTCCACCTAACCACTTGCTCACCCTTAATTCCTTTACTGTTCAAAAGTTATCTATTCTTGCCTTAAAAACATTCAAAGAGGTAGCCTCAACTGCTTCACTGAGCAGGGAATTCCATAGATTCACAACCCTTTGTGAAGTTCCTCCTCCTCAGTCCTAAATCTGCTTCCCCTTATTTTGAGGCCATGCCCCCTAGTTTCTAGTTCTAGTTTCACCCACCAGTGGAAACAATTTCCCTGTTTCTACCTTATCAATTCCCTTCATATGTTTATATGTTTCTATAAGATCTCCCCTTATTCTTCTGAATTCCAATGAGTATAGTCCCAGTCTACTCAATCTCTCCTCATAAGCTAACCCTCTCAACTCCAGAATCAACCGAGTGAATCTCCTCTGCATCCCCTCCAGTGCCAGTCTATCCTTTCTCAAGTAAGGAGACCAAAACTGTACACAGCGACTCCAGATGTGGCCTGACCAGCACCTTATACAGTGCAACATAACCTCACTGTTTTTAAACCCCATCTCTTTATAATGAAGGCCCAAATTCCATTTGCCTTCTTAATTACCTGCTGTACCTGTGAACCAACTCCTTGAGATTCCTGCACAAGGACACCCAGGTCCCTCTGCACAGCAGCATGCTGCAATTTTGTCCCATTTAAGCAATAGTCCATTTAGCTGTTATTCCTAGCAAAATGGATCACCTCACATTTATCAACATTGTACTGCAGATCATTGCCCCCTCACTTAGACTGTCTGTATCCCTTTCAGTGTCCTCTGCACACTTTGCTCTTCCATCCATCTTAGTATCATCTGCAAATCTTGACACACTACACTTGGTCCCCATTTCCAAGTCATTTGTTACGGATCATACTTTGGCATATCTAAGTATTTTAACTAATGAAAGAGATGCATCTTCTTTTTATTATATTCTAACTTAAATTAGTTTTGTTTTGGTAAAAGCTTCCTTGTGGCTCACTTGAATCCTACCTGGAATGAAACACCTAATGCCCAACTGAGTCAAATTCAAATGTTGATGTAGAATCTTACAGTGCAGAAGGAGGCCATTTGGCCCATTGAGTCTGCACTGACTACAACTCACACAGGCCCTACCCCCCGTAACTCCATGCATTTATCCTAGTTCGGCTGAATGGCATGAATGGCCTCCTTCTTCATTGTGGAGATTGTATTCTCTAATCATTGTAATTTTCCCAAAAAACAGGAGCCTGAGCACCAATAAAAGCTTTGTGTGCAGTTTTACCAAATCGGTTGCAGTTATGTAAAATCAACGGACTCAGCGAGGAGGCTGGAAATCCTTATTAAAAATGCAATCTTTTGTGTGAAAACCATTTTCAGCGAAAGTGCTCCCAGTAATCTCAGCGAAATAGATCAAGGAATGTTTTCTGAGGCAACTTTATTTTGCAGCAAGTTTTAAAATGCTGCCAGTGGTGCTAATTGGCGACAGATTTTAATATCAGTGATATGCAAATGACTTTGAGCATAAACCTGAGCAAATTAAACATTACAAAGCCAACACGAATGTGGACAATGAGTTTTGCCCAAAGCAGAAGGTTTGGGCCAAGTTTGCAAATGCTGTTAAGGTCATTGGTGTCACTCCAATTCACTTCAAAGCCAAAGAACAGAAGAAGTCAATAGTCTCGATATTAAACCATCTCCCACTGCCCCCAAGACGGGTGACCAAATGGGTGAGCAATGGTAGGAGATTAAAGCTTATTTATTAGTGTCACAAGTTACATCAACACTGCAATGGAGTTACTGTGAATATCCCCTAGCTACCACACTCCGGTGCCTGTTTGGGTACACTGAGGGAGAATTTAGCATCTAACCAGTAGTACAGTGGTTAGCACTGCTGCTTCACAGCTCCAGGGTCCTGGGTTTGATTCCCGGCTTGGGTCACTGCCTGTGTGGAGTTTGCACATTCTCCTCGTGTCTGCTTGGGTTTCCTCCAGGTGCTCCGGTTTCCTCTTAAGATGTGCGGGTTAGGTTGATTGGCCGTGCTAAGAAATTGCCTCTTAATGTCTAGGGATGTATAGATTAGAGGGATTAGTGGGTATAATGGGGTAGGGATATGGGGGTAGGGCTTGGGTGGGATTGTGTTCAGAGCAGACTCGATGGGCCGAAGGGCCTCTTTCTGCCCTATAGGGTTCTATGATCTATGAACTTAACTGCAGTGTTAATGTAAGCCTACTTTAACTTTGAACCAGCATGTCTTTCAGACTGTGGGAGGAAATAGGAGCCCTGGAGGAAACCAGGTTAGTTGATAAGTATATGGATGAGAAGGGAATGGTTTAGTTAGGAGGGGCATTGCTTTTTATTTTGGTCGGCACAACATCGAAGGCCGAAGGGCCTGTTCTGTGCTGTATTGTTCTATGGATGTATGGCAGGATGTTGGTGGAATGCTTAACTTTGCCAACTTTTCCTGATCGGACATGTGCACTAGAATCTAACGCCCCAGAGACACACTCTGGGCTCATAGCCTCTTCCAAAGTTTGACAAAGTCCCTCATGGGAGGTTAGCCAAGAAGGTCTAGTTGCAGTTGTATAAAACGCTGGTTAGACCTCATTTGGAATACTGTGTCCAGTTCTGGTCGCCTTACTACCGGAAGGACGTGGAGACTCTGGAGAGAGTGCAGAGGAGGTTTACCAGAATGCTGCCTGGTATGGAAGGTCTGAGTTACGAGGAGAGGTTAGGCAAATTGGGACTGTTTTCCTTAGAAAGACATAGACTTAGAGGAGATCTAATAGAGGTGTACAAGATTATGAGGGGTATAGATAGAGTAAACAGGGTTAAGCTTTTTCCTAGGATGGACTTGAATAGCACGAGGGGTCACGGGCTTAGGGTGAGGGGGTTAAGGTATAATTTGGATGCTAGAGGGAGTTTTTTCACACAGAGGGTGGTGGGGGTATGGAATGCGCTGCCAAGTAAAGTGGTGGAGGCAGGCACTCTGGAGTTATTTAAGAAATACTTAGATGGGCACATGAAAAGAATGGGAATGGAGGGGTATAGAAAACTGATTTAAAATAGGGATCATGAGCCTTGGGAGTCCCTGGGAAGTGTGTAAATAGATGCTGATATTGATGTACTTGTTTTTATCCTACAGGTGCTTTGGTCCACCTTGTTGTCTAACGAGGGCATACACGCGATGGGTCGTGAGAGGACTGCTTTTGGACCTTTTTCGAGAGTATCCTACTGCTTCACATCGTTAGTGTATGCTTGACCTGGACCATCTGATGGGCAACACGACAGCGCAGTGACTACAGCTGTGCTGTGCAGATACATGGATTTGGGCCTGTGTCTGTGGGAGTTTGCGCATTCTCCCCGTGCTTGCGTGGATTTTCTCCGGGTGCTCCGGTTTCCTCCCCCATCCCAAAGATGTGCTCTTAGGCTAATTGGCAAAACAAATTCTCCCTAAATTGTCTCAAATTTGGTTTTTAATCCATAGATCTATATACATGGACAGGAATCGCGTGTAGAAGTGGGAACATCAAGGTGAAAGCGCGGGCTCGTTGGGCCGAAGGGCCTGTTTCCTGTGCTGTTTTGTTCTTTGTTTCAGTCACATTTGTTCTGGTTAAGGCTCCAGGTATCTTTTCCCCCATTCCTGTGCAATAGGAACAATAGAATTATAGGCCAGTGAGTCTTACTTCTGTTGTGGGCAAAGTATTGGAGAGAATAATTAGGGATAGGATTTATAGTTATTTAGAGAGAAATGAATTGATTGGGGATAGTCAGCATGGTTTTGTGAGGGGTAGGTCGTGCCTTACTAACCTCATTGAGTTTTTTGAAAAAGTGACTAAGGAGGTGGATGGGGGTAAGGCGGTTGATGTGGTATATATGGACTTTAGTAAGGCGTTTGATAAGGTGGCCATGGAAGACTTCTGCAGAAAATGCAGATGTATGGGATAGAGGGTGATTTAGCTAATTGGGTTAGGAATTGGCTAGCAGATAGAAGACAGCGGGTGGTGGTTGATGGGAGATATTCATCTTGGAGTTCGGTGACAAGTGGTGTACCTCAGGGGTCTGTTTTGGGGCCCCTGCTGTTTGTAATTTTTTTAAATGATCTGGATGAGGGTATTGAAGGATGGATTAGTAAATTTGCAGATGACACTAAAGTCTGTGGAGTGGTAGATAGTGAAGAGGGGTGTTATAGTTTGCAGAGGGACTTGGACAAGTTGCAGAGCTGGGCCGAGAGGTGGCAAATGGAGTTTAATGTGGAAAAGTGTGAGGTAATGCACTATGGCAGAAATCATAAATGTGTAGAGTATAGGGCAAATGGTAGGATTCTTAGTAGTCTAGATGAACAGAGGGATCTTGGTGTGGATGTGCATAGATCCCTGAAAGTAGGCAGTCAAGTTGAGAAGGTTGTTAGGAAGGCATATGGAGTCTTGGCTTTTATTGGTAGAGGGATTGAATTTCGGAGCCGCAACGTCATGTTGCAACTGTACAAAACTATAGTGCGGCCGCACTTGGAGTATTGTGTGCAGTTCTGGTCCCCACATTATAAGAAAGATGTGGAGGCATTGGAGAGGGTACAGAGGAGGTTTACCAGGATGTTGCCTGGTATGGAGGGCAGGTCTTATGCAGAGAGGCTGAGGGATTTGAGGTTGTTTTCGTTAGAAAGGAGGAAGCTAAGAGGGGACCTGATCGAAACATATAAGATGATTAGAGGTTTAGATAGGGTGGACAGTGATAGCCTTTTTCCTAGGATGGAGAAAGCTAGCACGAGGGGGACACAGCTTTAAATTAAGTGGTATGAGTTATAGGACGGATATCAGAGGTAGGTTCTTTACTCAAAGAGTGATTAGGGAGTGGAAGCCCTGCCTGCAGCTGTCGTAGATGCGCCAAGTTTGGTGGCGTTTAAGAGGTTAATTGATAAGTATATGGAAGAGAAGGGAATGGTTTAGTTTGGAGGGACATTGCTTTTTATATTGGTCGGCGCAACATCGAAGGCCGAAGGGCCTGTTCTGTGCTGTAATGTTCTATGTTCTATGTTCTATACAGACAAAGCATACCATTCATAAAGAAGAGAGTGCAGAATGTAGTGTTAAAGCCATAGCTAGGGTGTGGAGAAAGATTAATGCAAGATAGGTTCATTCGAAAGTCTGATGGCAGCAGAGAAGAAGCTATTCTGGAATTGGTCGGCACATGTCCTCGAACTTTTATGTAGAACATTACAGCACAGTACAGGCCCTTGGGCCCTCGATGTTGCGCCGACCAATCTATTGACTCTCTAACCTAAACTATTCCAATGTTATCCATAAAAGTATCTTTTGCCTGATGGAAAAAGGTGGAAGAGAGGATGCCCAGAGTAAGTAACATCTTTCATTATGCTGGCTGCTTTTCCAAGGCAGCGGGAAGAGTTTGACCCAGAGATAGTGAAAGAATAGTGATATATTTCTGGGTTTGGTTAGTGTGTGGATTGGAGGGGAACTTGCAGGTGATTCTGTCCCCATCTGTCTGCTGCCCTTGTCCTTCTAGATGGTAGGGATCATGGGTTTGGAAGGAGCTGCCTCAGGAGCCTTAGTGAGTTTCTGAAGTGCATCTTCTAGATGGTATACACGGCTGTGCATTGGTGGTAGAGGGAGTGAGTGTTTGCGGATGGGGTGCCAATCAAGCGGGGCTGCTTTGTCGTGGATGGTGTTGAGCTACCCGAGTGTTGTTGGAGCTGCACCCATCCAGGCAAGTGGGGAGTATTCCATCACACTCCTGACTTGTGCCTATTGATGGTGGACAGGAATTTGGGGGAGATGTTCAGGAGGTAAGTTACTCTGTACAAAATTCCCAGCCTCTGGAATTTTGTATTCACAGTGCGTGGGATTCCACTCTGCCCCACTCCCTCCCCCGTACTGTGTTTTATGATGGAGGAGGCTGGCTTCCATTGGAAATGAGATCTTCCAGTCCTAGCACTGTCAATGGATTTTCCAGCACCCTTCACTGCTGGGGAGCCTGCCATGGGTGTCATTGCCATCAGCGAAAATGGAAGTTCCTGCCAACAGGAAAGATTGGCCACTATTTATCTGGTTGATTTCTAGCCCCAGGATGTTGATAGTGGGGGTTTCAGTGATGGTAATGCCATTGAATGTCAAGGGCTGGTAGTTAGACTCTCTCTTGTTGAAGATGATCATTGCCTGGCACCTGTTACTTGCCACTTCTCACATGATACAATGATGTGATTCCTCACAAGGTTGAATTGTCTTGAAATGAGTCTGTGTTGTGAGTAGTGCCAGTAGAGATTCGTAGAATCCCAACAGTGCAGAAGGAGGCCATTCGGCCCATCGAACCTGGCCCAACAACAATCCTACCCAGGCACTTTTCCCATAACCCCATGTATTTACCCTGGCTAGCCACCTGCCCCCCCCACCCCGCCCGATGCTAAGGGGCAATTTAGCTTGGCCAATATACCACAACTTTCGACTGTGGGAGGAAACCAGAGCACCCAGAAAAAACCCACACAGACATGAGGAGAATGTGCAAACTCCACTCGAGGTTGGAATTGAATATGGGTCCTGGCGTTGTGAGGCAGTAGTGCTAACCATTGCTGGGGACAGAGCTCCGTACTGTGATCACATACTGGGGACGGAGTTCTGCATTGCGACCATGTGTTGGGGACAGAGCTCCGCACTGTGACCAAACGTGAGGGGGTTGGGGTGCAGAGCTGTGCACTGTGACCACGTGCTGGGGATACAGCTCCACACTGTGACCACATGGGGCGGGAGCAGATCTCCGCACTGTGACCACGTGCTGGGGACGGGGCTACTCACTGTGACCACATGCTGGGGATGGAGCTCTGCACTGGGACCATGTGCTGGGGCCAGAGCTCTGTACTGGAACCACATGCTGGGGCTGGAGCTCCACACTGGGACCACATGCTGGGGACGGAGCTCCACACTGGGACCACATGCTGGGGACGGAGCTCTGTACTATGACCACTTCTCTGTGGCTTCCTCCCACATTTAACTGCACTGGTTGACACTGACACATTTCCACAGCTGTACCTACGGTACCCACTTGGTGACTGTTCCAACCTTGCCCCAAAATGTGTAAAATATCAGTGGCGTAAACAGCACAGAAAGAGTCCATTTGGTGCAACCAGTCTATACTGGCACACATGCTTCACAAGAACCACATCTCAATTCTTCTTTTCATTGTATCATAGAATCCCCGCAGAGCAGAAGGAGGCCATTCGGACCATCGACTCTACCTGAGCATCCCACCAAGGCTCGATCTTGTAACCCTGTACATTTACCATGGCTGTTCCCCTAACCTACACTGAATTATAGAACCCTACAATGCAGAAAGAGGCCTTTTGGCCCATCAAGTCTGCACTGACCACAATCCCACCCAGGCCCTACCCCCCATATCATTACCCGCTAATCCCTCTAATCTAAGCAGCTCAGGACACTAAGGGGGAATTTTACCATGTCCAATCAACCTAACCCACACATCTTTGGGCTGTGGGAGGAAACCGGAGCACCCGGAGGAAACCCACGCAGACACAAGGAGAATGTGCAAACTCCACACAGACAGTGACCCGAGCCGGGAATCGAACCCGGGTCCCTGGAGCTTTGAAGCAGTAGTGCTAACCCACTGTGCTACTGTGCCGCCCATTGACACTGAAGGGTCAACCTCCATAACAAACATATGTTGGGACACTAAGGGCCAATTTTCCATGGCCAATCCCCCTAACCTGCACATCTTTGGACACTAAGGGTCAATTTAGCACAGCCAATCCATCTAACCTGCAAATCTTTGGACACTAAGGAGCAATTTACCATGGCTAATCCCCCTAACCTGCACATCTTTGGACACTAAGGGGCAATTTAGCACAGCCAATCCACCTCTTCTCCACATCTTTGGACACTAAGGAGCAATTTAGCATGACCAATCCCCCTAATCTGCACATCTTTGGACACTAAGGAGCAATTTAGCATGACCAATCCCCCTAACCTGCACATCTTTGGACACTAAGGAACAATTTAGCATGGCCAATCCCCCTAAGGTTCTTTACCCAGAGGGTGGTAAGGCTATGGAATGCCCTGCCTGCTGCAGTTGTAGATGCGCCAAGTTTGGGGGCGTTTAAGGGGTCCATGGATACATTTATGGATGAAAAGGCAATGGTTTAGGTTAGAGAGTCATTGCTTTTTCTTAATTGGTCGGCGCAACATCGAGGACCGAAGGGTCTGTTCTGCGGTGTAATGTTCTATGTTCTATGTTCTAACCTGCTCATCTTTGGACACTATGGGGCAATTTAGCATGGCCAATTCACCTCTCCTCCACATCTTTGGATACTAAAGGGCAATTTAGCATGGCCAATCTCCCTAACCTGCACAACTTTGGAGTGCGGAGCATCCAGAGGAAACCCATGCAGACATGGGGAGAATGTGCAGATTCTGCACAGGCAGTTACCCAAGGTGGGAAACTGAACTTGGGTCCCTGGCGCTGTGAGGCAGCAGTGCTAACCACTGTGCCAGCATGGTGTCTTCAAATTGATTTATAAGTCTAACAACCACCATGAAACCATTGTCAGAAAACCCCATCTGGTTCACTAATGTCCTTTAGGGAAGGAAATCTGCCGTCTTTACCTGGCCTGGCCTATATGTGAGTCTAGATCCACACCAATGTGGTTGACCTTTATGTACCCTCTAAAATGGATAGTGAGACACTTTGCTATTATAAATTTATTCCCCATGCATTTAACCTAAATCTCTCTTAATCCATCAATGCTTTCATCTTGTCGATGAATTCTCACTGTTGTCTGGGTGAAAAAAATGACCCCCCCCTCTCTTGTGCCCTCGAGTTCCCCGCTCGATTTATTGTGGTCGATTCCTGACCCCTCCAGCGTGAGATACGACTGGTGTGTTACGTGGGGGAAATGGAGTCTGCGGTGAGTGAATGTCGATCAGTTGAAGGTGTCCTATGGAGGGAGGCTGAGGCCTCTCTCTCTCTCTCTCTCCATCTGCCTCGCTCCGGAACCCAGTTAAAGGTGAGTCGCTGGAGCTGCTACTTCCGCGAGGCCTGCCTGTTTCGGAAAGGAAGCAGCGCATGACTGTGATGAATGTGCCTCTCACCACCTTCAACTGACTGATCCCATCCCTCTGCCCGACATTCCCGATTTCCGAGAGGTCACACTCGGCTGAAATGTGGGGGAGAGAGAGAGAGAGAGAGAAAAAAAGCAGCCGTTTCACTTTGTCCTCCAAATCTCCAACGACCGAACTCAAGTAGCCCTTTTGGAGGCAGAGCTTTTGACACAATCCGATATTGATTACAAACATTTGGCCGCATATTAATCTGATTAATGGCCCCCTACATATTAATCCTAAAGTATGAATGGGCGCGGAGAGACGTGTGCTATCATTGGCAAGCAAGTGCGTCCTGGACAAGCTCGCAAGTTGGCCTCGCAACGATATGAATATTTAATTAATAATTAGTCATGTAATTTCTCTGCAGGAGTGATTATCCCTGGAACTGGTTTGTGAATCTAATTATTAGTAGACTTTTTGTTTCCATATCCCCTCATTACTGTCAGAATTGATGTAACATAAACTTCATTAAAAATTAAAAGCTGGAGTCTTAATTACAAGGCTACCCTGACTGAAGTTAGAATTAACCAAGTCAGTGATGTGCAAATGAGTGCATTATTTAAGAAATACACTGGAAGTATTTATGCTAATTTAGAAGGTTCACAGTAGTAGACCTTTTCACTTCTGGTTGCATATTCATTAAATGCACTATGCAAATTTAATGCAGCAGTCTTTTAATGCCTTGTTAATTTATTCCGATTTATTGAGTACAACTTGTATCGAGTACAGATTTAATTACTATATCTCCTTGCATGCTGTAAGAAGTTGGTTGAGGTTTGAAAGTGTGTAAATCTGGATTACTGCAATTTGATCGGAACGTGGTATCAAAGGACACGAATTTTATAACCGTGCTTGAAAGCGTGTTTGATTTACTCATGGAATGATCTAAGAAATCACTAAAATTACACTCTCGGTTTCCCACAAGGAAAGTAAAAACCTCACTGGTGCTAAGTAAAGAGCTCAGCAAATGCTGAGTCCACAGCCTAATGGATATAATGGGCCAACTGAGAGACACGGGGTTATTGACTGAGACGGAGGTGTCACGTTGTGCATCAGCCGTAAATGAACTTGACGCCGTTGCCCTCTGTGCAAGCTCGTTGACTGCTTGACTCCTACATCCGTCATTGGCAGCCAGTCGCACGTCATGTTCGGGCAAGTTCTCTCTGACCGATTAATGATTTCCATTTGCAGCACACGCCAGGCTTTTTTTCTCGACCGCAGGCCCAATGTGAGGAGCGAGAGGGGTAAAAAAAAAAATAACAGGAGAGAATCTGACGCCTGGTTAAATCTGGACGCAATATCTCCCACTTTCTCTGCCTCTTAGCTTCGACAAAGGGTCACCTGGACTCCAAACCTCAGCTCTTTTCTCTCCTTACAGATGCTGCCAGGCCTGCTGAGATTTTCCAGCATTTTCTCTTTTGGGTTAAGACCTGCTGGAAACATAGAAAATAGGAGCTGGAGGAGGCCATTCAGCCCTTCGAGGCTGCTGTGCTATTCATCATGATCATCGCTCATCATCCAACTCAATAGTCTAATCCTGCTTTTTGCCATAACCTTTGATTCCCCTCATCATAAGGGCTATATCTAACTACTGCTTGAAAACTTTAACATCCAAAGGTGTTCAGATTGGGTTACATAAGAACATAAGAAATAGGAGCAGGAGTCGGCCATCCAGCCCCTCGAGCCTGCCCCACCATTCAATAAGATCATGGCTGATCTGAAGTGGATCAGTTCCACTTTCCTGCTTTCTCCCCATAACCCTTAATTCCCTTGTCTATCAGAAACCTATCTACACGTGACTTAATATATTCAGCGAGGTAGCCTCCACCACTTCAATGGGCAGAGAATTCCAGAGACTCACCACCCTTTGAATGAAGAAGTCCCTCCTCAACTCTGTTCTAAACTGTCTAAACTTATTTTGAGGCTGTGCCCTTTAGTTCTGCTATCCTTTCTAAGCAGGAAGAATCTCTCTACCTCTACCCTATCCAGCCTCTTCATTATCTTGTAAGTCTCTATAAGATCCTCCCTCAGCCTTCTAAACTGTAACATGTACAGGCCAAGTTTATTCAATCTCTCTTCATAAGCTAACCCCCTCATCTCCGGTATCAGCCTGGTGAACCTTCTCTGTACTCCCTCCAAGGCCAATATATCCTTCTGCAAATACGGGGACCAAAACTGCACACAGTACTCCAGCTGCGGCCTCACCAGTGCGATGTACAGTTGATTGGTCATTATAAAGAGCCACTTAGTGACATGGATTAGCAGAGTAAAGTTTAAAGTGTATTTGTTTGTGCCACAAGTAGGCTTACGTTAACACTGCAATGAAGTTACTGCGAAAACCCCCTAGTCACCACAATCCATTACTTAATCGGGTACACTGAGGGAGAATTAAGCATGGCCAATGCATGTTTTTCAGACTGTGGGAGGAAACTGGAAACACCCGGAGGAAACCCACGCAGATACAGGGAGAACATGCAGACTCCACACGGAGAGTCACTCAAGCTAGGAATCGAATCCAGGTCCCTGGTGCTATGAGGCAGCAGCGCTAACCAGTGTGCCACCCTGTGGTTACAGGGATAGGCCCTGGGTGGGATAGTTCCCAGCGCAGGCTCGATGGGCTGAATAACCTCCTCCTGCATTATAGGAATTCCTTGATTCTATGAATATTTTAATCTTGACTGTTTTCAGTGGGAGTGAATTCCAAAGACTGACCACTGTCTGGGTGAAAAAATTCTTCTCATCTCTGCCCTACACTGTGAAATCTGGTTCTGGACTTCCCCCAACCGGGAACATCTTTCATACATCTATTAATGTCTAGTCCTGTAAGAGTTTTATAGATTTCTATGAGATATCCCCTGATTCCTATGAACTCCAGCAAAAACAATCCTAACTGACTCAATCTTTCCTCATATCTCCGTCCTGCCATCCAGGGGATCAGTCTGGTAAACCTTCTCTGCACTCCCGCTAAAGCAAGAACATCCTTCCTCGAATGAGGAGACCAAAGCTGCCCATAATACTTGTGGTGAGGTGTCATCCAAGCTCCTGTATAATTGCAAAGTTACAGCTGCCACACTCTGATGCCTGTTCGGGTACATTGAGGGAGAATTTACTATGGCCAATGCACCCTAACCAGCACGTCTTGCAGATTGTAGAAGGAAACTGGGAGACCTGGACCATTTGATGGGCAACATGACAGCTCAGTGACTATCGCTGGGCTGTGCAGATACATGGATTTGGGACCTGTGTCTGTGGGAGTTTGCACATTCTCCCTGTGCTTGCGTGGGTTTTCTCCGGGTGCTCCGGTTTTCTCCCACATCCCAAAGATGTGCTCTTAGGCTAATTGGCAGAACAAATTCTCCTTAAATTGTCTCAAATTTGGTTTCAATCCATAGATCTATAAACATAGACAGGGATCACGAGGAGACGCGGGAACATTGAGATGGCGGCGTGGGCTCATTGGGCCGAAGGGCCTGTTTCCCGTGCTGTTTTGTTCTTTGTTCTTTGTACCCGGGAAAACCCATGCAGACACGAGGAGAACATGCAGATTCCGCACAATCACCCAAGGTAGGAATCGAATGCTGTATTCAATTCCTACCTGATAGCCTGCTCCTGTATTCGAAACCTCTCGCAACGAAGGCCAACCTACTTTACCGCTTGCTACACTTGATGCAGCGACTGGTGTATGAGGATACCCAGGTCTCGTCGCACACTCCTTTCTTCTAATTTATAGCCATCCTGATAATAATCTGCCTCACATTTATCCACTTGATACTGTACCAACCAAACATTTGCCCACTCACTCAACTTGTCCAAATCACATTGAAGTGCGTCCTCCTCACAGCCAGGCAGCTCTGTGTGGGTTTGGATTGTGGGTTGTGCGCCAATGAGGTGCATTCGAGAGGTTCCGGCCTTCTCTTTGCTATCAAACATCAGGAGCACGTTGCTAAGTGGAGTGAATGCATTTGGTACAGGGGGCACACATGAGTAACCTGAAAACAGAAGGAAATAGTTAGTGTGATTCAAGATTTAATAATACCGACCCAGGATGGAACCATAACAGGCAAAGACTAGCAAGCAACGAATGCACATCTTCACACAGCTGATTTAGAACATAAGAAATAGGAGCAGGAGTCGGCCATCCAGCCCCTCGAGCCTGCCCCGCCATTCAATAAGATCATGGCTGATCTGAAAGTGGGTCAGTTCTACTTTCCCGCTTTTTCCCCTTAATCCCCTTGTCTATCAGAAACCTATCTACCCGTGACTTAAATATATTCAGTGAGGTAGCCTCCACCACTTCAATGGGCAGAGAATTCCAGAGAATTACCAACCTTTGAGTGAAGAAGTTCCTCCTCAACTCCGACCTACACCACCTTCCCTTATTCTGAGGCTGTGCCGTCTAGTCCTGCTATCCTCTCTAAGTGGGAAGAATCTCTCTTATAGATTTTAACAGTGGGCTGATGATTCATTTTTCTCTCCAAGGCAAACACACCAATCATATAATGATAATCGATATCATATATAATCCTTGCATTGCAGGTGGATTGGCCATTGGAGTAAATACATGGGGTTATGGGGATAATGCCTGGGTGTGATTGCAGCCCAGATTCAGAATGGCCTTATTCTGCACCACAGGATTCTATGAGGCCATTTGACCCATCAAATCTGAACTGACTCTCCAACAGAGCATCTTACTCAGGCCCTTTTCCCATAAACTCACGAATTTACCCCATTAATCCCCTGAATCTTGGGACACAGAGGGTCAATTTGACAATCTACCTGACCCCTACATCTGTGGGAGCAAACTGAAGTACTCGGAGGAAACCCACGCAGATACAGGGAGAATGTGCAGACTCCACACCAACAGTGACCCAAGGCTGGAATTGAACCTGGGTCCATGGCGCTGTGAGGCAACAGTGCCAACCACTGTGCCTCCCATAATTTCTTTGAAAATATATGCACAGTGTTAACCAGAATTCTCAGTATCTATTTTATATATATATAAACATATATCCAATTTCTAGTGCAATTTAACTATGTCGTAGCACTGATACATCACATTCCATCAAGGTGCGAATCATTGTTAGCAAATTAAGAAATGCTCGTTTAATTCATATTGCAACAAACTTTATAAAAATAAATATAATAAAAAGAAAATCTCAGCAAGTCTGACAGCATCTGTGGAGAAAGAAACGCTAACAGAACTCTGGCGAAGGGCCATCCAGACTTCAAAATTTCACTCTATTCTCTTGCCATGGATGTTGTCAGACCTGCTGAGATTTTCCAGCACTTTCTGATAAAAACAGCGATAGTCAGCGGGCATTTTTCTCCCTCTCTCTGTGCTTCGCGGCACTGGGAATGTTTGCTCTGGTCATTTTCAGCGGGTTCCCCATTGAACGCGCTTCTCGCTGCCAAGAAAACCACAGCGGATGCCCGCTATTGGCAAGATCCCACTGGCTTCAACACGGACAAGATTTTGGTGCTTGTATCCAGATAGGTGAAATGATCCAACCCAAACATATACAGTAATTACAGGTGTGTACAATAATCACATGAGATAGCAGTGCCGTGGGTTTGGAAGATATTATCGAAGGAGCCTTGGTGAATTCCTGCAATACAACTTCTAGATAATATACGTTACTTGCTACCATTCATAAGGGGGGGGGGGGGGGGGGAATGGGTGATCTCCCCCCATATCCCTTGATCCCTTTGGCTCCAAGAACATATCTAATTTCTTCTTGAAATCACTCAACGTTTGGCTTCAATTTCACTCTATGGGAGTGAATTCCACACTGAGTGAAGAAATTTCTCCTCACCTCAGCCTTAACGATGTATTTGTTTTATCATACAGGTACTTCGCTCCGTCTTGTTGTCTAACAAGGGGCGTACACGCGATGGGTCGTGAGAGGGCTGCTCTTGGATTTTTTTTTGAGAGTATCCTAGTGCTTCACATCGTTAGTGTACGCTTGACCTGGACCATTTGATGGGTAACACGACAGCTCAGTGACTATCGCTGTGCTGTGCAGATACATGGATTTGGGCCTGTGTCTGTGGGAGTTTGCGCGTTCTCCACATGCTTGCGTGGGTTTTTTCCGGGTGCTCCGGTTTCCTCCCACATCCCAAAGATGTGCTCTTAAGCTAATTGGCAGAATAAATTCTCCCTAAATTGTCTCAAATTTGGTTTCAATGCATAGATCTATAAACATAGACAGGGATCATGGGTAGAAGTGGGAACATTGAGGTGGCGGCGCGGGCTCGTTGGGCCGAAGGGCCTGTTTCCCTTGCTGTTTTGTTCTTTGTTCTTTGATCTAAAAGGTTTACCCCTTATCCTCAAACAATGACTCCTAGTTCTGGACTCCCCCCACCATCGGGAACATTCTTTCTGAATCTACCCTGTATAATTCTGACAGAATTTTCAAAGTTTCTATGAGATCCCCTCTCACTCTTCTCAACTCCAGTGAATATAATCCTAACCGATTTAATCTCTCCTCATATGACAGACCTGCCATCCCAGGAATCAGCCTGGTAAACCTTTGCTGTGCTCCCTTATAGCAAGGACATCCTTCCTCAGATAAGGAGACCAAAACTGCACCCAATACTCCAGGTGTGGCCTCCCCAACACCCTGTACAATTGCAGCAAAATATTCCAATCTTATACTTAAATCATCTTGCTATGAAGGCCAACGTATCATTTACCTTTTTTACTGCCTGTTGCAATTGTTTTCAGTGACTGATGCATGAGGATTCCAAGGTCTTGCTGAGCATCCACCTCTCTCAATTCACACCCATTCAAATAATAATCTGTCTTCTTATTATTGCTACCAAAGTGGATAACCTCATATTTATCCACATTATACTACATCTGCCCATACACTCAGCTTGTCCAAGTCACACTGAAGTCAAGCTTCTTCAGTGTTGTTGGAACAGCACTTATCCTGGTAAATCCTGGTAAATCCTGGTAAAGTAATTTACTTCTTAATTAGAAGGCGATGCCACACATAACAAAAGGTTTAACCTTAGCCGGGTTACTGATGAGCAGGCACCTATGGACCGGGATAAGCCTTACTGAAAGGGGAGAAGGAAAGCAAGAAACCCAAAAAAAACAGAGGCCACGATGACTAAAAGCAGATGGATTTTTCTCGCGAGTGTAGGTGTGGAATTTTAGAGGCAGCTAATCCTGTGGAATTGCCAGGAACAATTCTTTCTGGAACAGAGCCAGTGTCCTACATGGTAACAGTTGGAGCCAACTTATTAAAGAAACATGTAGACCACCTACGCTGGTGGGAGCTGTTAATAGAAGCTGCTAACTCAAGCGAGCATGCTGTCTGGGACCCGAATTACACTGAGGAAGAGGTATGGGGGAGAGGGGTATGGGGGGGATGGGGCGGGAGGGTACCGGGGAGTGGGGGGGGGAGAGGGGTATAGCACCAGGGACCCGGATTCGATTCCCAGTTTGAGTGACTGTGCGGAGTCTGCATGTTCTCCCCGTGTCAGCGTGAGTTTCCTCCGGGTGCTCCTGTTTCCTCCCAAAGTCTGCAAGACGTGCTGGTTAGGGTGCATTGGCCATGGTAAATTTTCTCACAATGTACCCGAACAGGGTACCCGAAAAGAGATTGTGAAAAGCTTATGGAAAGAGATTGAATAGACTGGGCCTGTACTCGTTAGAGTTTAGAAGGCTGAGGGGAGGTCTTATAGAGACTTACAAGATAATGGAGATAGATAGGGTAGAGAGATTCTCCCGCTTAGAAAGGAAACCGGAACTAGAGGACACAGCCTCATAATAAGGCGGAGTCAGTTGAGAGCAGAGTTGTGGAGGAACTTCTTCACTCAAAGGATGGCGAATCTCTGGAATTCTCTGCCCATTGAAGTGGTGGAGGCTACCTCGCTGAATATATTTAGGTCGCGGGTAGATAGGTTTCTGATAGACAAGGGAATTAAGGGGAGAAAGATCAATTTAGCATGACCAATCCATCTAACCTACACACCTTTCAACTGTGGGAAGAAAACAAAGCACCCGGAGGAAACCCATGCAGACACGGGGAGAACATGCAGACTCCATCCAGACAGTGACCCAAGTCGGGAATCGAACCCAGGTCCCTGGCGTGGTAAGGCAGCAATGCTAACTGATGTGCCACTGTTCTGATGTAAAAGATAATCATTTTAAAATGACAATCAGGAACTTCTCTTTCTCTGGGGAGAGACAGATTTGAAACAGTTCCCTCTTCCAAATCATGAATTTATAATCTGAACAGTTGGGGTTAGAGCACAGATCCCGCAGTAGTCACTGACTGCCAATCAGAAAATGACCCATCTTTGCTTCCTATCTGCTACCCAGCTTTCTATCCATCTCAAGACATTACCTGCAATCCCATGTGTTTTAACTTTACATAGTAATCTGTTATGTGAGACCTTGTCAAAAGCCTTCTGAAAGTCTAAATAAACCACATCCACTGGTTCTCCTCTGTCAACTTTACTAGTTACATCCTCAAAAAATTCCAAATAGATTTATCAAACATGGTTTCCCTTTTGTAAACCCATGCTGACTTTTTTGGATTATCCCACTGCTTCCAAATGCTGAGTTATGAAATCCTTGACCATAGGCTCTAACAACCTCCCCAATACTTACGTTAGGTTCACTGCTCTACACTTTCCTGTTTTCTCTCTACCTCCCTTTTTGAATAACAGGTTTACATTAGCTATGCTCCAATCTTTTCCAGAGTCCAAAGAATTTTGGAAAATAACCAAAATTATTAGATCTATTATTCCTAGAGCCACTTCCTTAAATTCTCTGGGATGAAGATTATCAGGACCTGGGGCTTTATCCACCTTCAACCCCATCAATTTCACCAAAACCATTTCTCTACTAAGGCTGAATTCTCTCAGCTCCTCACTAAAACGTGTTTCTCTCAGCACTTCTGGTACATTATTTACATCTTCCTTTGTGAAGACTGAAGCAAAGAAATTTAATTCCTCGGCCATTTCTTTATTCCCCATTATGAATTCTCCCAGTTCTGATGGTAAGGGACCTACATTCATTTTTGTCAATCTTTTTCTCTTTACATGTCAATAGAAAGTTTTTTACAGTCAGTTTTTATATTCCCTGCTAACTTACTTTCATACTCCAGAGGAGATCTATTAGAGGTGTACAAGATTATGAGGGGGATAGATAGAGTAAACAGAGTTAAGCTTTTTCCTAGGATGGACTCAAATAGCACAAGGGGTCACGGGCTTAGGGTGAGGGGGGGTAAGGTATAATTTGGATGCTAAGAGGGAATTTTTTCACACAGAGGGTGGTGGGGGTATGGAATGCGCTGCCAAGTAACGTGGTGGAGGCAGGCACTCTGGAGTTATTTAAGAGATAATTAGATGGACACATGAACAGAATGGGAATGGAGGGATATAGAAAACTGATTTAAAATAGGGATCATGAGCCTTGGGAGTCCCTGGGAAGTGTGTAAATAGATGATGATATTGATGTACTTGTTTTTATCCTACAGGTGCTTTGGTCCACCTTGTTGTCTAACGAGGGGCATACACGCGATGGGTCGTGAGAGGGCTGCTCTTGGATTTTTTTCGAGAGTATCCTAGTGCTTCACGTCATTAGTGTACGCTTGACCTGGACCATTTGATGGGTAACACGACAGCTTAGTGACTATCGCTGTGCTGTGCAGATACATGGATTTGGGCCTGTGTCTGTGGGAGTTTGCGCATTCTCCCCGTGCTTGCGTGGGTTTTCTCCGGGTGCTCCGGTTTCCTCCCACATCCCAAAGATGTGCTCTTAGGCTAATTGGCAGAACATATTCTCCCTAAATTGTCTCAAATTTGGTTTCAATCCATAGATCTATAAACATAGACAGGGATCACGGGTAGAGGTGGGAACATCAGGGTGGCGGCGCGGGCTCGTTGGGCCAAAGGGCCTGTTTCCCATGCTGTTTTGTTCTTTGTTCTATTTTTCCTTTCTTATTCAAACCCTTGATCATCCTTCATGGAATTTTAAACTGTGCCCAATTTTCATCCTATTGGTTTTTCTTGCCCATTCATATGTTTCTCCCTTGAATCTGATACTATCTCTAATTGTAAGCTCTGGTTTGACCACAATTCCCTCACTACCCCTGATAGCGGGTTGGCAGAGATGGGTTATGTGGTGACTCTCAGGATGTGGGCACAGAGTTCTGGCTATCCTGAAAATTCAGGCTAAAATCTTGTTGTAATTACATAGAGGATGGCGTGGTAGCACAGTGGTTAGCACTGCTACTTCACAGCTCCAGGGTTCAATTCCCAGCTTGGGTCACAGTCTGTGTGGAGTTTGCACATTCTCCTTATGTCTGCGTGGGTTTCCTCCGAGTGCTCCGGTTATCTCCAACAGTACAAAGATATGCGGGTTAGGTTGATTGGCCATGCTGAAATTGACCCTTAGTGTCCTGACCATGAGGATATGGACAATGCTTTCCAATTATCAAGTGTACCTACAATACAAGAGGAGACCATTCAACCCATCAAGTGTGTTCTGTTCATTAACCCCACCAAGTCCCTATTCCCACAACCTTTATTCATCCTGCTAATCCCCCTGACACTAGTGGACAATTTCTCATGGTCAATCCACCTAAACAATATATTTTTGCAGTGTAGGAGGAAACAGGAGCACGCGAAGAAAACCCATACAGACAAGGGGAGAACATGCAAACTCTACACAGACAATGAGTGATCCAAGGCCAGAATTGAACCAAGGTCTCTGGGGCTGTGAGGCAGCAGTGCCAACCACTGTGCCACCATGCCGCCCATGTTCCTTTCAATACCCTTTCCATCACCCTCCCGATCGCAGGGTCATTTCTGGTCTGTCTCTAAACTTGAGAAACTGTCACAGGGAAATGATCTGCTGATGAAAAATAAAGAATATTAGCAAAACTAGTTGGTGGTTTAATAGGTAAAGGTATGTGTGATAATGCATCAATATTAGTATGGCATGCTTTCAGATGATACTTTATAATGTAGAAGTGTGCAGATAAGATCAGTCATCATATCTGATTAGGGATACGCAGCATGGCTTTGTTAAGGGGAGGTCGTGCCTTACGAATCTGGTAGAATTTTTTGAGGAGGTGACAAAAACGGTCAATGAAGGGTGAGACTTTGATGTTGTCTATATGGATTTCAGTAAGGCGTTTGACAAAGTCCCGCATGGGAGGTTAGTTGAGAAGGTCAAGGCTCATGGGATACAAGGACAGGTAGCTAGATGGATCAGTAACTGGCTTGGTAATAGGAGACAGAGAGTAATAGTGGAAGGGTGTTTCTCTAGCTAGAGGTCGGTCACTAGTAGTGTGCCGCAGGGCTCGGTACTGGGACCTCTTCTGTTTGTAATATATATAAAAGAGATGGATGAGGGAGTAAGTGGAGTGATCAGCAAGTTTGCAGACGATACAAAGACGGATGGACTTGTGGATAGTGAGGAGCATTGTCAGGTGATGCAGCAGGACATAGATAGGCTGGTAGCTTGGGCAGACAGATGGCAGATGGAATTCAAACCTGATAAATGCAAGGTGATGCATTTCGGGAGAAAGAATGTAGAGGGGGAGGTATATGATAAAGTGTAGACCTATTAAGAGTATAGAAACGCAGAGGGACCTGGGAGTGAAAGTGCACAAGTCTCTGAAGATGGCAGAGCAAGTGGAGAAGGTTGTGAAGAAAGCATATAGTATGTTAGCTTTTATAGGAAGGAGTATACAGTACAAGAGCTAGCCTTTAATGTTGCAGTTTTATAAAACGTTGGTTAGACCTCATTTGGAATACTGCATCCAGTTCTGGTTGCCTTACTACCGGAAGGACGTGGAGACTCTGGAGAGAGTGTAGAGGAGGTTTACCAGGATGCTGCCTGGTATGGAAGGTCTGAGTTACAAGAAGAGGTTGGGCAAATTGGGGCTGTTTTCCCTAGAAAGATAGACTTAGAGGAGATCTAATAGAGGTGTACAAGATTATGAGGGGTATAGATAGAGTAAACAGGGTTAAGCTTTTTCCTAGGATGGACTCATATAGCACGAGTGGTCACAGGCTTAGAGTGAGGGGGGTAAGGTATAATTTGGATGCTAGAGGGAGTTTTTTCACACAGAGGGTGGTGGGGGTATGGAATGCGCTGCCAAGTAAAGTGATGGAGGCAGGCACTCTGGAGTTATTTAAGAGATATTTGGATGGGCACATGAACAGAATGGGAATGGAGGGGTATAGAAAACTGATTTAAAATAGGGATCATGAGCCTTGGGAGTTCCCTGGGAAGTGTGTAAATTGTTGATGATATTGATGTATTTGTTTTATCCTACAGGTACTTCGGTCCGCCTTGTCTAACGAGGGGCATACACGCGATGGGTCGTGAGAGGGCTGCTCTTGGATTTTTTTTTGAGAGTATCCTAGTGCTTCATGTCGTTAGTGTACGCTTGACCTGGACCATTTGATGGACAACACGACAGCTCAGTGACTATCGCTGTGCTGTGCAGATACATGGATTTGGGCCTGTGTCTGTGGGAGTTTGTGCATTCTCCCCGTGCTTGCATGGGTTTTCTCCGGGTGCTCCGGTTTCCTCCCACGTCCCAAAGATGTGCAGTTAGGCTGATTGGCAGAACAAATTCTCCCTAAATTATCTCAAATTTAGTTCTAATGCATAGATCTATAAACATAGACAGGGATGACAGTGATCATGGATAGAAGTGGGAACATCGGGGTGGCGGTGCGGGCTCGTTGGGCCGAAGGGTCTGTTTCCCATGCTGTTTTGTTCTTTGTTCTTTATTTGCAATTGGTTTCAGAAATCTGAAGCACAAAGGGATTTTAGAGTCCTGGTTCAGGACTCTCTTAAAATTAACATGTATGTTCATTCGGCAATTAGGAAGGCAAATTCAATGTTGGCATTTGTTTCTAGAAAGCTCGAATACAGAGCAGGGATGTATAGCTGAGCTGGATAAGGCTCTGCTCAGGCCCCATTTGGAATATTGGGAGCAGTTTTGGGCCCCATACCTAAGGAAGGATGTGTTGGCCTTGGAGGGGCCTACAGGATGGTCACAAGAATGATAGTAAACCGGTTGGATTTAAAATTGGTGTTGTCAGACCTCTTACTGAGTTTACCCCAGTCCAACACTGGCATCTCTACATCACAAGAATGATCCCAGGAATGAAGGGTTTGTCATATGAGCAGCAGCTGAGGGGTCTCTATCAACAGAACAAAGAACAAAACAGCACAGGAAACAGGCCCTTCGGCCCAACGAGCCCGCGCCGCCACCCCGATGTTCCCACCTCTACCCGTGATCCCTGTCTATGTTTATAGATCTATGGATTAAAAACCAAATTTGAGACAATTTAGGAGAATTTGTTTTGCCTATAAAGAGTTATAGCGTGACAGAAATTTACAGCATGGAAACAGGCCCTTCGGCCCAACTTGTCCATGCCACCCCTCTTTTTAACCCCTAAGCTAGTCCTAATGGTCCGCATTTGGCCAATCTCCTTTTGTACCATTCTTACCCATGTAACTGTCTAAACAATTATTAAAAGACAAAATTGTACCGCCTGGACTACAACTCTGGCAGTTTGTTCCAGACACTCACCACCCTCTGTGTGAAAAAGTTGCTCCTGTGGACCCTTTTATATCTCTCCCCTGTCACCTTAAACCTACATCTTCTAGTTTTAGACTTCCCTGCCTTTGAGAAAAGATATTGACTATCAGGCTGATCTGTGCCCCTCATTATTTTAACATCCTTTATAGGTCACCCCTCAGCTCCAGAGAAAAAAATCCCAGTCTATTCAGCTTTTCCTTATAACTCAGTCCATCAAGCCCTGGTAGCATCCTAGTAAATCTTTTACGCACTCTTTCTAATTTAATAATATCCTTTCTATAATAAGGTGACCAGAACTGTACACAGTATTCAAGTGTGGCTTTACCAATGTCTTAATGTCTTGTACAACTTCAACAAGTCCCAACTCCTGTATTCAATGTTCTGACTGATAAAACCAAGCATGCCGAGTGCCTTCTTCACCACTCTGTCCACCTGTGACTCCACTTTCAAGGAGCTATGAACCTGTACCCCTCGATCTCTTTGTTCTGTAACTCTCCCCAGTGTCTTACATTAACTGAGTAAGTCCTGCTCTGGTTCAATCTACCAAAATGCATCATCTTGCATTTATCTAAATTAAACTCCATCCGCCATTCATCAGCCCACTGGCCCAATTGATCAAGATCGCATTGCAATCCGAGATAACCTTCTTCACTGTTCATTCTGCCACCAAATCTTGGTGTCATCTGCAAACTTACTAACCATGCCTCCTAAATTCTCATCCAAATCATTAATATAAATGACAAATAACAGGGGGCCCAGTACTGATCCCTGAGGCACACTGCTGGTCACAGGCCTCCAGTTTGAAAAACAACCCTCTATAACCACCCTCTGGCTTCTGTCAACAAGCCAATTTTGTATCCATTTAGATACCTCACCCTGGATGCCGTGAGATTTAACCTTATGCAACAACCTACCAAGCAGTACCTTGTCAAAGGCCTTGCTAAAGTCCATGTAGACAACATCAACTGGGCTGCCCTCATCTACCTTCTTCGTTACTCCTTCAAAAAACTCAAGTCAAATTTTTGAGACATGTTTTCTACTGACAAAACCATGCTGACCGTCCCTAATCATCTATACAAGAGGGACGGGGAACAGTTGTCTGGGAAGGGCACCCATATTTTAGCTGGGAGGTTAGCTGGAGTGTTTCGGCAGGGTTTAAACTTATATGCAGGGGGGGTGGGGAGATGGAGGGAACTGGGAGTGGGAGAGAGACGGGTGACAGGGTAATTCCGGAGAGTAGGAGGGAGGATCAGAGTGTGCCTGAGGGCCTTCAGTGCATGTGTTTTAATGCGAGGAGTGTGACTGGCAAAACAGATGAACTGAAGGCAATAATGTTCGAGAGGAAGTTAGAAGTGGTGGCGGTGACTGAGACGTGGCTAAAGGAAGGGCAGGACTGGCAATTGAATATTCAGGGGTACAAGTGTTTTAGGCATGATAGAGGTGGTTTGAGGAGAGGAGGGGGAGTGGCTTTATTAGTTAAGGATCACATCATAGCAGTGCAGAAGGAGGGTGGTATGGCTGAGTTAGGAATTGAGTCGCAATGGGTGGATTTGAGGAATAGGAAGGGAGAGGTTACTACGTTGGGTGTGTACTACAGACCGCCCAACAGTCCACAGGCCGTGGAAGAAGGGATATGTAGGAAAATTTTAAATAAGTGTAGGAAGAATAGGGTAGTTGTAATGGGAGATTTCAATTTCCCTGGGGTAGATTGGAAGGTGCCCAGAGCGGAAGGTGCAGATGGGGAGGAATTTGTACAGTGCGTTTTAGAAGGGTCCTTGGAGCAGTATGTGGATAGCCCGACTAGAGAGGGGGCTATACTGGATCTGGTTCTGGGGAATGAGCCAGGGCAGGTGGTTGACGTTGTAGTAAGAGAGCATGTGTCTAATAGTGACCACAACTCTGTCTGCTTTAGGATATTAATGGAAAAAGATGAAGCCTGCCCTAAGGGGAGGGTGTTAAACTGGGGGAAGGCTAGATATAGCCAGAATAGGCAGGATCTTAGGGATACCGACTGGGATAAGCTGTTTGAGGGTAGGTCGACACTGCACATGTGGGAGTCTTTCAAGGGAAAACTAAAATTTTTCCAGGAAAGACACATGCCGGTAAGGAGGAAGGATGGGAAAGGTAGGATTAGAGAACCGTGGGTTACTAGGGATGTTGAGGACTTGGTCAGGAAGAAGCGGGAGGCGTACATTAGATCCAGGCAACTGGGGACAGAGGCAGCGCTGGAAAAATATAGAAAGTGTAGACGGGATCTTAAAAGGGGTGTCAGAAAGGCAAAAAGGGGCCACGAAATGGCTTTGGCAGGTAGGATTAAGGAAAATCCTAAGGCACTTTACTCCTATGTAAGGAGCAAAAGGATGGTTAGAGGGAAGATTGGACCTCTCAGGGACAGAGGAGGGGAACTATGCTTAGAGCCTGAGGGGATGGGGGAGATCCTGAATGAATACTTTGCGTCAGTATTCACGCAGGAGAGGGGCCTGATGTCTGATGCTGGCTTTGAGGATTTTGAGGACCCGTTAAAGGAAATAATCATTACGAGGGACGAAGTGTTGGGGCGTTTAGGTAGCATAAAGACTTATAAAGCTCCGGGGCCTGATGGTATTTATCCCAGGCTGCTAAGGGAGGTGAGAGATGACATTGCTGGGCCTCTGATGCAAATCTTTGTCTCTTCTTTGGACACAGGGGAGGTCCCAGAGGACTGGAGGATTGCAAATGTAGTACTGTTGTTTAAAAAGGGTCAGAGGGATAACCCAGAGAACTATAGGCTGGTGAGCTTGACTTCAGTCATAGGTAAGCTAATGGAGAGGATTCTCAGGGACAGGATGTATGAGCATCTGGAGTGCTGCGATCTGATCAGGGATACGCAGCATGGCTTCGTTAAGGGGAGGTCGTGCCTTACGAATCTAGTGGAATTTTTTGAAGAGGTGACAAAAACGGTTGATGAAGGACAAGCCGTTGATGTCATCTATATGGATTTCAGTAAGGCGTTTGATAAGGTCCCTCATGGTATGCTGATAGAAAAGGTGAAGGCGCATGGTATACAGGGCCAGGTATGTAGATGGGTTGAGAACTGGCTTGGGAGGAGGAGACAGCGGGTAGTAGTGGAAGGCTCTTTTCCAACTGGAGGTCTGTCACTAGTGGTGTGCCACAGGGCTCTGTACTAGGACCCCTTCTATTTGTGGTGTATATAAATGACTTGGAAGAGGGGGTAGGTGGTGTGATCAGCAAATTTGCTGATGACACTAAGATGATTGGATTGGCGGAGCAGCTGAGGAGCAGTGCCTGGCAATACAACATGACATAGATAGGCTGGTAGATTGGGCAGATAGATGGCAAATGGAATTTAATCCGGATAAATGCGAGGTGATACATTTTGGCTGGAATAATGTAGAGGGGAGTTATAGGATAAAAGGTAAAACTATCCGGAGTATAGAGATGCAGAGAGACCTGGGGGCGCAAGTTTACAGGTCACTGAAGGTGTCAGTACAGGTGGAGAATGTGGTTAAAAAAAAGCGTATGGTATGTTAGCCTTCATAGGAAGGGGTATAGAATACAAGAGTAGGAGTCTGATGTTGCAAGTGTATAGAACGTTGGTTAGGCCTCATCTGGAGTACTGCATCCAGTTCTGGTCGCTGTCTACAGGATGGATGTAGAGGCCCTGGAGAGAGTGCAGAGGAGATTTACCAGGATGCTGCCTGGTATGGAAGGGCTGTCTTACGAGGGAAGATTGAAAACACTGGGGTTGTTTTCCCTTGAAAGACGTCGGCTGAGAGGGGATCTTTTAGAGGTATATAAGATTATGAGGGGTATAGATAGAGTAAATGGTGGTAAGCTTTTTCCACCATTAGAAATGGATAGAACAAGGGGTCACGGGCTCAGGGTGAGGGGGGCTATGTATAAGATGAATATTAAAGGCCAGTTTTTCACACAAAGGGTAGTGGGGGTGTGGAATGCACTGCCGAGTAAGGTGGTGGGAGCAGGCACGCTAGGGTTGTTTAAGGGTCTCTTGGACAGCCACATGAGCCGTCTGCAGATAGAGGGATATAGCAGGACTGTTTGAATATCGGGAGGACCAAATAGTAGTAGACTATCTTTTAGTTTCGTCTCGGGAATGTCTTAGTTTTTTTTTAGCATGTTTAATTAAGTCTTATTTGTTTCCGCAGGCAATTTAGTCCACCTTGTTGACCAACAAGGGGCATGCATGCGGCATGTCGTGCAAGAGCTGCTCTTGGAGGTTGCTTCACGAGTTGCCTAGTGCTTCATGTCGTCAATGTATGCTTAAACTGGACCATCTGATGGGCAACATGACAGCTCAGAGACTATTGCTGTTGCTGTGCAGACACATGGATTTGGGCCTGTGTCTGCGGAAGTTTGCACGTTCTCCCCATGGTTGCATGGGTTTCCTCCGGCTGCTCCAGTTTCCTCCCACATCCCAAAAATGTGCTCTTAGGCTGATTGGGTAACAAATTCTCTCTATATTGGTCCCTATATGGGAATCTTCAACAATAGGCATAGCCTAAAGTCAAGGATATGTCATTAAGACGTTAGGACGGCGGCGTGGGCTCGTTGGGCCGAAGGGCCTGTTTCCCGTGCTGTGTTGCTCTTTGTTCTTTGTTCTTTGTAATCAGTCCTTGCACCTCTAAATGCAAGGTGCTGTAGATCTGTTCTGGTACTTACCAGCCTGTCGATAATATTCCAATTTATCTTCTCCATCCATGATCTCCCAAATAGAGCTGGAAATTTACCATGGACCACATAGAGAGACATCTCTGCTCTTTGTCCACATCACCGATGTATAGCCTTTTAATGTCTTTACCTGTTCTGCGTACATATTTAAAATCACACAAATTTGTTCTTAAAGGAACATGCTTCAACTTTTGTTGTCTTTATGAATTAAAGGTACAGCAGCATCAGTACTAACAGATTGTCCACTTAATGCCAGACTGTATGATTGTCTCTGTATGGATAAAACATTCAATTGGAACATTTCTTCATACTTCTGGATATTCTCTTCTTCACGTTGTAATTCTTCTTTTTCCGTGTTGTAAATTATTTTTGTGGAACGTTTGTGTTGTTCTTGAAAGTAGTCAGATTCTTCTTCTGAATATTCTTCTCCAAGGAAGCTGGTCTAACCCAAACACTCTTTTGCAATGTGACCACAATTTTGCCAGAGTTCTTGGCTCTCTTTGGCATTCACTCGCTGATGGCCCATTGTGGCACATTTGTTGCTGTTTTGACTTCTTATGGGCAGTTTCCCACTTGTGAATCTTCATTCCTCCACCGAGAGAAGCCTCTTTTATAGTCAATTCCATTGACACTGTTTTTTCCCAGAGTCAATTTCTGGAGGTTTAGGGTTAAGGTGTGAGGGGCAAGGTCTAAAGGAGAAGTACAAGGCAAGTTTTTTACACAGAGGATGGTGGATGCCTGGAACTTGCTGCTAGGGGAGGTAGTGGAAGCAGATACAATAGTATTTGTAAGGAAACATTGAGATCTTGGGGTTCATATCCACAGATCTCTGAAGGTTGCACTCAAGTGGATAGAGTTGTGAAGAAGGCTTAAAGTGTGTTAGCGTTTATTAACAGAGGGTTTGAGTTTAAGAGCCGTGGGGTTATGCTGCAACTATACCAGACATTGGTGAGACCACATTTGGAATCTTGTGTGCAGTTCTGGTCACCTCATTATAAAAAGGATGTGGAAGCATTGGAGAGAGTGCAGAGGAGATTTACCAGGATGCTGCCTGGTTTGGAGGGTAGGTCTTATGAGGAAAGGTTGAGGGAATTGGGGCTTTTTGCTTTGGAGCAGAGGAGGCTGAGAGGTGACTTAATAAAGGTTTATAAGATGATGAGGGGGATAGATAGAGTGGACATACAGAGACTATTTCCTCAGATGGATGTAGCTGTTACTAGGGGGCATAACGATAAGGTTCATGGTGGGAGATATAGGAGGGATGTCCGAGGTAGGTTCTTTACTCAGAGAGTGGTGGGGTGTGGAATGCACTGCCTGCTGTGATAGTGGGGGTCAGACACTTTAGGAACTTTCAAGCGGTTATTGGATAGACACATGGAACGCACCAGAATGATAGGGAGTGGGATAGCTTGATCTTGGAATTGGACATAGCTCGGCACAACATTGAAGGCCGAAGGGCCTGTACTGTGCTGTACTGTTCTATGTTTCTATGTAATAGATACTTTTAAGGGCTGTCTTGACAAATACATGAATAGGATAGGAATCAAGGAATATGGTCCTTGGAAGGGTAGAGGGGTTTTAGTTCAGTCAGGCAAATGGTTGGTGCAAGCTTGGAGGGCCGAAGGGCTGTGATGTAATTTTCTTTGTTCTTTGTAGTTTCTACTACTATCTTTAAAATAAGAGCATGTTCCAGAAGCAACCTTCTCTGGTAAACCTCATTTTGAACACCACAAACTAGACGATCTCGAAGAGTATCTTCTAATGACTCACCAACCTCACAATGTTGTGCCAGCCTTTTTAAGGTTGCCCCATATTGAGCAACACTTTCTGCTTGATTCCTTCGGTAGAGTTTGAACTATTTTACGATGACCAGTGGCTTTGAGAGTAATGGTCTTCAAGGATTTTTCTCAAATCTTCTCAAGTTTTGGTTGCTGGTTACAAGTTCCAGAGCAAATTGAAGGTTTTACTTCTTAATACACCGAGAAAAGCTGGTACAAGGAATTTGTTCGCAATTTTATTTGTTTGTACAAAATACTGAAAATTTTCCGCATTTTTCATTTGCTTAATTGAAAGGACCCATCGATCCTGCCATTTCTGTTGCAGGTACCAGCAATTTTAACCAAACGTTTCCCCTTCTAGAAGAGTCTAGGATCAGCGGTCATACTTGTAGAGTGAGAGGGGAGGAATTTCAAGACAGAGATAAGGAACGTCTCACAGAGGGCGGTGAATCTACGGAACTCACTGCTCCAGATTGCAGTGGACGCGGAATCAAAGAGCAAAGAACAACACAGCATGGGAAACAGGCCCTTCAGCCCTACAAGCCCATGCCGCCCATTTTAACATTCAGTGAGTGCCTCATTCCCATTCTTCTTCTACCTACAACTTTTGTCTATGCCTCTTGGACTCCACAATAAAGGGGTAAACCAGATTAAGGGAGGTCTAATTTAGGGGCAACTTCTTAACACTAATCAGCCTAAAAGCATGTTTTTGGGGTGTGGGACAAAACCGGAGCACCTGGAGAAAACCCACGCAATCAATGGGTTCAAGAAAGAGGTAGCTCAACGTTTGATCAAAAGTGGGATTTGATTTGATTTGATTTATTATTATCACGTGAATAGTGAAAAGTATTGCTTCTTGCACGCTATAAAGACAAAGCATACCGTTCATAGGAAGAAAACGAGAGAGCGCAGAATGTAGTGTTACAGTCATTGCTAGGGTGCAGAGAAAGATCAACTTAATGCGAGGTAGGTCCATTCAAAAGTCTGACAGCAGCAGGGAAGAAGCTGTCCTTGAGTCGGTTGGTACGTGACCTCAGACTTTTGTATCTTTTTCCCAAAGGAAGAAGGTGGAAGAGAGAATGTCCAGGGTGCGTGGGATCCTTAATTATGTTGGCTGCTTTGCCAAGGCAGTCGGAAATGTAGAGAGAGTCAAAGGACGGAAGTTTAGTTTGCATGATGAATTGGGTTACATTCACAACCCTTGGTAATTCCTTGCAATCTTGGGCAAGCAGGAGCCCATACCAAGTTGTGTTAGAAGCAGAAAGAATGCTTTCTATGGTGCATCTGTAAAAGTTGATGAGAGTCATAGCAGACATGTTAAATTTATTTTGCCTTTTGAGAAAGTAGATGCATTGGTGGGCTTTCTTAACTATAGTGTTGGCACGGAAGTACCAGGGCAGGTTGTTGGTGATGTGGACACCTAAAAATTGGAGATTCTCGACCCTTTCTACTTTGTCCCTCTTGATATAGACAGGGACATGTTCTCCTCTACATTTCCTGAAGTCGATGACAATCTCTTTTGTTGTGTTGACATTGAGAGAGAGATTATTGTTGCTGCACCAGTTCACCAGATTCTCTATCTCATCCCTGTCCTCTGTCTCCTCATTGTTTGAGATCCGACCCACTACAGTGGTGTCAACAGCAAACTTGAAAATTGATAAGGGAGGGGAATTTAGCTGCACAAGGGAAAAGGCAGGGAGGTGGAGTTAGGATGAGCTGGAGATTAAAGTTTACAAAATAACGAAGGGTATAGATAGGGTGAACAATTAGAAGCTTTTTCCCAGATCAGAAATGACAAACACAAAGGGGTCACAAGTTCAAAGTATGGGGGTCAAGGTTCAATACAGATATACAGGGATGTATTTTATGCAGAGAGTGATGGGGGTGTGGAGTGCACTACCAAATAAAATGGTTAAGGCAGACAGGCTAGGGTCATTTAAGACTTATTTAGATAGCCAATGAACAGACTGGGAATAGAGAGATACAAACGAATAGTCTAATTAGGAACACATGATCGGTGTAGGCTTGGAGGGGCCAAAGGGCCTGTTTCTGAGCTGTGCTGTTAACATAGAACATAGAACACTACAGCACAAACAGGCCCTTCGGCCCACAAGTTGTGCCGATCATATCTATACCTACCAGGCCAAAGAACTATCTGTAACTCCCAATCCCATTAAATCTCATGCACTCATCCAGAAGTCTTTTAAAAGACCCCAGTGAGTTCACCTCTACTCCCACTGATGGCAACCGATTCCATTCACTCGCCACCCTCTGAGTGAAAAACTTACCTCTAACATCTCCTCTGTACTTGCCCCCCAGCACCTTAAACCTGTGTCCCTCTCGTAGTGACCATTTCAGCCCTGGGAAATAGTCTCTGAGAATCCACCCTGTCTATTCCTCTCAACATCTTATAAACCTCTACCAGGTCGCCTCCCAACCTTCATTTCTCCAGGGAGAAGAGACCCAGCTCCCTCAACTTATCCTCATAAGGCATGCCCCCCAATCCAGGCAACATCCTTGTAAATCTCCTCTGCACCCTCTCAATAGTTTCCACATCCTTCCTATAGCGAGGCGACCAGAACTGCGCACAGTTCTTTGTTCTTTGATCATATAGAATGGCAGAGCGGGCTCGAAGGGCTGAATGGCCTACTTTTACTCCAAATTCCTACATCCCTACCTGTGAAGTACTTTGTGAAGTCAGGTGCTAGCTGGTTGAAGCCTGACGGAATGGAGAACGGAAATGGGAAAGGCTGGTTGAAGGGTTATGAGCTTTCGCTGTCTCCCGCCCCCTCCCCGTGGCCTCCACTTTTGAGCTCTTTAATGTAAAACTTGGACGGTTTACTGGCGAGCCCATTGTGTTCCCTGGCTGAAAAATGGCTCACTCGGGAAATCTCGCTCAACGGGAAAGCACGCGTCCGCCAGACACGCAACAAGGTTTCATTCCGCAGAAACTCGACATTGCCGTTTCCGAAAAGATATCTTTTTTTTTAAAAGTAAAATTAAGCCAAGACTCAGCTTCTCTGCGTATGATGGAAGATGATGAATGCCTGTGCGTCAGAATTGACATCAATAACACTGACACTGGCAGGTGGTTGGTCACAGCTTGGGATATAATTGATTTGTGCTAGAGTCACAGATCCTAGCCATCCACCAACAATGCTGCTGGTCTCTCTTTTGACATGTCCATGCATCATAAGAGGCATAATAAGGTCTCTAGTGCTTGCAACTTAATCTCCTTTGGTGATAGAAAGAGCCTTAATCACTTACATACTGTATGAGGCAGCGCGCCTTCATTACGAAGGAAGAGATCATCAGCCGTCGACTTGAACATTCCAGACCCCCGACCAAGCCGATTTTTCCCATGCGCGGGTGTTGGGTAGTCACTCACCACCGCGCCCTCGGAATCGCCACCTCGAACATCAGTTCCTTCTCCAGAGACTCATCGAACAGGTGCAGGTTGCGAGACAGACTTAGCGGCCAAGAGGAAGTCATAGCCAAGAGCGTTACGTGACATAATTAGCCCCTTTGATGAATATCGTGACTGTTCAATTATCAGCCGGCAGTCAAATTTGCGGAAAAGAAAAAAAACACTGCGGATGCTGGAATCTGAAACAGAAAACGCTGGAAAATCTCAGCAGGTCTGACAGCGTCTGTGGAGAGGGAATAGAAATGGAGAAAATCTACAGCACAATACAGGCCCTCCGGCCCACAAAGTGGTGCCGAACATGTCCCTACCTTAGAGATTACTAGGCTTATCTATAACCTTCTATCTTACTAAGTTCCATGTACTTATCTGAAAGTCTCTGAAAAAACCCTATCGAATCCACCTCCTCCACCACCGCTGGCAGCCCATTCCACGCACCTACCCCTCTCTGAGTGAAAAACCTACCCCCGACATCTCCTCTGTATCCTACAGTATCTTTATCCTACAGGTGCTTTGGTCCACCTTGTTGTCTAACGAGGGGCATACACACGATGGGTCGTGAGAGGACTGCTCTTGGGTTTTTTTTGGTGAGTATCCTAGTGCTTCACATCGTTAGTGTACGCTTGACCTGGACCATTTGATGGGCAACACGACAGCTCAGTGACTATCGCTCAGTGACTATGTGCAGATACATGGATTTGGGCCTGTGTCTGTGGGAGTTTGCACATTCTCCCCGTGCTTGCATGGGTTTTCTCCGGATGCTCCGGTTTCCTCCCACATCCCAAAGATGTGCTCTTATGCTGATTGGCAGAACAAATTATCTCTAAATTGTCTCAAATTTGGTTCCAATTCATAGATCTATAAACATGGACAGGGATCACGGGTAGAAGTGGGAACACTGAGGTGGCGACGCGGGCTCATTTTGTTCTTTGTTCTTTGTTCTTTGTACCTACTCCCCAGCACCTTAAACCTGTGTCCTCTTGTGGCAACCATTTCAGCCCTGGGAAATAGCCTCTGAGAATCCACCCGATCAATACCTCTCAACATCTTATAAACCTCTATCAGGTCACCTCTCATCCTTCATCTCTCCAAGGGGAAAAGGCCGAGCTCCCTCAACTTATTCTCTTAAGGCACGTTCCCCAATCCTTGTAAATCTCCTCTGCACCCTTTTCTATGGCTTCCGCATTCTTCCTGTAATGAGGCGACCAGAACAGAGCACAGTACTCCAAGTGGAGTTTGACCACGGTCCTATATAGCTTCAACATTATCTCCTGGCTCCTAAACTCAATCCCTCGATTGATGAAGGTCAGTGAGGATTACAGCAGAGGTAGTCTGGGAATGCACAGCGAAGAGGTAAGTGCTGATTGATCGAGAGTGTGTGGGTGATGAGGGTGTTGTGAATTAAGCAGGTTAGTGCTTCAATGAGTGCTCAGTCACTTTGGCAACTTGTGTCGCATCATTAAACTTCTTTCTGCGTAGCAAGCTTGTTCTTCAGAAACACTCTCGGCACTGGCCTCCTGCTTCACACTGCCTCCAGAGTATTTGAATCGTAGAATCCCTATAGTACAGAGGGAGGCCATTTGGCCCATCCAATTTGCACTGACCACATTCCCACCTAGGCCCTATCCCCATATCCCTACATATTTTACCCACTAATCCCTTGAACCTAAGCATTGCTCGACACTAAGGGGCAATTTTAGCATGGCTAATCAACCTAAACCGCACATCTTTGGGCTGTGGGAGGAAACCGGAGCACCTGGAAGAAACCCACACAGACATGAGGAGAATGCGCAAACTCCACACAGACAGTCACCCGAGCCAGGAATCGAACCCATGTCCCTGGAGTTGTGAAGCAGCAGTGCTAACCACTGTGCCACCATGTCACGCATGGTCAGAGAGTCTCCTCTTGACTCCATCCTTGCATGTCCATCTCTCCCCCAACCGTTCCTGTAAATCAAGGCCATCTCATCCTTCCACATCTCCAAAGCATTGTCTGGAAACCTTGATATTTGTGCTCTCGAATGTCCAATCATTCCTGCAGGTATCACAACAGAGATTCAGTTTGCAAATGACCCCATTATTCCTGACAGCTATAATTCACCTCCCCTTTAAGAGACGGAGACCACCTTTAAGCAACACTGGTGTGGCAAATATAATTTGCGTATTTTGGAATATAATTTTTAGCTTTGGGAATTAAAGTTAAGCTGTAGAAAATTAGGTAAGTACAATTAAAGCAAGCTTGGGGTTTATTACACTTCAAAGTTTGGAGCTTTGTTGCCTTAACAGCTAGAATGGCAAGGTATAGTTAAAAAGCTGGACTTTAAATATTGTCAGCAAACCTCAAGAAATGGCAGTTCTAAATGAATTCCTGTTTGCTTCACGTCCGTTAGTGTACGCTTAAACTGGACCAATTGATGGGCAACACGACAGCTCAGTGACTATCACTGTCTCTGTGCAGTTACAGGGACCCGGGTCTGATCCCCGGCTTGGGTCAATGTCTGTGAGACAATGTCATTCTCCCCATGCTTGTGTGGGTTTTCGCTGGGTGCTCCAGTTTCCTCCCACATCCCTTAATTGCTTTTTAGGCTGATTGGTGTCAATAAATTGTCCCTTAATTAGATCTCCCTTAATCTGGTTTAACACAATTCTCTAAATTTCCACCCCATTTATTGTGGAGTTCCACTCAAGATAGATAAGAGTATCGAGGAGCGACAAAAGACTTGAATAAAGCACTCACTGAGTGTTAAAATGGGCGGTGCGGGCTTGTAGGGCCGAAGGGCCTGTTTCCTTGCTGTTCTTTGTTCTTTGCTTAAAAAATTCAGATCGGAATTATCAAACAGCTAAAGAGCCATTGATGGCGGCAATGTTAACAAGAACAAGAGCAGTGTTCTGATTTGGGACGTAGAGTTAAATTATTTTAAAAGCATTCAGTAAACCCCGAAAATCCATTTACATCATCAGAAATTGATAATGAGGGATAATTAATCTGAAGTTCAGTTTGAGGGCAATAAGCCATTGTGGAGATTGTGGGGGAGTTTAGCAAGGCTCTCTAGTTTCAATTTATCCGGATGTTTGCAGAGAGTTCTTAGTTGCAGTTTGGACCTCATATGATTTGCACCTCATTGAGAAAAGTTAGCCAAAGTAAGTTGGATAGACTTGTAAATGGAGTAAAGAAGTCTCTTCATCATTAACTTTGTGGAACACCAGTAAGGATTAATCTCAGTCTGAATCTTGTGAAGGAACAAGGGTTGGAAGATTGTCTAGTCTGAAACAAGCGAAGAATCTATAGTGTTGCAAAAGATCATAATTAGAGTTCATAGGATTCTACAGTGCAGAGGAGGCCATTCAGCCCATCGAGTCGACAATCCCACCCAAGCCTTTTCGCCGGAAACGTCCATGTATTCATCCTGCGAATTTCCCTGACACTGAAGGGCAATTTAGCATGGCTAATCAACCTAACCCGCACGTCTTTCAGACTGTGGGAAGAAACCGGAGTATCCGGAGGAAACCCACACTGACATGGATGGGTGGGGAGAAACAGTGGCCGGAACTGAACATGGGGTCCCTGGCGCCGTGAGGCAGCAGTTGGTGAACGGTAGCCATGGCAACAATCACATGAAGCTTGCAATCGAGAATCATAAAATCGTACAGCACAGAAGAGGCCATTCGGCCCATCGGATCAGCGACATGCCTGTCTTCCCATCTAATCCCATTTTCCCAGTGCTTTGCCCTGAATGTTATGGAGTGCTAAGTGCTCATCCAGGTACTTTTTAAAGGATGTGAGGCATCCCGCCTCCACCACCCTCCCAGGCAGCGCTTCCCAGACCCTCACTACCCTCTGGGTAAAAGGGTTTTCCCTCAAAATCCCCCCCCAAACCTCCAACCACTCACTTTGCACGTGCGTTCTCTGCTGCCTGATCCTTCAACTTATGAAGTCCTGTGGATCTTCTCCACTTTGTCCATGGCCCTCATCTCTCAGAGGGTGGTGGGTGAACGGAATCGGTTGCCATCAGTGTTGGTAGAGGTGAACTCACTGGGGTCTTTTAAGAGACTTCTGGATGAGTACATGGGATTTCATGGGATTGGGAGTTACAGATAGTTCTATGGCCTGGTAGGTATAGATATGATCGGCACAACTTGTAGGCCGAAGGGCCTGTTTGTGCTGTAGTGTTCTATGTTCTATCTCAATCAGGTCGCCCTTCAGTCTTGTCTGCTCCAATGAAAACAACCCAAGTCTATCCAATCTCTTTTTATAACTTAAATGTCTCATCCCAGGCAGGTGAATCTCCTCTGCATCCCCTCCAGTGCAATCACATCCTTCCTATAATGTAGCGAACAGAACTGCACCCAGCTGTGGCCTCACCAAAGTTCTACACAACTCCAACATCACCTCTCTGCTTTTGAAATCTATACCCCGATTGATAAAGGCGAGTGTCCATTTTTCACCATTGTACGCACACACCCTTCTGTTTTCAGATACCTGTGGACAAATACGCCAAGGTTCCTTTGTTCCATTGAACTTCCTAGTGTCATGCTGTTCAAATTATTCCTTCCAAAGTAAGAAGTCTGACAACATCAGGTTTAACTCCAACCAATTTATTTGATAGTAAACTTACAAGCTTTCTCCTCTTTGTCAGGTGAATGAGGTGTTCTGGTCTCAAACAGCAGATATAACAGCACAGACTGTTTATGGTCACGGGCATTCGGCCTCCAACCTTTGGGTAAGCGTTTTCCAAGGGGGCCTTCATGACACACGACAGCGCAGAGCCGCTGAGCAGAGACTGATAGCCAAAGTTTTTCACTCAGAGGGTGGTGAGTGAATGGAATCGGCTGCCGTCGGTGGTGGTCGAGGCGAACTCGCAGGGGTCTTTTAAAAGACTTCTGGATGAGTATATGGGATCCAATGGGATTGGGGGTTATAGATAGGTCTATGGCTGGGTAGGTTTTGATGTGTTCGGCACAACTTGTGGGCCGAAGGGCCTGTTTGTGCTGTAGTGTTCTATGCTCTAAGTTCCGCACATATGAGGACAGGAGCTTGGGTTCATGTCACACTATCTGTAACCCCCATGACTTGCCTGGGTTAGCAAAAAACCTCACTTACTGTGCTGTCTGGAGACAATACACATCTCTCTAACCTGTGCTCAGTGCTCCTTCCACTCACATTGTTAGTCATTTTAAGACTTGAATAGCAGGTTAGGTGTAAAGATTCGCATTCTAACCAGTAATCTGTAAACTGTCTGTGCTGTTTTATGTGCCGTTTGAGACCAGAACACCTCATTCGCCTGATGAAGAGGGGAACAAAGGGCAAAGAACAAAGAACAAAGAGCAACACAGCACGGGAAACAGGCCCTTCGACCCAACGAGCCCGCGCCACCGTCCTAACGTCTTAATGACATATCCTTGTCTTTAGGCTATGCCTATTGTTGAAGATTCCCATATAGGGACCAATATAGGGACAATTTGTTACCCAATCAGCCTAAGAGCACATTTTTGGGATGTGGGAGGAAACCGGAGCACCCGGAGGAAACCCACGCAACCACGGGGAGAACGCGCAAACTCCCGCAGACACAGGCCCAAATCCATGTATCAGCACAGCAACAGCGATAGTCTCTGAGCTGTCATGTTGCCCATCAGATGGTCCAGTTTAAGCATACACTGACGACCTCGAAAGCTTGTGAGTTTACTATCAAATAAATTGGTTGGACTTAAACCTGGTGTTGTCAGACTTCTTACCGTGTTTACCCCAGTCCAATGTCGGCATCTCTACATTATCCATTCCAAAGTGTTAAATTGCATTTGCCACTTATCTGCCCATTTGACTATTCAGCCTAAATCATTTTGTAGCCTAAGACTCACTGTTAACTATTCGGCCAATTTTTGTGTCATCCATAAACTTATTAATCCTATCCCCCACATAGTCATCTATTTTCTTTATATAAATGATGAATATTAAGGTGTCCAGGATAGATCCCTGTGGTACACCATTGGACACTGGCCTCCAGTCACTAAAGCAGGCTTTTATCATCACCCTATACCTCTTATATCTGAGCCAATTTTGAATCCACTTTATCTCATTAATCTGTATCCCAGGTACATTTATCTTTTTTATGAGTCTCCCATCTGATACCTTCTCAAAGGCTTTGCTGAAATCCATATAAACTACATCAACTGAATTACCCTGATCTACAAACCTGGTCACCTCTCCAAAAATTCATTCAAATTTGTTAGGTATGACCTCCTCTGATGAAGCCATGCTGACTATTCCTGAGCAAACCTTGTTCTCTGTAAGTGGAGATAGATGCTCCCTTCCAGAAGTTTGCCCAATACTTTCCTTGCCACTAGCATGAGACTCTCTGGTCTGTAGCTCCCTGGTTTATCTCTACAGCCCTTCTTGAATAGCGTAACCACATTAGCTGTTCTCCAGACCTCTGGCACCTCCCCATTGGCCAGGGAGAAATTGAAGATTTGGGTCAGAGTCCCTGCAATCTCCTCCCTTGCACCCCCAACTCCCCCCCACCTCCCCATCTCTCTCCCCCACCCTCCACCTCCACACCTCCCAACTCCCACCCCTCAACCTACCTCACCCTCTCCACCCTCCCAACCCCTCCATCCTCACCAACCCCCCACCACCCCCACCAATCCACTGCCCCCACTCCTCCACCCCCCCCCCCACCACACACACACACACACACTTCATCTGGACTAGAGATTTATCCACTTCTCAATACGTCAATACCTTGCTTTTCCCGATGTCAATTTGCTCAAGAACCTGGCACTCTCTCTCCCTGAATTCCATATAATTGTTCTCATTCTCTTGGGTGAAGACGGATGTTAATTATTCATTCAGTACTTCACCAATGTTCACTGCCCACAGGTTGTCCCCTTGGTAATTAATGGGCCCTTCTCTTTCCCTGGTTTCCTATTCCCATTGATATACTTACAGTATATCTTGGGATTTTCCCTACTTTTACCAACCAGAGCTTTCTCATGTCCCCTCTTTGCTTTCCTAGTTGCTTTTTCTACTTTGCTAATACCTCTGCGATTTGCTCCCCATTTACCATGGTTTTCTGACACATTACTCCTTCCTATCACCCTGGAGGGAACATGGCAGGCTTGTACTCTCTCCATTTCCTTTTTGAACACTCCCCTCCATTCCCAAGTGTTCTTCTGTAGATTTCTCCACCAATAGCTGCCTACCTTGGCCAGATTCTGTTTTATTTTATTAAACTCCACTCTCCCCCAATCCAAATTGATTTTTTGCAACTTGTCCATAACAAGCTTAAATTGTACCATGTTGTGATCACTGTCACTAAAATGCTCCCCCATTCACCACTTCAAGCATATTTCTGGCTTCATTCTCCAGAACTAGGTCCAGCAGAGCTCCTTCCCTTGTTAGACCCTCTACATATTGGCCTGAAAAGCTCAATTATACAATCAAACCCTATGTCTGTCCCAGTTGATGTTGGGAAAATTGAAATCACTTAATATAATTACTCTATTGTTATCATGTTTCATACCTCCATGACTACTGCATTTGCTCCTCAATTTACTCCTCCTATCAGTGCTAGCAAAATGTTCTGCAAGGAGGCTAGTGCCGTTCTGGTTCAGATGTAGACTGTCCCGTATGTACAATTTCCTCAGAAATGGTCCTGGTGATCCAGGAACCTAAAAATCTTCTCTCCTGAACCAACTCTTAAACCACAAACATTCATTCTCACTATCCTCCTCTTTCTTCACTAGCTAGCATGTAATCCAGAGATTACAACACTTTATAAAACCCTTGTCAGACCCCACTTGGAGTACTGTGCGCAGTACTGGTCGCGTCGCTACAGGAAGGATGTGGAAGCTATTGAGAGGGTGCAGAGGAGATTTACAAGGATGTTGCCTGGATTGGGAGGCATTATGAAGATAGGTTGAAAGAGACGAAGATTGAGAGGTGACCTGTTAGAGGTTTATAAAATGTTGAGAGGAATAGATAGGGTGGATTCCCGGAGGCTATTTCCCAGGGCTAAAATGGTCGTTACGAGAGGACACAGGTTTAAGGTGCTGGGGAGCAAGTACAGAGGAGATGTCAGGGGTAATTTTTCACTCAGAGGGTGGTGAGTGAGTGGAATCGGCTGCCATCGGTGGTAGTAGAGGCGAACTCACTGGGGTCTTTTAAAAGATTTCTAGATGAGTACATGGGATTTAATGGGATTGAGAGTTATAGATAGGCCTGGTAGAATATGGATACGATCGGTGCAACTTGTGGGCCAAAAGGCCTATTTGTGCTGTAGTGTTCTATGTTCTATGTTAAGAGGTACTACATTTTAATCTAGTGCCTAGATTCCTAAAGTCTTGAAGCAAGACCTCATCCTTCTATCATGCATCACTAGCAGGTATAATGCCCTCTGCCTTATCACCCTCCCCTTTCAGGATGTTGTACAGATACTCAATGACATTCCAGACTCCAGCACTAGGGATGTAATACACCATCCTGGAGTCACTTTGATGGCCACAGTGGCACCTATCCATTCTCCTCACTATAGAACCCTCTATTGCCTTGCCTCTCTTCCCCGTCTCCTGTACAGACAGGCTGCCAGAAGCTTGGCCCTGTCTGCATTCCCCGGAGGAATCAGCACCCTCATCGATCTCTAAACAAGATCTCAGAGGACTCCTGAACTACCAGTATGTTTCCCTTTGCCAGTCTGGTGGTCACTCATTCCCCTTCTTCAGCTGCGGTGTATCCATCTCTCTAAATATGCCATCCACAATTCTCTCAGACTCAAAAATGCTCCACAGTGTTCCCAGCCACTGTTGCAGCTGAGCTTCTGGGAGCTACAGTTGGACACACTTCTTGCACACTTCCGGCCCCTGGCACTGAAAATGTGCCTGGCCTCCCACGTGGAGCAAGAAGAGCATCTTCAAGCTCTCCTTTTCAGTTTAAAAACTTTTTAAAGAAAGAAATAATTCCCTACTCTTGCTTAAATTTGGTTTTGCTGATACCACAAGTCTTTACTCTCTGCAATTTCTGTTTTATTAGCTAGTCTTCACTTCCAAAATCAGAAATATAGCACAGGAAGACTTGCCTATCATTTACATATCACACACAGATGTGTTCACCCTTCCTATGTTGGTCTTGAGAAGCAGTGACATGGTGATATTATCGCTACACTATTAATCCAGAAACTCAGCTCATATTCAGAGAACCTGTGTTCGAATCCCGCCACGGTCCATAGTGGAATTTGGATTCAATAAAAAAAATCTGGAATTAAGAATAACGTCATTGCTGATTGTTATAAAAACCCATCTGGTTCACTCTGGTCTTTTAGGGAAGGAAATCTGCCATTCTTACCTGGTCTGGTCTACATGACACTCCAGACCAAGAATAAAAAAACTGCCCAAATGATCTGGATGCACAGTAAAGAAAATGCACAGTAATACGCATTGCCCCACCGACCTGAACTCCCGCATTTAACCTTCACTCCCAAACGCTCACAGCAAAATCAAAGGAAGAATAGATTATGAGCAAAAGTTGGGGTTTGAGTGAAAGTCTGGCTCTAAGGAGGGGTTGAGATTTGTGTGGGGTTAGCGAGTGAGTGAGTGTTTAGTTTTGCAAGAGAGTTAGTGTTTGACAGGCACTGACCCACCTATCTTTAAGCAGATCTTGTATATTGAGAAACTGGGCTTGTTAACTTCATAAAATCCCTACAATGCAGAAGGAGGCCATTCAACCGATCAAATTTGTACTGACAACAATCCCATCCAGGTTCTATTCCTGTAATCCCATGCATTACCCTACCAACACTCTCCCCCTGCCCCAACATAGGGTCAACCTATCCCTCTATAGTTTCGTGCCAGGCAAGAATAAATATAGAATCCCTACCGTGCCAGAGGCCATTCAGTCTGCCCTATCCCCAAAACCCTATGCATTTACTTTCGCTAGTCCCTCTGACACCAAGGAGCAATTCAGCCTGGCCAATCCACCTAACGGCGCTCACAGTTTTTGGACTGTGGGAGAAAACTTGGAGGAAACCCACGCAGAGATGGGGAGAAGGTGCAGACTTCACACAGGTCCCAGCTGGGAATCGAACCCTGGTCCCTGACGCCGCGAGGCAGCAGTGCTAACCCAGTGCGCCACCGTGCCGCCCACATTCTGCTAGAATATTCAGATAACTGAATTAACAAGAAAATAGAGGCTTTTCTGTTTGCGGTTATTTCGCACAATTCACGACTAGGCTCATTCGCCCTCTTTTTTCTCGGCACCGCACGCAGATTCTTTTTAATTTAGTAAATTCATTAGCCTATTGTAGCTCCTGTCTATTCCCGTTACAGTGTGAATGGGTCAGGGCTTTGATGAATGGTTTATAAAGATCTGGCTGCGGGTTATTTAGGAGCCGAGCTATTGATTCCCTGTTCAGCAGAAGCCGGGAGAAGGAGAGGATGCTTGGGGTCGCGAGTGGATTTTCTCTCCTGGGGTCCCAGTAACTCAGAGACATTAAGGATCTGAAACACCATTATTCTACAGACTGAATAGGTTGTCCGTTGGGCCTGTGCAATCGTAAACCAGGGCTTTAGCAGCAGAGAAACGACGTCAATGTTCACAAGAACCCTTGACTCTGACATATCCGTGGCTGTTTGGAGAAAATTGCAGACACAGCAATCAGTGGGAGCCAGGATTTAGTCCTGAGTTACAGAGTATAATCTGCATCTTTACAAGCCCTGAGATTAGGATCTCTCTGTGACAAAGTACTAGCCGAAATTGACAATTCCTAGCAGGGATTGCAGAGATATACCTGTGCATTTCTGGCAGTAACTTTCTCATTTTCGTGCTTGGCTTTACACGATTGAATCAATATCCAGGTTAACACCGATTGCTTTGTACTCGGAAGTAGTGATTTTTTAAAAAATTCTAGTCTTTATCTCCTGGAAAGAAATCGGAGAAAAACATCCCTCTAGTCAAACTACATACAAAGGACTTTTTTGTGAAATGTCCGACTTTTATCAAAATGCCCTTTTCCTTACAAACAAGAATCTGTTCCAGTCCCCCACGAAACCGCAAATACAAAAGGTCATGAACGTAGCCCAATCCATCACGCAAACCAGCCTCCCGTCCATTGACTCTGCCTACACTTCCCGCCACCTTGGAAAAAGCAGCCAACATAATAAGGAACTTCTGCACACCCCGGACATTTTCTCTTCTTCCATCGGGCGAAAGACACAAATATCTGAGATCACGTATCAACCGGCTCAAGAACAGCTTCTTCCCTGCTGCCATCAGACTTTTGAATGGACTGACATTGTATTAACATAGAACATAGAACAGTACAGCACAGTACAGGCCCCCCTTTGGCCCTCAATGTTGTGCTGAGCTATGTCCAAACTCAAAGCCATCCCACTCCCTCCCATTCTGGTGTGCTCCGTGTGCCTATCCAATAACCAGTTGAAAGTTCCTACAGTGTCCGATTCCACTATCACAGTGATCTTTCTCTACACCATAGGTATGACTGTAACATTACGTTCTGCACTCTGTCCTTTTCTTCTTTATGAATGGTATGCTTTGTCTGTACAGCGCCCAAGAAACTTCTCACTGTAAATTAATACATGTGACAATAATAAATCAAATCTAATCTAATCTAAATCTATTAACTCTTCTAACACAAATTTATTTCCACTTTCATCCCCAATGTTGGACCACCCCCTCTTGAAGGGATACACAGAAGGAGAGCACACATGGAGAGGGGGGGACCCTTGAGGAAGGGGAAGACTATGAGGGGCAAGGGAACTCCTGGTAAAGGGGGAAATGGGATGGAATGGGATGGTGTGGGAAGAAGGGGTAAGAATGAGAGTGGGATGACAAAGGGAATGAAAGGATGGGATGGATGGGGCTGAGAAATATTTGGGGGGGAATAGCAGGATGGCACAATGGTTAGCAATGCTGCCCCATAGCGCCAGGGACCTGGGTTCGATCCCTGGCTGTGTGGAATTTTAACGCAGTTTGCGTGGGTTTCCTCCAGGAGCTCCAGTTTCCTCCCACAATCCGAAAGATGGGCATTGGCCGTGCTAAATTTTCCCTCAGTGTACCCGAAGAGGCGCCGGCGTGTGGCGACTGGGGGATTTTCACAGTAACTTCATCGAAGTGTTAATGCCAGCCCACTTGCGACACTGATGGCTAATCAAATCAACCATGATGGAATACCGAAGCAGACTTGATGGGCTGAATGGTCTAATCCTGCTCCTATATCTTATCATAGAATCATAGATCATAGAATCCCACAGTGCAGAAAGAGGCCGTTCAACCCATCGAGTCTACACCTAGCACAATCCCACCCAGGCTCTACCCCCATATCCCTACATATTATAACACTTTAACATTGTGAGTTCCCTCTTCCACCATGATCCTTGTCTATGCTATGGCATTCCACATTGGAAACCAGATTGAGAGGAGACTAATTTAGGGACAATTTGTTACACCAATCAGCCTGACAGCACATCTTTGGGATGTGGGAGGAAACTGGAGCAGCTGGAGAAAACCCACGCAAGCACGGGGAGAATGTGCAAACTCCCACAGAGACCAGCCCAAATCCCTGTATCTGCACAGCACAGCGATAGTCACTGAGCTGTTGTGTTGCCCATCAGCTGGTCCAGTTTAAGCATGAGAGTTTAAGAGGAATTAAAAGCATATTGATGCAACAAAGAGACTAATTTCATCACAAATGTTTTGCGGGTCTCTGCCAGTTAATCAATAATTCACTGTGATTACATGTCCCTCAAGGAATAAGGCATCCCATAGAAAATGTGCTTTAACTGTGACTAGAGCAGTTAGAACCAGTATTAGGTTAAAGGGGACATTGTCAACAAGAATAGCAATTGTCAACAAGGATCTAAATGATAGCAAAGGATGGCAAAAACATTGATTCAGAAACAATTGTAATAAACCTTCCCAGGGATGTAAACGGGAAGAGATTAGCAAGAGTAAATATAGGCAGGAACAGAGAGGAATAAGGAAGGGACGGGGATATTGCATATGTATTTAGTGTCCATGGTAGAAAAACCCAGGATAGACAGTCGTGAATGTAGCCCAGTCCATCAGGCAAACCATCCTCCCATCCACTGACTCTGTCTACACTTCCCGCTGCCTCAGAAAAGCAGCCAGCTTAATCAAGGACCCCACGCACTCCGGACATTCTCTCTTCCACCTTCTTCACGTACCAACCGACTCAAGAACAGCTTCTTCCCTGCTGCTGCCAATGAACCTACCTCGCATTAAGTTGATCTTTCTCTAGCTATGACTGTAACACTACATTCTGCACTCTCTCCTTTCCATCTCTATGAACAGTATGCTTTGTCTGTATAGCACACAAGAAACAATACTTTTCGCTGTATACTGATACGTGTGACAATAATAAATCAAATCAAATCAGTAATAAACTGACAGCATTCAATAACGTGCAGAATCGGGCACTATCACAGGAAGTTAAATCTCCTGAGATTGGGGGTGATGTACAAGCACAGATTGTGGATTGGTTAGTGGACAGAAACAGAGAGTCAAAGAGAGCATAAGAGAGAGAGAGAGACAGACAGACAGACAGATAGAGAGAGACAGATAGAGAGAGACAGAGTGAGAGTAAGAGAGAGACAGAGAGAGTGACAGTGAGAGAGAGAGAGTGAGAGAGAGTCAGAGCAAGAGAGAGTGAGAGTGACAGACAGACAAAGTCAGAGAGAGAGAGAGAGTCAGAGAGAGACAGAGAGAGTGAGAATGAGACAGAGGGTGAGAGAGTCAGAGAGAGTGAGATTCAGAGAGTGAGATTCAGAGACAGAGTGAGTGAGAGAGAGAGAGAGAGTTACAGAGAGTGAGATTCAGAAAGAGAGAGAGAGAGAGAGAGAGTGAGAAAAAGAGAGAGAGAGACAGTGAGAGAGAGAGTGAGAAAGAGGGAGAGAGAGAGAGAGAGACAGAGAGAGAGTGAGAGTCAGACAGAGAGAGAGAGAGAGTGAAAGGAGGCAGAGAGAATGAGAGTCAGAGACGGAAAGAATCATGTCTCATTTGTCCCTGTTTTAAGTTCTCACCCGTTCTGTAATAGGCTTGTTAAACAGCCCATTTCCCACCCAACCAACAGCCTCTGTGCTGCCACACTCCTCTCTCTGGGCTCTGCTCACTCAATTCCAGATGTAGAGATGCTGGCGTTGGACTGGGGTAAACACGTAAGAGGTCTGACAACACCAATTTTAAATCCAACTGATTTATTTGATAGCAAGATAAATCGGTTGGATTTAAAATTGGTGTTGTCAGACCTCTTACTGTACTCAATTCCAGCCCATAAATACTCCTGGCAATGAAGAGACCACCTTTACAGACATTGCCTGCTGCAGAATTCCCCTACCTGCCTCAGAAATCAAAATCCAGCCCAATGAGAGAGAGAGAGAGAGAGAGAGAGCGTCTGAGAGACGGAGAGAGAGAAAGAGAGAGATAGGGCGTAAGAGCAGGTGAAAGAGAGAGATTGAGAGAGAAATTGAAAGATTGAAAGTGAGAGATAGAAAATGTGAGAGAGTGAGATCCTGAGACAGTGTGAGAGACAAAAGAGAGTGTGAGAGGGTGTGAGACAGACCCTTAATAAGAGCCAAATACTGCAGTTGCTGGAAATGTGAAATTAAAAAGGCAAAATGCTGCAAATACTCAGCAGGTCTGGCAGCGTCTGTGGAGAGAGAAATAGGTGAACCTTTCTGACTTCAAGTAGCATGAGCTTTCATCAGGTACTGTTGTGAGAATATTTACTGTGCTTACCTCAGTCCAACACCGGCAACTCCACATCATTCCTGATTTAAGTGGTTGAAGGGGAGCCAATTCTTCCTGGTCAAGCCGCCACAGTGGCACAGTGGTTAGCACTGCTGCCTCACAGTGCCAGGGACCCCGGTTCGATTCCCGGCTTGGCTCACTGTGTGCAGTCTGCACATTCTCTCCGTGTCTGCGTGGGTTTCCTCCCACAGTCTGAAAGAAAAGTGCTGGTTAGGGTGCATTGGCCGTGCTAAATTCTCCCTCGGTGTAACCCGAACAGGAGTGTGGTGACTAGGGGATTTTCACAGTAACTTCATCGCAGTGTTAATGTGCGACTAATAAATAAACTTCTTAAAAAAAAAATTACTTAGCCACTGTCACAAAAACCAGGCTCTGTTCCCCAGCTAATTCCCTCAGTTCTTAAAGTGGAATGGCAGGTCAGATATTTCTGGTGGAAATAGGATCCATCTCCAGGAGGTTAAAGTAACGCGGGAAGCACCTGAAGGAGCTTTTCAAACAGCCGGAGCCGAGATGAATAATTAGCTGGGATAATTACAAGGCTTAAGATGACTTTGCGCATGCTGTTGCTCAGGACATGATCAAGGATAACAGGTGTTAAAGTGCCTGGAAGGGACAAAGATTAAAGATGATTTCATTATCCAGCTTCCTCGCGGCAGAGAAATGTGCTAGTTTATGCCGCGTGCTCAGCGAGCTCTGACCATTTCCCTCTTGCTTGGCAGCTTTGTGCTCCTGACTAAGAGTGAATATTGTTTAATCTGCGCCAGAGCTTTGTCCTTGAAATCTTTTAAGCTGGGGCTCTCGGTCTGCCCTCATTCCTTACGTCGCTTTGAAGCGAGTACATATTGGTTTAGTGTCAGCCCGCGAGACGTTGTCAGGGGTCAGCCGGAGTCGGCCGTGGGATTGGATCAATTGACAGAGAGTCCTTAATCACGGGACTCTGGTGCTACTGACTGGAAGGTGTAGTGACTGAGTGACACACTTACTCTCCTCCCCCACTGCGCAATGGACTCCGCTCTGGGTTATACATAAATTGTCGAAAAAATGGGTACTTGTCGCCAATCGGGAGGAGTTAGCTCGTAGAATCATAGAATCCCACAGGAGGAGGCCATTCGGCCCATTGAGTCTGCACCGAACACAATCCCATCCTATCCCCATGCGCTTAGCTCGTTCCCCCTGACACTAAGGGGCAATTTAACACGACCAATCCACCGAACCCACACGTCTTTTCAGACTGTTCAAATCAAGGATTTTCAAAAGTGCCATATTTGGTCATTTTTGATTTCAGTTCCTGGTTCAATTTGATTTAAGAACATAAGAAATAGGAACAGGAGTCGGCCATCCAGCCCCTCGAGTCTGCCCCGCCATTCAATAAGATCATGGCTGATCTGAAGTGGATCAGTTCCACTTTCCTGCTTTCTCCCCATAACCCTTAATTCCCTTGTCTATCAGAAATCTATCTACCCGTGACTTAAATATATTCAGCGAGGGAGCCTCCACCACTTCAATGGGCAGAGAATTCCAGAGACTCACCCCCCTTTGAGTGAAGAAGTTCCTTCTCAACTCCGATCTAAACAGCCTCTCCTCCTTATTTTGAGCTGTGCTCTCTAGTCCTGCTTTATTGTAGTCATGTGTATTAGTGTACATTGAAAAGTATTCAAGTACTGTTAGTTGCATGCTGTACGTGCTATGGAGGTGCCAGCGTTAGACTGGGGTGGACTCGGTAAGAAGTCTCACAACATCAGGTTAATGGCCAACAGAACTATCTGGAATCACGAGCTTTCTTCTGATTTGATTTGATTTATTATTGTCACATGTATTAGTATAGGGTAAAAAGCATTGTTTCTTGTGCGCTATATAGACAAAGCATACCGTTCATAGAGAAGGAAAGGAGCGAGTGCAGAATGTAGTGTTACAGTCACAGCTAGGGTGTAGAGAAAGATCAACTTAATGCAAGGTAGGTCCACTCAAAAGTCTGATGGCAGCAGGGAAGAAGCTGTTCTTGAGTCGGTTGGTAGGTGACCTCAGACTTTTGTAACTTTTACCCAACAGAAGAAGATGGAAGAGAGAATGTCCAGGGTGCGTGGGATTCTTAATTATACTGGCTTATTTGCCGAGGTAATGAGAAGTGTAGACAGAGTCAATGGATGGGAGGCTGGTTTGCATGATGGATTGGGCTACATTCGCAATCTTTTGTAGTTCCTTGCAACCTTGGGCAGAGCAGGAGCCCATACCAAGCTGTGATACAACCAGAAAGAATGCTTTCTATGCGGCATCTGTAAAAGTTGGTGAGAATCGTAGCTGACATGCTAAATCACCTTAGTCTTCTGAGAATGGTAAGGTGTTGGTGGGGCTTTCTTGATTATGCTGTCGACATGGGGGAACCAGGGCAGTTTTCTGGTGAACTTTCAGAGTGCTGCCCTTCACCTCATGAAGGAGCAGTGCTCTGAAAGCTCCAAATAAACCTGTTGGACTTTAACCTGATGTCACATACTGTACAGGCAAAGCATGCCGTTCATAGAGAAGGAGAGGGGAGAGTGTGAATGTAGTGTTACAGTCACAGCTAGAGAGAGATCAACTTAGTGCGAGGTAGGTCCATTCAGATATCTGATGGCAGATGTTTTTGATCCGGTTGATACATGATCTCAGACTTTTGCATCTTTTTCGGACAGAAGAAGATGGAAGAGAGAATGTCCGGGATCCTTAATTATGCTGGTCATAGCTAGGGTGTAGAGAGAGATTAACTTAGTGCGAGGTAGGTCCGTTCAAAAATCTGATGGCAGCAGGGAAGAAGGTGTTCTTGAGTCGGTTGGTACGTGACCTCAGACTTTTATACCTTTTTCCTGATGGGAGAAGGTGGAAGAGAGAATGTCTGGGATGAGTGGGGTCCTTATTCCAATGTAGCGGGAAGCGTAGATGGGGTCAATGGATGGGAGACTGTTGTCAAATTATCAATTTCTGTTATCAGGACTGCTGATTCTGAATAGTAAGTGTGTACTTGAGATCGATATGTACAGATCAGGCTGTGAGTCTCTGATCTTTCTTATTTCTGATTTCTGAATCCACAGTATTGTGCAGGTACAGCAGCCAGGGTCATGAGGAGACAATCTCCCAACTTCCGCACTTTTAATAAATCCAGTACTTTCTCCTGAGGCTCTGGGAGTGAGTGTGAGCTAAGAGGTACTCTGGGCAGCATGGTGGAGTGGCAGAGTGGTTAACACTGCTGCCTAACAGCACCAGGAACCCAGGTTCAATTCCAGGTCACTGTCTGTGTGCAGGTTGCACATTCTCCCCATGTCTGCGTGGGTTTCCTCCTGGTACTCCGGTTTCTTCCCACAGTCCAAAGATGTGTAGGTTAGATGGATTGGTGACAATAAATTACCCCTTAATGTCCCAAGATGATAGAAATCATTAAAACTCTACTACAGAAAAAGGCCATTCAGTCCATCGAGTCTGTACTGACCAGAATCCCACCTAGGCCCTACCCCCTTATCCTTATATATTTTACCCACTTATCCTTCTAATCCACACATCTCAGGAAACTAAGGGGCAATTTTAGCATGACCAGTCAACCTAACCCACACATCTTTGGACTGTGGAAGGAAACCGGAGTACCCGGAGGAAACCCACACAGACACGGAGAGAATGTGCAAACTCCACACAGACAGTGACACAAGCCAGGAATCGAATCCAGGTCCCTGGAGCTGTGAAGCAGCAGTGCTAACCACTGTGCTACCATGCACAATGTGTAGGTTAGATAGATTAGCCATGTTAAATTGCCCCTTCGTGTCCAAAGATGTGCAGGTTAGGGAGATTAGTGAAGTCAGTATATGGAGTTATGGGAATAGAGCCTGGCTAAGATGCTCTATCAGAGGGTGAGTGTTGACTGGATGGGCCAAATGGCCTCCTTCTTCACTGCCACTCCTTCCTGGTCACTTAATGACCATCATAAAATCAGACTTTGTTCCTTGACTAAATTGCTCAGTTCTATCTGCGCGGTTCTATGATTCTACGTGGATTGACCATGCCAAATTGTCACTCGGTCACCATGAGTAGGTGAGGGGGATTAGCCATTGTTAATGGGCCTGGGGGAGAGGGCTTAGGTGAGATACTCTCTCCAATGAGCTGAATGGCCTCCTGCTGTACTGTAGAGATTTCACGGTGTGGAACCTTCAATCTCCATCCAGGTATCTTGAAATAGAACATAGAACATAGAACATAGAACATTACAGCACAGAACAGGCCCTTCGGCCTTCGATGTTGTGCCGACCAAAATAAAAAGCAATGCCCCTCCAAACTACACCATTCCCTTCTCTTCCATATACTTATCAATTAACCTCTTAAACGCCACCAAACTTGGCGCATCTACAACAGCTGCAGGCAGGGCATTCCACTCCTAATCACTCTTTGAGTAAAGAACCTACCTCTGATATCCGTCCTATAACTCATACCCCTTAATTTAAAGCTGTGTCCCCTCGTGCTAGCTTTCTCCATCCTAGAAAAAGGCTATCACTGTCCACCCTATCTAAACCTCTAATCATCTTATATGCTTCAATAAGATCCCCTCTTAGCCGCCTCCTTTCTAACGAAAACAACCTCAAATCCTTCAACCTCTCGTCATAGGACCTGCCCTCCATACCAGGCAACATCCTGGTAAACCTCCTCTGTACCCTATCCAATGCCTCCACATCTTTCTTATAATGTGGGGACCAGAACTGCACACAATACTCCAAGTGCGGCCGCACTAGAGTTTTGTACAGTTGCAACATGATGCTGCGGCTCCTACATTCAATCCCCCTGCCAATAAAAGCTAAGACTCCATATGCCTTCTTAACAACTTTATCCACTTGACTGCCTACTTTCAGGGATCTATTGACACATACACCAAGATCCTTCTGTTCCTCAACACTATTAAGAGCCATACCATTAGCCCTATACTCTACACATTTATTGTTCCTGCCAAAGTGCATTACCTCACACTTTTCCACATTAAACTCCATTTGCCACCTCTCGGCCCAGCTCTGCAACTTGTCCAAGTCACTCTGTAAACTATAACACCCCTCTTCACTAGCTACCACTCCACCGACTTTAGTGTCATCTGCAAATTTACTGATCCATCCCTCAATACCCTCATCCAGATCATTTATAAAAATTACAAACAGAAATCCCCAGACTCACCAATGCAACTTGTCCAATGCCAAGTAGGTTTTCTCCATCCCTCATTACCTGCCTCAAGGACAAGACTAGGTTACATTTTTATGATTTCAAATCAATTTCAATCTCTCGCTCAATCACAAACCACTGTGCATTCAAATAAGGTCTTAAAGTTTATTTATTAGTAGGCTTACATTAACATTGCAATGAAGATACTGTAAAAACTCCCCCCCAAGTGTCCACACTCCGGTACCTGTTCGGATACACTGAGGGAGAATTTAGCACACCTAACGCACCCAACCACCATATCTCTTGGACTGTGGGAGGAAACTGGACCATCTGATGGCCAATATGAAAGCTCAGTGATTATCACCGTTTGCTGTGCAGATACATGAGTTTGGGTCAGTGTCTGCGGGAGTTTGCACATTCTCCCCATGCTTGCATGGGTTTTCTCCGGGTGCTCCAGTTTCCTCCCATACCCCAGCTGTTAAGCGGATTGGTGTAACAAATTGTCCCTAAATTAGTCTTCGCACAATCCTCCCCAATAGATGTAGACGAAGCTCATTGGTAGAGGAGGGAATTCACAATGTTAAAATGGCGGCACGGGCTCGTTGGGCCGAAGGGCCTGTTTCCCATGTTGTGTTGTCCTTTGAAACCAAGGCACTGGAGGAAACCCACGCAGACATGGGGAGAACGTGCATCTCCACACAGGCAGTGACCCAAGGCTGGGAATCAAACCCAGGTCCCTGGCACTGAGAGGCAACAGCGCTAAGCACTACGACACCATACCGTTGTTAATAAGGGGTGGTCGATTCTCATGGCTATTTGGTGCATTGGCTATAATTGCAGCCAATTAATGAGGGATACTGCAGGGATCAGTGCTGGGATCTCAGCTATTCACTATATGTACCAACCACTTAGAGGAAACTAAGTGTAATATTTCCAAACTCGCCGATTACACAAAGCTGGGTGACAGGGTGAGCTGTGAGGAGGATGCAGAGATGCTCCAACGTGATTCAGGATGCAAGACTGGGTGGAGAAGTGGCAGATGGACTTCAACCCAGATATGTGTGTGGTGATTCATTTTGGCAGGTCAAATAGGATGATGGATTATAATATTAAGAGTAAGATTCTTGGCAGTGTGGAAGATCAGAAGGACTTTGGGGTCTGGGTTCATAAGACGTTCAAAGGACTTCACAAGTAGAGATGTGGTTAAGAAAGCATATGGTGTATTGGCCTTCATCAAATTGAGTTTAGGAGTCGGGAGATAATGCTACAGTTTTATAAGACCCTGGTCAGACCCCACTGTGCTCAGTTCTGGTCGCCTCATTACAGGAAGGATGTGGAAGCCATAGAAAGGGTGCAGAGGAGATTTACAAGGATGTTGCCTGAATTGGGGAGCATGCCTTATGAGAATAGGTTGAGGGAGATCGGTCTTTTCTCCTTGGAGAGACGAAGGATGAGGGATGACCTAATAGAGGTTTATAAGATGTTGAGAGGTATTGATCGGGTGGATTCTCAGAGGTTTTTCCCCAGGGCTGAAATGGTCGCTACAGGAGGACACAGGTTTAAGGTGCTGGCGAGTTCGTACAGAGGTGATGTCAGGGGTAAGTTTTTCACTCAGAGGGTGGTGGGTGCGTGGAATGGGCTGCTGGCAGTGGTGGTGGAGAAGTATTCAATAGGATCTTTTAAGAGACTTTTGGATGAGTACATGGGACTTAGTAAGATAGAGGGTTATAGGTAAGTCTAGTAGGTAGGGACATGTTTGGCGCAACTTGTGGGCCAAAGGGCCTGTTTGTGCTATAGTTTTTCTATGATTTGGGCAAGTTGAGTGAGTGAGCAAATACTACATAATATTAGATAGATGTGAGGTTTTTGCAGTTTGGTAGCAAAAACAGGAAGATTATCTGAATGGCTATGGATTGAGAGAGGTGAATGTGGAATGAGACCTGGGACTCCTCGTGCACCAGTCACTGAAGGTAAGCATGTGGTGCAGAAGGTAGTAAAGAAGACAAAGAGTATCTTGGTCTTCATAGCTAGAGAATTCAGGTACAGGATGTTCAGGAGCTTCAGGACATTCCTGGGAATTAATAGATTCCTATCAGTCATCCAACAAATTTCAAGGCTCACTTTGTCACTTACGTTGGAGCTACTGGGGATCTTCCATCACCTGTTGTATGTCTATTTCTGATGTCTCCTTTTACATTCATGGATTTGGTCCATGTTTTGTCCAACAAGGGGCATACACGTGGTGGGTCGTGCGAGGGCTGCTCTTAGATGTTGCTTTGAGAGATCCCTAGTGCTTCACTTCCGTGAGTGTACACTTAAACTGGACCAACTGACGGGCAACACGACAGCTCAGTGAATGTTTGCTGTGCAGTTACAGGGACCCGGGTCGGATCTCCGGCTTGGGTCAATGTCTGTGAGAGTTTGCACATTCTCCCCGTGCTTGTGTGGGTTTTCTCCAGGTACTCCAGTTTCCTCTCATATCCCAAAGATGTGCTTTTTAGGCTAATTGGCGTCAATAATTGTCCCTTAATTAGATCTCCCTTAATCTGGCGCACATATAAATTTCCACCCTCTTTATTGTGAAGTTCCACTAGAGGTAGACAAAAACGTCAACAAGTGACGTAAGACTTGAATAAGGCACTCACCGAGTATTAAAATGGGCAGCACGGGCTTGTTGGGCCAAAGGGCCTGTTTCCTGTGCTGTGCTATTCTTTGTACAGGAGCTGGGATGTCTTGCTACAGGTGTACAGGGTCTCGGTGAGACCACAATTGCAGTATTGTGTGCAGTTTTGATCTCCTTATCTGAGGAAGGATGTTCTTGCTACAGAGACAGTGCAGAGAAGGTTTACCAGGCTGATTCCTGGGACTGATGAGAGATTGAATTGGTTAGGATTATATTCACTGGAGTTCAGAGGAATGGAAGAAGGTGATCTGATATAAAATTCCAATAGATGCAGCCTGGATGTTCTCGATGGTGGGGATGTCCAGAACCGGGGCGGGGGGAGGCAGTTACAGTCCAAGGGTATAAGGTAGACCATTTAAGACTGAGATGAGGAGAAATTTCTACACACAGAGAGTGATGAGCCGGTGGAATTTGTTACCAAGGAAAGCAATTGAGGCCAAAACAGGAGGTCAAAAAGGAGTTGGAAGTAGCTCTTAGGGTGAAGGAGATCAAAGGAGATGGAGGGAACAGATTGGAAGATCAGCCAAGATCATGATGAGTGGTGGGTCAAGCTTCAAGAGCTGAATGGCCTCCTCCTGCTTCTATTTATTTACGCTTCCATAAGCAAAATCAAGTCCTTCCGTCCAAATTACCTCATATTCCCAACGACGTATCAATCTTATATCCGACTATTGGGAGATAGATCTTCTAGTGGGGCATTCTAGGGCAAGATGTCATAGTCTCAGGATAAGGGCTAGCAAATTCAAAACAGAGTTGAGGAGAAACTAAAGGGTTGTGAATCTGGGGAATTCGCTCCCCCAAAGTGTGGTGGATGCTGGGAGAGTGAGTAAATTGAAGGAGTTTGAGAGATTTTTAACGGTTTGAAGAGTGATGGGGAGAAGGCAGGAAAATGAGGAGCGAATCAGCCAAGATCAAATGGCAGAGCAGACTCGATGGGCCAAATAGCCTCATTCTGCTCCTATATCTTATGAACTTATAGAACATAGAACATTATAGCACTATGGCAGAAATAATAAATGTGTAGAGTGTAGGGCAAATGGTAGGATTCTTAGTAGTCTAGATGAACAGAGGGATCTTGGTGTGTATGTGCATAGATCCCTGAAAGTAGGCAGTCAGGGCGAGAAGGTTGTTAGGAAGGCATATGGAGTCTTGGCTTTTATTGGTAGAGGGATTGAATTTCGGAGCCGCAACGTCATGTTGCAACTGTACAAAACTCTAGTGCGGCCGCACTTGGAGTATTGTGTGCAGTTCTGGTCCCCACATTATAACAAAGATGTGGAGGCATGGGAGAGGGTACAGAGGAGGTTTACCAGGATGTTGCCTGGTATGGAGGGCAGGTCTTATGAAGAGAGGCTGAGGGATTTGAGTTGTTTTCGTTAGAAAGGAGGAGGCTAAGAGGGGACCTAATCGAAACATATAAGATGATTAGAGGTTTAGATAGGGTGGACAGTGATAGCCTTTTTCCTAGGATGGAAAAAGCTCGCACGAGGGGACACAGCTTTAAATTAAGGGGTGATAGTTATAGGACGGATATCAGAGGCAGGTTCTTTAACCAAAGGGTGGTTCGGGAGTGGAATGCCCTGCCTGCAGCGGTTGTAGATGCGCCAAGTTTGGTGGCGTTTAAGAGGTTAGTTGATAAGTATATGGAAGAGAAGGGAATGGTTAGTTTGGAGGGGCATTGCTTTTTATTTTGGTCGGCACAACATCGAAGGCCGAAGGGCCTGTTCTGTGCTGTATTGTTCTATGTTCTATGTTCTATGTTCTATTACAGCACAGAACAGGCCCTTCGGCCTTCGATGTTGCGCCGACCAATATAAAAAAGCAATGCCCCTCCAAACTAAACCATTCCCTTCTCTTCCATATACTTATCAACTAACCTCTTAAACGCCACCAAACTTGGCGCATCTACAACCGCTGCAGGCCGGGCATTCCACTCCCGAACCACCCTTTGGGTAAAGAACCTGCCTCTGATATCCGTCCTATAACTATCACCCCTTAATTTAAAGCTGTGTCCTCTCGTGCTAGCTTTTTCCATCCTAGGAAAAAGGCCATCACTGTCCACCCTATCTAAACCTCTAATCATCTTATATGTTTCGATCAAGTCCCCTCTTAGCCTCCTCCTTTCTAACGAAAACAACCTCAAATCCCTCAGCCTCTCCTCATAAGACCTGCCCTCCATACCAGGCAACATCCTGGTAAACCTCCTCTGTACCCTCTCCAATGCCTCCACATGTTTCTTATAATGTGGGGACCAGAACTGCACACAATACTCCAAGTGCGGCCGCACTAGAGTTTTGTACAGTTGCAACATGACGTTGCGGCTCCGAAATTCAATCCCCCTACCAATAAAAGCTAAGACTCCGTATGCCTTCTTAACAACTTATCGACTTGATTGCCAACTTTCAGGGATCTATGCACATATACACCAAGATCCCTCTGTTCTTCAACACTATTAAGAGTCCTACCATTAGCCCTATACTCTACACATTTGTTATTCGTGCCAAAGTGAATTACCTCACACTTTTCCACATTAAACTCCATTTGCCACCTCTCGGCCAGCTCTGCAACTTGTCCAAGTCTCTCTGCAAACTATAACACCCCTCTTCACTATCTACCACTCCACGACTTTAGTGTCATCTGCAAATTTACTAATCCATCCTTCAATACCCTCATCCAGATCATTTATAAAAATTACAAACAGCAGGGGCCCCAAAACAGACTCCTGAGGTACACCATTTGTCACCGAACTCCACGATGAATATCTCCCATCAACCACCACCCTCTGTCTTCTATCTGCTAGCCAATTCCTAACCCATTAGCTAAATCACCCTCTATCCCATACATCTGCATTTTCTGCAGAAGTCTTCCATGGGCCACCTTATCAAACGCCTTACTAAAGTCCATTTATACCACATCAACCGCCTTACCCCCATCCACCTCCTTAGTCACTTTTTCAAAAAACTCAATGAGGTTAGTAAGGCACGACTTACCCTTCACAAAACCATGCTGACTATCCCCAATCAATTCATTTCTCTCTAATAACTATAAATCCTATCCCTAATAATTCTCTCCAATACTTTGCCCACAACAGAAGTAAGACTCACTGGCCTATAATTCCCTGGAAGGTCTCTCTTCCCCTTCTTGAACAACGGGCCCACATTCGCTATCCTCCAGCCCTCCGGAACCACACCCGTAACCAACGACGACCTGAAGATCAGAGCCAGAGGCTCTGCAATCGCCTCTCTCGCCTCCCAGAGAATCCTAGGGTAAATCCCGTCCGGCCCAGGGAATTTACCCAACTTCAAACCCTCAAGAATATCTAGCACATCCTCCCTATCTACGTCGATACTTTCCAGTTTGCAACCCTGTACCTCAGTGTTCTCCATAACTACATTTACATTCCTTCTTATGGAATAGAAGGCACTATGAGGCAGTCAGTGTCTATACATTGTAACACGACAGCTCAGTGACTACCACCTGTTTGCTGTGTGGATACAGAGACCCGGGTCGGATCTCCGTAATAAGTCATAAGTAGAAGAAGGTAGATGAGGCACTCACTGAGTGTTAAAATGGGCGGCGTGGGCTTGTTGGGCCGAAGGGCCTGTTTCCTGTGCTGTGTTGTTCTTTGTTCGATGATATTTGGCTTGCATTCGGCAATTTGAAAACGTGACGTTAGCTCAGTCACGTCAAACTGACGTTAAAATTGAGATTCCTGAACTCGCTTCAGACAGATGCTCCAAAGTGTGGTGCCCAAGGTGTTTAGTGTAATGCATCCTTTTTTTTGGATGTATCAAAAGAACTATTGAGGTCATAAAGACTCCCCTGGGAGAAAGCCAATGCAATTACTGCACTTTTCTGCTTAACTGCCCTGGTAGCTACAGGAGAATTTAGAGAATGTGTCAATCTGCATCTCTTTTGAAAAATTAAAGAAACCTAACACTTTTGCTACGCCGCTGGATGGAATCGCAGATGATGGCTGGCCAAAGGGTTGAGAAAGGTCTCGTTCCCCCTTGTTGACTCCTTCATCTGCTCGCTTCGATTAATGGTCAGCGCAGCATAACGAATCCATTCCCTGAAAACAGCAAGAAGAAAGATGTACCTGACAGCAAAATGAAACAGCTAATGTTCTGGGACGAGATTAAACATTGTCCCTAAGTGAAACGCCAAGAGTAATGTGGAGGGAGGCATGGTTGCGAGGTGGTTAGCACTGCTACCTACAGCAGTAGGGACCCAGGGCAGCATGGTGGCACAGTGGTTAGTACAACAGCCTCACAGCACCAAGAACCTGGGTTCAATTCCGGCCTCGGGTCACCATCTGTGTGGAGTTTGCACATTCTCCCTGTGTCTGTGTGGGTTTCCTCCAGATGCTCTGGTTTCAAAGAACAAAGAACAAAACAGCATGGGAAACAGGCCCTTCGGCCCAACGAGCCCGCGCCGCCACCCCGATGTTCCCACCTCTACCCGTGATCCCTGTCCATGTTTATAGATCTATGGATTAAAAACCAAATTTGAGACAATTTAGGGAGAATTTGTTTTGCCAATTAGCCTAAGAGCACATCTTTGGGATGTGGGAGGAAACCGGAGCACCCCGGAGAAAACCCACGCAAGCACGGGGAGAATGCGCAAACTCCCACAGACACAGGCCCAAATCCATGTATCTGCACAGCACAGCGATAGTCACTGAACTGTCGTGTTGCCCATCAAATGGTCCAGGTCAAGCATACATTAACGACGTGAAGCACTAGGATACTCTCGAAAAAAATCCAAGAGCAGCCCTCTCACGACCCATCGCGTGTATGCCCCTCGTTAGACAACAAGGTGGACCAAAGCACCTGTAGGATAAAAACAAGTACATCAATATCATCATCTATTTACACACTTCCCAGGGACTCCCAAGGCTCATGATCCCTATTTTAAATCAGTTTTCTATACCCCTCCATTCCCATTCTGTTCATGTGCCCATCTAAGTATTTCTTAAATAACTCCAGAGTACCTGCCTCCACCACTTTACTTGGCAGCACATTCCATACCCCCACCACCCTCTGTCCTCCCACCCTCCAAAGATGTGCAGGTTAGGTGGATTGGCCGTGCTAAAATTGCCCCTTAGTGTCAGGGGGGGATACATGGGGATGGGGTCTGGGTGGATCAGTGCAGTTTCGATGGGCCAAATGGCCTCCTTCTGCTCTGTAGAAAGTCTATGACAATCTGCAGCCGATTCCACTTACCCACCACCTTCTGAGTGAAAAACTTACGTCTAGCCTACATGCGACTCCACAGCAATGTGGTTGACTCTCAAATGCCCCTCACCCAGCCAGCGAGGCCTATGTCCCACAAATAAATTTTAAAAACTGGGGAAAACTCTATGTAATAATCTCACAGAGGCCAGTTTTTCATCACCAACCCTTTATTTACACCGTGAGTTAACCATACTGCTCCTTCAGCTACAAAGTTCAGAGGTCGAAGTTCAGAGGTCTTCGGCTCCTTGTTCAGGCTGAGATAGAACACAGAAAAACTACAGCACAAACAGGCCCTTCGGCCCACAAGTTACACCGATGATATCCCTACTACTATGCTTACCTATAACCTCAATCCTATTAAATCCCATGTACTCATCCAGAAGTCTCTTAAAAAGACCCTATCAAATTTGCCTCCACCACCACCGACGGCAGCCGATTCCACTCACTCACCACCCTCTGAGTGAAAAACTTACCCCTGACATCTCCTCTGTACCGACTCCCCAACACCTTAAACCCTGTGTCCTCTCGTAGCGACCATTACAGCCCTGGGAGATCGCTCTGAGAATCCACCCAATCTATACCTCTCGACATCTTATAAATCTCTATCAGGTCACCTCTCATCCTTCGTTTCTCCGAGGAAAAAGACCGAGATCTCTCAACCTGTCTTCATAAGGCATGCCACCCAATCCAGGCAACATCCTTGTAAATTTCCTCTGCACCCTCTCAATAGCTCCCACATCCTTCCTATAGTGAGGCAACCAGAACTGAGCACAGTGCTCCAAATGGGGTCTGACAAGGGTTTTATAAAGCTGCAACATTATCTCCCGACTCCTAAACTCAATTCCTCGATTGAGGAAGGCCAGTGCACCATACACCTTCTTAACCACATCCTCCACCTGCGAAGCTGATTTAAGAGTCCTATGAACCCAGACCCCAAGATCCTCCTGATCTTCTACACCGCTAAGAGTCTTACCTTTGATATTATATTCCTTCATCCCATTTGACCTGCCAGATGAAGCACCACACACTTATCCGATTGCTCCTGCTGCTCCTTTCCTGCTGGATTAGCCTCCACTCACTCAGTAGAGAATTCAGATTCCCACAGGGAGATCTACTGACGATAATGTAACATCCCTCCCCCTTTAAGTTAGTTTCTTCCCCCCTCATCTCCCCGGTACCCCCACTGCAAAGGGTCTTTTTCACCGCTTGGTGAAGGTGAGATTGGATCTGGTAAAGTGAATCAAATTGAAGACCTCCCTTCTTTTCTGGAGGGAGAGTTGTGAAGCCACTGATTGATGTAGATTCTTCCTGAGCTTCTGCTTGAGATAGGGCAACAGCTTCTTCCACCAATCTGTGTCCAGAGGGGCAGGCATAGGGTCAGTATGGCTGTTAATGAGACCCGCACTGGAATGGACACCTTGCTCCCGAGGTGAGCTAGGTGCTTCCTCATCAATCTCACCTGGACTTCTACCAGTACGGTGGCACGGTGGTTAGCACCGCTGCCTCACTGTGCCAGGGACCTGGGTTTGATTCCTGGGTCACTGTCTGCACATTCTCCCCATGTTTGCATGGGCTTCTTCTGGGTGATCCGGTTTCGTCCCACAAAGATGCATGGGCCCTTTCAGGTCAGGTGGACTAGTTAGGGTAAATATGTGGAGTTATGGAGATTGGGCCTGGGTGGAGTTGTGGTTGGTGCCAAGTTGATGGGCCGAATGGCTTCCTTCTGCACTGAAGGGATGTTAATCTCTTCGATGCGGGCCCTGTCTTCTCCTCTAAGATCTCAGGGACACAGTTGAGCTTGCCTCCGAAGTTCCTCATGTGAACCAGATTGCCAGTTTTGAACTTTCTTCCCATTCTTACAGAATCAGAGTTCTCCTCCTGGTTCTCTTGTTGGGAGTCCATACTTTCCGCTAGGTTTGGGAACAGTTGGTTTAATCCTGTCTGAAATCTCCATCCCATTAATAATTCCACTGGGCCATTCCTGTCATTGTGTGAGGGTGGCTCTCTGTCAAATCAATATCATGCCAATTTGGTCTCCACATTTACACACTCTGACATGTACACTCACCCATTTACACACTCCCCCATCTACACACCTACCCATTTACACACTCTCACATTTACACACTCACCCATTTACACACTCACCCATTTGCCCATTTACACACTCCCCACATTTACACACTGACATTTACACTCACCCATTTACAAACTCTCACATTTACAACTTCCAAATTTACACACACACCCATTTATACATTCCCACATTTACACACCTACACATTTAGACCCTCACCAATTTACACACATACACATTAACATTCCTACCCATTTACACACTCCCATGTTACACACATACCCATTTACACTCTGCTACATTTATACACTTACCCATTTACACACCTACTCATTTACACACTCCCACATTTACACACCTACTCATTTACACACTCCCACATTTACACACCTACTCATTTACACACTCCCACATTTACCACCCTCCCACATGCACCCATTTACACACTCCCAAATGTAAACACTTGCCCCTTACACACCTACTCATTTACACACTCCCACATTTACACACCTACCCATTTACACACTCCCACATTTACACACTTCCAAATGTAAACACTTGCCCACTTACACACCTACCCATTTACACACTCCCACATTTACACACTCCCAAATGTAAACACTTGCCCACTTACACACCTACTCATTTACACACTCCCACATTTACACACCTACCCATTTACACACTCCCACATTTACACACTCCCACATGCACCCATTTACACACTCCCAAATGTAAACACTTGCCCACTTACACACCTACTCATTTACGTATTCCCATATTTACCCATTTACACACTCATACACTTCTTCGCAAACAGACTGAGAAACATGGGGATCTATAAACTCCAGAGCTAGTGAAACAAAAAGGGGGCTTGTGCTCTTACTGCTTCTTTTACTGCCCTCTGCACACATTCCCAGGCTTGGGAGATCTTTGAACGATTCTTCAGAATTCAGAGACTTTCCAGTGTGTCCGGGAAGATGGGTGTTGATCTGATCTGTGCCACACACAGGCATTCTTGGCTCTAATCGGAAGTTTTGGCTGAGTGGTAGCCAATGCTTTAGGTGCCCAAGTCCTGGAGTGGGACTTGAACGCACAACCTCCTGATTTCAAGGCAAGACTACCACCAAGTGAGTAACAGCTGGCAACGCATATTGCAAAGTTCCTGTTCCTCAGTCCTGGGTCACAGAGAGTCCCAATCTGATAGTGCTCCTTCTCCTATGCACTGCCTGTGGATCACTGTATTAGAGAGACATTAATCCAACAAGGGATTATAGTACTGTAAGCATTCATTCAGATAGTACCTCAATCCTGATCATTGTCCAGCGACTCCGGAATTGTTCTAACATGGGAATGGCTGGCCCGCCCCTAATTGCCCGGGAGAAGGTGGCAATGAGCTGTCTTCTTGAGCTGCTGCAGTCCCTGAGGTGTAGGTACACCCACAGTGCTGTTAGGGAGAGTTCCAGAGATTTTGACCCAGCGTCAGTGAAGGAACGGTCAATATATTTTCAAGTGCGGACGGTGAGAGACTTGGAGAGGAACTTGCCAGTGGTGGTGTTCCCTGGCAGAGGTCATGAGTTTGGAAGACTTGGTGAGTCGCTAAGATGCATCTTGTAGAAGGTACACGCTGCTGCGTCAATGGTGGCAGAGAACTAATCTTAAAATGGTGGATGGGGTGCCAGTCAAGTGGGACTGAGAATCATAGAACCCTACAGTGCAGAAAGAGGCCCTTCGGCCCATCGAGTCTGCACCGACCACAATCCCACCCAGGCCCTGACCCCATATCCGTATAAATTTTACCTGCTAATCTCTCTAATCTAATATCCCTACATATTTTACCTGCTAATCTCTCTAATCTAAGCATCCTAGTATACTAAGGGGCAATTTTAGCATGGCCAATCAATTTAATCCGCACGTCTTTGGACTGCGTGAGGAAACCCATGCAGACACGAGGAGAATGTGCAAACTCTACACAGACAGTGACCCGAGCTGGGAATTGAACCCAGGTCCCTGGAGCTGTGAAGCAGCAGTGCTAATCACTGTGCTACCGTGCCATGCTGTTTTGTCTTGGATGGTGTCGAGAGTTGTTGGAGCCGCACTCATCCAGGTAAATGGACAGTATTCCATCACCTGACTTGGGGATGGTGGACAGGCTTTGGGAAGTCAGGGAGTGAGTTACTCATCACAGAATTCCTTACCTTTGACCTGTTCGAGCAAGCACAGTATTTATATATAGCTGGTCTAGTTAAATTTCAGGTTGATGGAAGGGTGACAGTGGAATGTCAGTGAGAGAACAAAGAACAAAACAGCACAGGAAACAGGCCCTTCGGCCCAACGAGCCCACGCCGCCACCCCGACGTTCCCACCTCTACCCGCGATCCCTGTCCAAGTTTATAGATCTATGGATTAAAAACCAAATTTGAGACAATTTAGGGAGAAATTGTTTTGCCAATTAGCCTAAGAGCACATCTTTGGGATGTGGGAGGAAACCGGAGCACCCGGAGAAAACCCAAGCAAGCACGGGGAGAATGCGCAAACTCCCACAGACACAGGCCCAAATCCATGTATCTGCACAGCACAGCGATAGTCACTGAGCTATCGTTTTGCCCATCAGATGGTCCAGGTCAAGCGTACACTAACGACGTAAAGCACTAGGATACTCTCGAAAAAGATCCAAGAGCAGCCCTCTCACGACACATCGTGTGTATGCCCCTCAGGGTTTCCTGCCAGTTTGAATGATGTGCTGGTTAGGGTTTATTGACTCTGCTAAATTCTTCATCCGTGTACCCAAACAGGTGCTGGAGTGTGGCAAGTTTCACAGCAACTTCATTGCGATGTTAGTGTAAGCTTTACTTGTGACAAATACTTTACTGAGTTCTACAGGTAATGTATTTCAGATTAGTGGATTCAAATCCACACAGGCACAGTGTGAACGCACAAATTCCAGTGACTAAAGCTGGGAATTGACCTGTGGTGCTGAGGTACAGAAATGTACCTCATTTGTGCTGCTCCTGCCAGGGATGCATACTCTGTCTGTAAGAGCAGGGAAATGGGTCATACAAACTTCTCCTCTTGTCTAGCACAGCCTTTGGTTCAGCTTCATGCTGTGTTACTGAGTAGCCCGTCCAAGTCAGGGTCAGCACTGCTTCAGGGGTATGCAGTCACTGTGATGGGACTACCCCTTACAAGCAAGGTGTGCAACTGGCATGTTACAAACAGCCAATGAAGCAAGATGTTCACCAGCCTGACAATACTGCCCAAGTGGCTATCCTGGAGATATAATTCCACTTAGATGGTTAGATTCTTTACTTTTGGCTTACTCCTGGAGTAGAACTGGATTCGTTGTGGTATCATTGTTGAAGCTCATCAAGTTGAAGCGTGGGAAATCGCTGGTTCATATTCATGGAATCCCCTATAGTGCAGAAGGATGGCATTGTGGCACAGTGGTGAGCACTGCTGCCTCACTGCACCAGGAATCGATTCCAGGCTTGGGTCACTATCTGTTGTGGATCATGATGCTCTCCCCACGCCTGCATGGATTTCCTCTGGGTGCTCCAGTTTCCTCCCACAGTCTGAAAGATGTTCTGGTTAGGTGGGTTGACCGTGCTAAACTGCCTCTTAGTGTCCAAAGATGCGTAGGATAAATAGATTAGCTGTGCTAAATTGCCCTTAGCATCCAAAGATGTGTGGGTTTGGTTGATTGGTTATGCTAAGTTCCCTCTTACTGCCCAAAGATGTGTAGGTGAGTGGATTAGCCATGCTAAATTGCCCCTTAGAGTGTCTCAAAATATGTGGGTTGAGGGATTAGTAGGGTAAGTACATGGAGTTACATATACTTTGGTTAAGATGCTCTGTTGGAGAGTGCAGATCTGATGAGCTGAATGGCCTCCTTCTGCACCGTAGAAAAAAACACACAAACTACAAGGGGATCCAGAGATGGTGGGAGATGCTGCTCCTGTAAACAATTACCTTACTGGAGTGGTCAGAGTGCAGAGTACTGAAGATTTTCCCCTTCTGTTTTCTCAGCCTGGGAAGCGGCAGAGAGATTTAACCTTCCCACTTTGCGCGTCTGACCTTACAGATAGGCTGTTGCAGGTGATTATGTGGAAGGGGGTAAATGAGCAGGCATGTTTTACAATCGAGTCATTGAAGTGCTAATCAGATTTGAAAGACTTGTCAGCTCAGCCCCAGAACAAGGACATCAACTGGAACTGCCAAATAAAACTGTTCAGGCCCAGCTCTCTCCCCATCAGTCACAAGGGTAATGATCTCTGGCTCCAGTTAGCTTGTATTTCAGCAAATCTCCATATGTCTCTCGCCGCCTCCTCTCCACTCATGTATGGTATTCATAGAGCATCGCAAATACATTACCCAGTGTCAGCGCTGCGTCGATTTTTCCAACCCTGAAACTAAGAGCATCAGAACCCAGCATCAACTTTCAACCCTCAATTAGTGAAGCATTTCGTCCACTTGCAACCGGCCAGAGAAGGCAAGGAAGGAGGACAGTGAGAAATGGGGAAACGAGAGGGGAGAGGGGTACAAATGGAGGGGGGATCAAAAGGGGAAACAGGGGAGAAAAACAGGGAAATGGGGCAAGAAGAGGGAGAGAGGGTGAAAGGATTTAAATATACTTGTTTGTGTCACAATAGACTTACCTGGTTAGGTGCATTGACCCAAACAGGCGAGAGTGTAGCAACTAGAGGAATTCCATAGTAACTTCATTGTCATACTTGTAACTAATAAATAAACTTTACTTTGCAATGAAGTTACTGTGAAAATCAACTAGCCGCCACACTCCAACGCTTGTTTGGATACACCACAGGAGAATTTAGCACAGACAATGCGTCTAACCAGCATGTCTTTTGGACTCTGGAAGGAAACCCATGCAGACACAGGGAGAACGTGCATACTCTGCACAAACAAGCCGGGAATCGAACCCTGGCGCTGTGAAGCAGCAGTGCTAACCGCTGTGCCACTCAAAAAAATGGAAATGGAGGGAGAAAGGACCGAAAGCGGCAGCTGGAGATCCAAAAGGGGGGAAGGCGAAGGTTCAAATGGGGAAGGCGGGGGTTCAAAAGGGGGGGGAAAAACGTGGATTAGGCCAAAACTAAAGTAGTACGTCCAATTCTGATCACCTCACTTTAGGGAGGACGAGAGGGTCTTTGAGAAGAGCGCAGAGGAGATTTACCAGAATGTTTCCAGGGATTAGGAATTTTAGCTCTGAGGTTAGGGTAGAGAAGCTGGGTTAATCACACAGACTTGAAACATTAACTCTCTCTTGCCAGATGCTGCCAGACCTGCTGGGGATTTTTCCAGCACTTTCTGCTGTTCTAAATGAAGAAAAGCCTTCCCATTAACCAACGGAACAAAGACTTGGGAGACACAGATTTAAGGATTCAGGAGGGATATGAGAAAGGACTTTGTTTTAATGCAGTGAATGGTAGCAGCAAGGAACATGCAGCCTACAAGCTCAGTGGAAGCAGAGACGAACAATGCTTTAAAATGGGAACTGGAAGGGCACTCGGGGGAAGTAAGCTTGTCAGGCCATAGAGGTAGAACGGAGGAAAATGGAACTGACTGGATTGCTCTGTAGAAGCCAACAAACAGGGACTCTTTTGGACTGAATGGCATCCTTCTGTCCTGTAATGACAGTGTGGAAATTAATTTGTAATTCCAGCTATGGCCAAATACTTAATTCACTTTGTTCTACAAGATTAAGGATTCTTATTTCTAATAAAACAATAAATATAGTGAAACTAACATAAAATGCAGTTACAAAATGCAGACAATATGAAAAAATTTAACTTACAATTGTGGAAATCTATGTTACGATAAACGACTCTGTCAAGAAGTGGGAAATGATTATTAACCAAACAAGGCCTTCAGTGAGGCCAGCGCTTATGACTAAGGATAAGTGACTAAATCTAAAACCTTGTTCCATAAACACTACATTCCAGGCTAGGACACAGCAATTACCAAATAGCAAGATATGGGCACATATTATGTTAATGAAGGATTAGCAGGAGACAGTTTTCTATTGGATAAGGGCAAAAGGTTATGCTATGATCGGTGGAAATGTATGCAAATTAATTATAACTTTTATATTTTCCGTACAAATCAACAGGACACCCTGCAATGCTGGGCTCTGTGCTCCCACTATTAAAGCTTGGAAATTGAATACTCTCGGTTTAACTGTTGTCTGTACTCAAGTCAACTGCAGTTTAAGTATTGTCTGTACCCAAAATCTACAACACGGACAAATTGAAATTAACCTTATGATGTTGGGTAATGTCACCCAGGTGCAGCTCTGTAGATGAGAAGTATTGATGCTTGGAGGACAGATGACCCCAAGATCTAGAGTATGAATTTGGAAACTTAGAGGAACAGATGGAGCTTGGGTCAGTTATTCACGGATCCCCAGTCGGAGAAGCAGGTGAATAGGATAGTGAAGGCAGCATATGGAACACTTGCTCTTCTTAGTCATTGAATATAAGACAAAGAAGTAATGGTGGAGTTTTACAGAGCGTTGATGAGGCCATAGCTGTAGTACTGTGTACAGTTTTGGTCACCTCACTATAGGGAGGATGTGATTGCACTAAGGGAGAGGATATTCACCAGGATGCTGCCTGGGATGGAGAATTGGAGCTGGAAGGATAGGATTGAACTGTTTTCTCCAAAGACAGGAGGCTGAGGGGGGTGTAAGATTATGAGGGGTTTGGATGGGGTGAAGCTGCTGTTCCCCTTGGTTGAGAGGGCAATCACAAGGGGGTATAGCTTTAGGATGGGGGCAGAAAATTGAGGGGAGTGGAGAAAAAAAATTCACACACCGTGGTGAGAATCTGAACTACATTACCCGGGAAGGTAGTGTGGGCTGGAAACATTACAAGCTTTAAAATATATTTGAATGAGCACTTGAAATATTAGAACATTCAAGGATATGGGACAAGTGCTTGAAATGGGATAGTTCCACTTTAAACTTAAAGTTTTATTTATTAACGTCGCAAGTAGGCTGACATTAACACTGCAATGAAGTTCCCCATCATCTGGTGCCTGTTCAGGTACACTGAGGGAAAATTTAGCATGGCCAATATACCTAATCAGCACATCTTTTGGATTGTGGGGAAAAAAACTGGAGCACCCAAGAAAACCCACGCAGACATGAGAGAAGGTGCAAACTCTGCACAGACAGTGACGCAAGCTGGTCCCTGGTGCTGCGAGGCGGCAGTGCTAACCATTGTGCTGCCAACTGGTAATGGTTGCTGGTGGTAATTATTGCCGGTGTAGACTCAATGGGCCTTTTCTGTGTTGTATGGCTGTGACCCGGAAGTACGTTCTCGATTTCCTTAAGGCAGGAAACGCACTGGGTTTGTACTGGACTCCCGTCCCAGCCCTGCTCAGGCTGTGAGGCCAAACACACCCATCTACTGGGGAGGAACTGAGAGTTTATCAACCCTGAAACAAAGCCAAAACACGCCGTTCAGATAAGCAACCGTTAAGTAAAACTTTATTACAGATTTATCTTTCAAACATAAAAAAAAGCCAAAAGTTGAATTTATAAAAAGTAATCTCACTGATATTGTACATCCTGGGGTACATTATTTACCCCCTCCCCCCACACGCACACACACACACACACTATTTGTTCCGTGTTGAATGAAACACTGACAGATTAAGCAGCTGCTAAATAATAGTTAGGCTTATTCACAATTTGTCTGGGTGTGGATCCCATTCCATCCAGTTCCGCTTTATTCCGCAGCATTCGAACCAGTATCTGTAAACAAAATAAAATACGCCATGAAAGCTCAACTTTAGCCTCCAGAACTGAACCGAATAGTGTATCGCACGAGTTAGATACAGACACTTTGTGGCACAGGAAGTCATCCACCCCATTGTTGTCTGCGCCATTTAAAAATCAGCTACCCAAAAGAGTCCCACTTTCCAGCTCGGAGTCGATATCCCAGGTTACAGAACCTTTATTTCCCCACTGCAATCCAGCTTTCCATCTGAACCCCCATTGCTCAGTGGTTAGCATTGCTGCCTCACAACGCCAGAGACCTGGGTTCGATTCCTGGCTTGGGTCACTGTCTGTGCAAACTATACACATTCTCCCCGTATCTGCATAGGTCTCCTCTCAGATGCCCCGGTTTCTCCCCGCAGTTCGAAAGACGTGCTGATTAGGATACATTGGCTGTGCTAAATTCTCCTTCAGTGTACCCTAAACAGGTGCCGAAGAGTGGCAACTAGGGGATTTTCACAGTAGCTTCATTGTAGTGTGAATGCAAGCAAAACTAATAAATAAAGTATAAAACTTTAATTTTAAAGTATGTGCAAGTTAGATGAATTGGCCATACTAAATTGCCCCTTACTGTCCAAAGATGTGCAGGTTACAGGGATTAGTGGGATAAATGCATGTTATAGGATTGAGGCAGAGAGTGGCCTTGCTAAGATGTTTTTAAAGTTGATTGTATTAGTGTCACAAGTCAGCTTACATCAACACTGCAATGAACTTACTGTGAAAAACCCCTGGTCACCATACTCTGGGGATTTCCACAGTAACTTCATTGCACTGTTAATGTAAGCCTACTGGTGCTCTATTACATGGGTCAGATGGGTATAGAGGGACATGGGCCAAGTATGGGCAACTGGGACTAGCTTAGAGGTTTAAAACAAAAAGGGAAAATGGACAAGTTGGGCCAAAGGGCCAGTTTCCATGATATAAACCTCTATGACTCTGCTGGAGAGTCGGTACAGACTCAAAGAGCCAAATGGGCTCCTTCTGCACTGCAGGGTTCTGTGATCCTCGGGTTTAAAAAACGATAGAAATAGCGAATGCACTGTCAGAGATCTTGTGGAATTCCTAGAACTGTTTCAGAAGATCTTGCTACCTTCCAATATAACCACACGAAGGAGGATGGAGAGAAGTGAACAGTTACCCTGACAGCCACAGTAGATGGAACGCTGGGATCTGTTAATAGGGATCAGCTTGAAACATGCGTGAAGCAGCAGAGGGCATTAATATAAAGAAAACAGTGTTTGTCAGATTTCTGAGGCAGGAACCAGTCGGATGGATGAGGGGCGAATAGCCGATGCGCTCTCTTTGAATTTTCAAAGTTCTGCTATAACCCAGAGGTCAGAAATATAAAATCATTGGCAAGGGATACAGGGGTGGAGGGATTATTTTTGGTCAGTTGATTGTTGGGATCTGTAGCATTCTCGTGGTTGAAGTCAATTCTGTAACCAATTTGAGCAGGGCATTAGCACAGAGGGGACAGGCCAAACGACCTCGCTCTGTGCTGCAACTATCCATGATTGTATTAACATAAGAAGGTGCCAGAGGACACACTCATCAAGAAGAAGCTCATTAGTACATGAAGTAATTATTGAAAAGTCATTGCAGCAGTCTTTAGTGAGAAGCCGGATACTAGGGGGGGGGCTAGGAGGCAAATTGATGCTGGAGAGAAAGGACCACTTTAGAGAAGTTAGTTTGGCTGAAGGGAGGGGTAAAGATGCTTGGATCTTGAGGGAAGTAGTAGATGCGGGCCCAGAAATAATGAACATTGATTCAATGACCAAGGCACAACCCTGGAGGGAGTCAGAATTTACAGCTAATGTCAAATTAGGAGGAGCACTTAAAAATCTTTGAAAGCTGCAATGGAATATTGAAAAGATGGGGAAATGGATTAAGAGGAATTAATGTCGCAGAGAGCAGAGCAGGCTCAAGGCAATGCTGTCAGATTGTAAACTTACAAAAAAAACAGAAAAATAATCAGGAGTTGAAAAATCTGACCTTATTCGCTGAAGCAGGGAGGTATAACAGGACTATTTACAATTGAGCAGGCAGATAGATAGATAGATAGATAGAATCAGATTGGCGGGGAAGGCAAGGAGGCAAAGTGTCGGTAATGGAGGCCATTATTACAAGATTAGAGGGATAAGATTTTCAAGAGTGCCTGAGCAATCTCTTCACCCAGGCATTTGAGATGATCTGGGGTCAGAGGAAATGTGTTTTTTAAATTCATTCATGGGATGGGGGCATTGCTGATTGGACCAGCATTTGACGCCCATTCCTAACTGCCCTGGAACTGGGTGGTTTGCTAGGTCACTTCAGAAGACAGTCAAGAGTCAACCCCGTGGATCTGGAATCACGTAGGCCAGACCAGTGAGGACAGCAGATTTCTTGACCTAAAAGGAGCATTACGATCATAGAATACCTTAAATTGTAAAGCTTATTTGTTAGTGTCACAAGATGGCTTACATTCACACTACAATAAAATTACTGTGAAATCCCTTAGTCGCCCACCTCCAGCACCTGTTCGGGTACACTGAGGGAGAATTTAGCTTGGCCAATGCACCTAACCAGCATGTCTATTGGACTGAGAGAGGAAACTGGAGCACCCGGAGGAAACCTACACAGACTGGGGAGACCATGCAGACTTCGGACAGTGATCCAAGCTGGGAATCAAACCCAGGTCCCTGGCATTGAGAGGCAGAAGTGTTAACCACTGCACCACCATACCGCCCTACAGTGCAGGAGGCAGCCATTCAGCCCATCAAGCCTGCACCAACAACTATCCCATCCAGGCCCTATCCACGTAGCCCCTTCTAATTCTAAGGGGCAATTTAGTGTGGCCAATCCACCTGACCTGCCCATCTCTGGACCAAATACGAACTGGTGAAGCAGCTGGGTTTTTACGACAATGGTTTCATGGTCATCACTGGGTTTTAATACCAGATTTTTAGTGAATCTAAATGTCATCATCTGCCATGTTGGCATTTGAACCCAGGTCCCCAGAGTATTACCCTGGATCACTGCAGGACCACCTACCCAGCCTGAACACTGGATACGGGAAAGGGGAAGGAGAATATTTGAGCAGAATTATTCGCTCATTGGAACACCACGGGTCCCAGTTTCAGTGACAAAATTCAAGACTCAATCAGAATACTCCACACAATCACAAAAGCCCTTTTAAAAGCCTCTCTTATGGCACCTTGTGCATGCTGTAACCAGTCATCAAGTTCTGCTAATAAAAGAACATAAGAACTAGAACATAGAACATTACAGCGCAGTACAGGCCCTTCAGCCCTCGATGTTGCGCCGGCCAGCGGACCCTCTAACCTAAACTATTCCAATATCATCCATATGCCTATCCACCGAACATTTGAATGCCCCCAAAGTAGGCGAGTCCACAACTGCTGCAGGCAGGGCATTCCACGCCCTCACCACCCTCTGTGTGAAGAACCTGCCTCTGACATCCGTCCTATAACTACCACCTCTTAATTTAAAGTTAAGTCCCCTCGTGTTGGTCATCACCATCCGAGGAAAAAGGCTCTCACTATCCACCCTATCCAATCCCTTGATCATCTTATACGCCTCAATTAGGTCACCGCGTAACCTTCTTCTATCTAATGAAAATAACCTCAGGTCCCTCAGCCTTTCCTCATAAGGCCTTCCCACCATACCAGGCAACATCCTGGTAAACCTCCTCTGCACCCTTTCCAATGCTTCCACATCTTTCTTATAATGCGGCGACCAGAACTGTGCGCAATACTCCAAGTGCGGCCGCACCAGAGTTTTGTACAGTTGTAACATAACCTCACGGCTCCTAAATTCAATCCCTCTACCAATAAAAGCTAACACACCATACGCCTTAACAACTTTATCAACCCGGGTGCCAACTTTCAAAGAGCTACGTACTTGTACCCCAAGATCCCTCTGCTCGACAACACTATTAAGGGTCCTTCCATTAGCCCTATATTTCATATGCCTGTTATTCCTACCAAAGTGAATCACCTCACACTTATAGAACATATCAGCACAGAACAGGCCCTTCGGTCTTCGATGTTGCGCCGACCAATATAAAAAGCAATGCCCCTCCAAACTAAACCATTCCCTTCTCTTCCATATACTTATCAACTAACCTCTTAAACGCCACCAAACTTGGCGCATCTACAACCGCTGCAGGCAGGGCATTCCACTCCCGAACCACCCTTTGGGTAAAGAACCTACCTCTGATATCCGTCCTATAACTATCACCCCTTAATTTAAAGCTGTGTCCCCTCGTGCTAGCTTTCTCCATCCTAGGAAAAAGGCTATCACTGTCCACCCTATCTAAACCTCTAATCATCTTATATGTTTCGATTAGGTCCCATCTTAGCCGCCTCCTTTCTAACGAAAACAACCTCAAATCCCTCAGCCTCACTTCATAAGACCTGCCCTCCATACCAGGCAACATCCTGGTAAACCTCCTCTGTACCTTCTCCAATGCCTCCATATCTTTCTTATAATGTGGGGACCAGAACGGCACACAATACCCCAAGTGTGGCCGCAATAGAGTTTTGTACAGTTGCAACATGACGTTGCGGCTCCGAAATTCAATCCCCTACCAATAAAAGCTAAGACTCCATATGCCTTCTTAACAACCTTCTCGATTTGACTGCCTACTTTCAGGGATCTATGCACACATACACCAAGATCCCTCTGTTCATCAAGACTACTAAGAATCCTACCATTAGCCCTATACTCCACACATTTATTATTCCTGCCATAGTGCATTACCTCACATTTTTCCACATTAAACTCCATTTGCCACCTCTCGGCCCAGCTCTGCAACTTGTCCAAGTCTCTCTGCAAACTATAACACCCCTCTTCACTATCTACCACTCCACCGACTTTAGTGTCATCTGCAAATTTACTAATCCATCCTTCAATACCCTCATCCAGATCATTTATAAAAATTACAAACAGCAGGGGCCCCAAAACAGACCCCTGAGGTACACCACTTATCACCGAACTCCACGATGAATATCTCCCATCAACCACCACCCTCTGTCTTCTATCTGCTAGCCAATTCCTAATCCAATTAGCTAAATCACCCTCTATCCCATACATCTGCATTTTCTGCAGAAGTCTTCCATGGGCCACCTTATCAAACGCCTTACTAAAGTCCATATATACCACATCAACCGCCTTACCCCCATCCACCTCCTTAGTCACTTTTTCAAAAAACTCAATGAGGTTAGTAAGGCACGACCTACCCTTCACAAAACCCATGGAAGACTTCTACAGAAAATGCAGATGTGTGGAATAGAGGTTGATTTAGCTAATTGGATTAGAAATTGGCTGGCAGATAGAAGACAGAGGGTGGTGGTTGATGGGAGATATTCATCGTGGAGTTCGGTGACGAGTGGTGTGCCTCAGGGGTCTGTTTTGGGGCCCCTGCTGTTTGTAATTTTTATAAATGATCTGGATGAGGGTATTGAGGGATGGATCAGTAAATTTGCAGATGACACTAAAGTTGGTGGAGTGGTAGATAGTGAAGAGGGGTGTTTTAGTTTACAGAGTGACTTGGACAAGTTGCAGAGCTGGGCCGAGAGGTGGCAAATGGAGTTTAATGTGGAAAAGTGTGAGGTAATGCACTTTGGCAGGAACAATAAATGTGTAGAGTATAGGGCTAATGGTAGGGCTCTTAATAGTGTTGAGGAACAGAAGGATCTTGGTGTATGTGTCAATAGATCCCTGAAAGTAGGCAGTCAAGTGGATAAAGTTGTTAAGAAGGCATATGGAGTCTTAGCTTTTATTGGTAGGGGATTGAATTTCGGAGCCGCAGCATCATGTTGCAACTGTAAAAAACTCTAGTGCGGCCGCACTTGGAGTATTGTGTGCAGTTCTGGTCGCCACATTATAAGAAAGATGTGGAGGCATTGGAGAGGGTACAGAGGAGGTTTACCAGGATGTTGCCTGGTATTGAGGGCAGGTCCTATGAAGAGAGGTTGAAGGATTTGAGGTTGTTTTCGTTAGAAAGGAGGCGGCTAAGGGGGGATCTTATTGAAACATATAAGATAATTAGAGGTTTGGATAGGGTGGACAGTGATAGCCTTTTTCCTAGGATGGAAAAAGCTAGCACGAGGGGACACAACTTTAAATTAAGGGGTATGAGTTATAGGACGGATATCAGAGGTAGGTTCTTTACTCAAAGAGTGATTAGGGAGTGGAATGCCCTGCCTGCAGCTGTTGTAGATGCGCCAAGTTTGGTGGCGTTTAAGAGGTTAGTTGATAAGTATATGGATGAGAAGGGAATGGTTTAGTTAGGAGGGGCATTGCTTTTTATTTTGGTCGGCACAACATCGAAGGCTGAAGGGCCTGTTCTGTGCTGTATTGTTCTATGTTCTATGTTCTAAAACCATGCTGACTATCCCCAATCAATTCATTTCTCTCTAAATAACTATAAATCCTATCCCTAATAATTCTCTCCAATACTTTGCCCACAACAGAAGTAAGACTCACTGGCCTATAATTCCCTGGAAGGTCTCTCTTCCCCTTCTTGAACAATGGGACCACATTCGCTATCCTCCAGTCCTCCGGAACCACACCCGTAACCAACGACCACCTGAAGATCAGAGCCAGAGGCTCTGCAATCTCCTCTTATCCGTATTGAATTCCATTTGCCACCTCACGACCCAGCTCTGCAACCCTATGTCCCTCTGCAAACTGTAACATCCATCCTCACTGTCTACAACTCCCCCCACTTTGGTATCGTCAGCAAATTTACTAATCCAACCCTCTACACCCTCATCTAGGTCATTTATAAAAATGACAAACAGCAGTGGCCCTAAAACAGATCCTTGAGGTACACCACTTGTAACTGCACTCCAGGTTGAATATTTCCCATCAACCACCACCCTCTGTCTTCTATCAGCTAGCCAATTCCTAATCCAAACTGCTAAATCACCTTCAATCCCATGCATCTGCACTTTCTGCAGTAGCCTACCATGGGGAACCTTATCAAACGCTTTGCTAAAATCCATATACACTACATCAACTGCCTTACCCTTATCTACCTCTTTGGTCACCTCCTCAAAAAACTCAATAAGGTTTGTGAGGCACGACCTACCCTTCATAAAACCGTGCTGACTATCCCTAATCAATTTATTTCTCTCTAGATGCTTATAAATCCTATCCCTTATAATTCTTTCCAAAACCTTGCCCACAACAGAAGTCAGGCTCACCGGTCTATAATTTCCAGGATGGTCCCTACTCCCCTTTTTGAACAAAGGGGCAACATTTGCCATCCTCCAGTCTTCCGGCAATATACCTGTAGCTAACGACGACATGAAGATCAAAGCCAAAGGCTCTGCAATCTCCTCTCTAGCCTCCCAGAGAATCCTGGGGTCAATCCCATCTGGCCCAGGGGACTTATCAATTTTCATACCCTCAAGATTCGCTAACACCTCCTCCTTATGAACCTCAATCCTGCCCAGTCTACAACCTAGTATCGCAGTATTCTCCCCAACAACTAGGAGCAGGAATCGGCCATCAGGCCCCTTGAGCCTGCTCTGCCATTAAATTAGATCATGGCTGATCTTTTCATGGACTCAGCTCCACTTACACCCCCCCCCCACTTACCATAACCCTTAATTCCTTTACTGGAATTTATCTACCCTTGCCTTAAAAACATTCAATGAGGGAGCCTCAACTGCTTCACTGGGCAGGGAATTCCACAGATTCACAACCCTTTGAGTGAAGAAGTTCCTCCGCAATATACAGTTTAAAATCAGGAAGAAAAAAACTGCATGTTCCACATACAGCCAAGAATAAGTTTTAAGTTCATTAGTGTCCAGGATGCTGCCTGGATTGGGAGGCAGGCCTTATGAAGATAAGTTGAGGGAGATGGGACTCTTCTCACTGGAGAGACGTAGGTTGAGAGGCGACCTGATAGAGGTTTATAAAATGTTCAGAGGAATAGATAGGGTGGACTCTCAGAGACTATTTTCCCAGAGCGGAAATGGTCACTACGAGAGGACACAGATTTAAGGTGCAGGGAAGCAAATACAAAGGAGATGTCAGGGGTAGGTTTTTCACTCGAGGGTGGTGAGTGAATGGAACTGACTGCCGTCGGAGGTTGTTGAGGCAAACTCACTGGGGTCTTTTAAAAGACTTCTGGATGAGTATATGAAAAAGAATAGGATAGAGGGTTATAGATAGGTCTGTGGATTGGTAGATGTGATCGGCGCAACTTGTGGGCCGAAGGGCCCGTTTTTGCTGTATTGTTCTATGTTCTATGTGTCACAAGTAGGCTTACATTAACACCGCAAATAAAGTTACTGTGAAAATCCCCTAGTTGTCACACTGTGGCACCTGTTCAGATATACTAAGGGAGTATTTAGCATGGTCGATGCACTAACCTGCACATCTTTTGGGCTGTAGGAGAAAATCGGAGCACCCAGAGGAAACCCATGCAGACACGAGCAGAATGTGCAAACTCTGCACAATGACTCAAGCAGGGAATCGAATCTGGGTCCCTGGCACTGAGGCAGCAGTGCTAACCACTGTGCCGTCCAAATAAGAAGTTCTCAATGGAACTCCAGCCACAGATTTTTTTTTGAAAAAGTGCATTGAATTTAATCAAATTCCAACTCACTTTTGCCGTCACATGCCACGATCTTCACTTTGTCCACTTTCACGAGTTCGGTTACCTCTCGGAATTCCACATCATTCAGGACAAACGTCCAAACGTTATCACAGAATCTGTATGTGTTCAAAGAGCCCTTTACAGAGAAAAACACACAAAACAACTCACTAACAACCACAAGAGTGCGCTACCACTGGCCCAATGGGTGACGCACAAGGAGTGAAACCCAGAAATAATTTAAAGATTTCAAATAGGCTGTAAAAGGATTTACATATTGCACCTCAGCATCCTTCAGCAGCTTTTTCAGAACACCGGCACCAGATCTCACTCCGAGAAATACTGAGCCTTAACCAACGCAGTGGATGTGATTACAGGATTGAATTTAAACAATATATTTCCCACATTAATGTGACACAGACACAGCAGGTTTATAGCATGGAACAATTTATGGAATATTAACTGAAATCAGTATGTGTTACAATGCTGATCAGAATCTTTTTTATTGGTTTATGAGATATGAGTGTCAGTTGAACGGTACTGAACAATGTGCAATCACCGAACATCCCCACTTCTAATCTTATGATAGTTTTTTATTCGTTCCTGGGATGTTAGTGTCACTGGCAAGGCCAGTATTTATTGCCCATCTCTAATTGCTCTTGACACAGTGCTGGTGAACCGCCTTCCTGAACTGCTGCAGTTCGTGCAATGCAGGTACACAAAGTGCTATTAGAGAGAGAACTCTGCGCAGTCATCAGCAAGCATCCCCACTTCTGACCTTATGATGGAAGGAAGGTCATAAGAACATAAACATAAGAATTTAGAGCAGTTGAGCCTGCTCCACCATTCAATAAGATCATGATTGATCTTTTTGTGGACTCAGCTCCACTTACCCGCCTGCTCACCATAATCCTTAATTCTTTCATTGTTCAAAAAAATCTATTATCCTTGCCTTAAAAATATTCAGGTAGCCTCAACTGCTTCACTGGGCAGGGAATTTCACAGATTCACAACCCTTTGTGTGAAGAAGTTCCTCCTCAACTCAGTCCTAAATCTGCTCCCCCTTATTTTGAGGTTATGCCCCCTAGTTCTAGTTTCACCCACTAGTGGGAACCCTGTTTCTATCTTATCGATTCCCTTCATAATCTTATATGTTTCTATAAAATCTCCCTCATTCTTCTAAATTCCAACGAGTATAGCCCCATCTACCCAGTCTCTCCTCAGCTCCAGAATCAACCTAGTGAATCTCATTGGTGAAGCATCTGAAGATGGTTGGATGTACCCCAAAGGACCCCTGTAATAACGTCCTAGGACTGAGATGATGGATCTCCAACCATCAATCCTGGTGCATAGAAAGGAGGAGGCAGCCATTTGTCCCTTCAAGCCTGCTGTACCATTCATTATCATGGCTGACATGCAACTCAATAGCCTTATCCCCCCTTCTCCCATTTCCTTTGATCCTGAAGTGCCATATCTAACTACTTCTGGAAAACATACAATGTTTTAGCCTCAACTGCTTTCTGTGGTAGCGAATTCCACAGACCGACCACTCTCTCGGTGAGCAAATTTCTCCTCATCTCAGTCTTAAATGATCTATATCATACCCTCAGACTATGATCCTTGGTTCTGGACTACCCCCCCCCACATTCAGAAACATCTTTCTTGCATGTACCCTGTCTAGTCCTGTTAGAAACCTATAAAATTCTATGAGATCCATCCTCATTCTTCTGAACTCCAGTGAACACAACCCTAACCAACTCAGTTTCTCCTCATACATCAGTCTTGCCAGGAATCAGGCTGGTAAACCTTCACTGCAGTTTCTCCATAGCATGAATATCCCTCCTCAGATAAGGAGACCAAAACTGCCCACAATATTCCAGGTGTGATCTCACTAAGGCCCTGTACGATTGTAGTAAGACATCCTGCTCCTGTACTCAAATCCTCTCCGATGGAGACCAACATACCATTTGCCTTCTTTATTGCCTACTTGTTTACCTTTAATGACTGGTGTCCGAGGACTCCTTGGTGTCTCTGCACATTCTCCTCTTTCAATCTATAACTGTTCAGATAGTAATATGCCTTCCTGTTTTTCCTACTAAAAGGGATAACCTCACATTTATCCACATTATACTGCATTAGCCATTCATTTGCCTACTCGTTCAACCTGTCCAAATCATACTGAAGCATTTCTACATCCTCCTCACAGCTCACCCTCCAACCCAACTTTGTGACATCTACAAATTTGGAGATATTACATTTAGTTCCCTCATCTAAATCATTCATATATATGGTGAATAGCTGGGTTCTCGCTCTGATCCCTGCAGTACCCCAGTATTCACTGCCTCCAATCAGATAATGACCTGTTTATTCCTACTGTTTCCTGCCTGCCAATCAATTTTTTATCCATCTCAATAACCCTCCCCATCCCATGTGCTTTAATTTTACACACAAATCTCTTTCGACTGTCAAAAACCTGTCCTCAAAAGAATTCCAGTAGATTTGTCGAATATGATTTCCTTTCATAAATCCAAGCTGACTCCGTCTGATTCTGCCTTGCTTTCCAAGTGTTTTTCTATAAAATCTTTGATAAATGATTCTAGAATTCTAGAAGTACCAATGTTAAGTATAATTCCATTTTCTCTCTACCTCCCTTTTTAAATATTGGGGTTACATTAACTATCCTCTAATGTGCAGGAACTGCTCCAGAGTCTATAGACTCCTGGAAGATGACCACCAATGCATCCACTATTTCTAGAACCACTTCCTTAAGTACTGTGGGATGAAGATTATCAGGCCACGGGGACTGATCCGCCATCAATCCCATCAATTTCCTCAACACCATTTCTCCACTAATACTGATTTCTTTCAGTTCCTCTCTGTCACTAAACTCTGTGCTCCCCAACATTTCTGGTATGTTATTTGTGTCCCACTTTGTGAAGACAGAACCAAGTATTCAGTTGGTCAGCCAATTCTTTACTCCCTTTTGTAGATTTCCCCTGTTTCTGACTATAAGGGACCTACTTTGTCTTCACCAATCTTTTCCTCTTCACGTAGCTACAGACACTTCCACAGTCAGTTTTGATGCTCCTTGCAAGCTTACTCTCATACTTTATTTTCCCTTTACCTTGGTCCTCTCCTCAGGCCTGTTTTTTTATTTTCCGGTCAATTTTTTCCGGAGTGACCAAAGAGGTGGATGGGGGTAAGGTGGTTGATGTGGTATATATGGACTTTAGTAAGGCGTTTGATAAGGTGGCCCATGGAAGACTTCTGCAGAAAATGCAGATGTATGGGATAGAGGGTGATTTAGCTAATTGGATTAGGAATTGGCTAGCAGATAGAAGACAGAGGGTGGTGGTTGATGGGAGATATTCATCGTGGAGTTCGGTGACGAGTGGTGTACCTCAGGGGTCTGTTTTGGGGCCCCTGCTGTTTGTAATTTTTATAAATGATCTGGATGAGGGTATTGAAGGATGGATTAGTAAATTTGCAGATGACACTAAAGTCGGTGGAGTGGTAGATAGTGAAGAGGGGTGTTATAGTTTGCAGAGGGACTTGGACAAGTTGCAGAGCTGGGCCGAGAGGTGGCAAATGGAGTTTAATGTGGAAAAGTGTGAGGTAATGCACTTTGGCAGGAATAATAAATGTGTAGAGTATAGGGCTAATGGTAGGACTCTTAATAGTGTTGAGGAACAGAGGGATCTTGGTGTATATGTCAATAGATCCCTGAAAGTAGGCAGTCAAGTCGATAAGGTTGTTAAGAAGGCATATGGAGTCTTAGCTTTTATTGGTAGGGGGATTGAATTTCGGAGCCGCAACATCATGTTGCAACTGTACAAAACTCTAGTGCGGCCGCACTTGGAGTATTGTGTGCAGTTCTGGTCCCCACATTATAAGAAAGATGTGGAGGCATTGGAGAGGGTACAGAGGAGGTTTACCAGGATGTTGCCTGGTATGGAGGGCAGGTCCTATGAAGAGAGGTTGAAGGATTTGAGGTTGTTTTCGTTAGAAAGGAGGCGGCTAAGAGGGGATCTTATTGAAGCATATAAGATGATTAGAGGTTTAGATAGGGTGGACAGTGATAGCCTTTTTCCTAGGATGGAGAAAGCTAGCACGAGGGGACACAGCTTTAAATTAAGGGGTATGAGTTATAGGACGGATATCAGAGGTAGGTTCTTTACTCAAAGAGTGATTAGGGAGTGGAATGCCCTGCCTGCAGCTGTTGTAGATGCGCCAAGTTTGGTGGCGTTTAAGAGGTTAATTGATAAGTATATGGAAGAGAAGGGAATGGTTTAGTTTGGAGGGGCATTGCTTTTTATTTTGGTCGGCACAACATCGAAGGCCGAAGGGCCTGTTCTGTGCTGTAATGTTCTATGTTCTATGTTCTAATTTGTATGCCTCTTCCTTGGATTTAATATTACCTCTAATTTCCCTTGTAGGCCATAGTTTGCACACCTTTCCTCTACAGCTTTGTGCCAGACAAGAATAAAACATGGAATCCTATAGTGCAGGAGGCTGTTCGGTCCATCAAGTCTGCACTGACCACAATCCTACCCAGGCCCTATCTGCATAACCCTATGCATTTACCTGAGCTAGTTCCTCTGACACTAAGGTGCAATTTAGCATGGCCAATTCACCTAACCCTTATGTATCTTTGGACTGCAGGAGGAAAGTGGCACACTCAAAGGAAACCCACACAGACATGGAAAGAATGTGCAACCCAAGGCCAGAATTGAACCTGGCGCTGAGGCAGCAGTGCTAACCACTGTGCTACCCCAAAACAATTATTGCAGTTCACCCACATGCTCTTTGAATGTTTGCCATTGCCACCGTCATCCCTTTAAAGTTTCCCAATCTATCATATCCAACTCATACCATCAAAGTTTCCTTTATTAAGATTCGGGATCCCCTAGTCTCAGAATCAACATGTCACTGCCCATCTTAATGAAAAATTCTATCACAAAATCTATTCTACCTTGTCGCTCATTTTTCTGGGTCTCTCTCAACTCCAGCCAACGGAGGGTTTCCCCAATTCCCAAAAACTCCTATTTTGTTGGGGCTCCTTGATGCCAGACTGCTTTGATGCAAAGGGCAGTCACTCTCGCCTCTGGAATTCAGCTCTTCTGTCTGTGTTCGGAGCTGGATGACTCTGGCGGAACTCGAACTGAGCAGGTTGTTGCTGAATAAGTGCCGTTTGATAGTGCTCTCCACGACAACCATCATTACTTTGCCAATGATTAACTAGAGGCTGCTGGAGCAATAACTGGCCAGATTGGATTTATCCTGCGCTTTGTGGACAGGACATATCTGGGCAATTTTTCACATCACCAAGTAGATACCAGCGTTGCAGCTGTACTGGAGCAGGGGTGCAGAAAGTTTTGGAGTACAAGTCTTCAGGACTATTGCTGGAATATTTTCAAGGCCCATTGCCTCTGCAATATCCAATGCCTTCAACCGTTTCTTGATATTACGTGGAGTGAATTGAATTGGCTGGAGACTAGCATCTGAGATGCTGGGAAACACAGGAGGAGATTGAAATGGATCATCCACTCAGCACTTCTGGCTGAAGGTAGCTGCGAATGCTTCAGCCTTATTTTTCACACTGATGTGCTGGGCTCCTCCATCATTTATTTGTGGAGCCTCCTCCTCCAGTGAGTTATTTAATTATTCATCACCACTCTTGACTGGATGTGCCAAGATTGCACAGCTTAGATCTGTTCGGTCGGTTATGGGATCACTTAGCTCCGTCTATCTCTTGCTGCTAAGTGCTATTTAGAATCATGTACATAATCCTACTGTACAGAAGGCGGCCATTTGGGCCATCAAGTCTGCACCAACCCACTCAGGCCACATCCCCATAACCCCATGCACTTACCCTAGCTCATCCCCCTGACACTAAGGGGCAATTTAGCATGACCAATCCACCTATCCTGCACATTTTTGGACTGTGGGAAGAAACTGGAGCACCCAGAGGAAACCCACACAGAGATGGGTAGAACATGCAGACTCCACACAGACGGTGACCCAAGCAGGAATAGAATCCGGGTCCCTGATGCTGTGAGGTAACTAATCATTCTTTGGTATGCAAGTGGTCCTGTATTGTAGCTTCACAAGGCCAATACCATATTTTTAGGTTATGTGCCTAGTACTGTTTCTGCATGCCCTCCTGTACTCTTCATTGAACAAAGGGTGATCTGGTAGCTTGATGGTACAATGAGGGACTCATTCTGGGTCATGGGGTTACAGACTGCACTTGTATATCATTCTGTTGCTGGTGGCCCACGGTACCTCATGGCTTGAACAGACACATACATTCTGTCTATTTCATTTAGCACAGTATCATACGGCCATAAGAAATGAGAGCAGACCATTTGGCCTCTCCAGCCTGCTCTGTAATTCAATAGGATCATGGCTCATCCAACATCCCTCATGTCCACTTTCCTGCTGTCTCCCTGGAAGAAGTCTGACAACACCAGGTTTAAGTCCAACCGATTTTATTTGATAGTAAACTCACAAGTTTGAGGTTTTCCTCTTCGTCAGGTGAATGAAGAATTCTGGCCAATCATTCACCTGAGGAAGCACTGTGGTGCTACCATGCTGCCCAATCTAATGAACATTGGTACAGCACCTTCAAGGCAAGCTTATCCTTTTTTACAGAGACCAAAACAGCACAGTGAGGTGAGGAGTGGTGTGTTAGGCAGTGCACATGCAGTATATACTGATTGGTGTAACCAAGTGGAACACATTCCAATCTGGATATGCTAGGACAGAGGGAGAGACAAGAGGGAGAAGGGAGGGAGACACTCACCCTGAAGTTGACTCGGTTCCGGACCCTCTGCGCTAAGGCGTTGTTGATTGCTTTGTCAAACTGCAGCAAGACCTGGAGAGCCAGCTGAGGGGTGATCTGCTGTGACTAAGAGAAACAGCACAGTCACCACGATATAACATATTACACAACACATCAAAAACCTTCCCCCACTCACCCCCACCCCAAAATCCCCTGGGGGGGAAGAAGAGGATAGAAATGGGACGGGAGGGGTTGGAAGGAGAAATGGGGGTGGGGGTGTAAAACAGGGAAATTGCAAGGGGGGTGAGCAAAGGGACCACGATTGTCGTGAGGGGAGGATCTTCAGAGGGAAGGATGGGGATCCTCAGAGGGGCTGGTGGAGGGGAGGGGGAGCGGAGAGAGGAGTGTGTGGGGGGGTGGGGGGGCGGGGGGGGGGGGGGGGGGGGGGAGGAAAGTAGGCAGTCAGGTCGAGAAGGTTGTTAGGAAGGCATATGGAGTCTTGGCTTTTATTGGTAGAGGGATTGAATTTCAGAGCCGCAACGTGATGTTGCAACTGTACAAAACTCTAGTGCGGCCGCACTTGGAGTATTGTGTGCAGTTCTGGTCCCCGCATTATAAGAAAGATGTGGAGGCATTGGAGAGGGTACAGAGCAGGTTTACCGGGATATTGCCTGGTATGGAAGGCAGGTCTTATGAAGAGAGGGTGAGAGATTTGAGGTTGTTTTCGTTAGAAAGAAGGCGGCTAAGAGGAGACCTTATTGAAACATATAAGATAGAACATAGAACATAGAACATTACAGCGCAGTACAGGCCCTTCGGCCCTCGATGTTGCGCCGGCCAGTGGACCCTCTAACCTAAACTATTCCAATATCATCCATATGCCTATCCACCGAACATTTGAATGCCCCCAAAGTAGGCGAGTCCACAACTGCTGCAGGCAGGGCATTCCACGCCCTCACCACCCTCTGTGTGAAGAACCTGCCTCTGACATCCGTCCTATAACTACCACCTCTTAATTTAAAGTTATGTCCCCTCGTGTTGGTCATCACCATCCGAGGAAAAAGGCTCTCACTATCCACCCTATCCAATCCCTTGATCATCTTATACGCCTCAATTAGGTCACCGCGTAACCTTCTTCTCTCTAATGAAAATAACCTCAGGTCCCTCAGCCTTTCCTCATAAGGCATTCCCACCATACCAGGCAACATCCTGGTAAACCTCCTCTGCACCCTTTCCAATGCTTCCACATCTTTCTTATAATGCGGCGACCAGAACTGTACGCAATACTCCAAGTGCGGCCGCACCAGAGTTTTGTACAGTTGTAACATAACCTCATGGCTCCTAAATTCAATCCCTCTACCAATAAAAGCTAACACACCGTACGCCTTCTTAACAACTTTATCAACCCGGGTGCCAACTTTCAAAGAGCTATGTACTTGTACCCCAAGATCCCTCTGCTCGACCACACTATTAAGGGTCCTTCCATTAGCCCTATATTTCATATGCCTGTTATTCCTACCAAAGTGAATCACCTCACACTTATCTGTATTGAATTCCATTTGCCACCTCACGGCCCAGCTCTGCAACCTATCTTTGTCCCTCTGCAAACTGTAACATCTATCCTCACTGTCTACAACTCCCCCCACTTTGGTATCGTCAGCAAATTTACTAATCCAACCCTCTACACCCTCATCTAGGTCATTTATAAAAATGACAAACAGCAGTGGCCCTAAAACAGATCCTTGAGGTACACCACTTGTAACTGCACTCCATATCCCATAATTTAATAAAACATCAAAAATCACACAATAATGGTGGAGTACCTTCCCTGCCCTATAAAAACAGAGAGCAGGATTTTCCAATTGCACTGGCCCCAGAGAAATTCCCACAAAGGTCAATGGACATTTCTGTGGTCCGCCCCTCACCCGTTCCGCTTCCCGCGGTGAGCGGGATGGGAAAATTCTCCCCCTATTGTCTGGCTTCGTTTTCCTTCCCTGTGAAGTAGAGAATGGGTGAACGAGCCTCGTAATACTTGGAGGTTTGTGAAAAAGGTATTGTAAGACTTGTTTTCATGTATCCCAGAAAGATAAGAAAGCAGCTGTTCCTGATGTTGTACAATCCAGCTAGTATCTAAAACATCGAACATAGAAAAAAAACTACAGCACAAACAGGCCCTTCAGCCCACAAGTTGCACCAAACATATCCCTACCTTCCTACTGTGTGCAGTTTTGGTCGCTGCATTTGCAAAAGGATATATTGGCCTTGGAGGGAGTGCAGAGAAGGTTCACCAGGCTGATACCGGAGATGAGGGGGTTAGCTTATGAAGATAGATTGAATAGACTGGGTCTGTACTTGTTGGAGTTTAGAAGGCTGAGGGGGGATCTTATAGAGACTTATAAGACAATGAAGGGGCTCGATAGGGTAGAGGTAGAGAGATTCTTCCTGCTTAGAAAGGAAACATCGAAGGAAAAAGGCGCAACATCGAAGGCCAAAGGGCCTGTTCTGCGCTGTAATGTTCTAAACCAGAACTAGAGGGCACAGCCTCAAAATAAGGGGTGGGCAGTTTAGATCAGAGTTGAGGAGGAACTTCTTCAATCAATGGGTGGTGAGTCTCTGGAATTCTCTGCCCATTGAAGTGGTGGAGGCTACCTCGCTGGATATATTTAAGTCACGGGTAGATAGATTTCTGATAGACAAGGGAATTAAGGGTTATGGGGAGAAAGCGGGAAAGTGAAACTGATCCACTTCAGATCAGCCGTGATCTTATTGAGTGGTGGGGCAGGCTCGAGGGGCTGGATGGCCGACTCCTGCTCCTATTTCTTATGTTACTAGATTGTTGTCAGTGCAGGTGCAATGGCCAAATGGTCTCCTTCTGCATGGTACAGATTCTATAATGCCTTGAGAGTGGAACTTTCAGAAGCAGTTTATCAATTAGCAATAATCTTTAACCATTATCAGCAACTTTCAACGAATTCTCCTCACTCAGCATCGATATTACTCAATTTGTTTCACTGACCTTATTGCTCACTGGAACATTCACAATTCCCGATGCAAAGTGGCGATATTGAGATAAATCTTTCAATGTCTGCAGAACTCTATTCAATCTTTTGGATGATAATCACATAATTATTCTTGATTAATTAACACTATTAAGGGTCGTCGAGCAGAGGGATCTTGGGGTACAAGTACATAGCTCTTTGAAAGTTGGCACCCGGGTTGATAAAGTTGTTAAGAAGGCGTACGGTGTGTTAGCTTTTATTGGTAGAGGGATTGAATTTAGGAGCCGTGAGGTTATGTTACAACTGTACAAAACTCTGGTGCGGCCGCACTTGGAGTATTGCGTACAGTTCTGGTCGCCGCATTATAAGAAAGATGTGGAAGCATTGGAAAGGGTGCAGAGGAGGTTTACCAGGATGTTGCCTGGTATGGTGGGAAGGCCTTATGAGGAAAGGCTGAGGGACCTGAGGTTATTTTCATTAGAGAGAAGAAGGTTATGCGGTGACCTAATTGAGGCGTTTAAGATGATCAAAGGATTGGATAGGGTGGATAGTGAGAGCCTTTTCCTCGGATGGTGATGACCAACACGAGGGGACATAACTTTAAATTAAGAGGTGGTAGTTATAGGACGGATGTCAGAGGCAGGTTCTTTACACAGAGGGTGGTGAGAGCGTGGAATGCCCTGCCTGCAGCAGTTGTGGACTCGCCTACTTTGGGGGCATTCAAATGTTCGGTGGATAGGCATATGGATGATATTGGAATAGTTAGAATAGTTATTCTAGATTAATTAATCTCCTTTCACAAAGTAAACCTGTTCAGTTCTTCAAACCCAAAGGGGATCTGTCAATAGATAGGGTGGCACAGTGGTCAGCACTGCTGCCTCGCAGTTCCAGAGACCTGCGTTCGATTCCCAGCTTGGCTCACTGTCTGCGTGGAGTCTGCACATTCTCCCCGTGTCTGCATGAGTTTCCTGTGGATGCTCCGGTTTCCTCCCACAGTCCGAAAAAATGTGCTGGTTAGATGCATTGGCCATGCTAAATTCTTCCTCACATAATCCATACAGTCACCAGAATGTGGCTTCTATGCGATTTTCACAGTAACTGCATTGCAGCGTTAATGTAAGCCTACTTGTGACTAATAAATGAACTTTACAATGTTGTTCAGTGGCTGAAAATGGATGTGAGCAGCAAACTGTTACAACAGCGAGCCAGTCAGTCTGGAGCACCAATGAGGAAGCTGAGAATGGAGTAGATTTTCATCAAAAATCAAGTGCAGAACCCTGAAATATTTTCCAATGTCACAGCAGATTTATTTGTGAAAATATTTGACCCCTGATGTCACAGCAGATTAATTGAATTTCTAACGTCCAAGCACAAAATAACATAGCCACATTAAGATATAGTTTAAGCAGAACATTGAACATTTGGTGACAATATTCTCTCCCTCAATGTCCACAAAACAAAGGAGATTGTCATCGACTTCAGGAAGTGTAGTGGAGAACATGCCCCTGTCCACACCAATGAGGATAAAGTAGAAATGACCAAGAGCTTCAAGTTCTTAAGTGTCCAGATCATCAACAACCTGTCCTGGTCTCTCCACTACAGTTACGCAAGCCCCACCAATGCCTCTACTTTCTCAGAAGACTAAAGAAATCTGGCATGTTCGCTACAACTCTCACCAACTTTTACAGGTACACGTGGCTGGTCTGGTTGGTAAGTTTTGTGGATGACATGAAGATGGGTGGAGTTGCTTATGTTTGCCAGTAATTTATCAGAAGATGTAACAGGATAGTGATTGGTAACTTGGGCACGGAAATGGCAAATGGAGTTTAATCCGGACAAATGTTTGATGATGATTCTTGGAGGATAATATTTAGATGTGAATTGTGCTGCAAGTGGCAGAACCAATAAGAACATTAACATGCAGAGGAATCTGGGTGGGCAGGTCCACAGTTCCCTGTAAGTTGGTGCAGAGATGGACAAGGTGATTAGAAAGGGACATGGCACGCTTGCCTTCATCGGCCAGGGCATTGAGTACAAGACTTGGCAAATCATGTTGCTGCTATATAATAGCTTGAATAGGCTGCACTTGGAATATTCCATGTAGTTCTGGTCACCACACTACCAGAAGGGAGCTTTGCAGTGAAGGTTCACAGATTGTTGCTTGGTTTCGAGGGTATTGGTTATGAGAAGTTGAATAAACTAGGATTGTTTGTACCGGAAAGACGGAGGCTGAGGGGAGAACTGATAGAGGTCTACAAAATTATGAGAGTCATAGAGAAGGTGGATAGTCAGAGGCTTTTCCCCAGGAGGGAAGTGTTAATTACAAGGGGACACAGGTTCAAAGTGAAAGGAGGAGGAGTTGAAGGGAGATATGCAATGATGTTTTTCACGCAGGGAGTGGTGGGTGTGTGGAACATGCTGCCAGAGGTGGAAGCAGGCACTTGGTGGATAAATGAATAGAGAGGGAATAGAGGGATATGGTGCAAGTAAGGGCAGAAGGATTGTTTTTAGTTTAATTGGGATATCATGAACGGCAGTGGTTCGGAGGGCCGAAGGGCCTGTTCCTGTCCTGTACTTCTGTTTCTTATTTGTTCTTCATTCTCGCAGTTTAATATGCCCATGTTTCTGGGCTCTCTCACTAGAGGAAATAATTTCTCTTTAATCTATCACACTATCTCTTTCATGGTACTGTTTTTAATACCTCAATTAGATTAACGCTGACTCAAGAGATTACAATCTGAATCTCACACGTGCCTCCCTAATTTAACCCTTTAATCCCCGATATCATTATGATTAATCCCTAAATTGTCTCAAATTTGGTTTTTAATCCATTAGATCTATAAACATAGACAGGGATCACGGGTAGAGGTGGGAACATTGGGATGGCGGCGCGGGCTCGTTGGGCCGAAGGGCCTGTTTCCCGTGCTGTTTTGTTCTTTATAATCCACACAACACCCACTCTGAGACCTCAATCATAGACATCAATAAGGAACTTGAAAGTGGGCCTGATGAACCGTTAAGAATCAGACTCCAGTCACCCGACTACCTACCAGTCATTGAAGACAGAGTTTAGCAGTAAAAAGGTATTTCTCAGAATGGAGATCTGTAGCTAGTGGTGTTCCACAGCTACACTTTTAGGGAACTGTGGACTTGCACGCCCAGATCCCTCTGTATGCTAATGTTTAATGAAAGCAAATTAGCAACTCATTTCAGCTGGAAATCTGTTTCTTAGGTAGAGCTAATGGACTTCTGTTTCGACAGGAGGTTCCCCTTGGATTCCTGACTGGAGTGATTGACAGAGTCACGTGGTACATTGGATCTGTAACAGAGAAAAAGGACCTTTCACAGTTCCAGCTGGGAGTCTACAGAAGACAAAGGTCTGCAAGTTGGTCTATAACTTATTTTCTCTGTGAAAGCTTCAAGATTTAACACAACTTACAGCAAGTATATTAAATGTTGCTAACTGCATTTAAAAGGGCATTTGAGTCTCTAAGAGGAATGTTGCTTGTCTGGAATTGAAACAGCAATAAGCCAGAAAGTAAAGTTGTTTCCTTTCATTGTTAAATATTGTTCAACTGTTAATGATTAAGCTATTTCATTTGTTAGAGCTATACTTAAACTGTGTTATTAATTGGAGCTGGTTTTGATAAAAGGTTCATGATTTGTCAGTGGAATTAATGCTGGAGTGAATCTTTACATTTCAAGAACAAAGAACAAAGTTATGCCAAAATAGAAAAATTGTTAGAGTCGAGTCTGGCTTCCTAGTGTAACTGTGGTCCTGGACCCTAATTTACCCTGGCTCGGTAAGAAGATCATTCACCTTCTTCCAACATTGCTGGCCCTTCATCTTTTGCAGTGCACTTGCACTGAGCAGAACTGCCACTGCATCTCCAATGGGGCTAGTCATCTTTCTGGAAGGCCAACCCCTGGAGCAGGAATATACTGCATCCCGCTTCTGCTTCCCTCTATCCAGCCTCCTAGTGACGTCTCCCTCTGAAAAGCACGACGTTGCCTTCTCACCTGCCCTCCCCTGCAGTACTGGTGGAACACATGGTGGGGAACTGTTTAAATGGCGCTTCCCAACACGTTCAACACTTAAGTGGGGACCTGCAAAACAGAGACAGCACACATGGCACCATGGTTAGCACTGCTGCCTCACAGCGTCAGGGAGCTGGATTCGATTCCCACATTGGGTCACTATTTGTTCAGAGTCTGCACCTTCTCCCCATGTCAGCGTTGGTTTCTTCCGGAAACTCCGGTTTCCCCCCAGCGTGCTGGTTAGGTGATGTATGGTAAATTCTCCCTCAGTGAACCCGAACGGGGGCTGGAATGTGGTGACTAGGGGATTTTCACAGTGACTTCGGAGAATCCCTAAAGTGCGGAAGGAGGCCATTTAGCCCATTGAGTCTGCACCAACCACAATCCCACCTAGGCCCTATTCCTGTACCTCACTTAATTGCCTTGTTAATCCCCTGATACTAAGGGGCAATTTAGCATAGCCATTGCACCTAACCAAAGATGTGTGGGTTAGGTGATTGGCTATGCTAATTTGTCCCTTGGTATCTCAAGATGTGTAGGTTAAAGGGATTAGCAGGGCAAATATGTGGTGTTACAGGGATAAGGCCTGGATTGGATTGTTGTCAGTACAGACTCGATGGGCCAATTGGCCTCCTTCTGCACTTTTGGGATTCTATATCCCAGGACAGTGGGAGAATATCAGAGGATCTGAAGGAAACCCACGCAGAGACAGGGAGAATGTGCAGACTGTACGGACAGTGATCCAAGCCAGGAATTGAGTTGTGCTGCCCATAGCCGTGACTTCTTTGCAGTGTTAATACAAGAGTACTTGCGACACTAATAAATAAACTTTAAACTTTAAGATGCAGCGTGAAACTCATAAGTATAACAATTATCGCCAATGAGATATAAGATTCAAGCTGGAAACACTGGTCGATGGGAACACCACATTTTTCAGAATTGAACTGTCAAATTTGCATAAGATTTCCCCCACAGTGCCCCGGCAAAGCTTAAATAGAGCCGCAGTCTCTCCGTTCACCAACACAGTAAGAAGCCTGACAACATCAGGTTTAAGTCCAACCGATTTATTTGATAGTAAACTCACAAGCTTTCAGGGTTTGCCCCTTCGTCAGGTGAATGGAGAGTTCTGGCCTCAGACAGAGCATATAACAGCACAGACAGATTACTGATTAGAATGCAAATCTTTACATCTAACCTGCTATTCAAGTCTTAAAGAAGCAGACAATATGAGTGGAAAGACAATTATACCTAGGTATTGTCGGCTTCTTTAAGACTTGAATAGCAGTTCGTTGTAAAGATTCGCATTCTAATCAGTAATCTATAAACTGTCTGTGCTGTTATATGCTCTGTCTGAGGCCAGAGCTCTCCATTCACCTGACAAAGGGGCAAACCCTGAAAGCTTGTGAGTTTACTATCAAATAAATCGGTTGGACTTAAACCTGATGTTGTCAGACTGTGTTTACCCCAGTCCAACACCGGCATCTCCACATTTCACCAACAGAGGCCAGTGTTGATCTGTCTCCAATTCCCTGTGATAGTAATGCTGGTGTTGGACTGGGGTAAACATGATAAGAAGTCCTGGTTGCAACATACGCTGGGAAGCCATTTACGTGGAGTTCCCTAGTGCGCACAGCGGTTAATTCAGGGCAAGCAAATCAGAGGAACACGCCACAGCATGGTGGCACAGGGATTAGATCTCACAGCTATTCAATAAAGACTCACATTCTAATCAGTATTCTGTAAACTGAGCACGTGCAATTATATGCTCCCCAGTCACCTGATGAAGGGGAAAAGCCCCAAAAGACAGCTTGGGTTACTGTCTGCATGTTCTCCCCGTATCTCCGTGGGTTTCCTCCAGATGCTCTGGTTTCCTTCCACAGTCCGAAAGACATGCTGGTTAGGTGCACTGGCCGTGCTAAATTCTCTCTCAGTGTACCCGAACAGGCGCCAGAGTATTGGGGGAATTTTCACAGTGACTTTATAGAATCCCGACAGCGCAGACGGAGGCCGTTCAGCCCATCAAGTCTGTACAATGCCGCCCAGGCCCTATCCCCTTAACCCCATGCTTTTACCCTAGATAGTTCCCTCCACACCAAGGGGCAATTTAGCATGGCCAATCCATCTAACCAGCATATCTTTGAGACTGTGGGAGGAAACTGGAGCACCCAGAGAAAACCCACACAGACATGGGGAGAAGGTGCAAACTCCACACAGACAGTGACCCGAGGCTGGAATTGAACCCTGGTCCCTGGCACTATGAGGCAGCAGTGCTAACCACTGTGCTGCCTATAACCATGACTTCATTGCAGTATTAATGTAAGTGTACTTGTGACACTAATAAATAAATTTTAAACTCCAAGGTGTAGGGTGAAATTCATGGGCATAATAATTATCTCTAATGAGATTAAGATTCTAGCTGGAAACACACAGTGTTGATGGGAATACCACATTTTTTCACACTGGAATTGAACTGTCAAATTTTCATAAGATTTCCCCCACGGTGCCTCGGCAAAGCTAAGGTAGAGTCACAGTCTGTCTGCTCACCAACAGAGGCCAGCGTTGATCTGTCTCCAATTCTCCAACTAACTGGCTAATCCCAGAGATTCCAGTTGATGGGATCAGTTCCTAGAGAGCAGCAGCCTCAGAGGGATCGTGGACCATTCCGTATTGACCTGACCCCTGGACAGAGAAGATCATCCACTGGGAAGCATCAAATAAAAATAATTCAAGAACACTTTTTAAATTTATTAGTGTTGCAGATAGGCTTACATTAACACCCTGCGATGAATCATAGGATCCCCTGCAGTGCAGAAGGAGGCCATTCAGCCCATCCAGTCTGCACTGACCACAATCCCACCCATTTATGATGACATTAAAGGGCAATTTTGCATAATCAATCCACCTAACCCGCCCATCTTTGGGCTGTGGGAGGAATCTGGTGCACCCGGAGAAAGCCCACGCAGAGACGGGGAGAATGTGCGAACTCTGCGCAGACAGTGTCCCCAGCCAGGAATCGAACCCAGGTCCCTGGCTTTGTGAGGCAGCAGTGCTAACTACTGTGCTACCACAGTACGCATATTAAAAGGGCTGGATGTAACAAAGGCATGGATGAGGGTTTCAGCTGTGGATGAGATGGGATAGGGGGAGGTTGGGCATTTTAGAGAGACGGAGCAGAAATGGCCTTTGTGACAATGATGATATGAAGCCAGAAGAATCTGTTGTGGTCAGATATGATACTGTGGTGGTAAAGGGAGTGTCTCAGTTCTAGTTTTGATTAGATTTGATTTATTATTGTCACACATATTAGCATACAGTGAAAAGTATTGTTTCTTTGCACTATACAGACAAAGCATACCATTCATAGAGAAGGAAAAGAGAGAGTGCAGAATGTAGTGTTACAGTCATAGCTAGGGTGTAGAGAAAGATCAATTTAGTGCAAGGTAGATCCATTCAAAAATCTGATGGCAGCAGGGAAGAAGCTGTTCTTGAGTCGGTTGGTGCGTGACCTCAGACTTTTGTATCTTTTTCCCAATGGAAGAGAGAATGTCTGGGGTGCTTGATTATGCTGGCTGTTTTCCCAGGAAGTGTAGACAGAGTCGATGGATGGGAGGCTGATTTGCGTGATGGACTGTGCTACATATGATTACATTAATACTGCAATGAAGTTACTGTGAAAATCCCCTAGCGGCCGCACTCCGGCACCTATTCGTGTACACTGAGGGAGAATTTACCATAGTCTACACACCTAACCACATCTTTCGGACTGTGGGAGGAAACCGGAGCATCCGGAGAAAACCCATGCAGACACGGGGAGAATGTGCAGACTCCGCACTGATAGTGATCCAAGTCGGGAATCGAACCTGGGTCCCTGGCACTGTGAGGCAACAGTGCTAACCACCGTGTCACGATGCTGTTTTGGGGAACGGCGGGATAGCCTCCTGCACTATTCCAATGTGATGCCCTCGACCAAAGCTGAGGGTCACTCGCAAACAGCCCAAAAATTCCGAGTTAAATCCGGAAGGATGCGAGAATGGAGTTGGTTCCGGACACAATTTTCAACCCGACTCCCGTAACCCATTCGGGGGCTGAACTGGGTATCAATCCACATTTAAATGTTCCCCCTCACTTTCCCTCCTCCCCACCCACCCCACCCAAATGGGCCTTCCACTGCCCTCTGAGGATTCTCTGATTCAGTGATATTGCACAGTGCTTGGGTCACAGAACAAAGGAACGTTCAAGATGGAGATGGGAGCTGGATTCCACAATTAACCAAGTGCAATGGCTTTTCACTTTTCTCTGACTCCCACAAAGGACAAAGCTCTGTGTGCCAATCAATGTGGCTTTTAAGTGAGGCACACTGTGATCCCAACTGACAACCTTAAACTTATTGTCAGTCCAATTCTGAGAAAAATCACGATTATTACGGTGGCACAGTGGTTAGCACTGCTGCCTCACAGCACCAGTGATCCGAGTTCGGTTCCCACCTCGGGTCACTATCTGTGTGGAGTGTGCACATTCTCCCCGTCACTGCTCCGGTTTCCTCCCACAGTCCAAAAGACGTGCATTGACCATGTTAAATTCTCCCCTAATGCATCTGAACATGTGCCCCGGAGTGTGGCAACTAGGGGATTTTCACAGTAACTTCAGTGAACGTAAGCCTTACTTGTGACACTAATAAATAAACTTTAAACTTTACTTTCACAAGAAAAGCACTATGTAGTTTGGATTTTGCAATTTAGACTGGTTAGATACTTTGCTGTTGAAACAGATGAAGTTTCATACGATCTACCAGTCATTGGATCTACACACCTAGCATTACACAGTCATTGAAACTGATATACCACATGGAAAGACTCAATATGCAGGCCTGAAATTGAAACTCTCTCACAGGATAATGATGACGCTGAGTCAGTTTCTGATAGACAAGGAAATTAAAGGTTATGGGGAGAAAGCGGGAAAGTGGAACTGATCCACTTCAGATCAGCCATGATCTTATTGAATGGCGGGGCAGGCTCAAAGGGATAGATGGCCTACTCCTGCTCCTATTTCTTATGTTCTTATGATTGGATCATTGCTCATTCTACATCACTCAAACTCCTAAAGAGATCGAAGAAAGTCAATTTCAGCGCAAAAATGTGGAAGCTATTGAAAGGGTGCAGAGGAGATTTACAAGAATGTTGCCTGGATTGGGAGGCATGCCTTATGAGGATAGGTTGAGGGAGCTCGGTCTCTTCCCTCTGGAGAGACGAAGGATAAGCGGTGACCTGATAGAAGTTTATAAGACGTTGAAAGGCATAGATCGGGTGGATTCTCAGAGGTTATTTCCCAGGGCTGAAATGGTCACTACGAGAGGACACAGGTTTAAGGTGCTGGGGAGTAGGTACAGAGGAAATGTCAGGGATAAGTTTTTCCCTCAGAGGGTGATGAGTGAGTGGAATCGGCTGCTGTTGGCTTAGAGGCGAACTTGTTGAAGTCTTTTAAGAGACTTCTGGATGAGTGCGTGGAATTTAATGGGATCGAGAGTTATAGATAGGCCTGGTAGGTAGGGATATGATCGGTGCAACTTGTGGGCCGAGGGGCCTGTTTGTGCTGTGGTATTCTATATTCTAAAAGTATCCAGTCGACATCAGATTATTCTGGAAGGATAAAGTCTCAAAACTTTCGGCTGCTGTTACTGTGGCAATATGAGTGGTATCCTGCAACAACAGGATCAAGTTTAAAGGAGTTCTGCCTTTCTCACAGCTGGCTAGTCTGGTATAGCAGTTTCAATGACTGTATGATGCCAGACGCATAGACCATATGTTCCAGTGTTCGATGAATCATATCAAAAGGCACTTCCCTTCCACTGTTCAAAAGAGACAGAGTACAGACTGTCCCTAACCTCTCAAAATTCAAAACGTAGTGCACAATATCAGATGTGATTACTCAATTGGACAACGCTTGCTAAAAGGTTGGTTGTGATAAGACAATTTAGGTTTTTCAGTCAGACTCACAGTGTGACTTCCTTACACACGCTAGCCCCATCTTCTGCAGGTAGATGGAGTGTGTCCAACGCATTGTGTCTTTTTCAATTAAATAAAAGTTCAGGGGATACAGCCATTCCTTGGTTCATTCCCCCTGGGAATGCCTTGACCAATCATAGTCGAGCCAGGGCAATGCCTGACCAATCAGAGTCGACCCATGATAAAGCCTCAACCAATCAGAGTGGACCTGCCTGATTTGAATGTAAACAAAAGATGGGCAGTTAACTGTTCCTTGCTGCATTCTCCATGGCAACGCCTCTAACAATCAGAATCCGCTGGCCAACTAACTACTTTTCAAGCAGCATAAATCGTTTCTTACATTTGGTAGCCTTGCATATCTGTTCTGATGAGTGCAAGATGAAAAACTTTGACAGTATGTCTCTTTATTCAGTAAGTTCAGTTGTGTTATTGGCTGTTTACCTTTCAGCTAAATTGGGCAATAAATGATGCCACAAATTACTTATAGTTTCCAAAACAGCTGATGGGAAGCGTGAATGAAGGTTACGGAAGTTGAATTACACATTCCAGGAAATTCAATGAATATTTTTGTCATTGTCTATGGAGAAAAGTTTCATTGTTTTGAATGTCTATTGCAGACTGACGTTCACAACTCACAAATGTTGTTGGAGGTTGATATCCCACAGGATTGCGCAGAAAATCCATATTTTTTAATTAATTCTTCGAAATGGGTGTCGCAAGGTCAGCATTTATTGCCCATCCCTATTTTGCCCTCAAGAATTGCTGGAAATCCCTGTTGTGGGCCTAAACCAAATTCCTGTCCCTCCTTTCAAGCAAATGTGGAATGTTGGTTAGAGTTCCGGTGGGAATGTGGTCAGGTGCTGGAGCTGAAATGTGCCCGGAATGCTATGCTGTGAATGGGACAGCATTCTGCAGATTAAGTTTCAGAAAAGTTTCTGACTGGGGATTTCCACTCCTTGCATTCTCTCAATCTCTCTGCACCCATAGCCTCTTGCTTTCGATTTTTAAATTTGATTTTGCTTGATTTATCATAGTCACATATATTAGTACAGTGGAAAGTACTGACAAAGTGTACTGTTCCTAGAGAAGGGAAGAGAGATTGTAGAATGTAGTGTTACAGTCATAGCTAGGGTGTAGAGAAAGAACAACTTAGTGCGAGGTCAGTTCATTTAAAAGTCTCAGGGCAGCAGGGAAGAAAGTGTTCTTGAGTCGGTCAGTTCATGACTTTTATATCTTATTCCCAATGGAAGAAGGTGGAAAAAAGAATGTCTGGGATGCATGGGTCCTTGATTACGCTGGCTGCTTTTCCAAGGCAGTTGGAAGTGCAGACAGAGTCAGTGGATGGGAGGCTGGTTTGCGTGATTAAATTTCGAATGAATCCGTGTCATTTTTCATTTATCTGGTCGGACTGTGGGTTGGGAGGTGGTGGGGATGGGGGGGATGCATGATTTGAGGAGAAGCTTCTCCCAGGACCCGAAGGCAAAATCAAAATTCTGAAGTGATGAGTGCCTTGTAGCACTTCCTTTGGCCACCAGGACAACAGAGCAACTCAGGCTTAAGCACTCCTTAGAAGATTTGGGTGCAGACACAACAGGCCTTGGCTTATTGGCCTTGGAGGGAGTACAGAGAAGGTTCACCAGGCTGATACCCCCGGACATGTGGGGGTTAGCTTATGAAGAGAAATTGAATAGATTGGATCTTTACTCGTTAGAGTTTTAGAAGGCTGAGGGGGGATCTTATAGAGACTTACAAAAAGAAGATAGGGTAGAGGTAGAGAGACTCTTCAACTTAGAAAGGGAACCAGAACTAGAGGGCACAGTCTCAAAATAAGGGGAGGGGGGCCAGTTTAGAACGAATTGAGGAGGAACTTCTTCACTCAAAGGGTGGTGAATCTCTGGAATTCTCTTCCCGTTGCAGAGAGACTTGGACAAGTTGCAGAGCTGGGCCGAGAGGTGGCAAATGGAGTTTAATGTGGAAAAGTGTGAGGTAATGCACTTTGGCAGGAATAATAAATGTGTAGAGTATAGGGCTAATGGTAGGATTCTTCATAGTGTTGATGAACAGAGGGATCTTGGTGTATTTGTGCATAGATCCCTGAAAGTAAGCAGTCAAGTCGATAAGGTTGTTAAGAAGGCATACGGAGTCTTAGCTTTTATTAGTAGGGGGATTGAATTTCGGAACCGCAACGTCATGTTGCAACTGTACAAAACTCTAGTGCGGCCGCACTTGGAGTATTGTGTGCAGTTCTGGTCGCCACATTATAAGAAAGATGTGTAGGCATTGGAGAGGGTACAGAGGAGGTTTACCAGGATGTTGCCTGGTATGGAGGGCAGGTCTTAAGAAGAGAGGCTGAGGGATTTGAGGTTGTTTTCGTTAGAAAGAAGGCGGCTAAGAGGAGACCTTATTGAAACATATAAGATGATTAGAGGTTTAGATAGAGTGGACAGTGATAGCCTTTTTCCTAGGATGGAGAAAGCTAGCACGAGGGGACACAGCTTTAAATTAAAGGGTGGTAGTTATAGGACGGATATCAGAGGTAGGCTCTTTACCCAGAGGGTGGTAAGGGTATGGAATGTCCTGCCTGCTGCAGTTGTAGATGCGCCAAGTTTGGTGGCGTTTAAAAGGTTAGTAGATAAGTTTATGGACGAAAAGGGAATGGTTTAGGTTAGAGGGTCATTGCTTTTTCCTAATTGGTCGGCGCAACATCGATGGCCGAAGGGCTGTTCTGTGCTGTAATGTTCTATGTTCTATGTTGAAGTGGTGGAGGCTACCTCGCTGAATATGTTTAAGTCACAGGTAGATAGGTTTCTGATAGACAAGGGAATTAAGGGTTATGGGGAGAAAGCGGGAAAGTGGAACTGATCCACTTTAGATCACCACGATCTTATTGAATAGGGGAGCAGGCTCGAGGGGCTGGATGGCCTACTCCTGCTCCTATTTCTTATGTTCTTATGTTCTAGGCTGAATGGCTCCTTCTACACTCTAGGGATTCTATGATTCGCTTTGGTAAGCGACTATCATAGAACCCTACAGTGCAGAAAGAGGCCCTTCGGCCCATCGAGTCTGTACCAACCACAATCCCACCCAGGCCCTACCCCCTTATCCCTACACATTACCTGATAATCCCTCTAACCTAAGCATCTAAGGGGCACGGCCAATCGACGTAACCCGCACATCTTTGGACTGTGGAAAGAAACCAGAGCACCCGGAGGAAGCCCACGCAGACACGAGGAGAATGTGCAAACTCCACACAGACAGTGACCCGAGCCGGGAATTGAACCCAGGACCCTGGAGCTGTGAAGTAGCAGCGCTAACCACTGTGCTACCGTGCCGGCCAAAATATCAGGCCCTTTGGCTACCTGACCAGACTAGTGCTGTTAGGGAGGGAGTTCCTGGATTTTGACCCAGTGACTATGAAGGAACGGCCAATATATTTTCAAATCAGAATGGTGAGTGGTTTGGAGGGGAACTTCCAAGTGGTGGTGCCCCCAGGTATCTATGCCCTTGTTCTTCTCGATGACAGAAAGGGAAGAAATTGCAGGGGTTCTGATGCAAACTTCCTCCCCAGCCACGGGAGAAATGTCAGAGGACTGGAGGATGACTAATGTGGTTCCATTTCTCAAAAATGGCAACAGAGATGAACCAAGAAATTACAGAGCAGTGAGTCCCACATCAGTGATGAGAAGATTACTAGAGAAAAATTCAGAGGTAAAGAATTAATCTCAACTTGGAAAGACACAGATAGTCAGTCTGGGTTGGTCGGAGGGAAGCCATGTCTAATCAATTTGATGAAATTTCTCAAAAATGTGATCAAGTGTGCGGATGAGGGAAGTGCAGTTGATGTAGTTTATGTGGGTTTGAGTAAAGCTTGTTACTCAAACATGGGAGATTGATTGAGAAAGTTGAAGCACACGGAATATGGGGAAATCTGGTGAGATGGATCAGAAACTGGCTCGGTAAAAGGATATAAAACGTGGAGGGGTGGGGTGGGGTAAATGGATGTTTGAGTGACTGAAGGAGGGAGTGCAGAGAAGGTTCACTAGGCTGATACCGGAGATGAGGGGGCTAGCCTATGAGGAGAGATTGAGTAGACTAGGTCTGTACTCACTGGAGTTTAGAAGGCTGAGGGGGGGATCTTATAGAGACATGTAAGATAATGAAGGTGATAGATAGGGTAGAGGTTCAGCTCACAATAGGGGGGATATGATTGCATTAGAGGGGATACAAAGGAGACTCACCAGGATGTTACCTGCAGTAATGCATTTGAGATATAAGGGGAGATTGGATAAGCATGCATTGTTACCCCTAGAGCAGAGATGGTTAAAGGGGATATGATTGAAGTGAATAAGATTATGAGGGATCTGGACAGGATGATAGAAAGCAGCTGTTCCCCTTGGGAAGAAATCATAGAAACCCTACAGCACAGAAAGAGACCATTAGCCCATTGAGTCCGCACTGACTACAATTCCACCCATAACCCTGCATATTTACCCACTAATCTATCTAGCCTACACATCTCAGGGCACTAAGGGGCAATTTAGCATGGCCAATTAACCTAACCCACACATCTTTGGACTGTGGGCGGAAACCGGAGTGCCCAGAGGAAACCCACACAGACACGAGGAGAATGAGCAAACTCCACACAGACAGTGACCCGAGCCAGGAATCGAACCCAAGTCCCTGGAGCTGTGAAGCAGCAGTGCTAACCCACTGTGCTACCGTGGTGCCCTTAGTTGAAGGACAGTCACAAGGGAGCACAGTGTTAGGGTGAGGGGAGCAGGAGATTCAGAGGGGATTTGAGAGAAAAAAAAAATCACTCAGACTGTGGTGAGAATCTGCCTGGGAAGATAGTGGAGATGATGTAGAGATGCCAGCGTTGGACTGGGGTAAACTCAGTAAGAGGTCTGACAACACCAATTTTAAATCCAACCGATTTATTTGATAGTAAACTTGCAAGCTTTCGGCCTTTGTGCCTTCGTCAGGCGAATGAGGTGTTCTGATCTGCAACAGCACTCACACATATCAGCACAGACAGTTTACAGATTGCTGAATGTGTGCTATTGCAGACCAGAATACCTCATTCGCCTGACGAAGGCACAAAGGCCGAAAGCTTGCAAGTTTACTATCAAATAAATCGGTTGGATTTAAAATTGGTGTTGTCAGACCACTTACTGAAAATGGCGGAGGCCAAAAGCTTTACAACCTTTAAAATGTGTTGGGATGAACACTTGAACTATCTTAACATTCAAGGATATGTGACAAATGGGATTAGAGCCACTTTAGTGTTAGTTATTGTTGGTATGGACTCAGTGGAATGAAGAAGTGCCTTTCCTGTGCTGTACGACTCTACCACCTCCCCCCGCCCCAACCACGGGAATCGTAGCACGCAGAGGTGCGAGTAGACCATGCAAAAATCTGTTGACCTCGGGCTGGAAGTTCGATATCGCAAAATCTACATTGACTCTCTAAAAGCGGCACGATGGTTTGCACTACAGCCTCACAGTACCAGAGATTCCTGGCTTTGAGTCACTGTCCATGTGGAGTCTGCACATTTCCCCTGTGTCTCTCAGGATTTCCTCCCGCAGTCCAAAGATGTGTGGGTTAGGTTGATTGGCTCTGCTAAATTGCCCCTTAGTGTCGGGGTGGGGGGGGAGCTAACTAGGGCAAAATAGAACATAGAACATTACAGCGCAGAACAGGCCCTTCGGCCCTCGATGTTGCGCCGACCAATTAAGAAAAAGCAATGACCCTCTAACCTAAACCATTCCCTTTTCGTCCATAAACTTATCTACTAACCTCTTAAACGCCACCAAACTTGGCGCATCTACAACTGCAGCAGGCAGGGCGTTCCATACCCTTACCACCCTCTGGGTAAAGAACCTACCTCTGATATCCGTCCTATAACTACCACCCCTTAATTTAAAGCTATGTCCCCTCGTGCTAGCTTTCTCCATGGGGTGGGATTGTGGTCGGTGCAGACTCAATGAGCCAAATGACCTCCTTTTGCACTGCGGGGATTCTATGATAACTGTCAGTTTCTGTAGATCGATATCTCTTTCTTCTCTCTGCCACATGTGATGGATTGTTTACAATAGGAAGAAAGTTATGAAGAGGTTTCCTTTTATCCCTTTGCCCAGAATTTTAATCAGTGAAATCTCCATCTGTTGGTCATGCATATGAAATGAGTTCACAGAAGTGTCAGTCTCTGATTCCTGCTCCTCCCTGCTACCAACCCCAGAGATTGCATGTTTTGTCGTAGAACCATTGAAAATTACAGTTCAGAAACAGGCCTTTTGGCCCTTCTTGTCTGTGCCAAACCATTTCTTGCCTAATCCCACTGACCTACACCTGGACCATATCCCTCCACACCCCTCTCATCCACGAACCCATCCAAGTTTTTCTTAAATGTTAAAAGTGACCCCACATTTACCACTTTATCCGGCAGCTCATTCCACACTCCCACCACTCTCTCATTCTCCAGGGAATAAAGTCCTAACCTATTCAATCTCTCTCTCTGTCGTTTTAATGCCCCCTTCCCCACAATCTCCTTCACTTGGGGAGAGATTAGCAAAACCGCCAAGAGAAAAGGACACCTTGAGCCATCGACAAACCCAAAGGAACTCCCTTTGCGAAGGCAGGTGTGAAGGCGGGGGATCGAGAGAAAATTCAGATCCTATTTCACAGTCCCTTCTAACAACTCCGTCTGTCAATAGATAATGATATTGATGTACTTGTTTTTATCCTACAGGTGCTTTGGTCCACCTTGTTGTCTAACGAGGGGCATACATGTGATGGGTCGTGAGAGGGCTGCTCTTGGATTTTTTTGAGAGTACCCCAGTGCTTCACATCGTTAGTGTACGCTTGACCTGGACCATTTGATGGGCAACACGACAGCTTAGTGACTATCGCTGTGCTGTGCAGATACATGGATTTGGGCCTGTGTCTGTGGGAGTTTGCGCATTCTCCCTGTGCTTGCGTGGGTTTTCTCCGGGTGCTCCGGTTTCCTCCCACATCCCAAAGATGTGCTCTTACGCTAATTGGCAAAACAAATTCTCCCTAAATTGTCTCAAATTTGGTTTTTAATCCATAGATCTATAAACATGGACAGGGATCGCGGGTAGAGGTGGGAGCATCGGGGTGGCGGCACAGGCTTGTTGGGCCGAAGGGCCTGTTTCCCGTGCTGTTTTGTTCTTTGTTCTTTGTTCTGTCTCGTCTCCCTCCTCCTCCACGCCCTGTGCTTGAACTGACTGTGGTTCCCCAGCAGAAAGGACTGAAAACATTCGCGACAGCAAAATGACTTCTTAAAAATATCCTCAGAGCTGGCTCCAGTCCAGTGAATCTGACATCTACTCTTCAACCTTCTGGCTGTGTGTTTGTCGGGGTTATTTGAAGTCACAGTGGAGTTAATCAGGACGTTCAGGTACTAGCCTTCGAGTTGATTTTAACCCCACTTGCCCTCTAATTGCCGGGGGTAGGGGAGCGGAGATGGGGGTGATTGGGCGGGTTAATCATGAACAGGTTCTCCCAACCCACTATGTTCTGTTGTTCTAACCTACGCTTTTGCAGCTGAGGCTCCTAATTAAAACCTTCCCGCATTTATTTTAGCTGGGCCTCAAAGAGGAAACTGGTTCCTGACTAGAACCTCAGTGTCCCCAAAGCTCAAGAGGCCATTCACCCCATCGAGTCTGCCACGGAGAGCCTTACTTGTCCATCTCCTGCCCTAACCCAGTAACCCAACACACTTATCCTGCTATTACGCCTAAGCTACACATCTTTGAACACTAGGTGGCATTCTAAAGTGACCAATCAACATATTTTTGGACACTAACTTTACTTTCTTTACTCAGAGGGTAGTAAGAGCGTGAAATGCCCTGCCTGCAGCAGTTATGGACTCACTAACTTTAAGGGCATTCAAACGGTCATTGGATAGGCATATGGATAATATCAGAATAGTTCAGGTTAGAAGGTCATTAGATTGGTTCCACTGGTCGGCACAACATTGAGGGCCGAAGGGCCTGTACTGCGCTGTAATGTTCTATGTTCTAAGGTGCCATTTTAGCACAGCTGGTCCATCTAACCTACACATCTTTTGACTCTAAGAGGCAATTTAGTATAGCCAATTCACTTAATCTTCACATCCTTGGAGACTAAATGGCAGTTTAGCATGGCCAATCACCTTAACCTACACATCTTTGTTCACTAAGGGGCAATTTAGTATATCCAATCCCCCTAAACCTGCACATTCAGAAAACTGGAGCACCTGGAAAAAACCCACGCAGACAGGGGGAGAACGTGCAAACTCCACACAGACAGTGACCCAAGGTAGGAGTCAAACATGGTCCCTGGCACTGGGAGGCAGCATTGCTAACCACAGTGCCAGCAAGCCAGAAGTGGATTTATAGGAGGGGCTCAGTGAACATAGAACGTAGAACAATACAGCACAAACAGGCCCTTTGGCCCACGAGTTGCACCGATCACATCTACCAATCCACAGACCTATCTATAATCCCCTATCCTATTCTTTTCCATATACTCATCCAGAAGTCTCTTAAAAGACCCCAGTGAGTTTGCCTCAACAACCTCCGACGGCAGTCGGTTCCATTCACTCACCACCGTCCGAGTGAAAAACCTACCTCTGACATCTCCTTTGTATTTGCTTCCCTGCACCTTAAACCTGTGACCTCTTGTAGTGACCATTTCAGCTCGGGGGAATAGTCTCTGAGAGTCCACCCTATCTATTCCTCTCAACATTTTATAAACCTCTATCAGGTGGACAGGTTTATTCCTCCAGCTCAATGGGTGGCATGCTGGCCTCTGAGTTTAGGGGGCTCATTGGATCAAAATCCCATTCCAGTAACCTCAACGCACCATCTGGGTGGACACATCCAGCTGAGGGGGTGCTGCACTGTCAGACAAGCTGTGAATTCATTCAGACCCTTAACTGAAACCCCATTTGTCCTCTCAAGGGCAGCAGAGGTCCCCCCTCCCACCACTCCCCTTGTTCTGACTAATAGTTATCCCTCAATCCACATCAGAGTATCTGAGGAGGAATTCCTTCAGATGGGAATGGAGAAGTTGAGTTATTCCATCTTTCAAAGGAAGATTGGAAAGATTTTGGCTGTGGGATTGAATGCTTTGAGAAGATAGGTGGGGTATTGAGATCAGAACTAATGAGGCTACACCAGATAGAGTGCACTGTTTCAAGGAGACAGCTCACCAGCACCTCCTCAAGAGCAAAGGAGGATGAAAACATGCTCACACTTCATGAAAGAATTTAAAAAGTTTATGATATCAAAGTGCCAGTGTAGACATAATGGGCCAAATGGCCTCATTGCAAGCTGTGAAACATTTATAGTCCTGTTAGCCTAGAAAAGAAAAATCAAGAGCCTCAGGATGTTCCTGGGAATTAATATATTCCTGTGGACCGTCCAACATGTTTTATGACTCACCTCTCTCTTATGTTTGAGCTTCTGGGGACCTTCCGTGAATGTCTGTATAGGCTGTGTATGTCTTTCATGCCTCTTTTTTTATATTCAAGGGTGATTCGGTCCTCTTTGTTGACTAACAAGGGGCATACACGCGGTGGGTCGTGCGAGGGCTGCTGTTAGATGTTGCTTCGAGAGTTGCCCAGTGCTTCATGTCGTTAGCGTACGCTTAAACTGGACCATCTGATGGGCAACATGACAGCTCAGTGACTATCACAGTTTGCTGTGCAGATACAGGGAGCCAGGTCAGATCTCTGACTTGGGTCAGTATCTGTGAGAGTTTGCACATTCTCCCCGTGCTTGCGTGGGTTTTCTCCGGGTGCTCCGGTTTCCTCCCACACCCCAAAAACGTGCTTTTAGGCTGATTGGGGTTAACAAATTGTCCCTAAATTAGACCTCCCTTAATCTGGTGCACCCCTTAATTGAGGTGTAAGCAAAAGTCGTAGCATGGGAATGCAGCATTCACTAAATGTTAAAATGGGCGGCGTGGGCTTGTAGGGCAAAAGGGCCCGTTTCCCGTGATGTGTTGTTCTTTGTTCTTTGTTAGTTTCACTTCACCACTTTGGCACTAGTTTAGTCAGTGGGTGCAAGCAATTATTCACTGTTCTTTTAAAGTTAATGTTTTTCATTGCGGCTCTTTGACCCAAATCTTTCAAGTTTAGTACACTCTTATTCACTTGTAAATGTTGCAACACCTCCACAGATTGGACCTCTGAGGGACAGAGGAGGGGAACTATGTTTAGAGCCTGAGGGAATGGGGGAGATCTTGAATGAATACTTTGCGTCGGTATTCACACGGGAGAGGGGCCTGATGTCTGGTGATGGCTTTGAGGATTTTGAGGACCCGTTAAAGGAAATAACCATTACGAGGGAAGAGGTGTTGGGGCTTTTAGGTAGCATAAAGACTTATAAAGCTCCGGGGCCTGATGGTACTTATCCCAGGCTGCTAAGGGAGGTGAGAGATGACATTGCTGATCCTCTGACGCAAATCTTTGTCTCTTCTTTGGACACAGGTGTGGTCCCAGAGGATTGGAGGATAGCAAATGTAGTATCGTTGTTTAAAAAGGGTCAGAGGGATAACCCAGGGAACTATAGGCCGGTGAGCTTGAATTCAGTTATAGGTAAGCTAATGGAGAGGATCCTCAGGGACAGGATGTGTGAGCATCTGGAGCGCTGCGATCTGATCAGGGATACGCAGCATGGGCTTCGTTAAGGGGAGGTCATGCCTTACGAATCTAGTGGAATTTTTTGAAGAGGTGACAAAAACGGTTGATGAAGGACAAGCCGTTGATGTCGTCTATATGGATTTCAGTAAGGCGTTTGACAAGGTTCCTCATTGTAGGCTGATAGAAAAGGTGAAGGCGCATGGGATACAGGGCCAGGTACGTAGATGGGTTGAGAACTGGCTTGGGAGGAGGAGACAGCGGGTAGTAGTGGAAGGCTCTTTTTCCAACTGGAGGTCTGTCATTAGTGGTGTGCCACAGGGCTCAGTACTAGGACCTCTTCTATTTGTGGTTTATATAAATGACTTGGAAGAGGGGATAGGTGGTATGATCAGCAAATTTGCTGATAACACTAAGATGCTGAACAGGAACTGAGGAGCAGTGCCAGGCAATACAACAGGACATAGATAGGCTGGTAGATTGGGCAGATAGATGGCAAATGAAATTTAATCCGGATAAATGCGAGGTGATGCATTTTGGCCGGAAAAATGTAGCGGGGAGTTATAGGATAAAAGGTAAAACTATCCGGAGTATAGAGATGCAGAGAGACCTGGGGGTGCAGGTTTACAAGTCTCTAAAGGTGTCAGTACAGGTGGAGAATGTGATAAAGAAAGCGTATGGTATGTTAGCCTTCATAGGAAGAGGTATGGAATACAAGAGTAGGAGTCTAATGTTGCAAGTGTATAGAACGTTGGTTAGGCCTCACTTGGAGTACTGCGTCCAGTTCTGGTCGCCTTATTACCGGAAGGATGTGGAGGCCCTGGAGAGAGTGCAGAGGAGATTTACCAGGATGCTGCCTGGTATGGAAAGGCTGTCTTACGAGGAAAGATTGAACGCACTGGGATTGTTTTCCCTTGAAAGACGTCGGCTGAGAGGGGATCTATTAGAGGTATATAAGATTATGAGGGGTATAGATAGAGTAAATGGTGGTAAGCTTTTTCCACCATTAGAAAAGGATAGAAAGAGGGGTTACGGCCTTAGGGTGAGGGGGGGCTATGTATAAGACGAATATTAGAGTGCAGTTTTTCACACAAAGGGTAGTGGGGGTGTGGAATGCACTACTGAGTAAGGTGGTGAGAGCAGGCATGCTAGGGTTGTTTAAGGATCTCTTGGACAGCCACATGAGCCGTCTGCAGATAGAGGGATATAGGAGGACTGTTTAAATATCCTATTTGTTTCCACAGGATGTTCGGTCCACCTTGTTGACCAACAAAGGCAGGTCGTGCGAGAGCTGCTCTTGGATGTTGCTTCAGGAGTGACCTAGTGCTTCACGTCGTCAGTGTATGCTTAAACTGGACCATCTGATGGGCACCATGACAGCTCAGGGACTATCGCTGTTGCTGTGCAGACACATGGATTTGGGCCTGTGTCTGCGGGAGTTTGCGCGTTCTCCCCGTGGTTGCGTGGGTTTTCTCCGGGTGCTCCGGTTTCCTCCCACATTCCAAAAATGTGCTCTTAGGCTGATTGGGTAACAAATTGGTCTCTATATGTCATTAAGACGTTAGGACGGCGGCGCGGGCTCGTTGGGCTGAAGGGCCTGTTTCCCGTGCTGTGTTGTTCTTTGTTCTTTTGTTCTTTGTAAGGCTGGATGTCTGAGCAAAGTAAGAAATTCAAACCGCATTCTCCTCATTGACTAAGATAGAAACATACATCGAGAACACCTTCATCGAGGAGTCTGCTCTGCCATTCATTATGGTCATGGCTGATCACTGAATTCAATATTCTTCCCTTCCCCCCAGATCTCTTAATCCCAGATCTAATCCCAGATCCAGATCCCAGATCTCTCCCCCCAGATCTCTTGATCCCTTTAGCCTCAAAGGCTGTATTTAATACCTTCTTAAAATCACACATTTTGGCCTCAACTATTTTCTGTGTAGTAAATTCCATAGAGTCTCTGGGTGAAGAAATTTGACCTCAGTGCTAAAGGGTTTAGAACAAAGAACAAAGAACAAAACAGCACGGGAAACAGGCCCTTCGGCCCAACGAGTCCACGCCGCCACCTCGATGTTCCCACCTCTACCCGCGATCCCTGTCCATGTTTATAGATCTATGGATTAAAAACCAAATTTGAGACAATTTAGGGAGAATTTGTTTTGCCAATTAGCCTAAGAGCACATCTTTGGGATGTGGGAGGAAACCGGAGCACCCGGAGAAAACCCACGCAAGCACGGGGAGAATGCGCAAACTCCCATAGACACAGGCCCAAATCCATGTATCTGCACAGCACAGCGATAGTCACTGAGCTGTCGTGTTGCCCATCAAATGGTCCAGGTCAAGCGTACACTAACGACGTGAAGCACTAGGATACTCTCGAAAAAAAATCCAAGAGCAGCCCTCTCACGACCCATCGCGTGTATGCCCCTTGTTAGACAACAAGGTGGACCAAAGCACCTGTAGGATAAAAACAAGTACATCAATATCATCATCTATTTACACACTTCCCAGGGACTCCCAAGGCTCATGATCCCTATTTTAAATCAGTTTTCTATACCCCTCCATTCCCATTCTGTTCATGTGCCCATCTAAGTATTTCTTAAATAACTCCAGAGTACCTGCCTCCACCACTTTACTTGGCAGCGCATTCCATACCCCCACCACCCTCTGTGTGAAAAAACTCCCTCTAGCATCCAAATTATACCTTACCCCCCTCACCCTAAGCCCATGACCCCTTGTGCTATTTGAGTCCATCCTAGGAAAAAGCTTAACCCTGTTTACTCTATCAATCCCCTTCAAAATCTTGTATACCTCTATCAGATCTCCTCTAAGTCTACGTCTTTCTAAGGAAAACAGTCCCAATTTGCCTAATCTCTCCTCGTAACTCAGACCTTCCATACCAGGCAGCATCCTGGTAAACCTCCTCTGCACTCTCTCCAGAGTCTCCACGTCCTTCCGGTAGTAGGGCGACCAGAACTGGACGCAGTATTCCAAATGAGGTCTAACCAGCGTTTTATACAACTGCAACATTAAAGGCCAGCTCTTGTACTCTATACCCCTTCCTATAAAGGCTAACATATTATATGCTTTCTTCACAACCTTCTCCACTTGCTCTGCCACCTTCAGAGACTTGTTCACCTGCACCCCCAGGTCCCTCTGCATTTCTGTACTCTTAATAAGTCTACCCTTTATCATATACCTCCCCGCTACATTCTTTCTCCCAAAATGCATCACCTCACATTTATCAGGATTGAATTCCATCTGCCACCTGTCTGCCCAAGCTACTAGCCTATCTATGTCCTGCTGTATTGCCTGACAATGCTCCTCACTATCCATCTGCAAACTTGCTGATCACTCCACTTACTCCCTCTTCCAAGTCATTTATATATATCACAAATAGAAGAGGTCCCAGTATCGAGCCCTGCGGCACACCACTAGTGACCGACCTCCAGCTAGAGCAACACCCTTCCACTATTACTCTCTGTCTCCTATTACCAAGATAGTTACTTATCCATCTAACTACCTGTCCTTGTATCCCATTTGCCTTGACCTTCTCGACTAACCTCCCATGAGGGACTTTGTCAAACGCCTTACTAAAATCCAAATAGACAACATCAACGGCTCGCCCTTCGTCCACTGATTTCGTCACCTCCTCAAAAAATTCTACCAGATTTGTAAGGCACGACCTCCCCTTAACAAATCCATGCTGTGTATCCCTAATCAGATCGCAACGCTCTAAGTGCCTATACATCCTATCTCTAAGAATCCCCTCCAACAGCTTCCCTACCACTGACGTCAAACTCACCAGCCTATAATTTCCAAGGTTATCCCGACTACCCTTTTTAAACAAGGTACAACATTAGCTATTCTCCAGTCCTCTGGGACCTCACCTGTGTCCAAGGAAGAGACAGAGGTTTACCCCTTATTCAAAAAATATGACCCCCTAGGTCTGGACCTCCCTTACTATTGGAACGTTCTTTCTCTGTCTAATCCCATTAGAATTTTAATTTTCTATCAGATCCCCTCTCGCTCTTCTAAGTTCCAACGAATACAATTCTAATTGTAAATACTGAAATATATAAGATGATTAGGTCAGTATCTGTGAGAGTTTGCACGTTCTCCCCGTGTCTGCGTGGGTTTCCTCCGGGTGCTCCAGTTTCCTCCAAAGATGTGCGGGTTAGGTTGATTGGCCGTGCTAAGAAATTGCCCCTCAGTGTCCAGGGATGTGTAGGTTAGAGGGTTAATGGGTATAACATGTAGGGATATGGGGATAGAGCCTGGGTGGGATTGTGTTCGGTGCAGACTCGATGGGCAGAAGGGCCTCTTTCTACACTGTAGGGTTTCTATGATTCTATAAAACATCCTTCCTCAGATAAGGGCCAAAGCTGCACACAATACTCCAGCTGTGCCTCACCAACACCCTATGAAACAGCAATAAAATATCCCAATCCTCAAATCCTCTGACTATGAAGGCCAACATACCATTTGCCTTCCTCACTGCCTGCTGTGAAAGGAAATGAAATGCTTTAACGTATAAAAGGTGGAGAATAACCTTTCCTATCGCTTCCCACTGTTTTCCTGTTAACGTATTTGGCCAGTTTAAATCGCCATTGCCCGTAAATTAAGTAGGTTGAGCATGAACCAAGGTCAGAAATTTCTCTGAGTGTTTGCTGATTCCAGGATGTTCCACAGATCTATATGTCATCGACCAGGCATGCTCATTAGTGTCATAACTGGGTTTCCATTAACACTGCAATGAAGTCACGGCGAAAATCTCCCGATCGCCTCACTCCGACGCCTGTTCAGGTACACCGAGGGAGAATTCAGCATGCACCCAACCAGTGCGTCTTTCAGACTGTGGGAAGAAACCAGAGCATCCAGAAGAACCCTACGCAGACACAGGGAGAATGTGCAGGCTCCACACAGATAGTGACCCCAGCCGGGAATCGAACCTGGGTCCCCGGCGTTGCGAGGCAGCAGCACTAACCACTCTGCCACTGTGCTCCCATAAAGCAAATCTGTAATTTCTACAGCCTTGAAGGACAAGGGCAGCAGATACCTGGGAACACCACCACCCTGCCAAGTCATTCACCAACTTGGAAATATATCACTGTTCCTTCACAGTGGAAAAATCCTGGAGCTCTCTCTCTCACAGTACTGTGGGTGTGCCTGCACTACAGAGATTGCAGCAGTTCAAGAAGGCAGTTCACCTTCTCAAGGGGCAATTAAGGATTGTCAATGATTACACCCTTGCCAATGGCATCCATATCCCTTGAAGGAATAATGATTGAAAGTCTGTAAGATCTGGTGGGAGGGCGAGGGTCAGAGGCCTGAAACTGAAACTTCCTTTACCAAATGGCAGCTGACAGATTGAGGTTGAAAGAGTTGCCTGCTCTTTTGCACTGCTCATGGGAAGGGACACTTCAAATGGAGCAGCAGGAGGGGTGAGATTTACCCGTTCATTCCTGGGGCTTTTCAATGTGACTGCCTACGAAATTGGCGGGCCAGTCAAGATCTTGAGTGGCAAGGTCAAGTGTGGCAGACTGACTAGCGCTGTTGCCCCACAGCACCAGGGACTCGGGTTCAATTCCTGCCTTGGGGTCACTGTCTGTGTGGGGTTTGCACGTTCTCCCTGTGACTCCGTGGGTTTTGTCCAAATGCTCCAGTTTCCACCTACACTCCAAAGATGTGCAGGTTAGATGCATTGGCCATGATAAATTACCCTTTATTTCCCCAAAATGTGTAGGTTAGGTGGATTAGCCGTGCTAAATAGCCCCTTAGTGTCCAAAGATTTACGGATTAGGTGGATTGACCATGTTAAATTGTCCCTTAGTGTCCAAAGATGAGCAAGTTAGGTGGATTGGCTATGTTAAATTGTCCCTTACACTCCTAAAATCTGCTGGTTAGGTAGATTGGCCATATTAAATTGTCCCTTAGTGTCCAAAAATGTGGTTGCTAGATAGATTAGAACATAGAACATAGAACATTGAACATTACAGCACAGAACAGGCCCTTTGGCCTTCGATGTTGCGCCGACCAATATAAAAAGCAAATTAGCCATGGTAAATTGTCCCTTAGTATCCAAAGATGTGTAGGCTAGGTGGAATCGCCATGGTAAATTACCCTTTAACGTCCCAAGATGTATAGGTTAGGTGGATTAGCCATGGTAATTTGTGGGGTTACAGAGATAGGGTGGGTGAAAGGGTCTGGGTAGAGTCAAAGAGAGTCAGTGTAGATCTGATGGGCTGAGTGGCCCTCTTCTGAATTCTAGACATTCTATAATTCACCATTATAGCTGAAACGTAATCACAAAACATTTTCTCCCTCACCAACACCCCCCCAATTCCATCCAAACCCTCACGCGCGTAAGCAAGTGAAAACCAAAAATTAAATCCTCCTTTACTACTTTATGTCGGATTGATGCCAGTTTGGGAATTGCTCTCAATTTCCTTCCGTCCCACCCTTGAAAGTTAAATAAGGCACTTGACGAACTGGCTCACATCAAAATCCTGCCACTGGTCAGAAAGGATGCAGGTCCGGATTTGATTCACGCTCCGTCTGCCCTTCTTTATTAATATTCTATTCAGTCATATTCCAAACTTAGCTCAAAGCAAACCCACAATGAATGCTTCATGCCACAAAGACCTTGATAATGACAAGGGTTAAAACAATAACCCAGCACTATTCAGGATAGATTGTTCATATCTCCAGAAATTCCCATGGTAAATATGGTCGGGAAAATGTGGGCGTAAATTAATGAAGATAATCGGCAGAAAAGAACAGTCAGGGATGGCAAGTGCAGCAGCTTGTTTATCCACTCTGAACAGGGAACCGGCGCAATGGCACAGTGGTTAGCACTGCTGCCTCATGGCGTATACTCAGTAAGAGATCTGACAACACCAATTTTAAATCCAACCAATTTATTTGATAGTAAACTTGCAAGCTTTCAGCCTTTGTAGCCTTGAATGAGGTGTTCTGGTCTCCAATAGCACACATATCAGCACAGACAGTTTACAGATTGCTAATTAGAATGCGAATCCTTACACCTAACCTGCTATTCAAGTCTTAAAGTGGCTAACAATGTGAGTGGAAGGAGCACTGACAACAGGTTAGAGAGATGTGCATTGTCTCCGGCTCAATTCCGGCTTCAGGTCACTGTTTGTGTGGAATTTGCACGTTCTCCTCGTGTCTGCGTGGGTTTCCTCCAGGTGCTTCGGTTTCCTCCCACTTTCCACAGATGTGCAGGTTAGGTGGATTGGCCATGTTAAATTATCCCTTAGTGTCCAAAGAAGTGCAGGTTAGGTGGATTGGCCATGTTAAATTATCCCTTAGTGTCCAAAGAAGTGCAGGTTAGGTGGATTGGTCATGCTAAATTGCCCCTTAGTATCCAAAGATGTGCAGGTTAGGTGTATTGGCCATGCTAAATTGCCCCTTAGTGTCCAAAGATGTGCAGGTTGGGTGGATTGGCCATGCTAAATTGCCCCTTAGTATCCAAAGAAATGCAGGTTAGATGTATTGGCCATGCTAAATTGCTCCTCAGTGTCCCAAGATACGTGTATTAGGGGAATTAGCACGGTAAATATTTAGGGTTATGGGGAACAGGTCTGGATGGGATTGCCCCTTAGTGTCAGAGGGATTAAGTGATGTTACAAGGATGGGGCCTGCGTGGGATTGTTATCGGCGTAGACTCAGTGGACCAAATAGCCTTGTAAAGCAAAAATTTAACAGTATCCTTCAATTGAATTGGATGAATCCTTTTCAGGAACATGGGAAAAAAAAACAGGCCGTGGAACTAATTGGCTAGCTGTTTCAAAGAGTGACCACTAACATGATGGGACTGGACTTTCTCTAACTGTACCACTCATGTGGTGAACTGGCCTTCTCACTCTATAAATTACTAACCAATTCTCAGAATACTTCAAGACAAGATGAGGAAGAGGTTACACAGAAATCTACAACTAAAAGCAGTTTTCTGAGAAAAAAGGAATATAGAGAATTGTGGCCAAACTAACACATGGGTTTAAGGTTTTCAGGAGGAATACACAGCAAACTCAGTTCCAGATAAATGAAAAAGACATTCTGAGAAACCTAACACAGGGAAATACTTTCAGACATATGACAACCAAAATTTGAATTTACAATGCACCTCTAATATAGTAAAATGTTCCAAAACACATGGCAGTATTATCCTGGAAGAAAGCTTGATAGCTAGCTAAATAGGAGCTATTAGGAAATATTAACTATTAGACCAGAGATTAGAACATAGAACACTACAGCACAAACAGGCCCTTCGGCCCAGAAATTGTGCCGATCATATCAGTACCTACCAGGCCGTAGAACTATCTGTAACTTCCAATCCCATTAAATCCCATGCACTCATCCAGAAGTCTCTTAAAAGACCTCAGCGAGTTCGCCTTCACCACCACTGACGGCAGCTGATTCCACTCACTCACCACTCTCTGAGTGAAAAACTTACCTCTAACATCTCCTGTGTACTTCCCCCCAGCACCTTAAACCTGTGTCCCCTCTTAGCGACCATTTCAGCCCTGGGAAATAGTCTCCAAGAATCCACCCTATCTATTCCTCTCAACATTTTATAAACCTCTATCAGGTCGCCTCTCAACCTTCGTCTCTCCAGGGAGAAGAGACCCAGCTCCCTCAACCTATCTTCATAAGGCCTGCCCCCCAATCCAGGCAACATCCTTGTAAATCTCCTCTGCACCCTCTCAATAGCTTCCACATCCTTCCTATATTGAGGCGACCAGAACTGCCCACAATACTCCAAGTGGGGTCTGACAAGGGTCTTATAAAGTTGCAGCATTACCTCCCGACTCCTAAACTCAATTCTTCTATTAATGAAGGCCAGTGCACCATATGCCTTCTTGGACATAGATTAGATATAGATACATTATGTATGTATGAGAGAGAGAGAGAGAGAGAGATAGCTTTATAGTATCAGATATTAGCAGCTATAAGGAGACATTAAATATGGGGTGGCACAGTGGTTAGCACTGCTGCCTTTCAGCACCAGGGACCTGTGTTCAATTCTGGGCTTGGGTCACTGTCTGTCCGGAGTCTGTACGTTCTCCCTGTGAGTTTCCTTCAGGTGCTCCAGTTTCCTTCCACAGCCCGAAATACATGCTGGTTAGGGGAATAGCCATGCTAAATGTGTAGGTGGGAGAAAGGGTACAGAACTCTTATCAGAGTGAATCGGTGCAGACTCACTGGGCCAAATGGCCTCTTTCTTCACTTTGGGATTCAATGATTCTATGATAGACATATATACAGGGAATATTAGATAGGTGGTCCGATGACAAAAGGTTTGGTCAAAGAGATTGGTTTAGAGAGAAGGAAAGCGAGCAAAAGAGGCAAAGAGATTTAGGGAGGGAGTTCCAAAGCTTCAGGCTGCCATCAATTAAAATCGGGCAAACTCCAGGTGCCAAAATTAATGGAACGCAGAGATATAATTCTGAAAGATATCATATGGATAAGGATGGGGAGGACAGAGAGAGAAAAGCTAAAGTAACAGAATAGACAAAAGAACAAAAAGAAAAATGAGAGAGGGATTGAAAGGAGAAATGAGAATGAACAAGCATTGCAGGGAAGAGAGGGAAAGGAGAGGAATGTTTAAATCAAAGAGAGAGATAGAGCAGAGCAAAGAGTGTGTAAAGCAAAAATATTGTAGGAGAACGAGTGTCAAACAGAGCAAAATTCATGGATGGAGACAGAGAGCGAGGAGTAGGAAGATTGAGGAAGAAGAGAAAGACGGATAATGATAGAGAAATAAATGGGTACTGAGGAAAAGTACAGAAAAAAAACATTAAAATATTAATGAGAAAGGTAGAGTGTGAGAAGAGAGAGTACTCAAAGAGAAACCCATGAACAGGGGAAAGACAGGTTTTAATGAATTTATAGCCCTAGAGAGAGACCAAACAAAGATTAGTCAGATATCAAGTGTGTTAGATTAGTACAGCAGCACAGTGGTTAGTGCTGCTGCCTCACAGCACCAGGGAGTCAGGTTCAATTCCGGCCGCAGCTGATTGTGTGGAGTTTGCATGTTCTCCCTGTGTCTGTGTGGGTTTCCTCTGCCTGCTCCAAATTTAGAGAATTATGGTTTCCTCCCACAGTCCAAAGATGCGCAGATTAAGATGGATTGTCAGTGTAGAATTTGCACGTTCTTCTGTGTGGGTTTCTTCCGGATGTTCTGGTTTTCTCCCACAGTCCAAAGATACACAGGTTAAGATGGATTATCAGTGTAGAGTTTGCACGTTCTCCCCGTGTCTGCATGGCTTTCCTCTGCCTTAACAAAGAACAACACAACACAGGAAACAGGCCCTTCGGCCCTACAAGCCCGCGCCGCACATTTTAACATTCAGTGAGTGCCTCATTTCAATCCTTCTTCCACCTACAACTTTCATATATGTCTCTTGGACTCCACAATTTAGAGAATTGCGGTTTCCTCCCATAGTCCAAAGATGCACAGGTTAAGGTGGATTGGCCATGGTAAATAATCACTATCTACCACTCAGGGATGGCAGCCATTCAAGAAAGAAGCTCACCACCACCTTTGCAAGGGGCAATTAGGGTTGGGCAATAAATGCTGGTTTGGCCAGTGACCCCCGGCCTCCCATGAATATGAATAAATGAAGAAAATATTCAAAACTAAAGCAGCAGAATAATAAAAGATTCAGGGTGGAATTTTAATGTGCTCGAGGTTGGTTTGGAGGCCAGGGGCATTTAACTTGGGTGGGACGATATTGGTTAAGAATCTTACTGCCTTCGTGCACTGCCACCTTGGGTCCCTTGGGTGAGCACTTGGAAAATAGTGCTCAACTCTGGTCGCCATACTACCAGGAGGATGTGGAGGCTGTGGCAAGGGTACAGATAGGATTTATCAGAATGTTGCCTGGCAGGGAGGGCATTAGGTATGGAGAGAGGTTGGGCAAACTTGGTTTATTCTCACTGGAATAGCAGACTTGGTAGAAATCTACAAGATTATGAGGGACATGGACTGAGTGGATAGTCAGAAGCTTTTCCCCAGGGTGGAAGAGTCAATTACTAAGGGGGCACAGGTTTAAGGTGCGAGGGGCAAGGTTTAAAGGAGATTTACAAGGCAAGATTTTTACGCAGCAGACGCCTGGAACTCATGGGGGTGATAGTGGAAGGAGCTACGATAGCGCGTGTTAAGGAGTGTCTTGACAAATACATGAATAAGGTGGGAATAGTCTCCGGAAGGGTAAGGGGCTCTAGTTCAGTCAGGCATCATGGTCAGTGCGGGCTTGGAGGGCCAAAGGGCCTGTTCCCGTGCTGTAATTTTCTTTGTCTTATCTTTGGACTGTGGGAGGAAACCGGAGCACGCAGAGAAAACCCATGTAGACATGGGGAGAATGTACAAACTCCACACAGACAGTGACCTGAGCCTAGAATGGAACCCAGGTCCCTGGCACTGTGTGACAGCAGTGCGAACCACTGTGCCACCCTTCCCCTCAAGGAATCTTAGAATCATAGAACCCTACAGTGCAGAAAGAGGCCCTTCGGCCCATCGAGTCTGCACCAATCACTATTCGACACAGGCCTTACCCCCATATCCCTACATATTATACCCACTAATCCTGGACACTAAGGGGCAATTTCTTAGCATGGCCAATCAACTTAACCCGCACATCTTTGGACTGTGGGAGGAAACCCATGCAGACACGAGGAGAATGTGCAACCTCCACACAGCCTCAGGAAGAGGTTCTCAAGCAGCTGCAGGGAAATGGACCCTGTGGGCGGACTGCCCACATGGGGCATCCGAGGGTGTCCAGCCAAATGCCCTCTGCCTGTGACTCCATGAACTCTGGCCGGTCAAACTGAGGATGGTAAACCTCCTCCCCCTCAGCAGGAGACCCTTAACAAGCCAGGACCATCCAGAGCGACCAAAGTAGGAGACCTTGGACAAGATGTAGCAGTCAGCAGCCTGCCGTCACCTCTACTACCCTCACCAAGGCTGAACCTAGACATAGCAGTAGACTGAGAGCACTGAATGTTCACTCACTATACTTAACTGGTACATATGTAAATCTTTTTTCTTCTCTGCCTCCGAGTGTGAGATGGTGAATGGCTTCTGACCTCACACGAGTATTACGGTGTCCCACCACGCCCTTCCCGGGGTAATTTCTGGCAGTCAGCATCATCACAACTTAACACTACAGGCTGGAAATCTCCCGATAATTATATAATGGACAGTCGTTACATAGAGTCTACTGAAGAATTCAATGGGTTGGAGTGACTCCCAGTGGGGTAAATACGTGGGGTTACAGGGGATAGTTCCTGGGTGCCATTGTTGTCAGTGCAGCATCAATGGGGCGAATGGCCTCCCTGCAGCACCGCAGAGATTTCGTGATATTCATTTAATAATAAGTGAGCAGTACACCTGCAGTGCATTAAGTGTGAGGTAACCAAGGTTTGGCACAAATTAAATTTAATTCGCGACTCGCCAGTTCCACCCTAGAAAGTGTGGCAGCTTTTCAAAACCAAGGTGGCAAATGGAATTTAATCCGGATAAATGCGAGGTGATGCATTTTGGCCGGAAAAATGTAGAAGAGAGTTATAGGATAAATGGTAAAACTATTCGGAGTACAGAGACGCAGAGAGACTTGGGGGTGCAGGTTCACAAGTCTCTGAAAGTGTCCTCACAGGTGGAGAAGGTGATAAAGAAGGCGTATAGTATGTTAGCTTTCATAGAAAAGGGTATAGAATACAAGAGTAGGAGTTTGATGTTGCAGTTGTATAGAACGTTGGTTAGGCCTCACTTGGAATACTGCGTCCAGTTCTGGTCGCCGTACTATCGGAAGGATGCGGAGTCCTTGGAGAGAGTGCAGAGGAGGTTTACCAGGATGCTGCCTGGTATGGAAGGATGGTCTTATGAGGAACGATTAAATAGACGGGGTTGTTTTCCCTTGAAAGACGTCAGCTTAGAGGGGATCTAATAGAACATAGAACATAGAACAATACAGCACAGAACAGGCCCTTCGGCCTTCGATGTTGTGCCGACCAAAATAAAAAGCACTGCCCCTCCTAACTAAATCATTCCCTTCTCTTCCATATACTTATCAACTAACCTCTTAAACGCCACCAAACTTGGCGCATCCACAACAGCTGCAGGCAGGGCATTCCACTCCCTAATCACTCTTTGAGTAAAGAACCTACCTCTGCTATCCGTCCTATAACTCATACCCCTTAATTTAAAGCTGTGTCCCCTCGTGCTAGCTTTCTCCATCCTAGGAAAAAAGGCTATCACTGTCCACCCTATCTAAACCTCTAATCATCTTATATGCTTCAATAAGATCCCCTCTTAGCCGCCTCCTTTCTAACGAAAACAACCTCAAATAGAGGTGTATAAGATTATAAGGGGTATAGATAGAGTAAATGGTGGTAAACTTTTTCCACCTTCAGAAATGGATAGGACGAGGGGTCATGGCCTTAGGGTGAGGGGGGCTATGTATAAGACGAATATTAGAGGGCAGTTTTTCACACAAAGGGTAGTGGGGGTGTGGAATGCACTGCCGAGTAAGGTGGTGGGATCAGGCTCGCTAGGGCTGTTTAAGGGTCTCTTGGACAGCCACATGAGCGTTATGCAGATAGAGGGATATAGTAGGACTGTTTAACTATGGCTTTTTTTCCCACAGGTAATTCGGTCCATACTTGACCAACAAGGAGCATGCATTCAGCAGGTGGTGCGAGGACAGTTCTTGGATGTTGATTCATGGGTTGCCTGGTTCTTCATGTCGTAAATGAGTGCTTTATCTGGACCATCTGAAGGGCACCATGACAGCTCAGTGACTATCGCTTGTGGCTGTGCAGACACTTGGAATTGGGCCGGTGTCTGCGGGAGTTTGCGCGTTCTCCCCGTGGTTGCGTGGGTTTTCTCTGGGCGCTCCGGTTTCCTCCCACATCCCAAAAATTCACTCTTAGGCTGATTGGGAAACAAATTGTCCCTACATTGAGATTCTTCCATATTAGGAATAACCTAAAATTAGAATAGGATAATGGAATTGTTACTATATAGTTATGACGGCGGCGCGGGCTCGTTGGGCCAAAGGGCCTGTTTCCCGTGCTGTGTTGCTCTAAAAAAGGCACTTAAAATGCCCTGAGTGGTTTGGAAATTGTTAAACCCAGTTCCGAGAAGGTAACATATGAGGGACTATTTCTATGGGATTGATGGTAAACAGCGACACACCCTAACAGAGTCCCTTCATAAGGCAGAGGACGACAAACAGTCAAGGTCCACATGCTAAAAAAAGGCATACCAATTTAATCAAGGCCAAATGGGATAAACAGCATCAAGACAACCACATTTCGCAAATTCGGGAAGGCTCTAAATCGGGAAACGCAAGCGCACCTTGCCCTTCATTTTGAAATATACCTCCAGTGAATGAATCAGTAATTGAATTCATACAATTCAATTCATTCCGAGTGCAGAAGGAGGCCATTCAGCCCATCGAATCTCACCGACCACAATCCCACCCAGGCCCTATCCCACACATATACCCTAGCCAGCACCCCCCTTGATCCTAAGGGGCAATTTTAGCATGGCCAATCCACCTAACCTGCACATCTTTGGGCTGTGGGGGGAAACTGGAGCACTCACATTGAGTACATGCTTCACTTTCCCCCTAAGCCTAGTTAAAGTAGAACAGTACAGCACAGAAACAGGCCTTCTTCCCATGGTGTTGTTCTGAACATGCAGCCAAATTAGACTCATCTCTTCTGCCTGTCCTTGGTCCATATCCTTTTATCCCTTGCATATTTATGTATCTCACAGGTGGAGGATTTGGTCAAGAAGACGTATGGTGTACTGGCCTTCATTAATAGAGGGATCGAGTTTAGGAGTCGGGAGGTAATGCTGCAATTTTACAAGACCCTTGTCAGACCCCACTTGGAGTATTGTGCGCAGTTCTGGTCACCTCACTACAGGAAGGATGTGGAAGCTATTGAGAGGGTGCAGAGGAGATTTACAAGGATGTTGCCTGGATTGGGGGGCATGCCTTATGAAGATAGGTTGAGGGAGCTGGGTCTCTCCTCCCTGAAGAGACAAAGGTTGAGAGGCAACCTGATAGAGGTTTATAAGATGTTGAGAGGTATAGATTGGGTGCATTCTCGGAGGCTATTTCCCAGGGCTGAAATGGTCGCTACGAGAGGACACAGGTTTAAGGTGCTGGGGAGTAGGTACAGAGGAGATGTCAGAGGTAAGTTCTTCACTCAGGGGGTCGTGGGTGCATGAAATTGGCTGCCGTCAGTGGTGGTAGAGGTGAACTCATTGGGGTCTTTTAAGAGACTTCTGGATAAATACATGGGATTTAATGGGATTGAGAGTTATAGATAGGCCTGGTAGGTAGGGATATGATCAGTGTAACTTGTGGGCCAAGGGCCTGTTTGTACTGTAGTGTTCTATGTTCTATGTTATCTACAAGCCCCTTAAACACTGCCCCCCCTCGCTATCATATCTGCCTCATACCTGGCATAGCATTCCAGAAACCTACCTCTGTCTGTGTAAAAAAGTCTGCCCCTCACATCTTATGGAATCATAAAACCATAGAATCCTTACAGTGCAGAAGGAGGCCATTCAGCCCAATGAGTCTACACTGACCGTAATCCCACCCAGGCCCTATTCCCACATATTTACCCTCCAAATCTACTAACATTAGGGTCAATTTTAGCATGGCCAATCAACCTGCACAAATTTTGGAGCGTGGGAGGAAACCAGAGCACCCGGAGGAAACCTACGCAGACATCTCCTTTGAACTTTTTCCCCCTTCTCACCTTAAGTGCGTGTCCCCTAGTGTTAGACGTTTCAAAGATTCTGACTATCAACCCCTGTCTACACCCCTTGTAATTTTATATTCGATCGGGGGTGTCCCCCTCAGCTTCCGTCCCTGCTGGGGAAACAGCCCTAGTTTCTCCAGCCTCCCGTTAGAGATGATATACTCTCCATTCCAGGCAGCATCCTGGCAAACCTCTTCTGCGCCCTCTCCAAAGCCTCAAAAGATATTTCCTTCCCATGGAAGTAGGGCAAAGGATGAATGCGTTCTGTACCTGAAGGGAAAGGGTTAATGGATTTTGTAGCTTGAATATGTCACAAACATCGTGACTGGTCTCCTTAAGCTTACACTGTTCCTGGCAGTAATGTATGTGGTTGTTTCTTAATTCTCATTTTTATAAAGACAGAAAGTTTAATGTGGCTGTTATTTTGTAGACTTTGCAAAATCTTACCTATTTGTGTTAGTTAGGCATCGTTATACAGATGGTAGTTTACGATGCCGGCTTTTAACAGGGAATAGTCCTGCTGGGACAGCCACAATCACACAAGTAACTTCAAAGAGAGTGGGTACTGCTGCAGGACTGTAATTCCATTAACTCTGGGGCTGCATCAAAGAACAAAGAACAACACAGCACAGAAAACAGGCCCTTCAGCCCATCAAACCCGCGCCATCATTTTAACATTCAGTGAGCACCTCATTCCAATCCTTCTTCTACCTACGACTTTTCTCTACGCCCCTTGGACTCCACAATAAAGGGGTGCAAATTTAGAGAATTTTATGTGCACCACATTAAAGAAGGTCTAATTTAGGGACAATTTGTTAACACCAATCAGCCTAAAAGCAAATTTTTGGGGTGTGGGAGGAAACCCACGCAAGCACGGGGAGAATGTGCAAACTCCCACAGACACAGGCCCAAATCCATGTATCTGCACAGCACAGCGATAGTCACTGAGCTGTCGTGTTGCCCATCAAATGGTCCAGGTCAAGCGTACACTAACGGATGTGAAGCACTAGGGAACTCTCGAAGCAACATCCAAGAGCAGCCCTCGCACGACCCACTGTGTGTATGCCCCTTGTTGGCCAATAAGGCAGACCCAATCTATGGATGTAAATTAACATACACTGCTTATACACACATTCACAGAAGATCCCCAGAAGCTCAAATGTAAGACAGGCGACCATACAATGCGTCGAAAGGCCCATAGGAATCTATCGGTCCCATGTGATTCATCACAATCATGGAAGGAAGAACTGGAGGTCTGGCAGGAATTGGAAGTTTGAAACGTGATTCCTGCTGGAGCTCAGAATGTATAAATGTCCACTTGTGTTTGTGTTCTATGGGAAGTCTGGTAATCAGAGCCAGTTTCTCCCCAAAGCTTTGGAATGAAAAAAACCACTGCATTTTGGGTCAGTGGTAGCATTTTACCTACAAGACCATTCACTTCGGAGGTATAGGTGGAACTAAACAGTCAAGAGAGTGCAGCGTCAGGGGATGGCGTTGCGTTGCCTCAACACATTGAGAAAGCGGGCTGTCAGTAAATAAGTGTTGCTATTAAGCACACTGACTGCCAGCAAAAGGTGAGCTGCTGAAATGAGTCAACCACAGCTTGGTGGTGCCTGAATCACTCAATTAGCAAGAGAAACTGCAAACTTAGACGCTGTTATTTCACATTCCCACAGGCACCCTCCAACCATTCATTACCCACAGGAACAGACCTGATTTGCTTATTGAAATTATTTTCCTACTCTGCCTAATTTAGTAAGAAGGCAAGTCACAGAAAGGTCATTGAGTCATAGAGCACGTAAACAGGCCCTTCGGCCCAACTTGCCCATGCCGCCCTTTTTTACTTAACCACTAAGCCAGTCCCAATTGTGCACGTTTGGCCCATATCCCTCTATACCCATCTTACCCATGTAAATGAAAAGACAAAGTTGTACCCACCTCTGCTACTACCTCTGGGACCTCTTTCCAGACACTCACCACCCTCTGTGTGAAAAAATTGCCCCTCTGGACACTTTTGTATCTCTCATCTTAAACCTATGCCTTCTAGTTTTCGACCCCTCTACCTTTGGGAAAAGATATTGACTATCTAGCTGATCTCTGCCCCTCATTACTTTCTAATCTTATCGATCACCCCTCAGCCTCCTACGCTGAAGAGAAAAATATCCCAATCTACCCAACCTCTCCTTATAACTCAAATCTTGACCTAGGGTGGGGCTTTCTGGCGAGTGTGGCCGGAAAATCCCATCCAGTGATGGGGAAAAGTGATCAGCTGACTTGTTCTGGGGTCAGGTTTGCAAAGGTGGGGTGGGGGGGGGGGGGGGGGGGGTAAATCTGGCCAAGCAGCCACCTTGTTATTCTTAGAATGATGTCAAAAGAGTACAGAAGGAAAGTGGTGGTTTTTCAAGGAATGTTTGTCTAGGGCACTGCAAGACAACGTTCCGAGGAGTCAAGGAGGTTCTGATAGGATGCGAGAACCGTGGTGCACGAAGGTAGTGGTGAACCTAGTTAGGAAGGAAAAAAAGGTATATAAAAGGTTCAGAGAGCTAGGGGATGTTAGGGATCTAGAGGAGTATAAGGTGTGTAGAAGGGAACTTAAAAAGGAAATTAGGAGAGCCAGAAGGGGTCATGAGAAGGCCTTGGCAGGTAAGATTAAGGAGAATCCCAAGGCCTTCTACAAATATGTGAAAAGTAAAAGGATGAGAAGAGAAGGGATAGGGCCTATAAAAGGTGAAGGAGGAAAAGTCTGTGTGAATCCGGAAGAAATGGCAGAGGTGCTTAACGAGTACTTTGCCTCGGTATTCACAGTGGAAATTGAACTGGGAGATTGCACTGCAGGTTTGAGGCATATGGAAAAGATTGAGTATGTGGATGTTAGGAAAGAGGATGTGTTAGAACATAGAACATAGAACATTACAGCGCAGTACAGGCCCTTCGGCCCTCGATGTTGCGCCGGCCAGTGGACCCTCTAACCTAAACTATTCCAATATCATCCATATGCCTATCCACCGAACATTTGAATGCCCCCAAAGTAGGCGAGTCCACAACTGCTGCAGGCAGGGCATTCCACGCCCTCACCACCCTCTGTGTAAAGAACCTGCCTCTGACATCCGTCCTATAACTACCACCTCTTAATTTAAAGTTATGTCCCCTCGTGTTGGTCATCACCATCCGAGGAAAAAGGCTCTCACTATCCACCCTATCCAATCCCTTGATCATCTTAAACGCCTCAATTAGGTCACCGCGTAACCTTCTTCTCTCTAATGAAAATAACCTCAGGTCCCTCAGCCTTTCCTCATAAGGCCTTCCCACCATACCAGGCAACATCCTGGTAAACCTCCTCTGCACCCTTTCCAATGCTTCCACATCTTTCTTATAATGCGGCGACCAGAACTGTACGCAATACTCCAAGTGCGGCCGCACCAGAGTTTTGTACAGTTGTAACATAACCTCATGGCTCCTAAATTCAATCCCTCTACCAATAAAAGCTAACACACCATACGCCTCCTTAACAACTTTATCAACCCGGATGGCAACTTTCAAAGAGCTATGTACTTGTACCCCAAGATCCCTGTGCTCGACAACACTATTAAGGGTCCTTCCATTAGCCCTATATTTCATATGCCTGTTATTCCTACCAAAGTGAATCACCTCACACTTATCCGTATTGAATTCCATTTGCCACCTCACAGCCCAGCTCTGCAACCTATCTATGTCCCTCTGCAAACTGTAACATCCATCCTCGCTGTCTACAACTCCCCCACTTTGGTATCGTCAGCAAATTTACTAATCCAACCCTCTACACCCTCATCTAGGTCATTTATAAAAATGACAAACAGCAGTGGCCCTAAAACAGATCCTTGAGGTACACCACTTGTAACTGCACTCCAGGTTGAATATTTCCCATCAACCACCACCCTCTGTCTTCTATCAGCTAGCCAATTCCTAATCCAAACTGCTAAATCACCTTCAATCCCATGCATCTGCACTTTCTGCAGTAGCCTACCATGGGGAACCTTATCAAACGCTTTGCTAAAATCCATATACACTACATCAACTGCCTTACCCTTATCTACCTCTTTGGTCACCTCCTCAAAAAACTCAATAAGGTTTGTGAGGCACGACCTACCCTTCACAAAACCATGACTATCCCTAATCAATTTAGATCTCTCTAGATGCTTATAAATCCTTTCCCTTATAATTCTTTCCAAGACCTTGCCCACAACAGAAGTCAGGCTCACCAGTCTATAATTTCCAGGATGGTCCCTACTCCCGTTTTTGAACAAAGGGACAACATTTGGGCATTGCTTTTTATTTTGGTCGGCACAACATCGAAGGCCGAAGGGCCTGTTCTGTGCTGTAATGTTCTATGTTCTATGTTCTATGTTCTATACCTGTAGCTAACGACGACATGAAGATCAAAGCCAAAGGCTCTGCAATCTCCTCTCTAGCCTCCCAGATAATCCCAGGGTAAATCCCATCTGGCCCAGGGGACTTATCAATTTTCATACCCTCAAGATTCTCTAACACCTCCTCCTTATGAACCTCAATCCTGCCCAGTCTACAACCTGCTATCGCAGTATTCTCCCCGACAACACTGTCTTTCTCCTGCATGAATACTGATGAAAAATACTCATTCAGTGTCTCTCCTATCTCCTCAGGCTCCACGCACAACTTCCCACTGCTATCTCTGACTGGCCCTAATCTTGCCCTAACCAATCTTTTATTATTTATATACCTGTAAAAAGCTGTTAGACCTGTTAAACTCTATCAAGATAGACAAGTCGCCGGGACCGGATGGGATGTACCCCAGGTTATTGTGGAAGGTGAGGGAAGTGGTTGCAGAGACCCTGGCGATGATCTTTGCGTCGTCCATGGAAATGGGAGAGGTTCCAGAGGATTGGAGGATTGCGGATGGTTCCTATCTTTAAGAAAGGGAACAGGGATAGTCCTGGAAATTACCGACCGATGAGTTTGACTACAGTGGTTGGTAAGCTGATGGAGAGGCTTCTGAGGGATAAGATATATGAACATTTGGAGAAGTTTGGACTGATTGGAAATAGTCAGCATTGTTTTGTCAAGGGTAGGTCATGCCTTATGAGCCTAGTTGAGTTCTTTGAAAATGTGACTGAACACATTGACGAAGGAAGGGCGGTGGACGTAGTGTACACGGACTTTAGTAAGGCGTTTGATAAGGTCCCACATGCAAGGCTTCTGGAGAAGGTGAGAGGGCATGGGATCCAAGGGTCTTTGGCCTCGTGGATCCAGAACTGGCTTGCAATATAAGGAGTACAATATAAGGGGTAGGAGTCTTAGCTGTGTCGTAGAGCAGAAGGATCTCGGGGTCCGGGTCCATAGGACTTTTAAATCGGCCTCGCAGGTGGAGGAAGTGGTCAAGAAGGCGTACGGTGTACTGGACTTCATTATTCGAGGAATAGAGTTTAGGAGTCAGGAGGTAATGATGCAGCTCTATAAAACTCTTGTCAGACCCCAGTTGGAGTATTGTGCGCCGTTCTGGTCGTCTCATTATAGGAAGGGTGTAGAGGCTATTGAGAGGGTTCAGAGGAGATTTACAAGGATGCTGCCTGGATTGGGAGGCAGGCCTTATGAAGATAGGTTGAGGGAGCTGGGACTCTTCTCACTGGAGAGACGTAGGTTGAGAGGCGACCTGATAGAGGTTTATAAAATGTTGAGAGGAATAGATAGGGTGGACTCTCAGAGACTATTTCCCCGAGCGGAAATGGTCACTACGAGAGGACACAGATTTAAGGTGCAGGGAAGCAAATACAAAGGAGATGTCAGGGGTAGGTTTTTCACTCAGAGGGTGGTGAGTGAATGGAACCGACTGCCGTCGGAGGTTGTTGAGGCAAACTCACTGGGGTCTTTTAAAAGACTTCTGGATGAGTATATGGAAAAGAATAGGATAGGGGATTATAGATAGGTCTGCGGATTGGTAGATGTGATCGGCGCAACTCGTGGGCCGAAGGGCCTTGTTTGTGCTGTATTGATCTATGTTCTATGTTCTAAAAGAAGCATTAACATCCAGACCCAAGGTGATGGGCCCTTGATTTCTTTGTGGGTGTTGGCTCAGCTTGTGGTAGGGGGAGCGAGAGGGTGGATTTGGGCAGAGATGAGAGTTGGCTCAGCTAGTGATGGGGTGGAGGGAGTGGAGGGGATGGTGGGTGTTGGCTCAGTTTGTGATGGGATGGGGGTTGTTTTGGGGGAGGTGGGTGTTGGTTCAGTTAATGGTGGGTGGGAGGATGGGTTGGAGGAGAGATGAGTGTTGGCTCAATTTGCGGGACAGTGGGGGTGGGAGGGTTGAGGGTGGAGATGGGTGTTGCCTCAGTTTGTGGGTGGAGGGTGACGGTGGGAGAGGATGGGTGTTGGCTCAGTTTATGAGTGGGGGGGTGGTGGGGGGGAGGGGGTGGGTGTGGATCAATCTGTGAGTGGGGGCGTCGCAGGGGCGGGAGGGAGCGGGTGGGTGTTGGCTCAGTTTATGAGTGGGGGGGTGGAGGGGAGGTGTGGCTCAGGGTGGGGGGGGTGGCGGGTGTTGGCTCAGTTTGGGGAGGGGGGTGTGGCTCGTGGCAGTGGGGAGGGGGGGTGGGGAGGGGGTGGGTCAGTTGGGGGGGGTGGCGGGGGGAGGGGGGGGTGTTGGCTCAGTTTGAGTGGGGGGGGTGGCAGTGGGGAGGGGGTGGGTGTTGGCTCAGTTTGTTGTGTCATTGGTGGGGGGGTGGCAGTGGGGAGGGGGTGGGTGTTGGCTCAGTTTGTGTGGGGGGGTGGCAGTGGGGAGCTCAGGGAGGGGGTGGCAGTGGGGAGGGGGTTGTTGGCTCAGTTTGTCGTGGGGGGGTGGCAGTGGGGAGGGGGTGGGTGTTGGCTGTTTGTCAGGGGGGGTGGCGTGGGGAGGGGGTGGGTGTTGGCTCAGTTTGTCGTGGGGGGGGTGGGTGGGGTGGCAGTGGGGGGTTGGCTCAGTTTGTCGTGGGGGGGTGGCAGTGGGGAGGGGGTGGGTGTTGGCTCAGTTTGTGAGTGGGTTGGGGGTGGTTTGGGGGAGGTGGATGTTGGGTCAGTTTGTGAGTGGGGGGGTGGCGGGGGGAAGTGGGTGGGTGTGGATTCAATCTGTGAGTGGGGGGTGTGGTGGGGGGGGAGGGAGTGGGTGGTATTGGCTCAGTTTGTGGTGGTAAAACCTAAAGAGAAGCACATTTGTTTTCTCACTGGAATCAACACTGCCGTTTTTCAATAACAAATTATTATACAACAAATATTACAGTGTACGGAGAAGTGGGGGGGGGGGGGGGGGGGGTGGGTAACAGTGTCTATTCCCAGTGTTACTGTACTGGGAGAGGGGGCGACAGTGCTGTTACCAATGTTACAGTGCAGGGTGGGTGGCAACGGAGGGGGGTACAGTGGCTCACTTACTTGAAGGAATGACACTCTGAAAGCTTGTTCTATCAAACAGAAATGTTAGATTCTAACCTGGTGTTGTGAGATGTCTTGCGATAAACCCTAACCAGCCAGTGACGCCCGTAACCCACAAATGGATAAAACAAAAACTTACCCATCGTAATTCGCCGGATTGGTGTGACAGGATCATGTTGTGGACACAGTGTCCGGGATCCTCCGATCCCGCACACCTCACCATCGCCACCATCAAGGATGGAGAATCTGGGCTCAGCCCCATCTCCATTCACTGCAGCGGGACTGGAGAATCCTGAGATCAGAGTGTTCTGCCCACCACTGGTTGGGTTGGGTTGTGTAGAGATCATAGATCATAGAAGATCATAGAACATTACAGTACAGAAGGAGGCCCTTCAGCCCATCGAGTCTGCACTAACCACAGTTCTACCCAGGCTCTACTCCCGTATCCCTACATATTTTACCGCTAATACCTCTAACCTAAGTATCCCGGGATACTAAGGAGCAATTTTAGCACGGCCAATCAACCTAACCCGCACATCTTTGGACTGTGGGAGGAAACCAGAGTAGCCGGAGGAAACCCATGCAGACACAAGGAGAATGTGCAAACTCCACACAGACAATGACCTGCACCGGGAATCGAACCCAGATCTCTGGAGCTGTGAAGCAGCAGTGCCAACCCACTGCAAAGTGGGAGGTCAGGTCCACCTGATTTGCAGATGTAAAATCTCACGGCCCATGTGTGTGTTTGTAAACAAGGTGAATTCTACTGTGGGACACAGGCTTCTCACTAATCTTCCCAAGCAAGTCTGTATCATCCATCCTGACCCTTACTGGTTCGAGCTGTTCCAGGCTTTAAGATTGAATTGATGTTCTGATGGTCTGGGTGTGAAACTGTCTGAGTTTCTGTTCAGTGATCCACTTAAATGTGGGGACATTATTTATCCTCCCTCATTTACTATTTTATTGCAGGCTGGAGATCTTTTCCAGAGTGTGATGAAATCAACGCAAAGATATGAAACAGCCTTCCTAGCATAACATTAACGGATTTAATTTGTTGCCAAAAAATACTTCTGCCAAGGTACTTCCGGTGCACAGCGACAGAGTAGTTAGCACTGCTACCTCCCAGCACCAGGAATCCGGGTTCGATTCCCAGCTTGGGTCACTGTTTGTGCAGATTTTGCATGTTCTCCCCGTTTCTGCATGGGTTTCCTTCGGGTGCTCCTGTTGCCTACCACACTCCACAATATATGCTGGTTAGGGTGCTTTGGCTAAGCTAAATTTTCCCTCGGTGTACCTGAACAGGTGCCGGAGTGTGACGACCAGGGAATTTTGACAGTAACTTCATTGCAATGTTAACGTAAGCCTACTTGTGACAATAATAAATATAAATAAGTAATCTTTATGCATTCTTGGACCAGCATTTATTGCCCATCCCTAGTTGCCCTCAGAGGACAGTTGAGAGTCAACCATGTTGCTGTGAGTCTGGAGTCACATGTAGGACAGATCGGGTAAGGATGGCAGATTTCCTCCGCTGAAAAGGACTAATGAACAAGATGGATTAGAACAAATAACAAAGAACAAAACAGCACGGGAAACAGGCCCTTCGGCCCAATGAGCCAGCACCGCCACCCCAATGTTCCCACCTCTACCCGCGATCCCTGTATATATTTATAGATCTATGGATAAAAACCAAATTTGAGACAATTTGAATTTGTTTTACCAGTTAGCCTAAGAGCACATCTTTGGGATGTGGGAGGAAACCGGAGCACCTGGAGAAAACCCACGCAAGCACGGGGAGAATGCGCAAACTCCCACAGATGCAGGCCCAAATCCATGTACCTGCACAGCACAGCAATAGTCAATGAGCTGTTGTGTTGCCCATCAAATGGTCCAGGTCAAGCGTACACTAACGACGTGAAGCACCAGGATACTCTCAAAAAAAGATCCAAGAGCAGCCCTCTCATGACCCATCGCGTGTTTGCCCCTCGTTAGACAACAAGGTGGACCAAAGCACCTGTAGGATAAAAACAAGTACATCAATATCATCATCTATTTACACACTTCCCAGGGACTCCCAAGGCTCATGATCCCTATTTTAAATCAGTTTTCTATACCCCTCCATTCCCATTCTGTTCATGTGCCCATCTAAGTATTTCTTAAATAACTCCAGAGTACCTGCCTCCACCACTTTACTTGGCAGCGCATTCCATACCCCCACCACCCTCTGTGTGAAAAAAACTCCCTCTAGCATCCAAATTATACCTTACCCCCCTCACCCTAAGCCCGTGACCCCTCGTGCTATTTGGGTCCATCCTAGGAAAAAGCTTAACCCTGTTTACTCTATCTATACCCCTCATAATCTTGTACACCTCTATTTGATCCCCTCTAAGTCTACGTCTTTCTAAGGAAAACAGTCCCAATTTGCCTAACCTCTCCTCGTAACTCAGACCTTCCATTCCAGGCAGCATCCTGGTAAACCTCCGTTGCACTCTCTCCAGAGTCTCCACGTCCTTCCGGTTTTTCCGACAATCGACACTGGTCATCAGGAGATTCTTAATTCCAGATTTTTTTTATTGAATTCAATTCCACCGACTGCCGAAGTGGGTTTCGAACTCGGGTCCCCAGAACATTAGAATCATAGAATCCGTACAGTGCAGAAAGAGGCCATTCAGCCCATCATGGACAATGATCCCACCCAAAGCCCTATCCCTGTAACCCCATATATTTACCCTGCTAATCCTCTTGACACCATTGTCCTCCAGACAATTCAATGTGGCCAATCCACCTAACCCAGAGGGAGGATATATTGGCCTTGGAGAGGGTGCAGAGAAGGTTTACTGGGCTGATAACGGAGATGAGGGTGTTGGATTATGAGGAGAGACTTAGTAGGCTAGGTTTGTACTCTTTGGAATTTAGAAGGCTGAGAGGGGATCTTATAGAGACGTATAAGATAATGAAGGGGGTGGATAGGGTAGAGGTTGAGAGACTCTTCCCGCTTAGCAAAGATAGCAGGACTAGAAGGCACAGCCTCAAGATTGGTGAGGGAAGGGAGTTCAGATCGGAGTTGCAGAGGAGTTTCTTCACGCAAAGGGTGGTGAATCTTTGGAATTCTCTGCCTGATGAGGTGATGGAGGCTTCCTCGCAGAATATGTTCAAGTCAAGAGTGGATAGGTTTTTAATTGACAAGGGAATTACGGGTTATGGGGAGAAAGCAGGAAAGTGAAACTGAACCACGACAGATCAGCCATGATCTTATTGAATAGCGGGGCAGGCTCGAGGGGCTGGATGGTCTACTCCTGCTCCTATTTATTATGTTCTTATGTTTCTTATCTTTGGAGCAACTTCACTGAGATTTTGGATTAATAGTCTAAAGAACAACACAGCACAGGAAACAGGCCCTACAAGCCCATGCCGCCCATTTTAACACTCAGTGAGTGCCTCATTCCAATCCTTCTTCTACCTACAGTTTTTGTCTACGCCTCTTGGACTCCACAATAAAGGAGTGAGATAATGACAGTAGGATCACTACTTCCCTGTGTTTCATCCAAAGGACAGAACTTTGGCAAGTGTTGCACTCCCCCCCGAGCTTTGGTCTGGAGCGAGTGTAGGATGTGAACACATGACTTTCTGAATCAGAGGCAAGGTCACTGCTCATTGAATGATTCAACTTGTTGCTTGTTACAGGCTGCTGGAGTGTGTGGAGATACAGTTCACAGGATGATTGACCACGCAGAGAGGCAGAAATCATGCAGGGAAATTACAGCAATGGTCATCGGGGACTCAGTGTGCGCTGGGCAGGGAGCGACATTATGTCCTTTGAGAAACTGGAATTGACAGAGCAAAACCTACACATGTGTCACTCGAAATTCTGGGGAAAATACTTATCTGCGAAATCAATCATTTTATTTTCAATATCAAAGAAACGAAAGAGGCTGAAATGACCGGGGGACACAGTGGTTAGCACTGCTGCTTCACAGCTCCAGGGACCCAGGTTCGATTCCCCAGCTCAGGCCACTGTCTGTGTGGAGATTGCACATTCTCCCCATGTCTGCGTGGGTTTCCTCCAGGTGCTCCAGGTTTCCTCCAAAGTTGTGCGGGTTATGTTGATTGGCCGTGCTAAAAATTGCCCCTTAGGGTCCTAAGATGTGTAGGTTAGAGGGATTAGTGGGTATAATATGTAGAGATATGGGGATAGGGTTTGGGTGGGATTGTGGTCGGTGCAGACTCAATGGGCTGAAGGGCCTCTTTCTGCGCTGAAAGGTTCTATGATTCTATGACTATCGTTCCAAATAGAGACTGAACAACTCTGTAAGAGATGCACGTGAGCAAAGCAAACATTTTCTCAAAATTTATCAATGACATGGGGTGCACCACCAGGCGAAGTGAAGGAATTATTGCCAAATGCTGTCGAGATTTGACTCCATATGTAAGAGTTGGACCTACAAGGAAGCCATGCTGAATGACAGTTTGACCCTTGTAGCATAGAAGTAGACTTTTGTTTGTGCTATTGGGGGAGAGATGATACATTGGCTGAAGATATATCCGGAGCTGCAGGGGCCAGTGGGAGCTCAGAGACATAGAATCATAGAAACCTACAGGGCAGAAGGAGGCCATTTGGCCCATCAAGTCTGCACTGACCACAATCCCATCTAGGCCCCCCATCTCCCTACATATTTACCTATTAATCTCTCTAACCTACGCATCTCAGCACACCAAGGGACAATTTTTAGCACAGCCAATCAACCTAACCCGCACGTCTTTGGACTGTGGGAGGAAACCCACACAGACACGAGGAGAAGGTGCAAACTCCACACAGACAGTGACCCGAACCAGGAATGGAAGCCAGATCCCTGGAGCTGTGAAGCAGCAGTGCTAACCACTGTGCCGCCATTTCGGAAGGAGAAGTATCTGTAAGTGTGGGGGTGGGGGCGTTGGGGAAGGAGGTGGATTGGCTCATTGGAGATGGTTACCGGGATTGGGACTGGGGAGAAGACATTGCCAGAAAGGAAGAATTGCAGTTCTACAACACAGGACTGAAGTGTCATCGCTGTTGCATATAGAAAACAGTAGCCACGCAGCAAGCTCCCATTAAAGCAACATGGTAAAGAGCAGTTGTGGTAGCGTGGCCCCTTTAAGGAGGCATTCCCTGAGAGTCACATGAAATGGGCTGCATCGGAGAGTATGCTGAGCTTATCAGGGGATGGGCGTGTGTTCATGGTCAGGAATGATTCTCTTAAAAAGGCATAGACTTAGAGGAGATCTAATGGAGGTGTACAAGATTATGAGGGGTATAGATAGAGTAAACAGGGTTAAGCTTTTTCCTAGGATGGACTCAAATAGCACGAGGGGTCACGGGCTTAGGGTGAGGGGGGTAAGGTATAATTTGGATGCTAGAGGGAGTTTTTTCACACAGAGGGTGGTGGGGGTATGGAATGCGCTGCCAAGTAAAGTGGTGGAGGCAGGTACTCTGGAGTTATTTAAGAAATACTTAGATGGGCACATGAACAGAATGGGAATGGAGGGGTATAGAAAACTGATTTAAAATAGGGATCATGAGCCTTGGGAGTCCCTGGGAAGTGTGTAAATAGATGATGATATTGATGTACTTGTTTTTATCCTACAGGTGCTTTGGTCCACCTTGTTGTCTAACGAGGGGCATACACGCGATGGGTCGTGAGAGGGCTGCTCTTGGATTTTTTTCAAGAGTATCCTAGTGCTTCACGTCGTTAGTGTACACTTGACCTGGACCATTTGATGGGCAACACAATAGCTCAGCGATTATCGCTGTGCTGTGCAGGTACATGGATTTGGGCCTGTGTCTGTGGGAGTTTGCGCATTCTCCCCGTGCTTGCGTGGGTTTTGTCCGGATGCTCCGGTTTCCTCCCACATCCCAAAGATGTGCTCTTAGGCTAATTGGCAAAACAAATTCTCCCTAAATTCTCTAAATTTACTAAATTCTCCCTATGTTCTATGTTCTATGTTCTATGTTCTGTGTTCTGTGTGTTCTATGTGTATTCAGTTTCTATTAGACCTGTGTTTTAAGTTTATTTATTAGTAGGCTTACATTAACACTGCAATGAAGTTACTGTGAAAATCCCCAGTCGCCACACTCTGGCATCTGTTCGGGTTACACTGTGGGAGAATTTAGCACAACCAATACACCTAACCAGCACGTCTTTATCGCTATATCTTTACCCACTAATCCCTCTAATCGACCATCAGGACTCTAAGGGGGCCTACGCAGACACAGGGAGAATGCCGCCTCGTTTTATTGTATTTTAGCCCAGTGGTTGGCACTGCTGCCTTACAGTGCGAGAAACCTGTGTTCGATTCCCGGCGTGGGTCACTGCCTGTGCATTCTCCCTGTGTCTGCTTGGGTTTCCTCCGGGTGCTCCAGTTTCTGCCCACAGTCCAAAGATGTGCAGGTTAGGTTGATTGGCCATGCTAGAATTGCCCCTTAGTGTTCCGAGATGTGTAGGTTAGAGGGATTAGTGGGTAAAGATATAGGGATATGGGGATAGGGCCTTTGTACAATTGTGGTTGGTGCAGACTTGATGGGCCAAGTAGCCTCTTTCTGTGCTGTAGCATTCTATGATTCTATGAAATATCGTTGGTAATAAACCTTGCGTTACTTGAAGCCACGGCAACTCACTTTTGAAGTTATTAGATTGGTTTTAGTGATGTTAGCTGAGAGATAAATATTGATAGAATCCCTTCAAGGCAGGAGACCATTCAGCTCATCAACCCTCCAAGAGAGCATCTTATCCAGGGCTTATCCCTCTAACTCCACATATTAACCTTGCTAATGCCCCCCTCTCACCTACACTATAGATAGTATTATTTTTGGATGTCAATCTCCCATCCATTGACTCTGTCTACACTTCCTGCTGCCTTGGCAAAGCAGCCAACATAATCAAGGATCCCACGCACCCCGAACATTCTCTCTCCCACTTTCCATTGGGAAAAAGGTGCAAAAGTCTGAGTTCACATACCAACCGACTCAAGAGCAGCCTCTTCCCTGCTGTGGTCAGAAGTTTGAATGGGCCATATCTTATATTAAGTTGAACTTTCTCCAGCTATGACTGTAACACCATATTCTACACCCCCCTTTCCTTCTCTATGAATGGTATGCTTTATATAGCATGCAAGAAACAATACTTTTCATTGGATACTAATACATGTCACAATAATCAATCAAATCAAATCTTGGGACACTAAGGGGCAATTCACCATGGCCAATCCGCCGAACCTGCACATTTTTGGATTGTGGGAGGTAACTGGAGGAAACCCATGCAGACACGGGGGGAACACACAGACTCCACACACACACACACATACACACCTGAGGCCGGAACTGAGCCCGGGTCACTGTGAGGCAACAGCACTAAGCACTGTGCCACTATATCGCCTAGTCACCTTCAAAACAGCAGCATGATCTTTGACATTACTTCTGATGCAGTTTTTTGATCAATGAAAGCCGGCAGACATCACATACGCAAAACGGAACAAGATTCAAGAAACTCGGCACCATCCAGGACAAAGCTTGCTTGCTAGTCCTTCCACATTCACTCTCTCCATCACTGATGCACAGTGGCTGCTGTGTATACCGTTGTTAGTGTGAGTGGGCAAAAAGACCACTACGGACTCGGGGTCAAGTTCAACAACGGTAGCTTTATTTTCTTTTACGTCGACGGAGGTGCAGTCAGGACATACAATCAAACTGTCTCAAAAACACTCTAAAAACCCGTCATTACTGGCTATAGTTATACCCGAACTTCAGTGTCGTGTGCAATTCAAATGTTAATGCTTTATTTACAGTATTTAACTTAACTTTAGCCATCCTGTCTCAATGTTTTCAAGTATCGGGATGATTGTTTTAAGTGTGTAGTAATCGTTTTTATCTGATTGGTTATCAATGGTCTAGAATCTCCAGGTCTTGAATAATAGGTGTGCAATTATTCTCAGGAAGTTTGAGGGGCCAGCAATGCTTCCTTAGCTATGTTAATCTGAAGGTGTCTCCGTAGGTTGTTTGACTGGTTTAGAAGTGCTCATTTAGTGGGGTGGGAATATGTTTTTTATTCCCTGAGGGTGCCATCCTGACCAGCTTCTCCTGTACGCTAGCCCTCCTTTGCATTCTGGAAGCATGCTCCTGCCTGCTAGTCTGCACCTGTGTCTCTGTGATTTTAGTGGAGAGGCTCTGAATGTGATTTTAGTCTGCTTCCATATTGTGTGCCCAATTTCATAAAATTTGTTGCCCAATAACACTGCAGCAAGGCAACACCATCTAAATCCACAACCTCCACCAAGTTGTGAGAGATTGAATAGATCAGGACTTTATTCCCTGGAGCGTAGAAGAATGAGGGGAGATTTGATAGAGGTGCATAAGATGAGATGGGTATAGATAGACTGAATACAAGCAGGCTTTTTCCACTGAGGCTAGGGGAGAAAAAAAACCAGAGGGCATGGATTAAGGATGAAAGGAGAAGAGTTTAAAGGGAATATTGGGAAGGGGGGGGGTTTCACGCGGAGTGTGGTGGGAGTGTGGAATGAGCTGATGGATAAAGTGATAAATAACTTTTAAGAAAAGCTTGGACGGGCTCATGGATGAGAGGGGTGTGGAGGGATATGGTCCAAGTCCAGGTCAGTGGGACTAGGCAAAAAAATAGTTCGGCACAGACAAGAAGGGCCAAAAGGCCTGTTTCTGAGCTGTAATTTTCTATGGTTCTAAGACACATGGGAACCTGCGAGTTTCCCTCCAAGCTACTCAGCATCCCAACTCGGAAATATATCTTCAGTCCCTCCCTGTCACTGGATCGAAGTCCTGGAACTCCCTCCCCAATAGCACCATGGGTGTACCTATACCACATGGACTACAGTGGTTCAAGAACGCAGCTCACCACCACCTTCTCAAGGGGCAGTTAGAGATGGGCAATAAATACCGGTTGAGATCGAGATGCCCACATCAAGAAGGGTGAGATTCCCTAGCCCCTTAGTCACGTGCTTCCTGTCGGGAAGTGACTCGTTGTTTGCGGGATTCCCTAGTCTTGCCAACATCAGTGGGAATTCCCATTGACGTTCCTCTATGCCAGTGGGAAAACTGCGGAGAGGTGGCTGCGCTGCCGGCGGGATCAGAGAATCCCACTGGGGTGAATGGCCTGAGAATTCCGGCCTGGATCTTTTACATCTGACTCAAGCAAGCCGATTATTTTAACATTTGCTCTCTACAAACAAATTGGAATTCATCTGTCCTGTCCTCTTATCCTCACTAGCTACAGAGGAAGTCCCAGAGGACTGGAGAATAGCCAAGTTGTTCCTTTGTTTAAGGAGGGTAGCAAGGATAATCCAGGTAATTACAGGCCAGTGAGCTTTACATCAGTGGTAGGGAAATTATTGGAGAGGATTCTTTGAGACAGGATTTGCTCCCACTTGGAAATAAGTGGACGTATTAGTGAGAGGCAACACGGTTTTGTGAAGGGGAGCTCGTGTCTCACTAACTTGGTCGAGGTTTTTGAGGAAGTGACGGAGATGATTGATGAGGGTAGGGCAGTGGATGTTGTCTACATGGAGTTCAGTAAGGCCTTTGACAAGGCCCCTCATGCAGACTGGTGCAGGAGGTGAAGTCGTATGGGATGAGAGGTGAGCTGGCAAGGTGGATACAAAACTGGCTCAGTCAAGGAAGACAGAGAGTATCAAAGAACAAAGAACAAAGAGCAACAAAGCACGGGAAACAGGCCCTTCGGCCCAACGAGCCCGCGCCACCATCCTAACGTCTTAATGACATATCCATGACTTTAGGCTATGCCTATTGTTGAAGATTCCCACATAGGGACCAATATAGGGACAATTTGTTACCCAATCAACCTAAGAGCACATTTTTAGGATGTGGGAGGAAACCGGAGCACCCGGAGGAAACCCACGCAACCACGGGGAGAACGCGCAAACTCCCGCAGTCACAGGCCCAAATCCATGTGTCAGCACAGCAACAGCGATAGCCTCTGAGCTGTCATGTTGCCCATCAGATGGTCCAGTGGAACCAGTGGAAGGTATTTTTCTGAATGGAGGGCTGTGACAAGTGGCGTTCCTCAGGGATCAGCGCTGGGACCTTTGCTGTTTCTAATATATATATAAATGATTTGGAGGAAAATGTAACTGGTTTAATTAGTACATTTGCAGACAAAACAAAGATTGGTGGATTTGCAGATAGTGATGAGGACCATCAGAGATACAGCAGAATATAGATTGGTTAGAGACATGGGCAGAGAAATGGCAGATGGAGTTTAATCCGGACAAATGTGAGGTAATGCATTTTGGAAGGTCTAATACAGATAGGAAATATACAATAAATGGCAGAACCCTTAGGAGTATTGATAGGCAGAGGGATCTGGGTGTACAGGTACACAGGTCATTGAAAGTGACAATGCAGGTGGAGAAGGTAGTCAAGAAGACATACGGCATGCTTGCCTTCATTGGCCGGGACACTGAGCTTAAAAATTGGCAAATCATTTTGCAGCTTTATAGAACCTTAGTTAGACCATATTTGGAATATAGTGTTCAGTTCTGGTTTCCAAAAGGATGTGGAGGCTTCGGAGAGGGTACAGAAAAGATTTAGAACAAGAACAAAGAGCAACACAGCACGGAAAACAGGCCCTTCGGCCCAACGAGCCCGCGCCACCGTCCTAACGTCTTAATGACATATCCATGACTTTAGGCTATACCTATTGTGGAAGATTCCCATATAGGGACCAATATAGGGACAATTTGTTATTAAGTGCCTATACATCCTATCTCTAAGAATCCCCTCCAACAGCTTCCCTACCACTGACATCAAACTCACAGGCATATAATTTCCAGGGTTATCCTGGAATTTACTAGGAAGTTGCCTTGGTATGGAGGGCATTAGCTATGAGGAGAGATTGGAGAATCTTGGTTTGTTCTCACTGGAGCGATGGAGATTGAGAGACGACCTGATAGAAGTCTACAAAATTATGAGGGGCACGGACAGAGTGGATAGTCTGAAGCTTTTTCCCAGAGTGGAAGAGTCAATTATTAGGGGGCACAGGTTTAAGGTGTGAGAGGCAAGGCTTAAAGGAGATGTAGAAGGCAGGTGTTTTACACAGAGGGTGGTGGGTGCCTGGAACTTGCTGCTGGGGGAAGTAGTGGAAGCAAGTTTTAAGAATCATAGAATCCTACAGTGCAGAAAGAGGCCCTTCAACCATCAAGTTTGCACCGACTGCAATCCCATCCCCATATCCTTATATATATTTTAAATGCTAATCTCTCTAATCAATGCATCTTAGGACACTAAGAGGCAATTTTAGCATGGCCAATCAACCTAACCCGCACATCTTTGCAATGTGGGAGGAAACAGGAGGAAACCCAGGCAGACACGAGGAGAATGTGCAAACTCCAAACAGACAGTGACGCGAGCCGGGAATTGAACCCAGATCCCTGGAGCTGTGAAGCAGCAGTGCTAACCACTGTGCTATAGTTTCCTCCCAAATACTTGAATAGGATGGGAGTAGAGGGATATGGTCATAGAACATAGAACATAGAACATTACAGCACAGAACAGGCCCTTCGGCCTTCGATGTTGCGCCGACCAATATAAAAAGCAATGACCCTCCAAACTAAACCATTCCCTTCTCTTCCATATACTTATCAACTAACCTCTTAAACGCCACCAAACTTGGCGCATCTACAACTGCTGCAGGCAGGGCATTCCACTCCCGAACCACCCTTTGGGTAAAGAACCTACCTCTGATATCCGTCCTATAACTATCACCCCTTAATTTAAAGCTGTGTCCCCTCGTGCTAGCTTTCTCCATCCTAGGAAAAAGGCTATCACTGTCCACCCTATCTAAACCTCTAATCATCTTATATGTTTCGATAAGGTCCCCTCTTAGCCTCCTCCTTTCTAACGAAAACAACCTCAAATCCCTCAGCCTCTCTTCATAAGACCTGCCCTCCATACCAGGCAACATCCTGGTAAACTCCTCTGTACCCTCTCCAATGCCTCCACATCTTTCTTATAATGTGGGGACCAGAACTGCACACAATACTCCAAGTGCGGCCGCACTAGAGTTTTGTACAGTTGCAACATCACGTTGTGGCTCCGAAATTCAATCCCCCTACCAATAAAAGCCAAGACTCCATAAAAGGTCCTCAAAAGGGTAGGGGGTTTTAGTTCCGTCGGGACAGCATGGTCAGTGCAGGCTTGGAGGGCCGAAGGGCCTGTTCCTGTGCTGTAATTTTCTTTGTCCTTTGTCCTGAACTCTGTCAGAATAGTTTTTTCTCTCTTTCTCACTGTATAATGAAATTCTACCATCATTTCAGGAATATAATTCTTTGTTTAGCCAAGCTGGGTGATTGGTACCCAGTGAGATTTTATCAGTGTTGCTCAGGAAGTGACACTTTCCTTAGCAGTTTCAACTCAGCAAAGAGTTTCCCAGATATTGTTTTTACTTGTTTTGTCTTGGTCGTATCAAGTCAGGAGCAGTGACTTCACTGCAAGGAAATGAGCACCTACCCATTAACACTCTTTTTGAATGACCGGCTTCATAAAAAGATAAAGGCAATTTAAATTTGGCAAAGGTTTCAATTCCTTTTAAGTCAAAATCATAACACATGGAGCATTCTTCCCGAGTATGATTTGATAGCACAAAAATCCAGCCATCTCACATATTTATGTATTTAAGAATATTTAGGTTAGCCCATTCCTGTTATTAACTCTCATGTGATGTGCGGGAATGAACCAGCAGTCAGTAGGTGAGTGAGTCTGCTTAACTAAGTACCAGTCTGAGACCAACTTCAGAGTGTACAAAGAACAAAACAGCACAGGAAACAGGTCCTTCAGCCCAACGAGCCCGCCCTGCCACCTTGATGTTCCCACCTCTACCCGTGATCCCTGTCTATGTTTATAGATCTATGCATTGAAACCAAATTTGAGACATTTTAGGGAGAATTTGTTCTGCCAGTCAGCCTAAGAGCACATCTTTGGGGTGTGGGAGGAAACCGGAGCACCCAGAGAAAATCCACAGGGAGAATGCACAAACTCCCACAGACACAGGCTCAAATCCATGTATCTGCACAGCACAGCGATAGTCACTGAGCTGTCGTGTGGCCCATTAAATGGTCCAGGTCAAGCGTACACTAACGACGTGAAGCACTAGGATACTCTCGAAAAAAATCCAAGAGCAGCCCTCTCACGACCCATCGCGTGTATGCCCCTCGTGTAGCTTGTGTTTGGAGAAAAATAAGGATGTTTACTGAACATTGTGTGCTAAAATGTACGTGTACAGTGATAAATATGCAAACAAAGGATAAAAAAGATGTTGAGCTGTATTGGCTCAAACTGTAAACCAAACTGTAATGCTATTGGTATTTTGTTGCAGAGTGATATAATTGAAACTATTTTACACAAGCTTTTCAGCACATTTATTTGTCAATTGTAAGCTTACATTCACACTGCAATGAAGTTACTGTGAAAATCCTCTAGTCGCCACACCCTGACGCCTGTTCGGGGTACACTGAGGGTTATTTTAGCACAGCCAGTGCACCTGAACAACATGTCTTTCGGACTGTGGGAGGAAACCGGAGCACCCGGAGGAAACCCACACAGACACGGGCAGAAATTCCACACAGACAGTGACCCAAGCCGGGAATCAAACCCAGCTCTCTGACCCTGTGAGGCAGCAGTGCTAACCACTGGTCAGAACCTGGTCAGTGTGAGGGTCACAGGCTGGCACTATCAGGGTGCTGAACTCCCCCTCCCATTGCCTCACTCCTTTAGGGGGGAGTCCTGATTGCTCTCACTTCTCTTCAGCGAGGTCCTCCTGATATTTCCCCAATTAGTTAGCCTTCATTCATCAAGGGATTGAGTTTAGGAGTCGGGAGATAATGCTGTAGGTTTATAAGACCCTTGTCAGAACCCACTTGGAGTACTGTGCGCAGTTCTGGGCGCCTCACTATAGGAAGGATGTTGAAGCAATTGAGAGGGTGCAGAGGAGATTTACAAGGGTGGTGCCTGGATTGGAGGGGCATGTCTTATGAGGATAGGTTGAGGGAACTCAGTTTTTTCTCTCTGGAGAGATGAAAGGTGAGAGGTGACCTGATAGAGGTTTATAAGATATTGAGAGGTATAGATCAGGTGGATTCTCAGAGGCTATTTCCCAGGGCTGAAGTGATTGCTACGAGAGGACACAGGATTAAGGTGCTGGGGAGTGGTTACAGAGGAGATGTCGGGGGTAAGTTTTTCAATCAAAGCGTGGTGGGTGAGTGGAATCGGCTGCTGGTGGTGGTGGTGGAGGCGAACTCGCTGGGGTCTTTTAAGAGACTTCTGGATCAGTACATGGGATTGAATGGGATTGAATGGGAATATAGGTAGGCCTGGTAGGTAGGGATCTAACAAACCTCACAAACCTTATTGAGTTTTTTGAGGAGGTGACCAAAGAGGTAGATAAGGGTAAGGCAGTTGATGTAGTGTATATGGATTTTAGCAAAGTGTTTGATAAGGTTCCCCATGGTAGGCTACTGCAGAAAGTGCAGATGCATGGGATTGAAGGTGATTTAGCAGTTTGGATTAGGAATTGGCTAGCTGATAGAAGACAGAGGGTGGTGGTTGATGGGAAATATTCAACCTGGAGTGCAGTTACAAGTGGTGTACCTCAAGGATCTGTTTTAGGGCCACTGCTGTTTGTCATTTTTATAAATGACCTAGATGAGGGTGTAGAGGGTTGGATTAGTAAATTTGCTGACGATACCAAAGTGGGGAGTTGTAGACAGCGAGGATGGATGTTACAGTTTGCAGAGGGACATAGATAGGTTGCAGAGCTGGGCCGTGAGGTGGCAAATGGAATTCAATACGGATAAGTGTGAGGTGATTCACTTTGGTAGGAATAACAGGCATATGAAATATAGGGCTAATGGAAGGACCCTTAATAGTGTTGTCGAGCAGAGGGATCTTGGGGTACAAGTACATAGCTCTTTGAAAGTTGGCACCCGGGTTGATAAAGTTGTTAAGAAGGCGTACGGTGTGTTAGCTTTTATTGGTAGAGGGATTGAATTTAGGAGCCATGAGGTTATGTTACAATTGTACAAAACTCTGGTGCGGCCGCACTTGGAGTATTGCGTACAGTTCTGGTCGCCGCATTATAAGAAAGATGTGGAAGCATTGGAAAGGGTGCAGAGGAGGTTTACCAGGATGTTGCCTGGTATGGTGGGAAGGCCTTATGAGGAAAGGCTGAGGGACCTGAGGTTATTTTCATTAGAGAGAAGAAGGTTACGCGGTGACCTAATTGAGGCGTATAAGATGATCAAGGGATTGGATAGGGTGGATAGTGAGAGCCTTTTTCCTCGGATGGTGATGACCAACACGAGGGGACATAACTTTAAATTAAGAGGTGGTAGTTATAGGACGGATGTCAGAGGCAGGTTCTTTACACAGAGGGTGGTGAGGGCGTGGAATGCCCTGCCTGCAGCAGTTGTGGACTCGCCTACTTTGGGGGCATTCAAATGGTCGGTGGATAGGCATATGGATGATATTGGAATAGTTTAGGTTAGAGGGTCCACTGGCCGGCGCAACGTCGAGGGCCGAAGGGCCTGTACTGTGCTGTAATGTTCTATGTTCTTCTATGTTCTATGGATATAATAGCAACTTGTGGGCCAAAGGGCCTGTTTGTGCTGTAGTTGTATGAAAGTGGGGAGCCTCTCTAAACCCCACAGGAGTGAAACACATTGGTGGCGTAGGAGAGGCTAATGGTTCCAGAGGATTCAGAATGGGCCCAATAATTATATTTAAATTATATTTAAATAAGGATTAAATAACATACCTGTCTTCCCACCGATTTCTACCGTGTATCTGAAATCCAGCGCTCGGAGATGTGTTCGTGGTGGGGGCGCATGCATGGGTCCTTCACATCACCCGCTGTGAGATTCTCCCACCTCGCTGCGCTTGCAAATTAGCATGGCAGAGTGGGAGAATCACTCCCTGTATTCCTGAAACGCTGAACAGATTCAGTAATACAATGAAACAGAGAACTATTCCAGTAGAATTCAGGACAGGACAGATGGATCCGAATAACAAATGTGTAAAGTATAGGGCTAATGGTAGGACTCTTAATAGTGTTGAAGAACAGAGGGATCTTGGTGTATATGTGCATAGATCCCTGAAAGTTGGCAATCAAGTCGATAAGGTTGTTAAGAAGGCATACAGAGTCTTAGCTTTTATTGGAGGCATTGGAGAGGGTACAGAGGAGGTTTACCAGGATGTTGCCTGGTATGGAGGGCAGGTCTTATGAAGAGAGGCTGAGGGATTTGAGGTTGTTTTCGTTGGAAAGAAGGCGACTAAGAGGAGACCTTATTGAAACATATAAGATGATTAGAGGTTTAGATAGGATGGACAGTGATAGCCTTTTTCCAAGGATGGAGAAAGCTAGCACGAGGGGACATAGCTTTAAATTAAGGGGTGGTGGTTATAGGACAGATGTCAGAGGTAGGTTCTTTACCCAGAGGGTGGTAAGGGTATGGAATGCCCTGCCTGCTGCAGTTCTAGATAAGTTTAAGAGGTTAGTAGATAAGTTTATGGATGAAAAGGGAATGGTTTAGGTTAGAGGGTCGTTGCTTTTTCTTAATTGGTTGGCGCAACATCGAAGGCCGAAGGACCTGTTCTGCACTGTAATGTTCTATGTTCTATTCCAATTTTGTTCGGAGCAAAAATAACCACCTTGCTCGTTGAGATGGGAAAGACCCGTGTTTTATTTTTGTCCGTTTGCACGATGTGGGTATCGCTGGCTGGGCCAGTATTTATTGCCTATCTCTGTTTGCTTTTGAGAAAGTAGTAATGAGCTACTAACTTGAGCCACCTCAGTCTATGCAGTGTAGGTACAGCCCCAGCGCTGTTAGGGAGGGAGTGTCAGCGTTTTGACCCAGAGACAGGGAAGGAACGGCCGATACATTTCCAAGTCAGGATGGTGAGTGGCTTGGAGGGGAACTTGTGGGTGGTGGTGTTCCCAGGTACCTGCTGCCTTTGCCCTTCTAGATAGTGGGTTTGGAAGGTGCTGCTAAGCAACCTTGGTGAATTGCTGCAGTGCATCTTGTAGATGGTACAGACTGCTGCCACTGGGTGTTGGGTAATAAAGCATAGAGTCATAGAAACCCTACAGTGTAAGAGGAGGCCATTCGGCCCATCAAACCTGCAGCAACAACAATCCCACCCCCATCTCTGTAACCCCACACATTTATCCTGTTAATCCCTCTAACCCTGAGGTTCTAAGGGGCAATGTAGCATGGCCAATCCACCTAACCTACACACCTTTGGGAAACCCGGAAGAAACCCACGCAGACGCCGGTGGGGGGGGAGAGCGTGTAGACTCCCCATTTGCAAGCTGGGTATCGAACCCCGTTCCCTGGCGTTGAGAGACAGCAGTGCTAACCCCTGTGCTGCCCTCCTGCCTGCTTTGTCCTGGATTGTGTCGAGCTTCTTGAGTGTTGCTGGGTGGTGTCACCTGATTCCAACAGGATAGAAATAGTCACATTTTAGAATTAAATAGAAACCATACAAAGAATTCATAGAAACCCTACACTGCAGAACGAGGCCTTTCAGCCCATCGAGTCTGCGCTGACCACAATCCCACCCGTGCCCTACCTCCATAACTCTACAAATTTACCCGTTAATTCCTCTAACGTACATGTCTCAGGACACTAAGGGACAATTTAGCATGGCCAATCAACCTAACCCGCACACCTTTTAGGAAACTGGAGCACCCAGAGGAAACCCACACAGACACGAGGAGAATGTGCAAACTCTGCACAGCCAGTGACCCGAGCCGGGAATCAAACCCAGGACCCTGGAAGTGTGAAACAGCAGTGCTAACCACTGTGCTACTGTGCCGCCCACAAATAAGAGGAGCTTCGCTACTTTCTTGTTACTCTCTGCGTGGCTTTCGAAGTGATTTTCCAATCAGGAATGAGTGCAGTGGGGGGAACAGATCAATCAAATAATATCATGCCTGATGGGGTGACACAGAGGTTAGTGCCACTGTCTCTCCAAGTACGGCCCGATAATTTGTGGGAGTTGGGAGGGTGGAGAGGGCGGAATTCTCCATCCGCACGCCTCCCCACCCAAGACTGGAAACTCCTCCCTGAGCTCAAAGCTAAATGGCAATCCCCATTTTCCATCTCACCCGCTGTACGGTTCTCCGGGGAAACGGGAGAATTTCAGGTCCTGGTTTTCACATCTGAGTAACAGCAATGATGAGGGTCATAGCGGAGAAGTCCACGTCACAGACTGCGGCCCTCTCTGCACAGCTGGATACAGATGCTGTATCGCAACGGGCAGTCAGGAGAATGAGTAACATTGAGGGGGCAAGCATCATTGAGCCGAAGGACCTGTTTCCCGTGCTGTATTGTACTTAAGCAGAGAAGTTGTTCTGAACAGACTTCCCAACCGCGCTGCTATAATCACAGAAGTGTCCTCCTCAAAAAATACAGGCATTAACATCACAGCGAGGTCTTCCCGTTTGTAACCAAAATCCACAGAGTTTTCAGCCGTCGACCATGACAGTGATTAAGCCCTGTGTTGTCTTAAAGTTTATTTATTAGCGTCACAAGGAAGTTTACATGAATGAAGTTACTGTGAAACCTACCGCCCTCCAAGTCGCCAAACTCTGGCACCTGTACGCTGAGGGAGAATGGCCAACTCACACATCTTGCGGACCGTGGGAGAAAACCGGAGCACCCAGAGAAAATCCAAGCAGACACGGGGGGAACATGCAGGCTCGGCACAGACAGTGACCCGAGCCTGGAATCGAACCCAGGCCCCGTGAGGCAGCGGTGCTAACCACTGTGCCGCCCGCTTCTGAACTTGGTGAGGGATTCGGCGATAAAAGGCACAGAAAGTGCTGGAAAATCTCCACAGGTTTGACAGCCTCTGTGAGGAGAGAAGCAGCTTTACAGGCCAGAGTTTTCCAGACTCGCAGTCCTGCCAGTTGTACGCGCCTAACTATTATTGAGCCCCACGTACTGCCATCCTGATTTTGCCCAGGCTTCCATAGGAACCTTCAGTTATCCAGGAAAACCTGTCGAATTTAAACACCAGTTTAAATTTGTCTGGAAGACATTTTCATTCAATATTTAGCTTATGAAGAGAGACTGGGTCTGCAATCGTTAGAGTTTAGAAGGCTGAGGGGAAATCTTATAGAGACTTACAAGATAATGAAGGTGCCAGACAGGGTAGAACATAGAACATAGAACATGTTAGAGGTAGAAGTAGAGAGATTCTTCCCGCTTAGAAAGGATAGCAGAACTAGAGGGCACAGCCTCAAAATAGAGGGGGGGGTGTCAATTTAGAACAGAGTTCTTCACTCAAAGGGTGGTGAGTCTCTGGAATTCTCTGCCCATTGAAGTGGTGGAGGCTACCTCATTGAATATACTGAAGTCCCGGGTAGATAGGTTTCTGATAGACAAGAGAATTAAGGGTTATGGGGAGAAAGCGGGAAAGTGGAACTGATCCACTTCAGATCAGCCATGATCTTATTGAATGGCGGAGCAAGCTCAAGGGGCTGGATGGCCGACTCCTGCTCCTATTTCTTATCCCACACACTAACCAGTCCCAGGAGTGGCTTACACCAGAAATGTCAAGCCACCAACAGAAGCCAGCTGCTCAAATCCCACACACACACACGCCCAAACCCACACACGTCTCAGTGTTTCAGCTTCCTCTCAGTACGTTATTTGGGAAGCTGACACATGATTCATTGTGAAAAGCCAGGGACAGTTCAATGAATACATCCCCACAGAACGAGCTGGCTCCAAACAAAAGCTAGACTGTCATCTTGTATTCCAACCCCCATCATCTTTCCAAGGTTATATGGAAATAGCATGCGAAATTCAGAGAACTAGAAAGAAGGTCATGTTCTACAGTCTGATACACTTCCGCGTTCAACGATCTGTGAGAAAAGATGGGAAGCAAAGTTCAACGTGATGACAGCTGTGTAAACTCGACCAGATTTGCAGTCCTTCCCAGTTGGAGATGGAGGATTAATACTCCACAATTGGCTGGCTCACCTAAATAGCCCTTTAAAGATCTACAAATAAATAGCGGCCCTATTAATAAAACCGCTTTTCAAGCTATCTCCAATCTCGGTGTTACAAAAAAAAACTGCTGCCTTGGGTCAATTTTCCAATAAATGTGTTAAAAGTTCCTGTCCAAATACGACTTCTGCAATCGCCACACTTCTGAGTCTTTGGCCGACATTATATTTGCCTTGCCAAGTATCTGGGTTTTGGTTTCAGAATGAGAACTGCCTACATTCAAACTTTAAAGAGCGTCTTAAAGAAGGAAGGGTGAAGGGGTTTATAGAGGGGCCTCGTGGTGTTAGAGCCCAGGGAGCTGAAAGCAGGACTGCCAATGCTTAGAAGTATAACAGCGGCTCCCTGACAAAGAATAGAGAACAACACAGCACGGGAAACAGGCCCTTCAGCCCAACAAGCCTGCACTGCCATTTTAACATTGTGAGTACCCTCTTCTAACATAAGAAATAGGAGCAGGAGTTGGCCATCCAGCCCCTCGAGCCTGCCGCGCCATTCAATAAGATCATGGCTGATCTGTAGCGGTTCAGTTCCACTTTCCCGCTTTCTCCCCATAACCCTTAATTCCCTTGTCTATCGGAAACCCGTGACTTAAATATATTCAGCAAGGTAGCCTCCACCACTTCAATGGGCAGGGAATTCCAGAGACTCACCACCCTTTTGAGTGAAGAAGTTCCTCCTCAACTCTGTTGTAAACTGCCCCCACCCCCCACTTATTTTGAGGCTGTGCCCTCTAGTTCTGGGTTCCTTTCTAAGTAGAAAGGATCTCTCTACCTCTACCCTATCCATCCACTTCATTACCTTTTATGTCTCTATAAGATTCCTCCCTCAGCCTTCTAAACTCCAAGTACAGACTCTATCTATTCAATCTCTCTTCATAAGCTAACCCCCTCATCTCCAATATCAGCCAAGTGAACCTTCTCTGCACTCTCTCCAAGGCCAATATATCCTTCTGCAAATGCGGTGACCAAACCTGCACCCAATACTCCAGTTGCAGCCTCACCAGTGCCCTGTACAGTTGCAGCAAGACCTCCCTGCTTTTATATTCTATCCCCCTCGCTATAAAGACTAACACCCCATTCGCCTTCTTGATTACCTGCTGCACCTGCAGACTGGCTTTTTGCGATTCGTGCACAAGGACCCCCAGGTCCCCCTGCACCATCGCATGCTGCAGCTTTCAATAATAATCTTTAAATAATAATCCCTCCTATTATTATTTCTACCAAAGGGTAGATTCTACCTATGACCTTTGTCTATGCCTATTGGGGAAGATTGAGGGACCACTAATTTAGAGGCAATTTGTTAACACCAAAACAAGCATCGCCTGTTGGTCATGGAAACCCGGTTCTGTGAAGAAAGTAGCAGCTCAATTGCCATTTCGGTTTAGAAGAGGTAGAGAGGTACAATAGGACCTGATGTAACTCTGTGGACCAAGAACTCAGGAGAAACGATCCATCAGTAAGGAACACAATGGTGGAGGGTGGAGGCCCCAGTCTAGTATCAGGTCAAGTGATTTTTCCGGCTCGCTGTTGCTCCTCCCGGGGCCTCAAAAGTAGTTCCAACACTTACCCGCAGCAGAAGCTGATCTGTCCCATCACCAATGGGACTTTTTTGCATCCCGTATGTCACAAATTCTGACTCGTTCCAACCTGAAACAGCAATTGAGCTGCTATTTCCATCACAGACCAGGTTTCCACAATCAACCGATTGAATCAGGCAACACTTTGGACACCTATTAGGAGGCCCCTTCCAAAAATGGCGGCGACTCCATCGCCAACAATAATGGGACCTACACAATTTTGTCTTTTTTTATTTATTCATGGGACACGGGCGTCGCTGGCTGGCCAGGATTTATTGTCCACTCCTACTTTTGTCCACTCCTTGTATTTGTATTTATTGTCCACTCCTACTCGACTCGGCATATGGAGTCTTGGCTTTTATTGGTAGGGGGATTGAATTTCGGAGCCACAACGTCATGTTGCAACTGTACAAAACTCTAGTGCGGCCGCACTTGGAGTATTGTGTGCAGTTCTGGTCCCCACATTATAAGAAAGATGTGGAGGCATTGGAGAGGGTACAGAGGAGGTTTACCAGGATGTTGCCTGGTATGGAGGGCAGGTCTTATGAAGAGAGGCTGAGGGATTTGAGGTTGTTTTCGTTAGAAAGGAGGCGGCTAAGAGGGGACCTAATCGAAACATATAAGATGATTAGAGGTTTAGATAGGGTGGACAGTGATAGCCTTTTTCCTAGGATGGAAAAAGCTAGCACGAGGGGACACAGCTTTAAATTAAGGGGTGATAGTTATAGGACGGATATCAGAGGTAGGTTCTTTACCCAAAGGGTGGTTCGGGAGTGGAATGCCCTGCCTGCAGCAGTTGTAGATGCGCCAAGTTTGGTGGCGTTTAAGAGGTTAGTTGATAAGTATATGGAAGAGAAGGGAATGGTTTAGTTTGGAGGGGCATTGCTTTTTATATTGGTCGGCGCAACATCGAAGGCCGAAGGGCCTGTTCTGTGCTGTAATGTTCTATGTTCTATGTTCTACTTTCCCTTGTAGGGCAATTGAGAGTCAACCACATTGCCGTGGAGTCACATGTAGGCCAGACCAGCTAAGGACGGCAGATTTCCTTCCCTAAAAGGCCATTAATGCCCCGTTAACATGAAGGGAAGAGGGTGAAAATTGACCCTGCAGTTTTTTTGCAGATTCTGTCACAAGGTATGGACCCCGATTTACACACACAAATATTTGATGCATCCGTCTTGGGGCAACTCCAGAGGGAACTTTGTCCTGCAAAATAGCCTCAAAACTGCACTACTTCCACCATGATCCGTGGAAGGGAAGGGTCAGGTGATGACTTCTTGTTGGAGCTGGTAGAAGTGGTGGAAGAGGAAGTTGTGATGTGGAAGGCCATGGTGGGAAGCGTACAGGTTGACATACCAACCACAAGGCGGGACCTCGACCGTAGAGAGGGAAGAACATGAGATCTAAAGTGAACGACATGGAACGAATGAGATCTAGGCCCTGTCAACCAAAAGGATGGTGGGCGGGGGGTGAGGGAAGGGAGAGTTAGTGGGGAGGGGGAGAGGACAGAGGAAGACATCTGGTCGCCTTACTACCGGAAGGACGTGGAGACTCTGGAGAGAGTGCAGCGGAGGTTTACCAGGTGCTGCCTGGTATGGAAGGTCTGAGTTATGAGGAGAGATTAGGCAAATTGGGACTGTTTTCATTAGAAAGACGTAGACTTAGAGGAGATCTAATAGAGGTGTACAAGACTATGAAGGGTATAGATAGAGTAAACAGGGTTAAGCTTTTTCCTAGGATGGACTCGAATAGCACGAGGGATCACAAGCTTAGGGTGAGGGGGGTAAGGTATAATTTGGATGCTAGAGGGAGCTTTTCACACAGAGGGTGGTGGGGGTATGGAATGTGCTGCCAAGTAAAGTGGTGGAGGCAGGTACTCTGGAGTTATTTAAGAAATACTTAGATGGGCACATGAACAGAATGGGAATGGAGGGGTATAGAAAACTGATTTAAAATAGGGATCATGAGCCTTGGGAGTCCCTGGGAAGTGTGTAAATAGATGATGATATTGATGTACTTGTTTTTATCCTACAGATGCTTTGATCCACCTTGTTGTCTAACAAGGGGCATACACGCGATGGGTCGTGAGAGGACTGCTCTTGGATCTTTTTTTCGAGAGTATCAAGAACAAAGAACAAAGAACAAAACAGCACGGGAAACAGGCCCTTTGGCCCAACGAGCCTGCGCCGCCACCCCAATGTTCCCATCTCTACCCGTGATCCCTGTCTATGTTTATAGATCTATGGATTAAAAACCAAATTTGAGACAATTTAGGGAGAATTTGTTTTGCCAATTAACCTAAGAGCACATCTTTGGGATGTGGGAAGAAACCGGAGCACCCGGAGAAAACCCACGCAAGCACGGGGAGAATGCGCAAACTCCCACAGACACAGGCCCAAATCCATGTATCTGCACAGCACAGCGATAGTCACTGAGCTGTCGTGTTGCCCATCAAATGGTCCAGGTCAAGCGTACACTAACGACGTGAAGCATTAGGATACTCTCGAAAAAAATCCAAGAGCAGCCCTCTCACGACCCATTGCATGTATGCCCCTTGTTAGACAACAAGGTGGACCAAAGCACCTGTAGGATAAAAACAAGTACATCAATATCATCATCTATTTACACACTTCCCAGGGACTCCCAAGGCTCATGATCCCTATTTTAAATCAGTTTTCTATACCCCTCCATTCCCATTCTGTTCATGTGCCCATCTAAGTATTTCTTAAATAACTCCAGAGTACCTGCCTCCACCACTTTACTTGGCAGCGCATTCCATACCCCCAGCACCCTCTGTGTGAAAAAACTCCCTCTAGCATCCAAATTATACCTTACCCCCCTCACCCTAAGCCCGTGACCCCTCGTGCTATTTGAGTCCATCCTAGGAAAAAGCTTAACCCTGTTTACTCTATCAATCCCCTTCAAAATTTTGTACACCTCTATCAGATCTCCTCTAAGTCTACGTCTTTCTAAGGAAAACAGTCCCAATTTGCCTAATCTCTCCTCGTAACTCAGACCTTCCATACCAGGCAGCATCCTGGTAAACCTCCTCTACACTCTCTCCAGAGTCTCCACGTCCTTCCGGTAGTAAGGCGACCAGAACTGGATGCAGTATTTCAAAAGAGGTCTAACCAACGTTTTATACAACTGCAACATTAAAGGCCAGCTCTCGTACTCTATATCCCTTCCTATAAAGGCTAACATACCATATGCTTTCTTCACAACCTTCTCCACTTGCTCTGCCACCTTCAGAGACTTGTTCACCTGCACCACCAGGTCCCTCTGCGTTTCTATACTCTTAATAGGTCTACCCTTTATCATATACCTCCCCCCTACATTCTTTCTCCTGAAATGCATCACTTCACATTTATCAGGATTGAATTCCATCTGCCATCTATCTGCCCAAGCTACCAGCCTATCTATGTCCTGCTGTATTGCCTGACAATGTTCCTCACTATCTGCAAGTCCAGCCATCTTTGTATCGTCTGCAAACTTGCTGATCACTCCACTTATTCCCTCTTCCAAGTCATTTATATATATTACAAATAGAAGAGGTCCCAGTACCGAGCCCTGCAGCACACCACTAGTGACCGACCTCCAGCTAGAAAAACACCCTTCCACTATTACTCTCTGTCTCCTATTACCAAGCCAGTTACTTATCCATCTAGCTATCTGTCTTTGTATCCCATTTGCCTTGACCTTCTCGACTAACCTCCCATGAGGGACTTTGTCAAACGCCTTACTAAAATCCATATAGACAACATCAACGGCTCGCCCTTCGTCCACTGTTTTGTCATCAAAAAATTCTACCAGATTTGTAAGGCACGACCTCCCCTTAACAAATCCATGCTGCGTATCCCTAATCAGATCGCAACGCTCTAAGTGCCTATACATCCTATCTCTAAGAATCCCCTCCAACAGCTTCCCTACCACTGACGTCAAACTCACCGGCCTATAATTTCCAGGGTTATCCCTACTACCCTTTTTAAACAATGTTACAACATTAGCTATTCTCCAGTCCTCTGGGACCTCACCTGTGTCCAAGGAAGAGACAAAGATTTGCGTCAGAGGCCCAGCAATTTCACCTCGCACCTCTCTAAGCAGTCTGGGATAAATGCCATCAGGCCCAGGAGATTTATCAGTTTTAATGCTACCTAGAAGCTCTAACACTTCCTCCCTCGGTATGGATATTTCCCTCAACTGGTCCACAGCTCCCTCAGAGACAGGAGCTGTCAACAAGCCCCTCTCCTTCGTGAATACCGACGCAAAGTATTCATTCAGGATCTCCGCCATTCCCTCGGGCTCTAAGCACAGTTCCCCTCCTCTGTCCCTAAGAGGTCCGATTTTTCCTCTAACCACCCTTTTATTCCTAACATAGGAGTAAAAAGCCTTTGGGTTTTCCTTAATCCTATCGCCAAAAATCATTTCATGCCCCTTTTTGCCCTTCTAACTCCCTGTTTGAGCTCCCTCCTACTCTCTCTATATTCCTTCAATGCTGTCTCGGTTCCCAGCTGCTTCGACCTATCATACGCTTCTCTTTTCTTCCTAACCAAGTCCTCAATATCCCTAGTAATCCACGGCTCTCTAATCCTACCTCTCCCATCTTTCCTCTTGGCCGGCATGTACTTATCTTGCAACATTTTCAGTATTCCCTTGAAAGACTCTCACATGCCTAGCGTGGACTTACCCTCAAACAACTGTTCCCAATCAGTTTCCATGAGTTCCTGCCTAATCCATAGTTAGCCTTCCCCTAATTCAGCACCCTGCCCCTAGGGCAACAAGCATCCTTTTCCATCTGTATTCTAAAGTAGACAGAATTGTGGTCACTGTTAGCCACATGTTCCCCTACTACAACATCAACCACCTGCCCTGGCTCATTACTCAGAACTAAATCCAATGTAGCCCCATCTCTAGTCGGGCTAGCCACATACTGTTCCAACGATCCTTCCAGTACACATTTTACAAATTCCTGCCCATCCAAACCCCCAGCTCTAGGTACTTTCCAATCCACCTCAGGGAGATTAAAATCTCCCACTATAACGACTCTGTTCTTTCTGCACCTATCCAAAATGTCTTTACATATGCCTTCTTCAACTACCCGTGGGCTGTTAGGTGGCCTATAATACACCCCTAGCATAGTAATTGCCCCCTTTCTATTCCTCAACTTCACTCACAGCGACTCCACTCCTAATTCCTCTGTATTGTTCTCCCTCTGCACTGCCGTGATGCTCTCCTTAACTAACAACGCCACTTGACTTCTTCTGGACCTTCCTCTGTCATGCCTGAAACACTTATATCCAGGAATGATCAGTTGCCACTGCTCCCCTTCCTTTAACCACATCTCTGTCACTGCAACTACATCCAAGTTCCTCACAAACATTAAGGCCCTAAGTTCATCCGTTTTTCCGTTACGCTCCTTGCATTGAAACAGACACGCTCCAGACCTCCAAGACCACTCGGAACCTCCTTCTCCCCAGTGCATCTCTTCTTGTCCAATCTTACTCTATCTCCCATCTCGCTCTCTACCGAGCTATTGGTCTCAGCCCCTCCTCCCCTCCATATTAGTTTAAATCCTGCCGAAACACTCCAGCTAACCTCCCAGCTAAGATATTCATAGAACATAGAACATAGAACATTACAGCACAGAACAGGCCCTTCGGCCTTCGATGTTGTGCCGACCAAAATAAAAAGCAATGCCCCTCCTAACTAAACCATTCCCTTCTCTTCCATATACTTATCAATTAACCTCTTAAACGTCACCAAACTTGGCGCATCTACAACAGCTGCAGGCAGGGCATTCCACTCCCTAATCACTCTTTGAGTAAAGAACCTACCTCTGATATCCGTCCTATAACTCATACCCCTTAATTTAAAGCTGTGTCCCCTCGTGCTAGCTTTCTCCATCCTAGGAAAAAGGCTATCACTGTCCACCCTATCTAAACCTCTAATCATCTTATATGCTTCAATAAGGTCCCCTCTTAGCCGCCTCCTTTCTAACGAAAACAACCTCAAATCCTTCAACCTCTCTTCATAGGACCTGCCCTCCATACCAGGCAACATCCTGGTAAACCTCCTCTGTACCCTCTCCAATGCCTCCACATCTTTCTTATAATGTGGGGACCAGAACTGCACACAATACTCCAAGTGCGGCCGCACTAGAGTTTTGTACAGTTGCAACATGATGCTGCGGCTCCTAAATTCAATCCCCCTACCAATAAAAGCTAAGACTCCATATGCCTTCTTAACAACTTTATCCACTTGACTGCCTACTTTCAGGGATCTATTGACACATACACCAAGATCCTTCTGTTCCTCAACACTATTAAGAGCCCTACCATTAGCCCTATACTCTACACATTTATTGTTCCTGCCAAAGTGCATTACCTCACACTTTTCCACATTAAACTCCATTTGCCACCTCTCGGCCCAGCTCTGCAACTTGTCCAAGTCACTCTGTAAACTATAACACCCCTCTTCACTATCTACCACTCCACCGACTTTAGTGTCATCTGCAAATTTACTGATCCATCCTCAATACCCTCATCCAGATCATTTATAAAAATTACAAACAGCAGGGGCCCCAAAACAGACCCCTGAGGTACACCACTTGTCACCGAACTCCACGATGAATATCTCCCATCAACCACCACCCTCTGTCTTCTATCTGCCAGCCAATTCCTAATCCAATTAGCTAAATCACCCTCTATTCCACACATCTGCATTTTCTGTAGAAGTCTTCCATGGGCCACCTTATCAAACGCCTTACTAAAGTCCATATATACTACATCAACCGCCTTACCCCCATCCACCTCTCTGGTCACTTTCTCAAAAAACTCAATGAGGTTAGTAAGGCATGACCTACCCTTCACGAAACCATGCTGACTATCCCCAATCAATTCATTTCTCTCTAAATAACTATAAATCCTATCCCTAATAATTCTCTCCAATACCTTGCCCACAACAGAAGTAAGACTCACTGGCCTAACAGTGAGTATTCACACCCTTTCACACCCAGTATTCACACCCTTCCCATTTAAGTGTTCCCCATCCCTTCTATACAGGTGCTCTTCTTTCACAAAGACCTCCCAGTTATCCACAAATATGAAACCCTCTGCCCTACACCAGTCCTTCAGCCACGCATTCAGCTGTAGGATCTCATTCCTCCTGGCCCCGCTATTACCCGCACTTGGGAAGCAGCCCTGAGATCGCCACCTTCGAGGCCCTGCTCTTCAGCCCACCCCCCCAACTCCCTGAACTACCTTCATATATCCTCCCTGCTCTTCCTTCCTACATCCTTCTCTCCTACGTGAATAATCACATCCTCCTGGGCCCCTTCACCCTTCAAAATGCCCTCTACCCTGTCCGACACATCTTGCACCCTGCTCCAGGGAGACAAACTACCATCCTGGAGTCCCGCCTTGGACCACAGAAGCGTCTATCAATTCCTTTAACCCTCCCATCCCCCACCACTATTCCCTTCTAGCCCCTTTCCTCCCCTTTGAGGTACTCTGGTCCTCGTGCCTTGCCTTTTTTAACCCTCCACCCTCAATATTTTGGGGGACTGCCACTGGGGAAGTCTTTGGACTGTCTCCCCTCTCCTGTTTCCCCTTCCTTACAGTAATCCACCTGGAAGGGTCAGGTTCCCCCCCCTTAGGCTCCGGGTCTGCCACCCTACTCTGCCTCCCTTCCACGATTGCCTCGTTCTCCCTGACTAAAAATGCATCTTCCAACTGGCGCTCTAGTTGCTTGACCCGAGCCCTCAGACGCTGCAGCTCCAAACACTTGACGCATACGTGAACTTTCAGGAGAGGTCTCGCCTCCAGGAGCTCGCACATGTGACACCGTATACAGGTGAGGTGTCTTCCCTTAATCCCTGCCATTGTCTTGGACACCTTTGGAGGTGTGAATTCCAAAGGAAAACCAGTAGCTCACTGTGCCTAAGCCTGCTCTCGCCCAAGCCCCACGAGCCAAAGCCCTTATATCTCACTCTGCTTCCCTACTCATTCCCCTGCCCGCTCCCGACACTGCCCGCTGTCTACTGCCACTTTCTTTTTATACTCCCCGGTGCCCTTCCCAGCTAGCCCTAGGACTAACTACAGCAGCAAAAAGCACTCAAAAAGAGAGAGAGGAACAAAAAAGCAAATTGAAAAAAATCACACTCAGCCACCAGCACTTCCAGTCACTCTGTCCCAGAGAACAATCCTGTGCTTCACGTCGTTAGTGTACGCTTGTCCTGGACCATTTGATGGGCAACACGACAGCTCAGTGACTATCGCTGTGCTGTGCAGATACATGGATTTGGGCCTGTGTCTGTGGGAGTTTGCGCATTCTCCCCGTGCTTGCGCGGGTTTTCTCCGGGAGCTCCGGTTTCCTCCCACATCCCAGAGATGTGCTCTTAGGCTAATTGGCAAAACAAATTCTCCCTAAATTGTCTCAAATTTGGTTTTTAATCCATAGATTTATAAAAATAGACAGGGATCACGGGTAGAGGTGGGAACATCGGGGTGGCGGTGCGGGCTCATTGGGCCGAAGGGCCTGTTTCCCGTGCTGTTTTGCTCTTTGTTCTTTGTAATACATTATGTTCAATTGCAACAAGATCTGGACAATATCCAGGCTTGCGCTGACAAGTAGTAAATAACATTCGCGCAACAAAAATGCCAGACAATAACCATCACCAATAAGAGACACTCTAACCACTATCTATTGATATTCAACCATCACTGAATCCTCCACTGTCAACATCCTTGGGGTTACCATTGACCAGAGACTCACCTGGGCTCACCACGTAAACACAGTGGCTACAAGAGCAGATCAGAGGTTGGGAACCCTAACCCTAACTCACTCCCCAAAGCTTATCCAATTCTCTCACTTCAGATCTCATATTCTTCCCTCCTTCCTAGAACTAGCACAAGTCAGGAGTGTGATGGAATACTTGCCTGGATGGGTGCAGCTCCAAGAACGCTCAAGAATCTCAGGACAAAGCAGCTCTGCTTAATTGGCAGCACATCCACAAACATTCACTCCCTCCACCAGCAACGCTCAGTAGCAGCAGTGTGTACTATCTACAAAGCGCACTGCAGCAATTCACCAAAGATCCAACAGCACCTTCCAAACCCATGAACACTTCCATCTAGAAGGGCAAGGGCAGCAGATACATGGGAACACCACTGCCTGCAATTTCCCCTCCAAGCCATCCTGACTTGGAAATATAGCCATGATATGCCTTCACTACACACAACAGCGCAGAGTCGCTGAGCAGAGACTGATAGCCAAGTTCCGCACACATGAGGACGGTTTTAACAGGGATCTTGGGTTCATGTCACACTATTTGTAACCCCCATGACTTGCCTGGGCTTGCAAATTCTCACTAACTCTCCTGTTTAAAGACAACACACATCTCTTTAACCTGTGCTTAATGCTATCTTCACTCACATTGTCTGCATTGACTTGAATAGCAGGTTGGCTGTAAAGAATCGCATTCTAATCAGTATTTTGTAAACTGTGTGTGAATTTATATGGCCTTCTCTGATCAGAACTTTCCACACATCTGATGAAGAAACAGCATTTCCGAAAGCTTGTGTGTTTACTGGTTGGACTTTAACCTGGTGTTGTGAGACTTCTTACTTGGAAATATAGTTCCATTCCTTCGCAGTCGTAGGGTCAAATTCCTGGAATTCTCTCCCTAATGGGTCAACCCACAGCAATGCGGACTTCAGCAATACAAGAAGGCAGGTCACCTTCTGAAGGGTATCTAGAGATGGGCAATAAATACTAGGTAGCTATGTCCCACAAATGAATTTTAAAAAAGCTCGGGTGTGGAAGATGGCATCATCAAAATGGGTACGACAGAGAGAGAAAAAAAACTAGAGAGATGCAGGAGGAAGAAGAAAATGAGAAAATGTAGTAGGAGAGATTATTTTCCAAGGGCACAGCCTCGGAATAAAGGGACAAGCCTTTATAAATAAGATAAAGAGGAACTTCTTCAGTGAGAGGGCGAGGTGAATCTGTGGAATTCATTGCCACAGAGGAAGCCAGATCATTGAGTGTATTTAAGACAGAGAGAGATAGGGTCTTGATTGGTAAAGGGATCAAGGGTTACAAGCAAAAGTTGGGAGAATGGGATAGAAAGACCTATCAGCTATGATTGAGTGGTGAGGCAGATTCAATGGGCTGAATGGCCTAATTCTGTTCCTTTTTTTGTGGCCAAAGAGAGATATTGATCAATAGTTGCTACCCATAAATAGAGATAGGGAAGTGGACTGGGGGAAGTGTTGTAGAAGTGTCATGTGAAGGTGAGGGAAGGGTAGAAGCACAGTTGTTGATTTTATGTAGGATAAAAGGGGGGGAAAAAACCGATGTACCCAAAAAACAGAGGCAGGAAGTGGGCTTGAGTGGGGCAGGAATCTGTCTCTACAGTATAAGATAATGAAGGGGATGGTTAGGGTAGAGGTTGAGAGACTCTTCCTGCCTAGCAAAGATAGCAGGACTTGAGGGTACAGCCTCAAGATTAGGGGGGATCAGAGTTGTGGAGGAGTTTCTTCAAGCAAAGGGTACTGAATCTTTGGAATTCTCTGCCTGATGAGGTGGTGGAAGCTTCCTCGCTGAATGTGTTCAAGTCAAGAGTGGATAGGTTTTTGATTGACAAGGGAATTAAGGGTTATGGGAAGAAAGCAGGAAAGTGGTTCTGATCCACTTCAGATCAGCCATGACCTTATTGAATGGTGGGGCAGGCTCGAGGGGCTGGATGGCCGACTCCTGCTCCTATTTCTTATGTTCTTATGTTTTCTTATGAGCAAGGAAGCCTGAAGCAAAAGAACCATTACACCAACGTTCTTATAGCATTGCTCGCTTACAGCACACCGCAGAGTGTACTGAGATTGAAAGTTGGTGGGTAGTAAGCTATGTCTGAATGCGCAGGCAGTTCAGGCTTTTGCACTCTCTGTTTCACTCTAGTTAGGCATATATTCCACCTGTAACTACATCTGTGGCTTTCTACACGCTGCAGTCTCCAGTTCCCTGGCCTTAACCAGTTCCTTTATTTATAGCAGGTGCTGAAACTTCCTCTACGCCCCATCAGGAAGGTCTGACAACTCTCCACCACTTCCTCATTCTCCCTCTTAGCCTTCTAAACTCCAAAGAGTACAAGCCTAGCCTATTCGGTCTCTCCTCATAATCCAACACCCTCATCTCTGGTATCAGCCTGGTAAACCTTCTCTACACCCCCTCCAAGGCCAATATATCCCTCCTCAAATGCAGCGACCAAAACTGCACACATTACTCCAGCTGCGGCCTCACCAGCACCCTATACAGCTGCAACAGAACCACCCTATTTTTATATTCTATCCCCCTCGCTATAAAGGCCAACGTTGCATTCGCCTTCTTAATCACCTGCTGCACCTGCATACTGTGTTTTTGTGATTTGTGCACAAGGACCCCCAGGTCCCTCTGCACCGTCGCATGCTGCAGCTTTTCTCCATTTAAGTAATAATCCTTCCTACCATTATTCCTACCACAGTGGATAACCTCACACTTGCTAACATCTGCCAGGTCCTTGCCCACTCACTCAACCTATCCAGATCCCTCTGCAGGCTTTCCACACCTTCTACACAATTTGCTTTTCCACTCCTCATCTTTGTGTTATCAGCAAATTTCGTCACTCTGCACTCAGCCCCTTCCTCCAGATCATCTATGTAAATGGTAAATAGTTGAGGCCCCAGCACCGAACCCTGGGGCACTCCACTAGTCACCAGCTGCCAATCAGAATAGCACCCATTAATACCTACTCTCTGCTTCCCATTAGACAACCAATCCTCTATCCAGTCTAACACCCTACCCCGACTCCCTGCACCTTAACCTTCTGCAGCAATCTTTTGTGAGGCACCTTATCAAACGCCTTTTGGAAATCCAAAAACACCACATCCACTGGTTCCCCTCTATCTACCGCACTAGTCACTTCCTCATAGAACTCCAATAAATTCGTCAATAAATACGACTTCCCCTTAACGAATCCGTGCTGCGTCTGCCTGATCAAACCGTTCGTATCCAGGTGCCTCGTTATTCCTGCTTTGACGACAGATTCAAGCGTTTTTCTGACTACAGACGTTAAACTAACCGGTCTATAATTCCCTGCCTTCTCTCTGTTACCTTTTTTAAGCAGCGGCGTAACATTAGCCGTTTTCCAATCTTCCGGCACTTTCCCGGAGTCCAGTGAATTCTGAAAGATAATTACCAGGGCATCCGCTATTACCTCTGCCATTTCCTTAAGGACCCTGGGAGATGCATTCCATCTGGTCCCGGGGACTTATCTGCCCTCAGCCCCATTAGCCTATCAAGCACCACCTCTCTAGTGACTATAATCTCATCAAGGACCTCATCACCTACCACCCTTCTGTCCTTAATTTCGGGCAAGCTATTTACATCCTCCTCCGTAAAGACCAACACAAAAAACTTATTCAAGGTCTCCGCCATATCCCTATCATCCACCATTAAACCACCCCTCTCATCCTGCAAGGGTCCTACACTAACTCTGGCCATCCTCCTATTCTTTATATATTTATAATTTCGAGCTAGTTTAGCCTCGTATTCCATCTTTCCTTTATTAATCACCTTTTTAGTCACTCTTTGCTGTTGCTTGAAATCCTCCAATCCTCCGATCGCCCTCTATTTTTAGCCGTTCTGAACGCCACCACTTACAAACATTCTTCTGGGTTTCCCGTCTGTGAACCAGTCAGAAATGCAACTCACATTCAGCACGGCTGCCTAAGCTACTCAGTATTTCTGACATTTCCTGTTCGCTTTTTGTCTATTCCATAGGATTACGTTGAAATATACAGTCAATCCACGTGATGCTCTCCTCATTCTTCTTTTTACCAGCACCTCTACTTTCTCAGAAGACTAAGGAAATTTGGCATGTCTGCTACGACTCTCACCAACTTTTACAGATGCCCCGTAGAAAGCTTTCTTTCTGGTTGTATCACAGCTTGGTACGCGCTCCTGCTCTGCCGCAAGGAACTACAAAAGGTCATGAATGTAGCCCAATCCATCACGCAAACCAGCCTCCCATCCATTGACTGTATCTACCCTTCCCACTGCCTCGGCAAAGCAGCCAGCATAATTAAGGACCCCACGCACCCAGGACATTCTCTCTTTGTCTGTCAGGAAAAAGATACAAAATTCCGAGGTCACGTACCAACCAACCCAAGGACAGCTTCTTCCCTGCTGCTGTCAGACTTCTGAGTGGACCTACCTCATATTAAGCTGCTCTTTCTCTACACCCTAGCTGTGACTCTAATACTACATTCTGCACTGTCTGCTTTCCTTCTCTATGAACGGTGTGCTTTGCCCTACAGCACGCAAGAAGCAATACTTTTCACTGTAATGCATGTGCCAATAGCAAATCAAATTAAAACATGTAAAGTAGGATATCAGCTCCTCAAGCCTGCTATATTGATAAAAGATAAATACTGCAGATGCTGGAACACAAACGGAAAATGCTGGAAAATCCCAATCGGTCCCACAGCATCTATGAGAGAACAGAACCAGCGTTTTGATTCTTGCTCCACAGATGCTGTCAGACCTGCTGAGATTTTCCAGCATTTCTTCTTTCTGTTCCACCATTTAATGGAATCTGTTTGTGTTTCGAATTCCACAATCCCAGATACACTGATCATCTTTGGGTAACAGGAATCTATCCACCTCCACCTTAATAATGTGGCCAAACAGGGGCCACCAAAGATGGTGATTGCAAAACATGATGGGATAGGATGGCCAAGTGTGCATAGGGACTGAGACAAGTGGGCCGCAGCCTTAGAAATCAGGGATGCACTGGAAATGGGTCATTCCCAAGGCAATGGAGACTCTCTGGTCAAACAGCAGTCTAAGGGGCCTTGACACCTTATTTGGGAGGGAGATATGTGACTTACATCTCTCTAGCTTCCACAGGCATAGCTGCTTGGTACACACCGGTGTGGTAGCACCCGATTGAACTCCATCAATCAGGGATGATCGATCTCTGATCGATGAATTGATAATGATTGAGGACCTGCCCTAAAGGGAGCCAAATAATCCAAGGGTAAAAATGCAACGCAACAATCTACCAGAGCCGCAGGTGGATCTAGGGACCAACCACAGTGAAGGATGACCTTGGACTATCATTGCCCCACAGTGCCAGAGAGACGGGTTCACTTCTGGCTACGGTCATTGTCTGGATGCCGATTGCACATTCTCCCCGTGTCTGCGTGGGTTTCCTCCGAAGGCTCCGATTTCTTCCCGCAGTCCAAAGATGTGCGAGTTAGATGGATTGGCTGTGCCCTGGGTGTCAGAGGGATTAGAAGGGCAAATACATGGTGACAAGGGGATTGTGGTCAGTGCAGACTCAATGGGCCGAATAGCCTCCTTCTGCATTGTAGTATTCTATGACCCTGAAGAAAAGTTATTGGAACTTTCCCAATGATGGTGGCCCACTGTAGTTCTCTCTCATTCCTTCAGCGAGGTACATGCTTGCTAACTTCTAGTTATTTGGGACAAACCTAGGATTGAGGGAATTGTGGAAAATCATAATGAGCGTACCCAGTATCTCTGTAATGTCCCAAAATCCTAGAAAATAGAGGTGGCATGGTGACACAGTGGTTAACACTGCTCCCTCACAAAGCCAGGGACCCAGGTTCGATTCCAAGCTTGGGTGTACTGTCTGTGTGGAGTTTACACATTCTCCCCATGTCTGCGTGTGTTTCCTCGGGGTGCTCCAGTTTCGTCCCGCAGTCTGAAAGACGTGTTGGTTAGGTGTGTTGGCCATACTAAATTCTCCCTCAATGTACCTGAACAGGCATTGGAGTGTGGGGACTAGGAGATTTGCACAGTAAATACATTGCAGTGTTAATGTAACCTACTTGTGCTGGTAATAATTAAACTTTAAATCCTCGAATGGAGGCAATCAGGATCCCTGGGGATTATCAGCTTTTAGGCTTCCCCAGTATTTTGTAGAACCCCTACAGTGCTGAAGGAGGCCATTTGGCCCATTGGGTCTGCGCCAACCCATCCTGCCCTATTCCCGAAACCCCACATTTTTACCTCACTAATCCCTGTACACATTCAGGGACATTAATTTGCCTTGGCCAATCAATTGAACTCTTCCCCATATAAATTTTAAAAACAAACTGCAACAATCCAACACCATGTTGCAGGTGTAGAGAACGTTGGTTAGGCCTCATCTGGAGTACTGCGTCCAGTTCTGGTCACCGTACTACAGGAAGGATGTAGAGGCCCTGGAGAGAGTGCAGAGGAGATTTACCAGGATGCTGCCTGGTATGGAAGGGCTGTCTTACGAGGAAAGATTGAAAACACTGGGGTTGTTTTCCCTTGAAAGACGTCGGCTGAGAGGGGATCTTTTAGAGGTATATAAGATTATGAGGGGTATAGATAGAGTAAATGGTGGTAAGCTTTTTCCACCATTAGAAATGGATAGAACGAGGGGTCACGGGCTCAGGGTGAGGGGGGCTATGTATAAGACGAATATTAGAGGCCAGTTTTTCACACAAAGGGTAGTGGGGGTGTGGAATGCACTACTGAGTAAGGTGGTGGGAGCAGGCACGCTAGGGTTGTTTAAGGGTCTCTTGGACAGCCACATGAGCGGTCTGCAGATAGAGGGATATAGCAGGACTGTTTGAATATCGGGAGGACCAAATAGTAGTAGACTATCTTTTAGTTTCATCTCGGGAATGTCTTAGTTTTTTTTAGCATGTTTAATTACGTCTTATTTGTTTCCGCAGGCATTTCGGTCCACCTTGTTGACCAACAAGGGGTATGCATGCGGCATGTCGTGCGAGAGCTGTTCTTGGATGTTGCTTCAGGAGTTGCCTAGTGCTTCACGTCGTCAGTGTATGCTTAAACTGGACCGTCTGATGGGCAACATGACAGCTCAGAGACTATCGCTGTTGCTGTGCTGACACATGGATTTAGGCCTGTGTCTGCGGGAGTTTGCGCGTTCTCCCCGTGGTTGCGTGGGTTTCCTCCGGGTGCTCCGGTTTCCTCCCACATCCCAAAAATGTGCTCTTAGGCTGATTGGGTAACAAATTGTCCCTATATTGGTCTCTATGTGGGAATCTTCAACAATAGGCATAGCCTAAAGACAAGGATATGTCATTAGGACGTTGGGACGGCGGCATGGGCTCGTTGGGCCAAAGGGCCTGTTTCCCATGCTGTGTTGCTCTTTGTTCTTTGCTTGTCCTTTGTACCAGTTTCTGGCACTTATTTTGCAGTTCCACCCCAGCTGCGGACCCAGAAGACAGTCGGTTAAAATAACAGCAGCATCACACTTATGAGTAGAACTGTCTTGTGGAAAATTTTGTCCTTGCAAACTCTCACCCACAGCTTTGAGGGTGGGAAAATGAAGTCCACTGTTGCGACTGGGATAACACATAAAGACACAGGAAGCTACATTCTGAGACAAACAAACTCGAGCATTGAGCTAATCTGGTGGTTGTAGAAGATCCCACACAAGATGGAAGTCATAAAAGACTTTATTGTTCATTATAAAGCAATTGTCTAAAAATGGCCAACCCATATTACAGTGGGGAGTGGGGAAGGGAGGTTAGTGTTCAGCTGAGGGTTAGGTGGGAATGGCCAGAAAATCCCAATAAGAAGTCTCACAACACCAGGTTAAAGTCCAACAGGTTTATTTGAAAGCAAACACCACCAGCTTTCGGAGTGCTGCCCCTTCGTTAGGTGAGGGGGGAGTTCTGTTCACAAACAGGGCATATAAAAACACCAACTCAATTTACAAAACAATGGTTGGAATGCGAGAATTTACTGGTCATCAAGTACAGACAATATGAGTGAGAGAGCATTAAGCACAGGTTGAAGAGATGTGTATTGTCTCCAGAAAGGACAGTGAGTGAGGTTTGCAAGCGTGAGGGTCACAGATAGTGTAACATGAACCCAAGATCCCGGGTGAGGCTATCCTCGTGTGTGTGGAACTTGGCTATCAGTCTCTGCTCAGCAATTCTGCGCTGTTGTGTGTCGTGAAGGCCACCTTGGGGAATGCTTACCTGAAGATCAGAGACCGAATACTCATGACCATGGGACTGTTCATCAACAGGAGGAGAACAATCTTGCCTGGTAATTGCCGAGCAGTGTTCATTCATTGTAGCATCAGATGAATGAATCTGAATGAATATGTCCTGTTTGTGAACAGGAATCCCACTCACCTGACGAAGGAGCAGTGCTCCAAAAGCTAGTGGCGTTTGTTACCAAATAAACCTGTTGGACTTTAACCTGGTGTTGTGAGACTCCTTACTATGTTTACCCCAGTCCAAAGCCAGTATCTCTGCATTGGAAAATCCCACTCAAAGTTTTATCTTTTCAAAGAACAACAAAGAACAAAAGAGCACAGGAGACAGGCCCTTCGGCCCAACGAGCCCACGCCGCCACCTCAGTGTTCCCACCTCTACCCGTGATCCCTGTCTATGTTTATAGATCTGTGGATTAAAAACCAAATTTGAGACAATTTAGGGAGAATTTGTTTTGCCAATTAGCCTAAGAGCACATCTTTGGGATGTGGGAGGAAACCGGAGCACCCGGAGAAAACCCACGCAAGCACGGGGAGAATGCGCAAACTCCCACAGACACAGGCCCAAATCCATGTATCTGTACAGCACAGCGATAGTCACTGAGCTGTCGTGTTGCCCATCAAATGGTCCAGGTCAAGCGTACACTAACGACGTGAAGCACTGGGATACTCTCAAAATCCAAGAGCAGCCCTCTCACGACCCATCGCGTGTATGCCCCTTGTTAGACAACAAGGTGGACCAAAGCACCTGTAGGATAAAAACAAGTACATCAATATCATTGTCTATTTACACACTTCCCAGTTGCTCCCAATGCTCATGATCCCTATTTTAAATCAGGTTTCTATACCCCTCCATTCCCATTCTGTTCATGTGCCCATCTAAGTATTTCTTAAATAACTCCAGAGTGCCTGCCTCCAACACTTTACTTGGCAGCACATTCCATACCCCACCACCCTCTGTGTGAAGAAACTCCCTCTAACATCCAAATTATACCTTAGCCCCCTCACCCTAAGCCTGTGACCCCTCGTGCTATTCGAGTCCATCCTAGGAAAAAGCTTAACCCTGTTTACACCATCTATACCCCTCATAATCTTGTACACCTCTACTAGATGTCCTCTAAGTCTACGTCTTTCTAAGGAAAACAGCCCCAATTTGCCTAACCTCTCCTCGTAACTCAGACCTTCCATACCAAGCAGCATCCTGGTAAACCTCCTCTGCACTCTCTCCAGAGTCTCCAAGTCCTTCCAGTGGTAAGACGACCATCGGGAGGAGCAGTTGGGAAAGCACAGACAGACCATCAGCCATGATCATATTGAACGGTAGGATAGGCTCAAGGGGCCTGCTCCTGTTTCTTATGGTTTCAGAAGGAGGCTATCCACCATCTTTCCCAAAGCAATTAGGAACTTATGGGGCATGGGCATTGCTGAACTGGGCCAGCTTTTTTCTTATTGCCCAATCCTAATTGCCCTTTATCCGACCGGTTTGCTGGACCATTTCAGGGGGTAGACATATTGTTGTTGGTTTGAAGTCACATTTCCATCCTGTGGTCCCATCGGCCGCCATCTTGGATGTGAATGGACTTGGGACCTCATCGCGCAGGCAGACGTTGGGTGGAATATTCCAGAGGAGATGTCTGGGATTAAGTTTTTCACTCAGAGGGTGGTGGCTGAGTGGAATCAGCTGCTGGCAGTGGTGGATGGAGGCAAATTCAATTGGGTCTTTTAAGAGATTTCTGGATAAGTACATGGGACTTAATAGGATTGAAGATTATAGGTAAGCATAGTAAGTGGGGATATCACTGACGCAATTGTGGGCCGAAGGGCCTGTTTGTGCTGTAGCCGTGTTGCCTCTGTAAGCAAGGCTGAAGAATTTGGAGCTCAGCCAATTCCCCGTTCACTGCAGAGGGACTGGAGAATCTCGCTAGCGTTAACCGCTGGAATCTTCCAGGCATTGACAGAACAGAAAACATGTTATTCAAATGAGGGACATCCACAGCTTAGAGGACCCACCTTTGATTATTTATTAACCCAGCAATCCACTCAACACTAGCTGGTCTTGCGCAGTGCAGTGAAGTAGCAGCTCTGTCGTATGAGGAGAGATTAAGTTGATTAAGATTATATCCGATGGAGCTTAGAGGGGATCTCATAGAAGCTTATAAAATTCTAACAGGGTTAGATAGGGTAGGTTCAGAAAGAATGTTCCTGATGGGATAGTGGGGTAGTCCAGAACTAGGGGTCATAAGAACCAGGAGCAGGAGTAGGCCATCTGCCTCTTCGAGCCTGCTCCGCCATTCAATAAGATTATGGCTGATCTTTTTGTGGGCTCAGCTCTGCTTACCCGCCCGCTCACCATAACCCATAATTCCTTTACTGTTCAAAAATTTATCTCTCCTTGCCTTAAACACATTCAATGAGGGAGCCTCAACTGGGCAGGGAATTCCATAGATTCGCAACCCTTTGGGAGAAGAAGTTCCTCCTCAACTCAGTCCTAAATCTTCTTCCCCTTATTTTGAAGCCATACCTGGTAGCCTCCACCACTTCAATGGGCAGAGAATTCCAGAGATTCACCACCCTTCGAGTGAAGAAGTTCCTCCTCAACTCTGTTCTAAACGCGCCCCCCTCCTCCTTATTTTGAGGCTGTGCCCTCTAGTCCTGCTATCCTTTCTAAGCAGGAAGGATCTCTCTACCTCTACCCTATCCATCCCCTTCATTATCTTATACGTCTCTATAAGATCCCCCCTCAGCCTTCTAAACTCCAAAGTGTACAGACCCACTCTAGACTTGTTGGCCATGCTAAATTGCCCCTTAGTGTCCTGAGATGTGTACATTAGACAGATTAGTGGGGAAAATATGTAGGGATATGGGAGTAGAGTGGGATTGTGGTCAGTGCAGACTCGATGGGCTGAAGGGCCTCTTTCTGCGCTGTCGGGTTTTTTTGGTTTGAATTGTTTTTACGATAGCCTTGGGTAAATCCCCACATCCCACATTGCTGTTGATCAAAGAGGCGTTAATATAAAACATATCGTGTTCTGTTTCAGCAAAATGATTAGGGGCCAGGAAGTTACTGTCTAGACACTGCCCTTTGACTATTCATTAAACCTCACACATTACAGAATTAACTCTGCTGTTTCACACTCACTCACACTCATTCGTTCTTTATTTTTAATCAGCGCTGCAAAGAGCTGGACCTAAAAAGACCAGTGTTCTTACACATCATCCAGCCCAACCCTGCTACACATTGGAGTAAGGACGTCAACTTCTCCGTCCCCTCGTCCCCACCTCCTCGAGAGCAATTAGGGATAGGCAATGTGATCAGGCCAAAGGTGAACTTCAAGTTGTAAAGGATTTGAGTCATAAACGGGGGAATTTATAACAGGCATCAAAGCAGTGGCTGCCCGGCTGAATACTTTGGTTCTGTCTTCACAAAGGAGAACACAAATAATACATCGGAAGTATTGGGGAACACAGGGTTTCACGAGAGGGAGGAACAGAAGGAAATCAGCTTTTGTAGAGAAATGGGGAATGATGGGGAAAATGATGGGATTAGGATGGCACAGGTGACACAGTGCTTACCTCACAGCGCCAGGGACCCAGGTTCAATTCTGGCCTCGGGTCTGCACAATCTCCCCATGTCTGCGTGGGTTTCCTGGGGGTGCTCCAGTTTCCTCCCACAGTCCACAAATGTGCAAGTTAAGTGGATTGGTTGTGTTAACTTGTCCCTTAGTGGCACACATTGTATTGGTTAGGGGATTAAGCACACTAAACTGTTGCTTAGTGTCCCAAGATGTGCAGGTTAGGGTGGATTGGCCGTGCTAAATTGCCCCTTAGTGCCCCAAGATGTGTAATTTAGGGAGTTAATCATGCTAAACTATCCCTTAGTCTCCCAAGATGTGTAGTTAAGTGGATTGGCCATGCTAAATTGTCCCTCAGTGTCTCAAGAAGTGCAGGTTAACATAGAACATAGAACATAGAACATTACAGCACAGAACAGGCCCTTCGGCCTTCGATGTTGTGCCGACCAAAATAAAAAGCAATGCCCCTCCAAACTAAACCATTCCCTTCTCTTCCATATACTTATCAATTAACCTCTTAAACGCCACCAAACTTGGCGCATCTACAACAGCTGCAGGCAGGGCATTCCACTCCCTAATCACTCTTTGAGTAAAGAACCTACCTCTGATATCCGTCCTATAACTCATACCCCTTAATTTAAAGCTGTGTCCCCTCGTGCTAGCTTTCTCCATCCTAGGAAAAAGGCTATCACTGTCCACCCTATCTAAACCTCTAATCATCTTATATGCTTCAATAAGATCCCCTCTTAGCCGCCTCCTTTCTAACGAAAACAACCTCAAATCCTTCAACCTCTCTTCATAGGACCTGCCCTCCATACCAGGCAACATCCTGGTAAACCTCCTCTGTACCCTCTCCAATGCCTCCACATCTTTCTTATAATGTGGGGACCAGAACTGCACACAATACTCCAAGTGCGGCCGCACTAGAGTTTTGTACAGTTGCAACATGATGCTGCGGCTCCTAAATTCAATCCCCCTACCAATAAAAGCTAAGACTCCATATGCCTTCTTAACAACTTTATCCACTTGACTGCCTACTTTCAGGGATCTATTGACACATACACCAAGATCCTTCTGTTCCTCAACACTATTAAGAGCCCTACCATTAGCCCTATACTCTACACATTTATTGTTCCTGCCAAAGTGCATTACCTCACACTTTTCCACATTAAGTGGATTGGCCATGCTAAATTGTCCCTTAGTGTCCCAAGATGTGCAGGTTAAGTGGATTGGCCATGCTAAATTGTCCCTTAGTGTCTCAAGAAGTGCAGGTTAAGTGGATTGGCCATGCTAAATTCTCCCTTAGTGTCTCAAGAAGTGCAGGTTATGTGGATTGGCCATGCTAAATTGTCCCTTAGTTTCTCAAGAAGTGCAGGTTATGTGGATTGGCCATGCTAAATTCTCCCTTAGTGTCTCAAGAAGTGCAGGTTATGTGGATTGGCCATGCTAAATTGTCCCTCAGTGTCTCAAGATGTGCAGGTTAGGGGGATTAGCTACGGTAAATGTGCCGGGCTAGACACAGGAGAGGACCTGGGTGTGATGCTCTGTTAGAGAGTAGGTGCAGACCTAATGGGCTGAATGGCCTCTTTCTCCGCTGTATGATTCTATGATTGAAGGCGGATAAATCGCAGTAGCATATGGACTGAGAAATATTGATTTGGGCAGAGCTTTATTGCCAAGTAAACAGCTCAGAATGAGACATCAGCGAGACAGGCCTTTGGCATGAATAAATAAATGAAGTATTGCGCGGGCGTTGATGAAATAAAAATTATTAATCAGATGCATCCATCACTTGAGACTGTACTAAAATAACCTTCATCCTGAACCCAGCAGGGAGAAGGATTGCCGTCTGGATTTTTATTTGAGATGATTCAGACAAAGCTGCTCATTGCCGGACACTAATCTCATTGTGTTGAACAAATGCTCTCCCCCTCAGTCAGCCTTCCCTGTCCCTGTGGCCCGGAAGTGTGCACTTCACTGCCACCGTCTCGCTGATGTCATTTGGAACCCACTCTCAGTGAGATATTTACTGGCAGATTAAAGATTCCCCATTCAATCCTTTGTGAGAGGTCGGGTCCCCATCGGGAAATGGGGGGAATCATTAACAACAACTTAACTAGCACCTATAACCTGTTAAGAAATCTCACAACACCAGGTTAAAGTCCAACAGTTTTATTCAGTAGTAAATGCCTTTCGGAACACTGTTCCTTTGTCAGGTGAGTGGAGAAGGAGCAGTGTTCCGAAAGCTAATGGTGCTTACTATCAGATAAACTTATTGGACTTTAACCTGGTGTTGTGAGATTTCTTACCGTGTTTACCCCAGTCTAATGCCGGCAGTTCCACATCAGGACCTTTAACCTGCACAGTGGGTTAGCACTGCTGCCTCATAACGCCAGGGACTCGGGTTCGATTCCCGGCTCGGTTCACTGTGTGTGTGGAGTTTGCACATTCTCCCCGTGTCTGCGTGGGTTTCTTCTGGGTGCTCCGGTTTCCTCCCACAGCCCAAAGAGGTGCATTGGCCCTGCTAAATTGCCCTTTAGTGTCTTTGGAATGTAGAAGGAAACCAGAGCATCCGGAGGAAACCCACGTAGACATGGGGAGAACGTGCAAACTCTGCACTGACAGTGACCCAAGGTGGAGGGAGCAAAAGTCATAGAGGGATTTAAAAATTAGGCTGGAAATTAGGCTGATGGCAGTCAGCATTGAGAGTTAAAAGAAAATGGGATTAAGCACAAATGAAAAGTCAGAGACAGAGGAGAAAGAATGTGGGAGATCAGCCAGGGGTGAAAGTGACGGAGAGAGTTTACACCAAGCCCCTACAAGCAGCCTCTTTGTTCTGTCTCCCCCAACAATTTACTGTTCCTCAAGCACGTTGCGAGGAATTACCCATGTAAATATTCAATGACATTTTCTGGCTCCTGAAAAACTCCTGACAATCTTCTTGAAATGTATATAATTCCCTTCACGATCTCAAGGGTACTTCAAGGGGCGGTACAATATTAGCACGGCTGCCTCAGAGCACCAGAGACCTGGGTTCAATTCCCGGCTTGGGTCACTGTCTGTGTGGGGTTTGCATGCTCTCCCCGTGCCGGCATGGGTTTCCTCCGGGTGCTCAGGTTTCCTCCCATAGTTTGAAAGATGTGTAAGTTAAGCGGATTGGCCATGCTAAATTGCCCCTTAATGTCCAAAGATGTGCAGGTTAGGTGGATTGGCCATGCTAAATTGCCCCTTAGTGTCCAAAGATGGACATTAGGTAGATTGGCCATGCTAAATTGTGCCTAAAGATGTGCAGGTTAAGTGGATTGGCCATGCTAAATTGTCCTTTAGTCTCCAAAGATGTGTAGGTTAGGTGGATTGGCCATGCTAAATTGCCCCGTCGTGTCCAAAGATGTGCAGGTTAGGTGGATTGGCCATGCTAAATTGCCCTTAGTGTCCAAAGATGTGCAGGTTAAGTGGACTGGCCATGCTAAATTGCCCCTTAGTGTCCAAAGATGTGCAGGTTAGGTGGATTGGCCATGCTAAATTGCCCCGTCGTGTCCAAAGATGTGCAGGTTAGGTGGATTGGCCATGCTAAATTGCCCCTTTGTGTTCAAAGATGTGTAGATTAGGTAGATTGGCCATGCTAAATTGCCCCTTGTGTCAAAAGATGTGCAGGTTAGGTGGGTTGGCCATGCTAAATTGCCCCTTAGTGTCCAAAGATGTGCAGGTTAGGTGGATTGGCCGTGCTAAATTGCCTCTTAGTGTTCAAAGATGTGTAGATTAGGTAGATTGGCCATGCTAAATTGCCCCTTGTGCCTAAAGATGTGCAGGTTAAGTGGATTGGTCATGCTAAATTGTCCTTTAGTCTCCAAAGATGTGTAGGTTAGGTGGATTGGCCATGCTAAATTGCCCCGTCGTGTCCAAAGATGTGCAGGTTAGGTGGATTGGCCATGCTAAATTGCCCTTAGTGTCCAAAGATGTGCAGGTTAGGTGGATGGCCATGCTAAATTGCCCCTTAGTGTCCAAAGATGTGCAGGTGTTGGCCATGCTAAATTGCCCCTTAGTGTCCAAAGATGTGCAGGTTAGGTGGATTGGCCATGCTAAATTGCCCCTTGTGTCAAAGATGTGTAGGTTAGGTAGATTGGCCATGCTAAATTGCCCTTGTGTCAAAGATGTGCAGGTTAGGTGGGTTGGCCATGCTAAATTGCCTCTTAGTGTCCAAAGATGTGCAGGTTAGGTGGATTGGCCATGCTAAATTGCCTCTTATGATGTGTAGGTTGGTAGATGGCCATGCTAAATTGCCCTTGTGCTAAAGATGTGCATTAAGTCATGCTAAATTGTCCTTTAGTCTCCAAAGATGTGTAGGTTAGGTGGATTGGCCATGCTAAATTGCCCCCTTGTGTCCAAAGATGTGTAGGTTAGGTGGATTGGCCATGCTAAATTGTCCCCTTAGTGTCCAAAGATGTGTACATGGTTAGGTGGGATTGGCCATGCTAAATTGTCCCTAGTGTCCAAAGATGTGTAGGTTAGGTGGATTGGCCATGCTAAATTGCCCCCAGTGTCCAAAGATGTGTAGGTTAGGTGGATTGGCCATGCTAAATTGCCCCTTAGTGTCCAAAGATGTGCAGGTTAGCCAAAGATGTGCAGGTTAGGTGGATTGGCCATGCTAAATTGCCCCTTAGCGTCCAAAGATGTGTAGTTTAGGTGGATTGACCATGCTAAATTGCCCCTTAGTGTCCAAAGATGTGTAGGCTTGATTTTGATTTGATTTAATTATTATTGTCACATGTATTAGTATAAGTGAAAAGTAATCTTTCTTGCACGCTACACAGACATAGCATACCATTCATAGAAGGAAAGGAGAGAGTGCAGAATGTAGTGTTACAGTCACAGCTAAGGTGTAGAGAAAGATCAACTTAGTGCGAGGTAGGTCCATTCAAAAGTCTGACAGCAGCTGGGAGGAGCTGTTCTGGAGTCAGTTGGTAGGTGACCTCAGAGTTTTGTGTCTTTTTCCCGATGGAAGAAGGTGGAAGGCAGTATGCTGAGGGTGCACGGGGTCCTTAATTATGCTGGCTGCTTTGCTGACGCAGTGAGATGAGCCATGGTGAAATGTGCGGGGGTTACAGAGACAGAGTGGAGGAGAGGGCCTGGGAAGATACATAGTCACAGAGTCAGTGCAGACCCACTGGGCTGAATGGCCTCTTCTGCCCTGCAGCGATTCTCTGATTCTATCCCAAAGTGCTTTGCCAATTAGATGCAACATGACTTTATCATAGAGACAGGGGGAGAGGTAACTCAGAGGAGATCGGATGGAGATGTTTAAAATGATGGAGGGCTTAGATTGGGGAAATCAGGGGGAAATTTTCCCAATGACCGAAGAGTTAGTAAACAGAACACATGGATTGATTGGCAGATAAAGAGAGTTCATCGGAATAGCATCTCACTACAGTGAATGATTGGGAATTTGACTTGACTTATTATTGCGATACAGTGAAAAGAATTGTTTCCTGCACGCTATACAGACAAAGCATACCATTCATAGAGTACATAGAGGAGAAGGAAACTCTATGACACTATGTAGTGTCATACTCTTAGCTAGGGTGTAAAGAAAGATCAATGTAATATATAATAGGTCCATTCATTGCAGTAGGAATTTGGAATGCACTGTTTGAGAGAAAACAGGTTCTATAACAGCCTACAGAAGGAGATAGAATCCCTACGGTGCAGAAGGAGACCAATCAGCCCATCGAGTTTGCACTGACCATCATCCCACCTATCCTCATAACCTCATGTATTTACCCCAGCTAGTCCCTCTGACACTGAGGGGCAATTTAGCATGATCAATTCACCTAACCTGCACATCTTTGGACTGTGGGAGGAAACCCACGCAGACACAGAGAGAACATGCAAACTCCACGCAGACAGTCAGCCAAGCCAGGAATCGAACCCCAGTCCCTGGCGCTGTGAGGCAGCAGTGTTAACCCACTGTGCCGCCTTTAACTACTCACAGGAGTATTGTCGGGGTACAAAGATCAAAGAACAAAACAGCCCGGGAAACAGGCCCTTCGGCCCAACGGGCCACGTCATCTCTTTGATGTTCCCACTTCTACCCATGATTCCTGTCTATGTTTATAGATCTATGCATTAGAACCAAATTTGAGACAATTTAGGGAGAATTTGTTTTGCCAATTAGCACATCTTTGGGATGTGGGAGGAAACCGGAGCACCAGGAGAAAACCCACGCCAGCATGGGGAGAATGCACAAACTCCCACAGACACAGGCCCAAATCCATGTATCTGCACAGCACAGCGATAGTCACAGCGCTGTCGTGTTGCCCATCAAATGGTCCAGGTCAAGCGTACATTAACGACGTGAAGCACTAGGATACTCTCGAAAAAAAATCCAAGGGCAGCCCTCTCACGACTCATCGCGTGTATACGGGAAAGAGCGAGAAATGGTTGGGTCTTCAAAGCAGCTAGAACAGATTTGTTGACCTGGCTTTGTGCTGTACTGTTCCATCACTCTATTAAAATGTCCCACAGGATTTTGTAAAAGTGTCACGTAACAAACAAACCCAAAGGACCTTAATCCAGTACCCCACACTCTCACTACTTAATATCCGCTCCACCCCTCATTTACCCACCCAACAAGCCATTGAAAGAGAAAGGCAGATTCAAATCTTATTTATTTCCTTGCCAATGATTTTCTTATATATTAGATCAGCATTACACTGCTGCATCGAAAACCTGGATTTCTGAGCAGCTCCACATTTATTTTTCAGCAGGATGGGAGCTCATTCAATGGGTGGCACAGTGGTTAGAATTGCTGCCTCACAGCGCCAGGGACCAGGGTTCGATTCCAGCCTCAGGTCAGCGTTTGTGTGTAGTTTGCGCATTCTCCCTGTATCTGCGTGGGTTTGCTCCGGTTTCCTCCCACACTCCAAAGATGTGCAGGGTAGGTGGATTGGCTTTGCTAAATTGCACCTTAGTGTCAGGAGGAAATGTATGGTGATAGGGTGGGATTGAAATCGGTACAAGGTCGATGGGCTGAATGGCCTCTTTCTGCACTGTAGGGATTCCACAACATCTATTCGCCGAAGTTGATTTGTGTATGCCTCCTCCTCCTCGGGATCATGAGGCTTCGCTGGTGGTTTTTCAGGGACTTTGTGATTTTGTTTGACGTGGGGACCTTGGGGAGCTGCCAAACTGTACACATGGCTCAGGTTACGTGATGTCCTCTGCCTGTTCTCCCATGAAGGATTTTTTTTAGCTGGTGCTTTCACGCACCCCTAATCCTTCTCTCTGACCCCAACCCCAACCCAACTTGTGATCAGGGGTAAACTTTATGTGAGCAATGAGTGTTAGTGGAGTCTCACGGCAGCAGGGACCCACGTTTGATTCCCGGCTCGGGTAATTGTCTCTGTGGAGTCTGCACATTCTTCCCATGTCTGCATGGGTTTGCTCCAGGTACTCCAGTTTCATCCCACAGTCCAAAGATGCTCAGGTTAGGTGGATTGGACATGCTGAATCATCCTTTGGTGTCTAAAGATATGTAGTTCGGTTTGATTTCATAGAATCATAGAACCTTACAGTGCAGAAAGAGACCCTTCGGCCCATTGAGTCAGCATTGAACACAATTATACCCCCATATCCATACATATTATACCCACTAATCCCTCTAACCTACACATCTCAGGGCACTAAGAGGCAATTTCTTAGCATAGCCAATTAACCTAACCCGCACATCTTTGGACTGTGCGAAGAAACCGGAGGAAACCCACGCAGACATGAGGAGAATGTGCAAACTCCACACAGACAGTGACCCAAGCCGGAAATCGACCCCAGGACCCTGGAGCTGCGAGGCAGCAGTGCTCAGCATTGTGTCACTGTGCTGCCCACATGTATTGTCACATGTATTAGTATACTGTGAAAAGTGTTGTTTCTTGCACACTATGCAGACAAAGCATACAGTTCATAGAGAAGGAAAGGAGAGAGTGCAGAATGTAGTGTTACAGTCATAACTAGGGTGTAGAAAAAGATCAACTTAATTCAACATAGATCCATTCAAAAATCTGATGGCAGCAGGGAAGAAGCTGTTCTTGAGTCGGTTGGTACGTGACCTCAGACTTTTGTATCATTTTCCAGATGGAAGAAGATGGAGAGAATGTCGGGGGTGCGCGGGATCCTCCGGGTTTCCTCCGGGTGCTCCAATTTCCTCCCACAATCCAAAGATGTGTTGGTTAGGTGGATTAGCCATGCTAAATTGCCCCTTAGTGTCAGGAGGATTTTGCAGGGTGGGGCTTCCAGGAATTGAACCAGGGTGGGATTGTTGTCGGTGCAGCCATTGATGGGCCAAATGGCCTCCTTCTGCACTGTAGGGGTTCTAGGATTACATGGTGACTTGATCACCAAGGTGACAAATCCCTTCACCAGGTCAAGGTAGCGACGTATAGAGAAAAGGCCTAGAAAGACATCAAAGGGTAAACTTTGCAGGATAAGGTCTGAAACTATTCCCAAAAGAAATAAATATCAGTTGAGCCGTAGCAGGTGTAGAAACGTGAAATTTCTGCTGATGACATTGGGTCTCCTTATCCTTGTCTTCATACATTTTATCTCCATATATTCACAAGCTGTCTCCATTAAACACAATTCCTGTCCAAGCAGAGCAAGGGAAAATATGTTTACTCAAATTTCTTCGACGGAAGAAATATCTTAATAAGATACAGTGATTAGCACTGCTGCTGTCTCACAGCACTCGGTTCAATTCTGGCCTCAGGTCACTGTCTGTGTGGAGTCTGCACATTCTCCCCATATCTGCGTGACCTTTGGTTTCCTCCCACACTCCAAAGCAGTGCAGGTTAAGTTTATTTATTAGTGTCACAAGTAGGCTTACAGGCTGCAATGAAGTTGCTGTGAAAATCCCCCAGTAGCCACACTCAGGCGCCTGTTTGGGTACACTGAGGGAGAATTTAGCACGGACAATACACCCTAACCAGAACTTTCAAACTAAGGGAGGAAGCTGGAGCACCCGAAGGAAACCCATGCAGACACGGGGAGAATGTGCAGACTCTGCACAGACAATGAGCCAAGCCGGGAATCGAACCCGGGTCCCTGTGAGGCGGCAGCACTAATCACCGTGCCACCGTGCTGCCTTATATTCATATTTACCATTTGAAGGTTAACTCTGGTAAACTGCGCTTAAGGATACACGACAGCTAAATTGAGGAAGGATTGCTGGATGTGGGGGTGGGCGTTGTGGGGGGGGGGGGGAGAGGCGGGGAGGAGTGGGTGGGGGAGATGGTGTGGTGGGCGTGCCTTGCCACTTTCATCACCCCTGCTCGGCCAACCCCTCTGCAATCCAATGGCCGATCTTTCTGATAGTCTCCCCAGTGACGTTCCCCCCCCCACCCCATGCCTCCAATCCCCTCGCACGATCTTCAATCTATACCCTCATCAGGCCTTCAAAATTCTCAAACCTGCCCCCCACCGCCCACGTCAAAGCTCCTGTTCTCTCCCCCCTACCTCCCCCTCCCCAACAGAATGCTATACATGGGATCAAATGCCAGGAATGACCGCCTCCCTACCCAAGAATCCGGGATTGGATCCACCCACCCCTACCTCCCCCCACCTATCTATTAATGACCCCATTAACAGGAGGAAGATTGAGGGTTACTTGTGTGTCATTACCCTGGGTGAGGGCAGGTAACACAGGCTCTAGACCAGGAAGACTTGGCTCGACAAAGCTTCCCTGGGTTTGAGTTGACATCCCAATTGCGGGAATTCTGAGTTCTGCCGAAGCTCTTTCTATCTCTGAAGTTCTCCTTGACTGGTGTTGCGTCTTGGTCGGAACAAAGAACAAAGAACAACACAGCGTGGGAAACATGCCCTTTGGCCCAACGAGCCCACGCTTCCATTTTAACATTGTGAGTTCCCTTTTCCACCCATGACTCTTGTCTATGCTTATGGCACTCCACATTGGAAACCAGATTGAAGGGAGACTAATTTGGGGACAATTTGTTACACCAATCAGCCTAAGAGCACATCTTTGGGATGTGGGAGGAAACCGGATCACCCACGCAAGCACGGGGAGAATGCGCAAACTCCCACAGACACAGGCCCAAATCCATGTATCTGCACAGCACAGCACAGCAATTTCAAGTCGATAAGGTTGTTAAGAAGGCATACGGAGTCTTAGCTTTTATTGGTAGGGGGATTGAATTTCAGAGCCGCAACGTCATGTTGCAACTGTACAAAACTCTAGTGCGGCCGCACTTGGAGTATTGTGTACAGTTCTGGTCCCCGCATTATAAGAAAGATGTGGAGGCATTGGAGACGGTACAGAGGAGGTTTACCAGGATGTTGCCTGGTATGGAGGGCAGGTCTTATGAAGAGAGGCTGAGGGATTTGAGGTTGTTTTTGTTAGAAAGAAGGCGGCTAAGAGGAGACCTTATTGAAACATATAAGATGATTAGAGGTTTAGATAGGGTGGACAGTGATAGCCTTTTTCCTAGGATGGAGAAAGCTAGCACGAGGGGACATAGCTTTAAATTAAGGGGTGGTGGTTTTAGGACAGATGTCAGAGGTAGGTTCTTTACCCAGAGGGTGGTAAGGGTATGGAATGCCCTGCCTGCGTCAGTTGTAGATGCGCCAAGTTTGGTGGCGTTTAAGAGGTTGGTAGGTAAGTTTATGGACAAAGGGGAATGGTTTAGGTTAGAGGGTCATGCTTGTTCCTAATTGGTCGGTGCAACATCGAGGGCCGAAGGGCCTGTTCTGCGCTGTAATGTTCTATGTTCTATAGTCACTGAGCTGTCGTGTTGCCCATCAAATGGTCCAGGTCAAGCGTACACTAACGATGTGAAGCACTAGGATACTCTCGAAAAAGATCCAAGAGCAGTCCTCTCACGACCCATCGCGTGTATGCCCCTCGTTAGACAACAAGGTGGACCAAAGCACCTATAGGATAAAAACAAGTACATCAATATCATTGATGTCAGATTCTTCTTGTCTCTTGGGAAACAAGAGGGTCAGCAATCTTTGGGTGAAGAAATTCTCCTCATCTCCATCCTGAACAGTCTACACCAAATCCTCGGACTGTGACTCCTGGTTCTGGACTCCCCACAATCTACCCTGTTCTGTTAGAATTTTATAAGTGTCTATCAGATTCCCTCCTCATTCATCTGAACTCCAGCAAAACCAATCCTAACCTAGTCAATCTCTTCTCATAAGGAGGAGTTAGATTGATTTTTAATAGGGAATGGGTTGAAGGGCTATGGAGAGAAGGCAGGAAAATAGGGCTGAGGAGCAGATCAGCCATGATCGAATGGTGGAGCGGATTCGATGGGCCAAATATCTGGCCTATCATTTCCTGTAAATATTTTAGAGACCATTTTCTGAAATCGAGAACCCACCATGTGGTGGAAGCTGTAAAATCCCACCTCCTGTCACAGACCTGTGACCTTTCTTCAGAACTAAGAATAGAGATGAAACAGATTTCAGCGAAGAAAGCTCCATGTGATAGAAGGTTGTGGGTAGAGGTGAAAAAACAAAACCAAAAAATTAATCAGCTCAATGATTCGTGAATATTGCTGAAAAAAGACATGTGTTGGCGAAGCTTTTCATCTTTCTACTCATCAGAACAATTTACAAGAATACCAAATGTAAATTTACAAGAATCTCGACAATGCTGAAGAAGGCCATTCAGTCTGTTAGGTCTGTGCTGACTCTCTGATAGAGCATCCCACCCAGACCGACTCCCGCCCCCACCCCTATTCCCTAATCTCATACATTTACCCCACCGAATCGCCCAACTTGGGACAACAAGGGGCAATTTAGCATGGCCAATGCACCGAACCCGCACATCTTTGGGCTATGGGAGGAAACAGAAGCACTCAGAGGAAACCCAGGTAGACTTGGGGAGAATGTGCTAATTCATAGAACATAGAACATAGAACATAGAACAATACAGCACAGAACAGGCCCTTCGGCCTTCGATGTTGTGCCGACCAAAATAAAAAGCAATGCCCCTCCTAACTAAACCATTCCCTTCTCATCCATATACTTATCAACTAACCTCTTAAACGCCACCAAACTTGGCGCATCTACAACAGCTGCAGGCAGGGCATTCCACTCCCTAATCACTCTTTGAGTAAAGAACCTACCTCTGATATCCGTCCTATAACTCATACCCCTTAATTTAAAGCTGTGTCCCCTCGTGCTAGCTTTCTCCATCCTAGAAAAAGGCTATCACTGTCCACCCTATCTAAACCTCTAATCATCTTATATGCTTCAATAAGATCCCCTCTTAGCCGCCTCCTTTCTAACGAAAACAACTCAAATCCTTCAACCTCTCTTCATAGGACCTGCCCTCCATACCAGGCAACATCCTAGTAAACCTCCTCTGTACCCTCTCCAATGCCTCCACATCTTTCTTATAATGTGGCGACCAGAACTGCACACAATACTCCAAGTGCGGCCGCACTAGAGTTTTGTACAGTTGCAACATGATGCTGCGGCTCCTAAATTCAATCCCCCTACCAATAAAAGCTAAGACTCCATATGCCTTCTTAACAACTTTATCCACTTGACTGCCTACTTTCAGGGATCTATTGACACATACACCAAGATCCTTCTGTTCCTCAACACTATTAAGAGCCCTACCATTAGCCCTATACTCTACACATTTATTGTTCCTGCCAAAGTGCATTACCTCACACTTTTCCACATTAAACTCCATTTGCCACCTCTCGGCCCAGCTCTGCAACTTGTCCAAGTCACTCTGTAAACTATAACACCCCTCTTCACTATCTACCACACCACCAACTTTAGTATCATCTGCAAATTTACTGATCCATCCTTCAATACCCTCATCCAGATCATTTATAAAAATTACAAACAGCAGGGGCCCCAAAACAGACCCCTGAGGCACACCACTCGTCACCGAACTCCACGATGAAAATCTCCCATCAACCACCACCCTCTGTCTTCTATCTGCCAGCCAATTTCTAATCCAATTAGCTAAATCACCCTCTATTCCACACATCTGCATTTTCTGTAGAAGTCTTCCATGGGCCACCTTATCAAAAGCCTTACTAAAGTCCATATACTACATCAACCGCCTTACCCCCATCCACCTCTCTGGTCACTTTCTCAAAAAACTCAATGAGGTTAGTAAGGCATGACCTACCCTTCACGAAACCATGCTGACTATCCCCAATCAATTCATTTCTCTCTAAATAACTATAAATCCTATCCCTAATAATTCTCTCCAATACCTTGCCCACAACAGAAGTAAGACTCACTGGCCTATAATTCCCTGGAAGGTCTCTCTTCCCCTTCTTAAACAATGGGACCACATTCGCTATCCTCCAGTCCTCCGGAACCACACCCGTAACCAACGAGGACCTGAAGATCAGAGCCAGAGGCTCTGCAATCTCCTCTCTTGCCTCCCAGAGAATCCTAGGGTAAATCCCGTCCGGCCCAGGGGACTTATCCAACTTCAAACCCTCGAGAATTTCTAACACATCCTCCCTATCTACTACAATACTCCCCAATTTGCAACCCTGTACCTCAGTGCTCCATGCAGTAAGTTACCTGAGGGCTGGAATGAAAACGTGGAAATGCTGGCATTGGACTGGGGTAAATAGTAAGATGTCTCACAACACCAAGTTAAAGTCCAAAGGTTGGATTTTAACCTGGTGTTGTGACACTTCTTACTAGAATCAAACCCAGGTCTCTGGTACTGGGAGGCAATAGTGCGAGGCACTGTGCCACCATGCCACCCTAACATCATGAGAATGGAGTGTGCATTGTTAGATAAATTGTTATTCCTTTCACATTTGGTCATTTTTGCGTGTCGGTCCTGATGAGTACAAGATGAAAAACTTTGACAACACGTGTTTTTTTTCAGCAACACTCAAGTTCTGTACTATCGAGCGGCTAATAGGGTTCATAATGGAAAGCCAAAGGGAGTGCCAGTGGGAAAGAAACAAAATGTATGTACGGAGGGGTGTGAATGGCAGTATAACTGCCATTTGAAAGCGTGAGAAAAGAAGGCTTGGGAAACAAAAGGGTTAAAAAGAAAAGCAATTAAAAAAAAAACCACAAAGCAAAATGGGGCAGATGTTAGAATCCAAAATTATTAAACTTACAGCGTACACAGCTGAAAGGTGTGTTGTTTCCTTGAGCACTGAGTTCTATTGGGATATTGCAGGAGGCTGGAGACAGAGAGGTCAGATTGATACACTCAATATCGGCCAGTTTGGTTAGATATGCTTTGATACTGTCTCCACTTCCAATGTAAATGGCATCTCCAGTTACGCTGCATTAAACAATTCCTGATGCGGTTCACTCGCTGAAGAATGACAGGAGATCTCATTGAGGTGTTTAAGATGCTAAAGAGTATTGACGGGGTAGACAGAGAGAGAGGGGGTGGGATTCTCCCCAAAAAAATTCAAAGTGTTGAATTCACAAAAATTGGCATACATCCCACCCAAGCTACAACTGTAAAACTATATTTTCCACTCTTTTGTTTCCTTCTCTATGTGCAGTATGCTTTGCCTGTATAGTGCGCAAGGAACAATGCTTTTCACTGTGAACTACTACACACGACAATAGTGAATCAAATCAAATCAGTATAGGTCTTGTGTTCAGGGGTTTTCCATTAATATTTGACCCCAGTGCACCAGGCGTGGGCATTAAACCTTTTCCCGCTTGAAGCTTTGTGGCCTCTCTCCAGAGCTGGGAATGTGTCATTCCGCAACCCTCATTTGGCAACAGTTCTCTGCCCTGGAGGTTTGAGCCAGTCCAAAGCGTGTCTTCCTCTGAGCTGGTGACTGGTGTCTGTGGGAGTTTGCGCATTCTCCCCGTGCTTGCGTGGGTTTCCTTCGGGCGCTCCGGTTTCCTCCCACATCCCAAAGATGTGCTCTTAGGCTAATTGGCAGAACAAATTCTCCCTAAATTGTCTCAAATTTGGTTTTTAATCCATAGATCTATAAACATGGACAGGGATCGCGGGTAGAGGTGGGAACATCGGGGTGGCGGCGCGGGGCTCGTTGGGTTGTTTCCCATGCTGTTTTGCTCTTTGTTCTTTGTTTTGTCTCAGTGTGTGAAGCTGAGACAGCTCACAGAGCACTGGGCACGGGCTGAACCAGCAGATCAGCAACGCAAATAGAACATTCCGGAATGAGGTGGGTGAGCCTCTGTTTCACCACAGGCATCTTGAGGGAGTCGTAGAGTGAGGATTAGGCAAGGTGCTTCTCACCACCAGGCAAGCTTGGAGTTTGTTTGAACGTTCTGGCAATAGAACATTTCCCACGGTGCACCAAGGGATAGTTATTTACAATCAGCTTACAAAACTCTCCGACAGGAATCTTATTTTTCAGGCCCTCGAGACTATTACATGTCTGGTAGATCTGAAGTCTGATAAAATACAATTTCCTAGACTTCATTAGAAACACAAACAATATTTTACTCATTAACAGAGCAGGGCTGCCCCAATCTCCAACCTTTGTGGTGCTGACTCACTCTCACTCCCAACTGTTCCCTCAAGCCAGAATCCCTTCGGCCCATTGAGTCTGTACCGGCTCTCTGATAGAGTATCTTACCCAGACCCACCCCTGCCCTAGCCCCACAACCCCTCATATTTACCACACTGATACCTCTAACCTACACACTAAAGGGCACAGCCAATCTACCTAATCCGCATATCTTTGGAGTGTGGGAGGAAACCGGAGCACCCAGAGGAAACCCATGCAGACACGGGAAGAATGTGCAAACTCCACACACAGATATTGACCTGAGGCCAGAATTGGATTCCTGGCACTGTGAGACAGCAGTGCTAATCCACTGTGCCAAAATACAATAAAAATGAGGCAGGATTCTCCCCCCCCGTATCTGCATGGGTTTCCTCCGGGTGCTCCGGTTTCCTCCCACAGTCTGAAAGATGTGCTGGTTAGGGTGCATCGGCCGTGCTAAAATCTCCCTCAGTGTACCCGAACAGGTGCCGGAGTGTAGTGACTCGGGCATTTTCGCAGTAACTTCAATGTGGTGTTAACATACACTGACTTGTGATACAAATAAATAACTAAACTTTTGAGCATTTCAATTCAGCATCTTTTTTCATCGACCATTTGATCATACTTATTGAAGGATAAGTTCAGCAAGTCATAGAGTCATAGAGATTTACTGCATGGAAACAGGCCCTTCAGCTCAACTTGTCCTTGCCGCCCTTGTTTTTTTAAAACCCCTAAGCTAATCCCAATTGCCCGCATTTGGCCCATATCCCTCTATACCCATCATACCATGTGACTACCTAAATTCTTTTTAAAAGATAAAATTGTACCCACCCCTGCTACTATCTCTGGCAGCTCATTCCAGACACTCACCACACTCTGTATGAAAAAATTGCCCCTCTGGACACTTCTATATCTCTTCCCTCTCACCTTAAACCTATGCCCTCAAGTTTTAGACTCCCTATCTTTGGATAAAGTTATTGACTATCCAGCTGATCTGTGCCCCTCATTATTTTATAGACCTCGATATGGTCACCCCTAAGTTTCCTACGCTCCAGAGAAAAAAGTCCCAGTCCATCCAACTTCTCCTTATGACTCAATCCATCGAGTGCCAGTAGCATCCTAGTAAATCTTTTCTGCACTCTTTCTAGTTTAATAATATCCTTTCTATAATAAGGTGACCAGAATTGCATAGGGTATTCCAAGTGTGGCCTTACCAATGTCTTGTACAACTTCATCAAGACATTCCAAGTCTTGGGAACCTTGGTTAAGGAGAGATATTGTGAGCTTAGTCAAAGACAAAAAGGAAGCATTTCTCAAAGCTAGGGGGCTGGGGAAACATGAAGCAAATGCAGAATACAAGGAAAGCAGAAACTTAATCAAGGAATAAGGAAGGTTAAAAGGGGTCCTGAGAAAACATTGGCCAGCAGGATTAAGGCAAAATCCCAAGGCTTTTAATACACATATAAAGAACAAGACTGTAGCCAGGGAGAGGGTTAGCCCACTCAAGGACAGGGAAGGGAATCTATACATGAAGCCAGAGGAAATGAGTGCCGTATTAAATTAGTACTTTGCGTCAGTATTCCCAAAGGAAAGGACTTGGTGGATGATGAGTCTGGGAAAGGATGCGTAAATAGTTTGAGTCATGTTGAGATCAAAAAGGAGATGGTATTGGAGTTCTTGAGAAACATGGAATGGGGCATACTCCAGAATACTGAGGGAGACAAGGGAGGAAATTGCTGGGGCTTTGAGAGAAATCTTTGTATCCCCTCTGGCTACAAGGGATATTGCAAGCTTTTGACACTCTGTGTCTTCGTCAGGCAAATGCCTGACGAAGACACAGAGCGTTGAAAGCTTGCAATTTTACTATCAAATAAATCGGTTGGATTTAAAATTGGTGTTGCTAAATTCTTACTGAGTTCTTACTACCCCAGTCCAACGCCGGCATCTTTACATTACAAGGGATATCCCAGATGATTGGCGAATAGCTAATGTTGTTCCTTTGTATAAGAAGGGTAGCAAGAATAATCCAGGTAATTACAGGCCAGTGAGCCTTACATCAGTGGTAGGGAAATTATTGGAGAGGATTCTTTGAGACAGGACTTATTCCCACTTGGAAATAAGTGGAGGCAACGTGGTTTTGTGAAGGGAAGGTCATGTCTCACTAACTTTGTCGAGTTTTTTGAGGAAGTGATGAAGATGATTGATGAGGGTAGGGCAGTGGATGTTGTTTACATGGACTTCAGTAAGGCCTTTGACACGGTCCCCCATGGCAGACTGGTGCAGAAGGTGAAGTCGTATGGAATCAGAGGTGAGCTGGCAAGATGAATAAAAAACTGGCTCGGTCATAGAAGACAAAGGGTAGCAGTGGAAGGGTGTGTTTCTGAATGGAGGGCTTGATAAGTGGCGTTCCTCAGGGATCAGTGCTGGGACCTTTGCTGTTTGTAATATATATAAATGATTTGGAGGAAAATGTAACTGGTTTAATTAGTAAGTTTGTGGGAGACACAAAGTTGGTGGATTTGCAGATAGCGATGAGGACCATCAGAGATACAGCAGGATATAGATCACTTGGTGACTTGGGCAGAGAGACGGCAGATGGAGATTAATCCAGACAAATGTAAGGTAATGCATTTTGGAAGATCTAACACAGATAGGAAATACACAGTAAATGGCAGAACCCTTAAGAGTATTGATAGGCAGAGGGATCTGGGTGTACAGGTACTCAGGTCACTGAAAGTGGCAATGCAGGTGGAGAATGTAGTCAAGAAGGCATACGGCATTCTTGCCTTCATCGGCCAGGGCACTGAGTTTAAAAATTGGCAAGTCATGTTGCAGCTTTATAGAACCTTAGTTAGGCCACACTTGGAATATAGTGTTCAATTCTGGTCGCCACACTATTAGAAGGATGTGGAGGCTTTGGAGAGGGTTACAGAAAAGATTTACCAGGATGTTGCCCTGGTATGGAGGGCATTAGCTATGAAGAGGGGTTGGAGAAACTTGGTTATTCTCACTGGAACAATGGAGGTTGAGAGGAGACCTGATAGAAGTCTACAAGATTATGAGAAGCAGAGTGGATAGTCAGAAGCTTTTTCCCCAGGGTCAAGAGTCAATTACTAAGGGGCACAGGTTTAAGGTGTGAGGGGCAAGGTTTAAAGGAGATGTATGGGGCAGATTTTTGCACAGAGAGTAGTGGGTGCCTGGAGCTCATTGCTTGGGGAGCTAGTGGAAGTGGATACGACAGTGACATTTAAGGGGTGCCTTGACAAATACATGAATAGGATGGGAATAGAGGGATATGGTCCCCGGATGTGTAGGGGATTTTAGTCAGGCAGCATGGTCAGTGCAGGCTTGGAGGGGCCGAAGGGCCTGTTCCTGTGCTGTAATATTCTTTGATCTTTGTTTCCTGTCTTTCTCTATCAGTGTGACTATTTCAGCAATCCTTTACAAAGAACAAAGAACAAAACAGCACGGGAAACAGGCCCTTCGGCCCAACGAGCCCACGCCGCCACCCCAATGTTCCCACTTCTACCCGCAGTCCCTGTCCATGTTTATAGATCTATGGATTAAAAACCAAATTTGAGACAATTTAGGGAGAATTTGTTTTGCCAATCAGCCTAAGAGCACATCTTTGGGATGTGGAAGGAAACCGGAGCTCCCGGAGAAAACCCACGCAAGCACGGGGAGAATGCGCAAACTCCCACAGACACAGGCCCAAATCCATGTATCTGCACAGCACAGCGATAGTCACTGAGCTGTCGTGGGAATTCCATGGTAACTTCATTGCAGTGTTGATGTATTTGTGACTATCAAATTAACCTGTGGACACAATCCATCTTTGATCTACAAGTGAAGGAGAAAGAATCTTGTTTGCGTAACAGGAGCGAGGCATAAGCCAGACCTGTCTCGTATTCAGCAATACCCCGAGAATCTCACACCCGATGATCAGACTTTTTTTCCACAATTGTCCCCTTTCACCTGGATTAATGCCCGTCCTAGTTTTTTGGCACATGCCCCCCACCCCTGCGAACCATATTCCCAGCCTCTTCAGGTAGTCAAACCTGGCATCAGTTGGTGCCATTCCCAAAGGACAGGACCTCACTTCTGCCGAGATCGATCCTGGGTTCCCATGGCCAGTGGAAGCAAGCCACAGATGCCCATCCGTCTGAGGACTGCTCAAATGAGTGGCCTCCTTCTGCACTGGACGGATTCCATAATTCTAGAAGGTCTGCCGATTATCACTTGGTACTCCTGTTGCCCGCTGAAACTCCACCCCCTCACCTCCCGAACATGTTCTATGGGGACAAATTCAGCACGGTGGGGGTGGCGTGGTCATGGCTGGCCCACCATTCCCTTTGGGAGGTAAATTCCAGCCTTGCACCCACAGCAAGGGAGCAGAAACATGGAGTTACTCACTGAGATATCCTCAAATATTGGGGATTTTTCCGCGAGTAGATTTATGTCACCCAGTAACTTTCAAAATTCCCGGGCAACAGGTTTGAAAAAATTAGCTGCCGATTCAACAGCGGATACCAACACGAAGAAACAGAAAATACCGTTAACATCACTATAGGTGTACTTCAGAAACTGCAGCGGTTGGAGAAGACAGCTCACCAGCTTCTCAATGATGGGTAATAAATGCCAGTCTACCCAGTCGTGCCCACATCCCGTGAATGAATTACAAAATATTCCACACTTGTGGAGAGAGAAAAAAGAGGTAACTTTTCAGCTGAATGAACTGGATCAATTAGACTGTAGAGAGCATGGAGGGAGAGATCTACAAAACGGGAAGGTCACTGATAGGGTGAAAGGAAGGGCCCAATGTCACAGAAAGAATATCTGAAAGTATCAAGCTGAGAATGGGTGTGTTTTGGACGTAATTTTTGGACGCGTTTGGCAATGAAATCTTACCACGTGGTCAGTTCTTTGGACAGCTGCGAGGTGCAGAGCCTGTGCTTGCCCGTGAAGCCGGCTGCAGACTGTTCAAGACGCCATTGCGCACAGGCCATCACACACACACCCTCCTCCTGCCCCCTCCCCAAACAATCAACCTCTCAGTGAACTGGGATACCAATTGCTGATGCCCGCCTCAACCCCTACCAAGGACATCACCCCCCTTCCTATCAATGGCAGCAGTGGCAACCGTGTATACGTATGTGTGTGTGTGAGTGTGTGAGTGTGAGTGTGTGTGTTTATGTGTGTGTGTGTGTGTGTGTGTGTGTGTGTGTGTGTGTGTGTGTGTGTGTGTGTGTGTGTGTGTGTGTGTGTGTGTGTGTGTGTGTGTGTGTGTGTGTGTGTATGTGTGTGTGTGTTTATGTGTGTGTGTGTTTGTGTTTGTGTGTGGTGTTGAGGTGGTACATGTGGTGAGTGTGTGTATGTGTGAATGTGTGTGTGTGTTTTATGTGTGTGTGTGAGTGTGAGTGTGTGTGTTATGTGTATGTGTGTGTGTGTGAGTGTGTACATGTGAGTGAGTGTGTGTATGTGTGAATGTGTATGGGTTTATGTGTGGTGTGTGAGTGTGTGAGTGTGAGTGTGTGTGTTATGTGTGTGTGTGTGAGTGTGTACATGTGAGTGAGTGTGTGTATGTGTGAAGTGTGTGTGTGTGTTTATGTGTGTGTGGTGTGTGAGTGTGAGTGTGTGTGTTTGTGTGTGTGTGTGTGTTTATGTGTGTGTTTATGTGTGTGAGTGTGTACGTGTGAGTGAGTGTGTGTATGTGTGAATGTGTATGTGTGTGTTTCTGTGTGAGTGTATGTGTGTGTGTGAGTTTGTGTGTGTGTGAGTTTGTGTGTGTGTGTGTATGTGTGTGTGTGTGTGTGAGAGAGAGTGTGTGTGTTTGTGAGTGTGTGTGTATGTGAGTGTGAATGTGTGTGTGTGTGAGTGAGTATGTGTGAGTGTGTGTGTGAGTGTGAGTGTGAGTGTGAGCGTGTTTGTGTGTGTGTGAGAGAGAGAGTGTGTGTGTGTGCGCGCGCAAATAATTGTGAGTTTGAGCCAGTTTGGGTCAGTGAGCACAGGGAGGGGTGATAGGGCAACAGCACTTCGAGGCATCGGGACATCAAGACCCTCCCAATGAGATCCCCCCGTCACGATCCCCTACACAGCACCCCCTCCGCGGTGATCTGGGAGACCCAATGCCATTCCCCCTTACTCTTTTGCCCATCACCCTCCCTGCAGAACTCCCCTTGTTCCTCTCTCAGGCCTCAACCCCTTGGCATTGCCCCTGGCACAGCTGTGGTGGGCAAGCCCCCGAACAGCTGGGGGCTTCAGTGGTCTCTGATTCCCCCCCTGGGTGTGACGATCACATTTGGACCCTGTTAGAGTCTAAGTGATTCTCACCGGTGACTGGGTTGGTAATTGTGGGTGAGACTGTAAGCAGCTGTGTGTATGGCAGGTAAGTATCAGCATGTTAATATGCCAGTTAACTCTGCACCCTTTTTCAGCCACAAAGCCGATCCTGCCGGGATAGCGATTATTCCCACTGTACACAATTTTACCACATCACCATACTGATCAATGGACAGGTGTAACATTAAGTCAAAGGGAACAGTGATGGGGCAGTGAGAACACATACTCACTCACCCTCACTCACATACACACACACACACTCACACACACACATACTCACTCACCCTCACACACATACACACACACACACTCACTCACCCTCACTCACATACACACACACACACTCACACACACACATACTCACTCACCCTCACTCACATACAACACACAATCACTCACCCTCACTCACATACACACACACACACACTCACTCACCCTCACTCACATACACACACACACACTCACACACACACATACTCACTCACCCTCACACACATAACACACACACTCACTCACCCTACTCAACACACACATCACTCACCCTCACTCACATACACACACACACACTCACACACACACATACTCACTCACCCTCACACACATACACACACACACACTCACTCACCCTCACTCACATACACACACACACACTCACACACACACATACTCACTCACCCTCACTCACATACACACACACAGATACATGCATACACACTCACATACACACATACACACTCACACGTACACACACTCACATACACACATACACACTCACACACACACACACATACACACTCACACGTACACACACCACACACACTCACACACTCACACGCACACACCACTCACACACACACACACACAACACTCACACACACTCACACACTCACACGCACACACACTCACACACACACACACACACTCACACCCCACCACACTCACACACACACATACACACTCACACGCACACATACACATCACACACACACTCACACACACACACACACCTCACACACACACTCACACCACACACACACACATACACACTCACACGACACACATACACACTCACACGCACACACCACCACACACACACACACATACACACTCACACACACACATACACACTCACACACTCACACTCACACACACACACTCACACACACACTCACACACACACATACACACTCACACACACAATACACACTCACACGCACCACACTCACACACACACATACACACTCACACACTCACACACACACACACTCACACACACACATATGCACTCACACACTCACACTCACACATACACACACGCACATACACGCTCACACACTCACACGCACACACACTCACACTCACACACTCACACACACACATACATGCTCACACACTCACACGCACACACACTCACACTCACACACATACACATATACAAATGCACACACACTCATACACACATACACATACACGTACACACACACACACACACGCACATTCACACACACACACACGCACACACACTCACACACACACACGCACACACACACTCACGCACACATGCACACACACACTCACACTCACACACTCACACACACACACACTCTCATACACATACACGCATACACACTCACACACACACTCACACACACTCAAACATACTCACACATACTGACACATACACACACACAACACACAATTACACACGCACACAGACATTCACAGACACACATATATGCTCACATTCACAACACACATACGCACATATATACACAGACATATACACACACACTCACAAGCACACATACGCACACAAGCACTCATACCCACGCTCACATACACACGTACACACATGCACACAAACACTCACATAGCCATATAAACACACACATACACACACTTACAAACGCACACACACACACACACACACACACACACACACACACACAAATGCAGAAAGCACTGAAGGGAAGCATTTGACGAAATGTTCAACAAAAGCAGATGGTGCTAAGTATGTGACAGATGTAGAAATGGTTGATTGGTGTTTCCTTGACTGTCGAAGCAGCTCACAATCGGTGCTCTGTACACCCCTCGCCTCCCCCCAACGAATCTGTACTGGGCCCCACAGGAAACAGATGCAGCGGTGAACCCAAGATACCGTTGGATGAAGCAGCTCAGCAACTATTTAACTGTCAGCACACAATGTGACTTTGTTATTGTACCAGATCAACACTTCTCTTCTGTTGATGAAAATACTAACCCTTCTAAAATATTGTATTTATATGGTATCTTTCCACTGGATCTCACATAGAGTCTTACAGCCAGTGGAGTTAGCTCCTGCGGAAAAATCTCAGCAGGCAATTTGCGCACAGCAAGGTGATCATTTGCTTCGTGCGATGGTGATTGAGGGGTAAAAGAAGAATGAACAATACAGCACAAGAACAGGCCCTGCGGCTCTCCCAGCCTGCACTAACTAAACCATCCATTCGTATCACTCTGTTCCCAGTCTGTTCATGTGGCTATCTAAATAAGTCTTAAATGATCCTAGCCTCAACTCTCTTGCTTCGAACTGTTCACCCTATCTATGCCCTTCATAATTTTATAAACTTCTATTAGGTCACCCTTCAGCCTCCGTCTTTCCAGGGAGAACAACCCTAATTTACTCAATTTCACCTCGTAGCTAATACCTTCCATACCAAGCAACACCCTGGTAAACTTTTTCTGCACCCTCCAAAGCCTCCATGTCCTTCCTGTAGTGTGGTGACCAGAACTGGACACAGTACTCCAGATATGGCCTAACCAACATTCTATTTAACCTGGAACATCATATGCCAACTTTTATATCTGTACCCAATAATGGCAAGCATGCCAAATGCCTTCTTCACCACCTTTTCCACCTGTGCTGCCACCTTTAAGGATCTGTGAACTTGCACACCCAGATCCCTCTGTGTGTCTATACTCCTGATCGTTCTGCCATTTAATATATAGCCCCACCCCCCGCATCAGATCTACCAAAATGCATCACTTTGCATTTACCTGGATTAAATTCTATCTGCCATTTCTCCGTCCAATTTTCTAGCCTATCTATATCCTGCTGTATTCTCTGACAATGTTCATCATTATCCGTAACTCCAGCAATCTTTGTGTCTTCCGCAAAATTTTGCTCATCAGACCAGCTACACCATCTTCCAAATCATTTATATATATCACAAACAGCAAAGGTCCCAGTACAGAGCTCTGTGGAACACCACAAGTCACAGACCTCCAATCTGAAAAAGACCCCTCCACTGCTACCCTCTGTCTTCTATGGCCAAGCCAGTTCTGTACCCATCTAGCTAGTTCATCTTTGATCCCATCAGATTTAACCTTTTGCACCACCTGCCGTGATAGACTTTGTCAAATGCTTTAAAAATCCATGAAGACAACATCCATAATCTTTCCCTCATCATTTTTGTCACCTCATCAAAAAAACTACCAAATTTGTAAGGCATGATCTCCCTCATACATCGCTAATGAGACTATTCTGTTTTTAATGTGTATAGATCCTATCTTTAAGAATATTCTCCAACAATTTCCCTACCGCAGACATCAAAATCACCAGCTACAATTACCTGGGTTATCCTTGCTACCCTTCTAAAATAACAGCACCACATTTGTTATCATTCAATCCTCTGGGACCTCACCTGTGTCCAATGAAGGAACAAAGATTTCTGTTAGAGGCCCAGCAATTTCATCTCTTGTCTCCCTCGGTAATCTTGGACAGATGCCATCTGGCTCTGGGGATTTGTCTACCTTAATGTTTCCTAAAACACATAACACTTCCTCCCTTGTAATTGTGATTTATTCTAATGGGTCTACACATCCCTCTGAGTCACTACCAATCAACATGTCCCTCTCCTTTGTGAATATTGATGCAAAGTATTCATTTAGGATCTCACCTACTTCCTTGGGTTCGAAGCACAATTTCCCTCTTTTGTTCTTGAGAGGTCCGATTCTTTCTCTGATAACCTCCTTATTCCTAATGTATGTATAAAATGCCTTGGGGTTCCCCTTAATCTTGTCTACCAAGGACATTTTGTAACCTTTTTTGCTCTTCTCAAGATTATGAAGGGTATAGATAGAGTAAACAGGGTTAAGCTTTTTCCTAGGATGGACACGAATAGCACGAGGATTCACGGGCTTAGGGTGAGGGGGGGTAAGGTATAATTTGGATGCTAGAGGGAGTTTTTTCACACAGAGGGTGGTGGGGGTATGGAATGCGCTGCCAGTGGTGGAGGCAGGCACTCGAATTATTTAAGAAATACTTACATGGGCACATGAACAGAATGGGAATGGAGGGGTATAGAAAACTGATTTGAAATAGGGATCATGAGCCTTGGGAGCCCCTGGGAAGTGTATAAATTGTCGAAGATATTGATGTATTTGTTTTGTCCTACAGGTACTTTGGTCCGCCTTGTCTAATGAGGGGCATACACGCGATGGGTCGTGAGAGGGCTGCTCTTGGATATTTTTTCGAGAGTATCCTAGTGCTTCACGTCGTTAGTGTATGCTTGACCTGGACCATTTGATGGGCAACATGACAGCTCACTGACTATCATTGTGCTGTGCAGATACATGGATTTGGGCCTGTGTCTGTGGGAGTTTGCGCATTCTCCCCGTGCTTGCGTGGGTTTTCTCCGGGTGCTCCGGTTTCCTCCCATATCCCAAAGATGTGCTCTTAGGCTAATTGGCAAAACAAATTTTCCCTAAATTGTCTCAAATTTGGTTTTTAATCCATAGATCTATAAACATGGACAGGGATCGCGGGTAGAGGTGGGAACATCGGGGTGGCGGAGCGGGCTCGTTGGGCCGAAGGGCCTGTTTCCCGTGCTGTTTTGTTCTTTGTTCTTTCCTACTCTCTCTGTATTCCTTCATCTGTTTTTAGCTGTCTGGATCTCATGTATCTCTTTTCTTTTTAATTAGACCCACAATTTCTCTGGTTATCTACGGCTCTCAGTTCCTAACTTTCCTGTCCTTTTTTACAGGCACATGCCTATCCTGCACTCCTATCAACTGCTCCTTAAAAGACCCCCACATGCCAGATGTGGACTTATCCTCGAACAGCCTCTCCCAATCAACAAACCACCAAACCCTGTCTAATCTGGCTGTAATTCCTTTTGACTAGGAAACTACAGGGACTGGGAACATCTGGAATGTGGAGCTTATTCAAAGAGCAGCTGCTGCGAGTCCTTGATAAGTATGTCCCTGTCAGGCAAGGAGGAAATGGTCGAGTGAGAGAACCTTGGTGTACGAAAAAAGTTGACTTGCTGGTTAAAAGGAAAAAGGAGGCTTATGTCAGGATGAGGCTTGAAGGCTCGGTTAGTGCAATGGATAGCTATAGATTAGCCAGGAGGGAGCTAAAGAGTGAACTGAGGAGAGCTAAGAGAGGACACGAGAAGACTTTGGCTGATAGGATTAAGGAGAATCCTAAAGCTTTCTTTAGATATGTTAAGAATAGAAGATTGGTTAGGACAAGATTAGGGCCAGTCACAGACAGCAGTGGGAAGTTGTGTGTGGAGCCTGAAGAGAGTGGAGAGGCACTGAATAAATATTTCTCTTCGGTATTCACGCAGGGTGATGTAAATGTAGTTATGGAGAACACTGAGGTACAGGGTAGCAAACTGGAAGGTATCGAAGTAGATAGGGAGGATGTGCTAGATATACTCGAGGGTTTGAAGTTGGATAAGTCCCCTGGGCCGGACGGGATTTACCCTAGGATTCTCTGGGAGGCAAGAGAGGATATTGCAGAGCCTCTGGCTCTGATCTTCAGGTCCTCGTTGGTTACGGGTGTGGTTCCGGAGGACTGGAGGATAGCGAATGTGGTCCCGTTGTTCAAGAAGGGGAAGAGAGACTTTCCTGGGAATTATAGGCCAGTGAGTCTTACTTCTGTTGGGGGCAAAGTATTGGAGAGAATTATTAGGGATAGGATTTATAGTTATTTAGAGAGAAATGAATTGATTGGGGATAGTCAGCATGGTTTTGTGAAGGGTAGGTCGTGCCTTACTAACCTTATTGAGTTTTTTTTGAAAAAGTGACCAAAGAGGTGGATGGGGGTAAGGCAGTTGATGTGGTATATATGGACTTTAGTAAGGCGTTCGATAAGGTGTCCCATGGAAGGCTTCTGCAAAAATGCAGATGTATGGGATAGAGGGTGATTTAGCTAATTGGATTAGGAATTGGCTAGCAGATATAAGACAGAGGGTGGTGGTTGATGGGAGATATTCATCGTGGAGTTCGGTGACAAGTGGTGTACCTCAGGGGTCTGTTTTGGGGCCCTGCTGTTTGTAATTTTTATAAATGATCTGGATGAGGGTATTGAAGGATGGATTAGTAAATTTGCAGATGACACTAAGTCGGTGGAGTGGTAGATAGTGAAGAGGGGTGTTATAGTTTGCAGAGGGACTTGGACAAGTTGCAGAGCTGGGCCGAGAGGTGGCAAATGGAGTTTAAATGTGGAAAAGTGTGAGGTAATGCACTATGGCAGAAATAATAAATGTGTAGAGTATAGGGCAAATGGTAGGATTCTTAGTAGTCTAGATGAACAGAGGAATCTTGGTGTGTATGTGCATAGATCCCTGAAAGTAGGCAGTCAAGTCGATAAGGTTGTTAAGAAGGCATAGGGAGTCTTAGCTTTTATTGGTAGGGGGATTGAATTTCGGAGCCGCAACGTCATGTTGCAACTATACAAAACTCTAGTGCGGCCGCACTTGGCGTATTGTGTGCAGTTCTGGTCCCCACATTATAAGAAAGATGTGGAGGCATTGGAGAGTGTACAGAGGAGGTTTACCAGGATGTTGCCTGGTATGGAGGGCAGGTCCTATGAAGAGAGGTTGAAGGATTTGAGGTTGTATTCGTTAGAAAGGAGGCGGCTAAGAGGGGATCTTATTGAAGCATATAAGATGATTAGAGGTTTAGATAGGGGGGACAGTGATAGCCTTTTTCCTAGGATGGAGAAAGCTAGCACGAGGGGACACAGCTTTAAATTAAGGGGTATGAGTTATAGGACGGATATCAGAGGTAGTTCTTTACTCAAAGAGTGATTAGGGAGTGGAATGCCCTGCCTGCAGCTGTTGTAGATGCGCCAAGTTTGGTGGCGTTTAAGAGGTTAATTGATAAGTATATGGAAGAGAAGGGGATGGTTTAGTTTGGAGGGGCATTGCTTTTTATTTTGGTCGGCACAACATCGAAGGCCGAAGGGCCTGTTCTGTGCTGTAATGTTCTATGTTCTATGTTCTATGTTCCATGTAATTCGCCTTCTCCCAATTCAGCATCCCACCCACAGCACAGCACTCATCTTTTTCCATTACTATCCAAAAGTTTACAGAATTGTCATCACTATTTTCCACATGTTCCCCCACTAAAGCTTCGATGACAGGGCTCATTCCCCAGTACTAGGTTAAGTATAGCCCCCTCTCATGTTGGACTATCAACATATTATTCCAAAGAACCCTCCTGGACACATTTTATAAATTCCTCCCCGTCCGGATCCCTAGCACTAAGGGATTTCCAGTCTATATAAGGGAAATTAAAGTCTCCCATTACAACAACCATAATTTTTTCTACACCTGTCCAAAATGTCCTTATATATCCATTCCTCAACTTCCCATGGGCTGTTAGGTGGCCTGTAGTATACCCCCAGCATAGTGACTGCACCCGTCCTGTTTCTGAGCTCTATCCACAATGTCTTGTTACATAGTTAGAAATGCAGAGGGACCTGGGGGTGCAGGTGCACAAGTCTCTGAAGGTGGCAGAGCAAGTGGAGAAGGTTGTGAAGAAAGCATATAGTATGTTAGCCTTTATAGGAAGGTGTATAGAGTACAAGAGCTGGCCTTTAATGTTGCAGCTGTATAAAACGTCGGTTAGACCTCATTTGGAATACTGCATCCAGTCCTGGTCGCCTTACTACCGGAAGGACGTGGAGACTCTGGAGAGAGTGCAGAGGAGGTTTACCAGGATGCTGCCTGGTATGGAAGTCTGAGTTATGAGGAGAGGTTAGGCAAATTGGGACTGTTTTCCTTAGAAAGACGTAGACTTAGAAGAGATCTAATAGAGGTGTACAAGATTATGAGGGGTATAGATAAACAGGGTTAAGCTTTTTCCTAGGATGGACTCAAATAGCACGAGGGGTCACGGGCTTAGGTTGAGGGGGGTAAGGTATAATTTGGATGCTAGAGGGAGTTTTTTCACACAGAGGGTGGTGGGGTATGGAATGCGCTGCCAAGTAAAGTGGTGGAGGCAGGCACTCTGGAGTTATTTAAGAAATACTTAGATGGGCACATGAACATAATGGGAATGGAGGGGTATAGAAAACTGATTTAAAATAGGGATCATGAGCCTTTGGAGTCCCTGAGAAGTGTGTAAATAGATGATGATATTGATGTACTTGTTTTTATCCTACAGGTGCTTTGGTCCACCTTGTTGTCTAACGAGGGGCATACATGCGATGGGTCGTGAGAGGGCTGCTCTTAGATTTTTTTCAAGAGTATCCTAGTGCTTCACGTCGTTAGTATATGCTTGACCTGGACCATTTGATGGGCAACACAGTGACTATCATTGTGCTGTGCAGATACATGGATTTGGGGCCTGTGTCTGTGGGAGTTTGCGCATTCTCCCCGTGCTTGCGTGGGTTTTCTCCGGGCGCTCCGGTTTCCTCCCACATCCCAAAGATGTGTTCTTAGGCTAATTGGCAAAACAAATTCTCCCTAAATTGTCTCAAATTTGGTTTTTAATCCGTAGATCTATAAACATAGACAGGGATCACGAGTAGAGGTGGGAACATCGGGGTGGCGGCGCAGGCTCGTTGGGCCGAAGGGCCTGTTTCCTGTGCTGTTTTGTTCTTTGTTCTTTGACTTGAGGTTATTTTCATTAGAGAGAAGAAGGTTAAGAGTTAACCTAATTGAGGATACGAGATGATCAGAGGGTTAGATAGGTTGGACAGTGAGGGTGAACAGTGAAAGCCTTTTTCCTCAGATGGAGATGGATAACACGAGGAGACATAGCTTTAAATTAAGTGGTGGTAGATATAGGACGGATGCTAGAGGTGGGTTCTTTACTCAGAGGGTAGTAAGGGCGTGGATTGCCCTGCCTGCAGCAGTTGTGGACTCACCAACTTTAAGGGCGTTCAAATGGTCAGTGGATAGGCATATGGATAATATTGGAATAGTTTATGTTAGAAGGTCATTAGATTGGTTCCACTGGTCGGCGCAACATCGAAGGCTGAAGGGCCTGTACTGCGCTGTAATGTTCTCTGTCCTACGTCCCATGCTTGCCCCTAGTCTCTACACTTGCTAAGGTTTGTAAAGGGACAGGAGATAACACAACAGGTTCATTTATATCCAATGGGCAGTGAGAACTTCGATTTAATGTTTAATTCAAAAGGTAGCATTTCCACAACTCTACACTGTGAGGACCAGCCTGGATATTTGTGCCCAAGCTCTGGAGATTGAGTTGAGCCCAGAAGCCTCAGTTTGTTTAAGAGCTAACCCAATTATAATACATTCAGGTAGATATTGACTCACTAACAGCGCAAAAGGAGAGGTTGGAGTGGGTCAGAGTGAGACTTAAGAGCTGATTTTTCCACCTTGTGTGGAGTCTGCACATTCTCCCCATGTCTGTGTGGGTTTCTTCCCAGTGCTCCGGTTTCTTCCCACAACCCAAAAGACGCGCTGGTTAGGCACTAAATTCTCCCTCGGTGTACAGGCGTCTGAGTGTGGTGACTAGGAGATAGAAATGGTAGCACAGCAGTTAGCACTGCTGCCTCACAGCTCCAGGGACCTGGGTTCGATTCCCGGCTCAGGTCACGGTCTTTGCAGAGTTTGCACATTCCCCTTGTGTCTGCATGGGTTTCCTCTGGGTGCTCCAGTTTCCTCCCATAGTCCAAAGATATGCAGGTTAGGTGATTGACCATGTTAATTACCCCTTAGTATCCCGGGATGCATAGGTTAGGGGGTTTGGAGGGGTAGATATGTGGGAATAAAGGGATGGGGCGTGAGTGGGATTGTTCTTGGTGCAGACTCGATGGCCCCAATTCTCTCCTTCTACACTATAGGAATTCTATGCAAACATAAGAATCAGAAGCAGGACTAGGCCATTCCACCCTGCTATCCTGCTTTGACATTCATTTTGAACATAGAACACTACAGCACAAACGGGCCCTTCAGCCCACAAATTGTGCCAATCATATCCCTACCTACCAGGCCTATCTATAACCTTCAATCCCATTAAATCCCATGTACTCATCCAGACGTCTCTTGAAAGACCCCGACAAGTTCGCCTCTACCACCACCGACGGCAGCCGATTCCATTCCCTCACCACCCTCTGAGTGAAAAACTTACCCCGACATCTCCTCTGTATTTGCTTCCCTGCACCTTAAACCCTGTGTCCTCTCGTAGCGACCATTTCAGCCCGGGGAAATAGCCTCTGAGAATCCACTCTATCTATTCCTCTCAACATCTTATAAACCTCTATCAGGTCGCCTCTCAACCTTTGTCTCTCCAGGGAGAAGAGACGGAGCTCCCTCAACCTATCCTCATAAGGCCTGCTCCCCAATCTCCTCTGCACCCTTTCAATAGCTTCCACATCCTTCTTGTAATGAGGCGATGGTTCATAATCATTGCAAGCAATACCTGATTCCACCTCCCCCACCCCGATCACTGTGACTTCATTGCACTGTCAATGTAAGCCTACTAATGACTAAACTCGGTAAGATTATTTTGTTTTTTGACTGGCAGATGAAATTTAAATGCATCGTGGTGGGATTTGAACCCACGATCTAGTCCAGGTGCCTTGCTGCCTATGTTCCAACGAGCTTGCAGAGCAGCGGAGCAGGCAGTGCAAGGAGCCCACATCCTTTGAGACTGTTTGAAGTAGCAATTGAGTTAGAGCTAGTGCATGTCTTTGCAGTGCACCATTAAATACACTTGTTTTTACACTCTGGGCCTGGTTCTGTTTTTGTTCAGCAGAGAACCTTATCATAAAAATCACAGAACACCTATATTGCAGAAGGAAGCCGGTGAGTTGACGGATATGAGATGGATTTTAATTTAGAATAATGTGAGGTGCAACATTTTGGTTGATTGAACCGGGGCAGGACTTCCTCAGTGAATGTTGGGGAGAGTTACAGAATAAAGAGATCTAGGGGTACAGGTTCGTAGCTCCTTGAAAGAGGAGTCACAGGTGGACAGAGTGGTGAAGAAGGCACTCGGCATGTTTGGTTTCATCGGTCAGAACATTGAATACAGGAGTTGGGATGTCTTGATGAAGTTGTACAAGACATTGGTATGGCCACACTTGGGATACTGTGTCACCCTAATGTGAAAAGGATATTATTAAACTAGAAAGAGTGCAGAAAGGATTACTAGATTCCAATGGGATTTGATGGCTTGAGTTATGAGGAGAGGCCGGATAGACTGGAGCAGAGAAGGCTGAGAGCCTTAATGTTAGTGGGGCCTAGCTAGGGCAAGTTCATAGGATTATTGGAATAGGGATTGTGGGCGGTGCAGACTTGATGGGCTGAATAGTCTCCTTCTGCACTGTAGGGATCTATTTACCTTATTGAAACATACAAGATGATTAGAAGTTTAGATAGGGTGGATACTGATAGCCTTTTTCCTAGGATGGAGAAAGCTAGCACGAGGGGACGTAGCTTTAAATTGAGGAGTGGTAGTTATAGGACGGATGTCAGAGGTAGGTTCTTTACCCAGAGGGTGGTAAGGGTATGGAATGCCCTGCCTGCTGCAGTTGTAGATGCTCCAAGTTTGGGGGCGTTTAAGAGGTTAGTAGATAAGTTTATGGACGAAAAAGGGAATGGTTTAGTTAGAGGGTCATTGCTTTTTCCTAATTGGTCGGCACAACATCGAAGGCCGAAGGGCCTGTTCTGCGCTGTAATGTTCTATGTTCTATGATTCTATGTCTCATTATTCCCATATCCAGAACATCGCTACGTGCAAAAGACCACCATTTTCACCAACTCCAACACTATGCCGTGACAAAACACACCTTTCCTTCATCCCCACTGTCAGCACTCCCTGCTCCCCCGTATCACCCTGATCCACTCCTCCGTCAACCCCTCCCCCCCAACTCATCATCCTCCCACGCCACCTTCCCCCTGCAATCACAGAGAGTGTAACATATTCTCATTTACCTCTTCCTATCTGGTTCACTGTTTTCGCCGCTCCCAGTGCTGTCTCCTCTACATTGGGAGGACTAGACGCAGACTGGGTGACCGCTTTGGGTGACCCGCCTTCCCAGCCGCTTGCCATTTTAACTCAGCACCTTGCCCTCGTGCCCACATCTCCATCCTTCTGCAATGTTCCGGTGAAGCCCCCCAACACCTCATCTTCCGATTGGGCACTTTTCAGTTTTCGGGGCTCGACGCTGAGTCCAACATCTTCAGACTGTGAACTTTCTCCTACATCTTAAACCTTCTTTTCTCTAAATCCCCCTTAGACGTACTGCCTCAATGCAACTCCCCCTTCGCTAAGACCAAGCTATTCTGCCTTTTATTCTTTGCCACTTTTTATCGCAGTTTCTAAAACTCCAACACATGTATTTACACAGAGGGTAGTAAGGCCGTGGAATTCCCTGCATGCAGCAGTTGTGGACTCGCCAACTTTAAGGGCGTTCAAATGGTCAGTGGATAGGCATGTAAATAACATTGGAATAGTTTAGGTTAGAGGGTCATTAAATTGGTTTCACTGGTCAGCGCAACATCGAGGGCCGAAGGGCCTGTACTGCGCTGTAATGTTCTATGTTCTAACAGATAGAAACTTAGGAGGAGGCCATTCAGCCCTTTGACCCTGCTCCACCATTCATCATAATCATGGCGGATCATCCAACTCAATAGCCTAATCTGCTTTCTCCCCATAACCTTTGATCCTATTCGTCCCAAGTGCTATATCCAGCCGCCTCTTCATTCAATGTTTTGGTATCAACTACTTCCTGTGGTAATGAATTCCACAGCTCTTTGGGTGAAGGACTATCTCCTCATCTCCGTTCTAAATGGTCTACCCTGAATCCTCAGACTGAGACCCCTGGTTCTGGACTTCCCCACTATCTGGACATAGACCATAGAAACCTGACTATGCAGAAAGAGGCCCTTTGGCCCATCGAGTCTGCACTGACCACAATCCCACCCAGGCCCTACCCCCATATCACTACACATTTCCCCACTAATCCCTCTAACCTACATATCCCCAGGACACTAAGGGGCAATTTTAGCATGGCCAATCAATCTAACCTGCACATCTTTGGACTGTGGGAGGAAACCAGAGCACCCGGAGGAAACCCACGCAGACACAAGGAGAATGTGCAAACTCCACACAGACAGTGACCCGAGCCAGGTATCAAACGCAGGTCCCTGGAGCTGTGAAGCAGCAGTGCTAACCAATGTGCTATTGTGCTGACCATTTTTTCCTTCTCTTCAGTTCTGATAAAGAGTCTATGAACTTGGAACGTTGGGTTGGATTTTCCATTGCGCGCACCCCAAGGGCAGAAGTAGCCATCTGAGAACAAAGAACAAAGAACAAAACAGCACGGGAAACAGGCCCTTCGGCCCAATGAGCCTGTGCTGCCACCCCGATGTTCCCACTTCTACCCATGATCACTGTCTATGTTTATAGATCTATGGATTGAAACCAAATTTGAGACAATTTAGAGAGAATTTGTTTTGCCAATCTGCCTAAGAGCACATCTTTGGGATGCGGGAGAGAACCGGAGCACCCAGAGAAAACCCACGCAAGCACGGGGAGAATGCGCAAACTCCCACAGACACAGGCCCAAATCCATGTATCTGCACAGCACAGCGATAGTCACTGAGCTGTCGTGTTGCCCATCAAATGGTCCAGGTCAAGCGTACACTAACGAAGTGAAGCACTAGGATACTCTCGAAAAAAAATCCAAGAGACCTCTCATGACCCATAGCGTGTATGCCCCTTGTTAGACAACAAGGTGGACCAAAGCACCTGTAGGATAAAAACAAGTACATCAATATCATCAATTATTTACACACTTCTTTTTTTTAACTCTCCCCAAAGAGAAAAGCCCAGCTCCCCCAATCCTTCCCACAAGACCCACCCTCCAAACCAGGCAGCACCCGGCAAAGCCTCCCGCACCCCCTCCAACGCCCCCCCACCAACCCTCCCAAACCCCTCCCTCCCCCTCCCCCCCCCAACACACAGCAAGGCGACCAGAACTGAACACAACACTCCAAATGTGGTCCCACCAAGATCCGTCATAGCCGAAACACAACCCATGGCTTCTAAGCTCCAACTCCCTCAGTTTCTCAATTTCAAAAGTTTAAGCTTCGACTCATTCAGCGCCTCTTAAGCCAAACCACTGTCTTTTACAAAAGTCCTGATCTCCAGCTAGATTACTTCCCAAGATAAGATCGACATTATCGATAAGCAAATTGGATGCCATTCCCAAATAACAGACCCACTGACGACAGTGTAACTTTACTCTACAGAGTGGAATGGATAAAGAATTTCCATCGGTATACTTCTTTTAGAACATAGAACATAGAACATAGAACAATACAGCACAGAACAGGCCCTTCGGCCTTCGATGTTGTGCCGACCAAAATAAAAAGCAATGCCCCTCCAAACTAAACCATTCCCTTCTCTTCCATATACTTATCAATTAACCTCTTAAACGCACCAAACTTGGCGCATCTACAACAGCTGCAGGCAGGGCATTCCACTCCCTAATCACTCTTTGAGTAAAGAACCTACCTCTGATATCCGTCCTATAACTCATACCCCTTAATTTAAAGTGTGTCCCCTCGTGCTAGCTTTCTCCATCCTAGGAAAAAGGCTATCACTGTCCACCCTATCTAAACCTCTAATCATCTTATATGCTTCAATAAGATCCCCTCTTAGCCGCCTCCTTTCTAACGAAACAACCTCAAATCCTTCAACCTCTCTTCATAGGACCTGCCCTCCATACCAGGCAACATCCTGGTAAACTTCCTCTGTACCCTCTCCTATGCCTCCACATCTTTCTTATAATGTGGCGACCAGAACTGCACACAATACTCCAAGTGCGGCCGCACTAGAGTTTTGTACAGTTGCAACATGATGCTGCGGCTCCTAAATTCAATCCCCCTGCCAATAAAAGCTAAGACTCCATATGCCTTCTTAACAACTTTATCCACTTGACTGCCTACTTTCAGGGATTTATTGACACATACACCAAGATCCTTCTGTTCCTCAACACTATTAAGAGCCCTACCATTAGCCCTATACTCTACACATTTATTGTTCCTGCCAAAGTGCATTACCTCACACTTTTCCACATTAAACTCCATTTGCCACCTCTCGGCCAGCTCTGCAACTTGTCCAAGTCACTCTGTAAACTATAACACCCCTCTTCACTATCTACCACTCCACCGACTTTAGTGTCATCTGCAAATTTACTGATCCATCCCTCAATACCCTCATCCAGATCTTTTATAAAAATTACAAACAGCAGGGGCCCCAAAACAGACCCCTGAGGCACACCACTCGTCACCGAACTCCACGATGAATATCTCCCATCAACCACCCCCCTCTGTCTTCTATCTGCCAGCCAATTCCTAATCCAATTAGCTAAATCCCCCTCTATTCCACACATCTGCATTTTCTGTAGAAGTCTTCCATGGGCCACCTTATCACACGCCTTACTAAAGTCCATATATACTACATCAACCGCCTTACCCCCATCCACCTCTCTGGTCACTTTCTCAAAAAACTCAATGAGGTTAGTAAGGCATGACCTACCCTTCACAAAACCATGCTGACTATCCCCAATCAATTCATTTCTCTCTAAATCACTATAAATCCTATCCCTAATAATTCTCTCCAATACTTTGCCCACAACAGAAGTAAGACTCACTGGCCTATAATTGCCTGGAAGGTCTCTCTTCCCCTTCTTGAACAATGGGACCACATTCGCTATCCTCCAGTCCTCCGTAACCACACCCGTAACCAACGAGGACCTGAAGATCAGAGCCAGAGGCTCTGCAATCTCCTCTCTTGCCTCCCAGAGAATCCTAGGGTAAATCCCGTCCGGCCCAGGGGACTTATCCAACTTCAAACCCTCGAGAATTTCTAACACCTCCTCCCTATCTACTACAATACTTCCCAATTTGCAACCCTGTACCTCAGTGCTCTCCATAGCTACATTTCCAGCACTCTGCGTGAATACCGAAGAGAAATATTTATTCAGTGCCTCACCAATCTCTTCAGGCTCCACGCACAACTTTCCACTGCTGTCTATGACTGGCCCTAATCTTGCCCTAACCAATCTTCTATTCTTAACATATCGAAAGAAAGCTTTAGGATTCTCCTTAATCCTATCAGCCAACATCTTCTCGGGTCCCCTCTTAGCTCTCCTCAATTCACTTTTTACCTCCTTCCTGGCTAATCTATAGCTATCCATTGCACTATCTAAGCCTTCAAGCCTCATCCTGACATAAGCCTCCTTTTTCTTCTTAACCAGCAAATCAACTTTTTTCGTACACCAAGGCTCTCTTACTCGACCATTTCCTCCCTGCCTGACAGGGACATACTTATCAAGGACTCGCATCAGCTGCTCCTTGAATAAGCACCACATTCCAGATGTTCCCAGTCCCTGTAGTTCCCTAGTCCAATCTATGCACCCTAATTCTCTCCTGATGGCCTCATCAGTTTAGTAACTGCCTCAGAGAAATTCATGTTTTTTTTCCCAAACATAAAGGTTTGAGCTGACCCAGGGGGTGGGATTTTCTGGTCGGACTTGTCCCAAAACCAGTAAATCCTGCCTGAGGTCAACAGATCTTTCCATGCTCTGCCTGCTACAATTTCCATAGTAGGTGGGACAGGAAAATTTCCCCAGTATCGCTCAGACTAATAATCTTTTTGGCTCCTTTATTGAACAAAAATGAAGTTTCTTCACTCTCAAATGTTAAAATTCCATTTTCTTTTTATGTTCTGCAAATATGTTGGATTGTAATAATTTATCACAAACTTCATTTTCTAGAAAAACATGGATATGCCCTCCACAATCTGCTTAGCTTTCAGCTTCTAGAGGTCTGCCTTCTCATGCTACTTCTAATGAGAAAAGTAATATGTTGGTCCTCTTGAATTATTTTTATTTCCCTCTTGCAGTATTCTAAAAGCATCTGCCTTTTCATTTCTGCCATCTCCCTCATTTGAAATGAGGTCAACAATCTTTAAATGGTTCGCCAAGTTTTCTAAACTGCTTGTTACAATTCCCACAGTGGGAAGGATGGACAATTTCCAGCTGGTAACTCTGTGTCTCTCCTCCCAAGTGCTGGAAAACCTGCTAAATGTTTCCATCACCCTCTCTCCTTGTTCTGGGCTATCTATCTTGGCCACTCGGGGCTAGGGAATTGCTCATCACAGAGTCTTGGATAGAGGGGCAGAGGGAGAGGAGAAAGAGAGACGGAGAAGGAGGGAGAGGAGAAAGAGAGTGAGGGAGAAAGCAAGAGAAAGAGCGAGAGCAAGAGAGGTTGAGACAGAGAGAGGAGAGAAAGAGAGACAGGAGAGAGAGGCAGAGGGAAAGAGAAAGAAAGAGGGAGGGAAAGAAGGGATGAGAGAGAGATAAAGAGGGAGAAGGAAAGAGAGAGAGAGAGAGAGAGAAGGGGAAAGTAAAAGGAGAGAGAGAGTGAGAGGAGAGACAGAAGGAGAAGGCAAGAAGCAGAGAGAGAGAGGAGGATAGAGGAAAGGTGAGAAAGAGAGAGGGAGAGAAAGAGAAGGTGAGAGGGAGAGAGGGAGAAGGTAAGAGAGAGAGCAAGAGGGAGAGAGGAGGATAGAGGAAAGGTGAGAAAGAGAGAGGGAGAGAAAGAGAAGGTAAGAGAGAGAGCAAGAGGGAGAGAGGGAGAGGGAGGAGGTGAAACAGAGAAAGCAGGAAAGTGGCAAAGCAAGAGAGAGAGAAAGGGAGAAGGCGAGAGAGCGAGAGGGACGTATAGGGAGAGGAAGAGAGAGAAGCTGTGAGAAACACAAGGATGAAGTCAGTGCAATGTGGAGAGTAAGAGGCCAAGGGAAAATCCACTTTCTGTGAGTTCGCTTGTCAGTCAGCAGTTGTACATCTTTGTGAGATTTCTCCTTGCTCACACAATTTTGACCTTTGCCATCTGCCCTGTTTCGAAGCCCGGGTCATACCCAGAGCACTTTCTCACCATCTGAGATCGAAGGTAATCTTCACCAGCTGGGCTTCAGAGTATCAGAACGATCGCACCCCTCCCCGGCCCCCCCACCCCACCCAGTAAATCAGCACCTGTAATCTCTCTCTCCTGCTGCACAAAAAGAAGTTGACGTTTCAAGAATTCATAAGATATAGGAGCAGAATGAGGCTATTTGGCCCATCGAGTCTGCTCTGCCATTTGATCTTGGCTAATTCGCTCTTCATTTTCCTGCCTTCTCCCCATCACTCTTCAACCCATTAAAAATCTCTCAAACTCCTTCAATTTACTCACTCTCCCAGCATCCACCACACTTTGGGGGAGCGAATTCCCCAGATTCACAACCCTTTGGGAGAAGCAATTTGGTAATGCTGCAGCTTTATAGGACCCTTGTCAGACCCCACTTGGAGTACTGTGCGCAGTTCTGGTCGCCTCACTATAGGAAGGACGTGGAAGCTATTGAGAGGGTGCAGAGGAGATTTACAAGGATGTTGCCTGGATTGGGGGGCAGGCCTTATGAAGATAGGTTGAGGGAGCTGGGACTCCTCCCTGGAGAGACGAAGGTTGAGAGGCGACCTGATAGAGGTTTATAAAATGTTGGGAGGATTGGATAGGGTGGATTCTCAGAGGTTATTTCCCAGGGCTGAAATGGTCGCTACGAGAGGACACAGGTTTAAGGTGCAGGGCAGCAAGTACAGAGGAGATGTTAGAGGAAAGTTTTTCACTCAGAGGGTGGTGAGTGAGTGGAATCGGCTGCCGTCGGTGGTGGTAGAGGAGAACTCGCTGAGGTCTTTTAAAAGATTTCTGGATGAGTATATGGGATCCAATGGGATTGGGGGTTATTATAGATAGGTCTATGGCTTGGTAGGTATAGGTGTGATCGGCGCAACTTGTGGGCCGAAGGGCCTGTTTGTGCTGTAGTGTTCTATGTTAAGCAGTTTCTCCTCCAACCCTGTTTTAAATTTGCTAGCCCTTATCATGAGACTATGACCTCTCGTCCTAGAATTCCCCTAAAGAGGAAGCATCCAGGTTTCCTTTATCGGTACCTTTTATCGTCTTGCACACGTCAATCTGAGCTTCCTTTGTTCTTCTAAATTCCAGACAGTGTTGGCCTAATCTGTTCAGTCTCTCAAGTCACACTCCTGCATCAATGCCTCGCCAAAATAAACATATCGAAAATGTTGGGCAAAGTTCCCCATTGGCAAATCGCAGCTGGTGTTGCTGGAGAAGGAGTGTTATAGATTTGAAGCAATTGTGTCTGTGGAGGTAGATGATGAAAGCAGAGGGATTGTGAGCTTTTAAACCTCTTCCATCTCGGATCTACAACAAGCAACTTCTCTTTAAGAAATCTGCATCATGTTTAATTTTAACACACAAACACCTCATTATTTTTCTTTTAACATCCAGTCAATATTTAATAATCAGTATCCACTCTTAGTAGTGTAAATGAGCAGAGAGATCTCGGCGAACAGGTGCATAGATCTCTGAAAGCTGGTACTCAAGTTGATAAGGTTGTTAAGAAGGCGTGTAGTGTGTTAGCATTTATTGGTAGAGGGATTGAATTTCAGAGCTGTGAGGTCATGGTGCAACTGTACAAAACTCTGGTGCGGCCGCACTTGGAGTATTGTGTACAGTTTTGGTCGCCGCATTATAAGAAAGATATGGAGGCATTGGAAAGGGTGCAGAGGCGGTTTACCAGGATGTTGCCTGGTATGATGGGTAGGTAAGGCTGAGGGACTTGAAGTTATTTTCATTAGAGAGAAGAAGGCTAAGAGGTGACTTAATTGAGACATATAAGATGATCAGAGGGTTAGATAGCGTGGATAGTGAGAGCCTTTTTCCTCGGATGGAGATGGATAACACGAGGGGACATAGCTTTAAATTAAGGGGTAGTAGTTATAGGACAGATGCTAGAGATGGGTTCTTTACTCAGAGGGTAGTAAGGGCGTGGAATGCCCTGCCTGCAGCAGTTGTGGACTCGTCAAGTTTAAGGGCGTTCAAATGGTCAATGGATAGGTATATGGATAGCATTGGAATAGTTTAGGTTAGAGGGTCATAAAATTGGTTCCATTGGTCGGCGCAACATCGAGGGCCGAAGGGTCTGTACTGCATTGTAATGTTCTATGTTCTATGCTCCTTGAGGACAGTGCAATAAATAATCTGTTTGACCAATGACTCATTAACTTGGGAAATACCACTTTACAATATTTGAACAGTTTATTCATTTCAAATGATGGCCTTTGTAGTGAAAGGATATGAGTACAGGGATGTCTTGCTGCAATTGTACAGGGAGTTGGCAAGGCCACACCTGGAGTATTGTGTACAGTTCTGTGGTCCTTATCTGAGGAAGAATGTCCTTGCCATAGAGGAAGTGTGGCGAAGGTTTACCGGGCTGATTCCTGGGATGGTAGGTCTGTCCCGTGAGGAGAGACTAAATCAGGATTATATTCACTGGATAAGTGAGGGGGGGGGGCTCTGACAGAAATTTTTAAAATTCTAACAGGGTGGATTGAGAAAGCATTGTCCCAATGGTGGGGGAGTCCAGAACAAGGGGTCATAATTCGAGAATAAGAGATAAACCTTTCAGGACTGAGGTGGGGAGAAATTTCTTCACTCCCACCAGAAAGTATTTGAGGCCAAAACGTTGTGTGATTTCAAAAAGGTATCAAGGTATCTCGCCTCCCCCACCCTTGAGGTAAGCAATGAGACATATAAGAGCATAAGAAATAGGAGCAGGAGTCGGCCATCCAGCCCCTCGAGCTTGCCTCACCATTCAATAAGATCATGGCTGATCTGAAGTGGATCAGTTCCACTTTCCCGCTTTCTCCCCATAACCCTTAATTCCCTTGTCAGTCAGAAACCTATCTACCCGTGACTTAAATATATTCATAGAACATAGAACATTGAGCACTACAGCACAAACAGGCCCTTCGGCTCACAAGTTGTGCCGAACACATCAAATCCTACCCAGCCATAGACCTATCTATAACCCCCAATCCCATTGGATCCCATATACTCATCCAGAAGAGATTCAACGAGGTAGCCTCCATTGCTTCAATGGGCAGAGAATTCCAGAGATTCACTACCCTTTGAGTTCCTCCTCAACTCCATTCTGCCCCCCCACCCCCACTTATTTTGAGGCTGTGCCTTCTAGTTCTGCTATCCTTTCTACGTGGGAAGAATCGGGGTGGCAGTGCGGGCCCATTGGGCCGAAGGGCCAGTTTCCCATGCTGTTTTGTTCTTTGTTCTTTGTTCTACCCTATCTGGCCCCTTCATTATCTTGTAAATCTTTATAAGGTCCCCCCTCGGCCTTCTAAACTTAACGAGTACAGACCCAGTCTCTTCAATCTCTCTTCATAAGCTTCCACCAATACAGAAAAGGTCACTTCAGAGATTGTTAAGAACCAAGCACAATTATTGTAGCTCTGGAGACAGAGCAGACGGTCTAACCCTCTTCGAATTTTATAAGGGGGGGAGGTGAGATTGGTACATTGAATGACCAACCATTGTCAAAACAAAGGGTGTAGTGGAATCAAAGGGCAGAATGGCCTATCTTCCTTCGAGCTTCTACGTTTCTCTGAATCATTAATCCAATTCTCTGCATTTTCTGTGATGGTAAAACATGAAATCTCACACCCAGCGATAGGAAACTATACATTCTAATCTAGACTTGAAACCGAGGTGAGATAATTTCTGTAAGCTGATGCTTCGAATTCAAATTTCTCACATTTGACAGAGTTGCAACCTGAGGTGTTTGCTTAGCGTGATTAATCGGGATGAGTCAAACTCTGGAAATAACACATTGTTACCTGCAAAGAGAAAGCAGGAAACCCGCCTTGGTACACTGGGTGAGTAAGTTGCAGCATCACACTGCAAACTTCCTGGAGACAACTTGCTTAATATCTAATATTGCAACGTCAAGGTTGGGAGTTGATGTTGATCTGGGAAGATTATGACCCCATTCCTGTCAACATACCATTTGCCTTCTTTACTGCCTGCTGTACCTACGCGCTTTGATGGCAAAGGACTTCAAGGTCTAGAAATGAGTTCAAATCCCATCCTAGCCTCTGGAGAAGTTGAATTCAGTCAACTAACTCAATCGACACTGAAACATCAGTAATGGTGATCAGAACAGTGTTGAATTATCGTCAGGGAGATTCAGCAAAGACTCCTTGGAGGGGATGGGGAGGTGAGGGTCAGAGGTCAAAGGCTGGAGAAAGTGTGGGTCAGAGGTCGAGGGCTGGGGAATGTATGGGTCAGAGATCAAGGGCTGGGGGCGGTGTGGTTCAGAGGTCGAGGGCTGGGGGAGATGTGGGTCAGAAGTCGAGGGCTGGGGGAGATGTGGGTCAGAGGTCGAGGGCTGGGGAATGTATGGGTCAGGGGTTGAGGGCTGGGGGAGGTATGGGTCAAAGGTCAAGGGCTGGAGAAGGTGTGGGTCAGAAGTCGAAAGCTGGGGGAGGTGTGGGTCAAGAGGTTGAGGGCTGGGGAATGTATGGGTCAGAGGTCGAGGCTGGGGGAAGTGTGGGTCAGAAGTCGAGGGCTGGGGGAGGTGTGGGTCAAGTCGAAAGCTGGGAGGGTTGGGTCAGGTCGAGGGCTGGGAGGGTGTGGGTCAGAGGTCGAGGGCTGGGGGAGGAGTAGGTCAGAGGTCGAGGGATGGAGAAAGTATGGGTCAGAGGTCGAGGGCTGGGGAAGTGTGGGCCATGTCAAGTCTCTCAATACCACTGCCAAGAAGTAACGTTTTATTTTTCTAGACTCAAGCAGATATAAGCCTAGCCAATCAAACCTTTCCTGATAAGAATTTTGTATTAGACTAAACTGCTTCTAAAGTGCTTAAATCCTTCCTTACGTAAGGAAACCAATCCTGCACACAGCACTCCAAGTTAGGTGTATTGGCCATGCTGAATTGCCCCTTAGTTTCCAAAGATGTGTACGTTAGGTGGATTAGCCATGCTAAATTGTCCCTTAGTGTCCAAAGATGTGTAGATTAGGTGGCTTGGCCATGCTAAATTGTCCCTTAGTGTCCAAAGATGTGTAGGTTAGGTGGCTTGGCCATGCTAAGTTGCCTCTTAGTGTCCAAGGATGTGTGGGTTAGGTGGATTGGCCATGCTAAATTGTCCCTTAGTGTCTAAGGATGTGTAGGTTAGGTGGATTGGCCATGTTAAGTTGCCTCTTAGTGTCCAAGGATGTATAGGTTAGGTGGATTGGCCATGCTAAATTGCCCCTTAGTGTCCAAGGATGTGTAGGTTAGGTGGATTGGCCGTGCTAAATTGTCCCTTAGTGTCCAAGAATATATGGTGATTGGCCATACTAAATTGCCCTAGTGAACAAAAATATGTAGGTTAGATGGATTGGCCATGCTAAATTACCCATTAGTGTCCAAAGATGTGTAGGTTAGATGGATTGGCCATGCTAAATTACCCATTAGTGTCCAAAGATGTGTAGGTTAGATGGATTGGCCATGCTAAATTACCCATTAGTGTCCAAAGATGTGCAGGTTAGGTGGATTGGCCATGCTAAATTACCCCTTAGTGTCCAAAGATGTGTAAGTTAGGGAGATCAGCCGTGATAAATGCATGGGGTTACATGGATAGAACAGGGAGGATGGGCCTGAGTAAGATACTTTTCAGAGAGTCGGTGCAGACTCAATGGGCTGAATGGCCTCCTTTTGTATTTAGAGGTTCTATGCAGTCTCACCAATACCCTGTCCAACTGAAGTTCAACCTTCCTATTTTTGTGATCGATTCCCTTCAGAACAAGCGATGACACCCTATTAGTTTTCCTAATTACTTGCTGTACCTGTATATGAGCCTTTTGCGTTCCATTCACTAGGACACCCAGATCCCTCTGCAATCTCTTACCATTCAGATCATAAGCGTCCGTTTTATTCTTCCCGTCAATCAGCTTTGTCAGCCCTGCCTTCATTTGGGAACAGATTTGAATGTACAAACAGCAAAAGTACAGAAAGATAACTGGTTATTCTCTCTTCAACGGAGGAAGGAATCAGGATGAATTCCATGGTTCCCTTCAGGAGCCACCATGGGATTTTTCAACATGCAGTTAGACAGACAGGAAGATCCCATCCAAACCTCGGAAAGTTTGCCGTCTGGGATTGCGAGATGCTCTGTATAGTTTGTCCAATTAAAAGGATTCAGCTTCAGATCCTTCTATCTAAAGTAGCTAACTGTGCTATGGATTTTTTCGTAGAGAGGGTGGTGAGTGTCTGGAATGAGCTGCTGGAGGTAGTAGCAGAGGAGGGTACAATTTTGTCGTTTGAAAAGCATTTAGACAGTTACATGGATAAGATAGGTATGGAGGGATGTGGGTCAAATGCGGGCAATTGGGACTAGCTTAAGGGTTTAAAGAAATGGACAAGTTTGGCCTGTTTCCATGCTGTAAACCTCTATGACTCTGTGCTTTAAACTAATTTGGCCACATCAGCTTAGAATTCTGGACCCAGTTGGAAACACGTCTCCATCCTCTGAAAGTACAATGTTAAGAAAACAAACATTCTGAGAAAAGATGAGCAGAAGTTTCCATGGCTACAGATGTAAGTGCTTTTGTGCAACTGTTTCCACCTAACCCTTTAGTAACATAAGTATTCAGTCATATTGTAGATGCAGATCAATGTTTAATATTTTTTATTTCCAAAAATATAATTATTCATTAAAAATACTGTTAAATAAACTATTGCAAGATTCAAAAATTACAGAAAAGAATCATTTTCCACTGTGCTTATTTATACAACATCACAATATTTCATTACTTAAAACTACATCCATGCCTCAGTATTTCACTGCACGTTGTTGTTTTTCAGATTAGCACACAGTTACCCAGGGTGTTCTGCACTTCCCAGGCCCTCGGCCTGACTTGGTTGAAACGCTTTATGGTGTAGCCTTTTTCCATTGTGCGCAGCCTAAATGCGTCCCTCAGCACGTAGTCCTGGACCTTCGAATATTGGCCATGCTAAATTGCACCTTAGTGTCCAAAAATATGTAGGTTAAGTGGATTGGCCATGCTAAATTGCCCCTTACTATAGAAAGATGTATAGGTTAGGTGGATTGGAGGTGGATTGGAGGTGGATTGTTCCCTTGGAGCAGCACGGAGAGGCAGCGATTTGGGAAAAGCGTGAAGTTCGTGTGTTAAGTACTTTTTTAACTTTTCTCTTTGTTTAAAATAGCGAGCGGGGGTAGTTTTTGCCATTTTTATTTAAACTAACAAGAAACCGGAAGTTGTCACTAGGAGGCTGCCGGTAGTTGTAGTTTTTTCTCTGTCTCTATAAATTGGTACAGAGAGGAAACCTGATACTCTACACAGGTAGAGTATCCCACCCTCCCCCCTCCTCTAACCTAATAATATAAGTGTGTGGGAAGTTTTTTTTTCTCTCTCCTTAAAGTAAATAAAGTATCAGGGATGGCAGTGCAGGCAGTCCGTTGCAACTCCTGTAGTATGTATGAGGTGAGGGACACCAGTAGTGTTCATGCTGATTATACCTGCAGGAAGTGTGCCCATTTGCAGCTCCTTGAGGATCGTGTTAAGGAGCTGGAGCTGGAATTAGAGGAACTCAGGATAATCCGAGAAGTTGAGGAGGATATTGGCAGGAGTGACAAAGAGATAGTCACTCCTAAAAGTGATTCGTGGGTAACTATTAGGAGGAGGGGTAAGAAGCAATCGGGTAGACAATCCCCTGGGGCTGTTCCCCTCCGAAACAAATTTTCTGTCTTGGATGCCACATTTGAGGAAGAATCAACTGGATATGACCAAAGGGAGCAGGTCTCTGGGGGTGAGCCTGCTGAGAATGCTCAGGTGGGTAGGGGGAAAACAAGAGATTGGGCCCAGTAATTGGAGACTCCATAGTTAGAGGGACAGATAGGAGAGTAAGTAGTAATAAAAGTGACTCAGGGCTGGTGTGTTGCCTCCCAGGGGCTGGAGTCCAGGATGTCGCAGATCGGGTTTTTAAGATTCTTAAGGGAGAGGGGAGTCAACCCCAAGTCATAGTTCATGTAGGGACACATGATAGAGGTAGGAAAAGGGAAGGGGATATTAAACAGAAATTTATGGAGTTGGGGTGGAAGCTTAGGGCCAAAACTGGCAGAGTGGTTATCTCTGGACTCTTGCCTGTGCCAAGGGATAGTGTGGAGAAGAATAGAGAGAGGGAATGTTTGAACTCGTGGCTGCGGGGATGGTGCAGGAGGGAGGGGTTCAGGTTCCTGAACAATTGGGACTCATTCTGGGATAGGTGGGACCTCGACAAGAGAGATGGTCTACACCTGAACCAGAGGGGAACTAATATCTTGGGGGGAAAATTTGCTAAGGCTATGCAGGGGGCTTTAAACTGATTCGGGGGGGGGTGGGATCCTGAATAGTTGGGGTGCTAAGAGGGATGAGAGTAAGGGGGTCATAGAGGAAAGCCGTAAAACACAGCAGCATACGGGTGGGGTAGGGCATGGTTGAAATGCGTATACTTTAATGCAAGGAGTATTCGCAATAAGGGGGAGGAACTTGCAGCTTGGACCAGTACCTGGAACTTCGATGTTGTGGCCATTTCAGAGACTTGGGTAGAGCAGGGACAAGAATGGATGTTGCAGGTTCCGGGTTCAAATGCTTTAGTCGGAGTAGAGAAGGAGGTAGAAGGGGGGGAGGAGTGGCATTATTAGTCAAAGACTGTATCACAGTGACAGAGAAGAAGTTTGATGAGGACTTGTCTGTGGAGGTAGTATGGGCTGAGATTAAAAACAGGAAAGGAGAGGTCACCCTGTTGGGAGTCTTTTATAGACCTCCTAAAAGTTCTAGAGAGGTAGAGGAAAGGATTGCAAAGTCCATCCTGGACAGGAGTGAAAGTAATAGGGTAATTGTTATGGGGGACTTTAACTTTACTAATATTGATTGGAATAGCTATAGTTCTAGCTCGTTAGAGGGGTCAGTTTTCGTACAAAGTGTGCAGGAGGGTTTTTTGACTCAGTATGTAGATAGGCCAATTAGAGGTGAGGCTACATTGGATTTGGTGCTGGGCAATGAGCCAGACCAGGTGTTAGGCTTGGAGGTTGGTGAACATTTTGGTGATTGTGACCACAATTCGGTTACGTTCACCTTAGTGATGGATAGGGATAGGCATGAAGCTGGGGGCAGTAGTTATAGCTGGGGGAAGGGTAATTATGAGGCCATCAGGAGAGAATTAGGTGCATAGATTGGACTAGGAAACTACAGGGACTGGGAACATCTGGAATGTGGAGCTCATTCAAGGAGCAGCTGCTGCGAGTCCTTGATAAGTATGTCCCTGTCAGGCAAGGAGGAAATGGTCGAGTAAGAGAACCTTGGTGTACGAAAAAAGTTGATTTGCTGGTTAAAAAGAAAAAGGAGGCTTATGTCAGGATGAGGATTGAAGGCTCGGTTAGTGCAATGGATAGCTATAGATTAGCCAGGAGGGAGATAAAGGGGGAATTGAGGAGAGCAAAGAGAGGACATGAGAAGACTTTGGCTGATAGGATTAGGGAGAATCCCAAAGCTTTCTTTCGATATGTTAAGAATAGAAGATTGGTTAGGGCAAGATTAGGGCCAGTCATAGACAGCAGTGGGAAGTTGTGCGTGGAGCCTGAGGAGATTGGAGAGGTACTGACTAAATATTTCTCTTCGGTATTCACGCAGGGTGATGTAAATGTAGTTATGGAGAACACTGAGGTACAGGGTAGCAAACTGGGGAGTATTGTAGTAGATAGGGAGGATGTGTTAGAAATTCTCGAGGGTTTGAAGTTGGATAAGTCCCCTGGGCCGGACGGGAGTTACCCTAGGATTCTCTGGGAGGCAAGAGAGGAGATTGCAGAGCCTCTGGCTCTGATCTTCAGGTCCTCGTTGGTTACGGGTGTGGTTCCGGAGGACTGGAGGATAGCGAATGTGGTCCCGTTGTTCAAGAAGGGAAGAGAGACCTTCCAGGGAATTATAGGCCAGTGAGTCTTACTTCTGTTGTGGGCAAAGTATTGGAGAGAATAATTAGGGATAGGATTTATAGTTATTTAGAGAGTAATGAATTGATTGGAGATAGTCAGCAGGGTTTTGTGAAGGGTAGGTCGTGCCTTACTAACCTCATTGAGTTTTTTGAAAAAGTGACTAAGGAGGTGGATGGGGGTAAGGCGGTTGATGTGGTGTATATGGACTTTAGTAAGGCGTTTGATAAGGTGGCCCATGGAAGACTTCTGCAGAAAATGCAGATGTATGGGATAGAGGGTGATTTAGCTAATTGGGTTAGGAATTGGCTAGCAGATAGAAGACAGAGGGTGGTGGTTGATCGGAGATATTCATCTTGGAGTTCGGTGACAAGTGGTGTACCTCAGGGGTCTGTTTTGGGGCCCCTGCTGTTTGTAATTTTTATAAATGATCTGGATGAGGGTATTGAAGATGGATTAGTAAATTTGCAGATGACACTAAAGTCGGTGGAGTGGTAGATAGTGAAGAGGGGTGTTATAGTTTGCAGAGAGACTTGGACAAGTTGCAGAGCTGGACCGAGAGGTGGCAAATGGAGGTTAATGTGGAAAAGTGTGAGGTAATTCACTTTGGCAGGAATAACAAATGTATAGAGTATAGGGCTAATGGTAGGACTCTTAATAGTGTTGATGAACAGAGGGATCTTGGTGTATGTGTGCATAGATCCCTGAAAGTTGGCAATCAAGTCGATAAGGTTGTTAAGAAGGCATATGGAGTGTTAGCTTTTATTGGTAGGGGGATTGAATTTTGGAGCCGCAGCGTCATGTTGCAACTGTACAAAACTCTAGTGCGGCCGCACTTGGAGTATTGTGTACATTTCTGGTCCCCGCATTATAAAAAGATGTGGAGGTATTGGAGAGGGTACAGAGGAGGTTTACCAGGATGTTGCCTGGTATGGAGGGCAGGTCTTATGAAGAGAGGCTGAGGGATTTGAGGTTGTTTTCGTTAGAAAGGAGGCGGCTAAGAGGGGACCTTATCGAAACATATAAGATGATTAGAGGTTTAGATAGGGTGGACAGTGATAGCCTTTTTCCTAGGATGGAGAAAGCTAGCACGAGGGGACACAGCTTTAAATTAAGGGGTGATAGTTATAGGACGGATATCAGAGGCAGGTTCTTTACCCAAAGGGTGGTTAGGGAGTGGAATGCCCTGCCTGCAGCGGTTGTAGATGCGCCAAGTTTGGTGGCGTTTAAGAGGTTAGTTGATAAGTATATGGAAGAGAAGGGAATGGTTTAGTTTGGAGGGGCATTGCTTTTTATATTGGTCGGCACAACATCGAAGGCCGAAGGGCCTGTTCTGTGCTGTAATGTTCTATGTTCTATGATTGGCCATGGTAAATTGTCCATGGATCTTTGGACACCAAGGAGCAATTTAGTATGACCAATCTCCTAGCCTATGCATCCTTGGACCCTAAGGGCAATTTAGCATGGCCAATCCACCTAACCTACACATCTTTGGACACTAAGAGGCAATTTAACATGGCCAATCCACCTAACCTGCACATCTTTGGACACTAAGGGGCAATCCATCAGGGATCAATCCACCAGTCTGCAACACTGGGTAGAGGACAATTCTTTCAACTGGAAGATCAGCAAGTTTCGGGTGGACCAAAGAGCGTTCTTCGCCGATAACCCTCCGGCAGCGATGTTTAATTAGTTCAATCCAGACAATGTTTTGAGTTGATCGATTTCAGCTCGGGCTTTTGGCCTGTCTCTCTTTCTCTCTCTAATTTTCTCTCTCTCTTAAGTAATCCTTATTTCACTTTCTGTAAAATGCTTATAAAAGACGCTTAAACAAAGGTGTGTTTAATTCGAAGCAGTCACGTCCGAGTTAATTCTGAGGAAGACAGCAGACCCTACAAGCATAATCAACCTGTGACCTTTTCATGTCACAAAGGTTTTCAACTGACGCAACTGGCCCACTTCCCGAAATTGGACTGGCCCAACACCATTATCTCTCCATCAATGACCAGCATTGCTGAATAACTGGGGCTTGTTAGTTCACACAGCACGGAGAGAGATCTGACTGAGCTCCAGTCTGTGAGAAAAAGGCTTTGTCAAGAGCTGAGAAGGTTTTATTTAGCTACAAGCAGAAACTGTGATGACTACCTGCACACCTCAGCTATTGTCCTGTGCCTGTTCAAGGATATTTAAAGCAGCGTGATAAAACTTTGACAAGCCACAACAAGGTGATTTGTATTAATGGTTTGACATTGGTTTACAGCAGTCAGTATTTCATTGACGTATGAAGTGAAATCATCGCAACCCCCCCCCCTCAGATAACATTTCAATGATATGGAAGGAGCAACTAGCAGCAATATCTTCATGCAGAACTCTGTACATCAATCCTCTATCATTTCACCAGCCTTGATGAAACGTAACAGGCAGCACAGTGGCACTCTGATTAGCACTGCTGCTTCACAGCTCCAGGAACCACAATTCAATTCCCGGCTCGGGTCACTGTCTGCACATTCTCCTCGTGTCTGCGTGGATTTCCTCCGGGTGCTCCGGTTTCCTCCCACACTCCAAAGATGTGCAGGTTTAGGTGGATTGGCCATGCTAAATTGTCCCATTATTGTCCCGGGATGCGTAGGTTGGAGGGATTAGCAGATAAATGTGTAGGGATACAGGGATAGGACCTGGGTGGGACTGTGGTTGGTGCAGACTCGATGGGCCAAATGGCCTCTTTCTGCACTGTAGGGATTTTATTCTATTCTATTTATGCTTCATTAAGTGGCTCATTTTGACAGGTCAAATAGGATGGCAGAATATAATGTTAAAGGTGGAAGCATTATGCTTAGCAGTGTGGAAGATCAGAAGGATCTTGGAGGCCGAGTTCATAGGACACTCAAAGCAGTTGCGTAGGTCGAAGCTGTGGTTAAGAAGGCGTATGGTGTACTGGCCTTCATCAATCGAGGAATTGAGTTTAGGAGCCAAGAGATAATGTTGCAGCTATATAGGACCCTGGTCAGAGCCCACTTGGAGTATTGTGCTCAGTTCTGGTCACCTCATTACAGGAAGGATGTGGAAGTCATAGAAAGGGTGCAGAGGAGATTTACAAGGATGTTGCCTGGATTGGGTGGCTTATGAAGATAGGTTGAGGGAGCTCGGCCTTTTCTCCTTGGAGAGAAGAAGGATGAGGGGGTTGACCTGATAGAGATGTATAAGATGTTGAGAGGTATTGATAAGTGGATAATCAGAGGCTTCTTCCCAGGGCTGAAATGGTTGCCACAAGAGGACTCAGGTTTAGGTACAGAGGAGATGTCAGGGGTAAGTTTTTCACTCAAAGGGTGGTGGAGCATGGAATGGGCTGCCATTGGTAGTGGAGGTGGATTCAATAGGGTCTTTTAAGAGACTTTCAGATAAGTACATGGAACTTAGTAAGATAGAGGGTCATAGGTAAGCCTGGTAATCTCTAAGATAGGGACATGTTCGGCACAACTTTGTGGGCTGAAGGGCCTGTATTGTGCTGTAGTTTTTCTATGTTTCTACATCAATGACTATCCCCTTTGTTTTATTGATATTGTATCACTGCATCCCAGTGCACATGACAATAATAAATCAAATCAAATCAGCGGACAGTTTGATCTCTTGTGTGCCTCTGTGACGTTCTGCTGGTGGCGAATGTTGGAATGACAAACTGCTCAGTGTTTGAGAGAAACTAATTCCGCTTTCAGCAGCCAGGATGGACACATTCTCAGAACAAAGACCAAAAGCAGAAAGCTAAACATACCCAAAGAAAGTAGAAGCAGGAGGAGGCCATTGGGTATAGAAAACTAATTTAAAACAGGGATCATTAGCCTTGGGAGTCCCTGGGAAGTGTGTAAATAGATGATGATATTGATGTACTTGTACAGGTGCTTTGGTCCACCTTGTTGTCTAACGAGGGGCATACACGCGATGGGTCGTGAGAGGGCTGCTCTTGGATTTTTTTCGAGAGTATCCCAGTGCTTCACGTCGTTAGTGTACGCTTGACCTGGACCGTCTGATGGGCAACACGACAGCTCAGTGACTATCGCTGTGCTGTGCAGATACATGGATTTGGGCCTGTGTCTTGCGCATTCTCCCCGTGTTTGCATGGGTTTTCTCTAGGTGCTCCAGTTTCATCCCACATCCCAAACATGTGCTCTAGGCTAATTGGCAAAATAGTTGTCTCAAATTTGGTTTTTAATCCATAGATCTATAAACATAGACAGGGATCGCGGGTAGAGGTGGGAACATCGGGGTGGCGGCACGGGCTCGTTGGGCCGAAGGGCCTGTTTCCCGTGCTGTTTTGTTCTTTGTTCTTTGTTCTATTTGGCCCTTCAAGTCTGCTCCAACATTCATTATAATAATGGCTGATTGTCAAGTTCAATATCCTGACCGCCCCCCCCCTCCCATCCCCTCAGCCCCAAGAGCAATATCTGATTCTTCTTGAAATAACGCAGTGTTTTGGCCATGGCTACTTTTTGAATTCTACACTGTCACCACAATCTGGGTGATGAAATTTCTCCTCATCTCAGTCCTGAGAGGTTTATCCTCAAACCTTCTAATTCTGGACACCCCCACTGTCTGGAACATTCTTTCAGGATCTGTTAGAATTGTGTAAGTTTTCACCAGATTCCCTTCTCTCTTACCTAAATGCCAGAGAACATAATCCTGATTTAATCTATTCTCAGATGGCAGAGCTGCTGTCCTCCAGGAATCAATTGGTAAACTTTTGCTGCACTCCTTTCATAGTAAAAACATGCTTCCTCAGATAAAGATAGAAGACTCACAAATGCTTTCTTTACTCTGACTCTATTTCTGAATTCCCCCATCATTAAGAGCATTCTTTCTGAATCCGCTCCGTTGAAATTCTAACTCTATTAAAGTTTTACAACTTCCTCTGAGATCCCCTCTCACTCATGAGGTTGCACGATTTACTGAAATCAATTATGTTATTCCCACGAGAGCATTCAATCTGAAAATGAGTGTTATGTATTTTCCTTGAGATTTAACTCATGGTCTCATGAGTGAAGATATATTTTTGGTTGATAGTGCCTTATTTAAATATTATACTTTCTCTTATTCTCCATTCCAATCCTTTGTCTTAACTCGTTCATCCAAATGGAGAACAGAAGAACAGACCAATTCCCTGTTTCTTCTATTCCAAGATTAAAACAAAATGTTTCTTTTTGTCAGTACAACTGTTGTGGCATAGAGAAAGTTGTCACGTGAGTTGCCCTCCGATAGCGAGGCAGCTATTTATTCTGCACGCTGCAGACTTCGCAGGAGAGGCCAGTGGGCAGTTTAAAGGCTTAGCATCACCGGCTTACGTTAACACTGCAATGAAGTTATGGTGAAACTAGAACATAGAACATTACAGCGCAGTACTGTAATGTTGTACTGTATTACAACATTAATACAGTAATTAATGTATTAATTACATAATGTATTAATTAAATAATGTATTAATTGAGGCCCTTCAGCCCTCAATGTTGCGCCGACCAGTAGAACCAATATAATGACCCTCAGGTACACTGAGGGAAAATTTAGCACCTAACCCGCATGTCTTTCAGACTGCAGGAGGAAACTGGGAAGAAACCTAAGCAGACACGGGGAGAATGTGCAGCCTCCACACAGACAGTGACCCAAGCCAGGAATACAACCCGGGTTCCTGGCGCTGTGTGGCAGCGGTGCTAATCACCGTGCCACCATGTAGGTGCTGACAGTAGATGTTCTTTACACTGTTGTCTTGACTAAATTTTGTATCTTGACAAGAATTTTCAGTTTAACCCTCAGCTCCCTGACCCCCCACCCCCGAATTCCATCTAATTGTCCTTTCAATATATTGAAACACATTAATCAGCAGGGTGCAAAACAGTTGGTCAGTTGTGGGAGGCACGGTGGCACAGTGGGTTAGCACTGCTGCCTCACAGCGCCAGCGTCCTGGGTTCAATTCCCAACTTGGGTCATTGTATGGAGAATGCGCATTCTCCCCATGTCCGCATGGGTTTCCTCTGGGTGCTCCAGTTTCCTCCCACAGTCTGAAAGATGTGCCAGTTAGGTTCATTGACCAAGCTAAATTTTCCCTCAGTGTACCCGAGCAGGCTCCAGAATGTGGCAACGAGGGGATTTTCACAGTAACTTCATTGCAGTATTAATATAAGCCTACTTAAATAAACTTAAGCTCAATCACAGAATCCCAACAGTGCAGAAGGAGGCCATTCAGCCCATTGAATCTGCAGAGACTGTCCAAAAGGGCATCCCACCTAAGCTCCATCCCTATAACCCCACATATTTATCCTGCTAATCCCTTCACCTACATATCTTTGGACAGTATTGGGGTAGTTTAGCACAGCCAAACCAACTAACAGCACAAGTTTGGAATGCGAGAGGAAACCCAAGCAGACATGGGGAGAAGGTGCACAGGCAATGATCCCAGCCAGGAATCGAACCCAGATCCCAGGAGGCAGCAGTGCTAACCATCATGCCATAATATTCTCATTACCAATCAGTAACAGAAGTGAAAAATCACCCCTTTACTGGCCTCCACCTCTGGCTGTATGTTTAGAGGGTAACTGAATGGGTGTTTTTATTATTTTGCATGTTGAGAGTTACAAGGGTTTATTTGGATTTCCCCAAAATACAATGGCTCATTGAAGACAGTGTAGTCAGTGCAAAATAGATCAACTTTCAACTTAAAGTAAAACTCTAAAGGAACTCTTGATACATGATTCCAGAACTTTTGTTCTTGGGAAGTTCATTCTTGGCATTAGCCCTTGAGAAGGTGATAATGAGTTGCCTTCTTGGACACTGTAGCCCTTGAGGTGTAGGTGCTGTTAGGGAAAGAGTTTCAGGATTTTGATCCAGCGGCAGTGAAGGAACGGCGATAACCTTTGATTTGATTGCCACACGTATTAGTACAGAATGAAAAGTATTGTTTCTTGCCCGCTATACAGACAAAGCATAGCGTTCATCGAGAAGGAAAGGAGAGAGTGCAGAATGTAGTGTTACTGTCACAGCTAGGATGTAGAGAAAGATCCACTTAATGCAAGGTAGGTCCATTCAAAAGCCTGATGGCAGCAGCAAGGAAGAAACTGTTCTTGAATTGGGTGGTACCTTAGACTTTTGTACCTTTTCCCAATGGAAGAAGGTGGAAGAGAGAATGTCCAGGGTGCATGGGGTCCTTAATTATGCTGGCTGCTTTTACAAGGCAACGGGAAATGTAGATAGAGTCAATGGATGAGAGGCTGGTTTCCAAGTCAGGATGGTGATTAACTTGGAGGAGAATATCCAAGTGGTGGAGTTCCCCATGTACCTGCTACCCTTGTCCTACCACAAAGTAGATGTCACAAATTTGGAAGGTGTTGTTGAACAAATGATGATGGGTCATTGGAGTGCATCTTGCAGATCATTGAATCATAGAACCCTACAGTGCAAAAACAGGCCCTTCAGCCCATCGAGTCTGCACCAAACACTATCCCACCCAGGCCCTACCCCCATATTATACCCACTAATCCCTCTAACCTACACAGTTCCGACACTAAGGGGCCACTTCTTTGCATGGCCAATCAACCTAACCCGCACATCTTTGGAGTGTGGGAGGAAACCAAAGTATGCAGAAGAAACCCATGCAGACACGAGGAGAATGTGCAAACTCCACACAGACAGTGACCCGCGCCGGGAGTCGAACCCCATGTCCCTGGAGCTGTGAAGCAGCAGTGCTAACCTCTGTGCCTGAAGTCAACTGAGATTCCTGTCCTCGGGCTCTCACCCTCTCCAATTCCATTGCAGCCGAGATGATTAGCATTCTGGCCACTGTGTTGATATTCAGCGACTGAGTTTCAGGTGAATGGTAACCTCCCAGAATCTTGATGGTGGGTGATTCAACTATAACCATAGAGTCATAGAGCACAGTAGAGGCCCTTTGACCATCAAGTCTGTATCTTTGATGTACGGCACGGTGGCACAATGGTTAGCACTGCTGCTTCACAGCTCCAGGGTTCTGCGTTCAATTCCCGCCTCGGGTCACTGTCTGTGTGGAGTTTGCACATTCTCCTCATGTCTGCATGGGTTTCCTCCAGACACTCCAGTTTCTTCCCACAGTCCAAAGATGTACAGGTTAGGTTGATTGGCCATGCTAAGAAATTGCCCCTTAATGTCCAGGGATGTGTAGGTTAGAGGGATTAGTGGGTACAATATGGGAGTAGGGCCTTTCGTGGGATTGTGGTCGGTGCAGACTCGATGGGCTGAAGGGCCTCTTTCTGCACTGTAGGGTTCTATGATTCTATGAACAATATCTACCACTAAAGTTGCACTCATTCCATATCCTTCACCATTATGAAATCTCAAGTACTCATCCAAATACTTTTTAATGTTGTAAGGTTTCTAACCTCCCCTATCTTCTGTACCTCCTGCCTTTTACCCTAGAACTATGTCCCCTCCTGGTTGACCCTTTAACCAAGAGGAACAACTGCTGTCCATTCCCCTCATGATCTTACGCACCTCAAACGCATTCCCCCCTTCAACATTCTCTTCTCTACAGAAAACAATCCAAGCCTTTCGAGTCTTTCCTTGCAGCTGAAATGTTCCATCCCAGGCAACATCCTGGTGAATCTCCTCTGTACCCCACTCTCATTCCATCACATCCTTCCTATAGTGAGGTGACCAGAACTGCCCACAGTACTCCAGCTGTGACCTAACCAATATTCTGTACAACTCCAATATTACCTCCTTGTTCTAATACTCTATGTGACAGGTGAAAGCAAATATGCCCTCTTATCTATCCTATTCATCTGCTCTGTCAACTTTAGGGATCAGTAAATAAGTACTTCAAAATCCATCTGTTCCTCTGAGCTTTGTAGTTTTTTTTTGCCATTCACTAAATATTCCCTTGTCTTGTTATTTCTCCCAAACCTCGCACTTATCAGATTAAATACCATCTGCCTCTGCTCTCTCTATCTGACCAATGTTCTTCCTGCAATCTTCTTCACTTATCAATCTCGGTGTCATCAGTAAATTTGCTTATCATTCCCCCCACCCCCCCGCCGAACATTATAATCTAGATCACTTCTGTATATAAGAAACCCCACTCTGTGGTAAACATTCTGCCACACCCTGCATACCTGATTACTAAGCCAGTTTCAGATCCATCTCACCAAGTTCCGCTGAATTCCAGCTTTGTCAAAGGGTCATCTGGACTTGAAACATCAGCTCTTTTCTCTCCTTACAGATGCTGCCAGACCTGCTGAGATTTTCCAGCGTTTTCTCTTTTAGCTTCCGTTGAATTCCACATGCTTTAACTTTCTCAATCAGTCTCCCACGTAAACTGTAGGAAGGATGTGGAAGCATTGGAGAGAATGCAGAGGAGATTCGTCAAGATGCTGCCTGGTTTGGAGGGTAGGTCTTATGAGGAAAGGTTGAGGGAGCTGGGGCTTTTCTCTTCGGAGGAGGATGAGAGGCAATTTAATAGAGGTTTATAAGATGATGAGAGGGATAGATAGAGTGGACATGCAGAGACTATTTCCTCGAGTGGATGTAGCTATTACAAGGGGGCATAACTATTGGGTTCATGGTGGGGGCTAAAGAAGGGATGTCTGAGGTATATTCTTTGCTCAGAGAGTTGTTGGGGTGTGGAATACACTGCCTGCTGTGATAGTGGAGTCGGACACTTTAGGAACTTTCAAGTGGTTATTGGAAAGGCACATGGAGCACACCAGAATGATAGGGAGTGGGATAGCTTGATCTTGGGATTGGACATAGCTCGGCACAACATTGAGGGCCTGTACTGTGCTGTACTGTTCTATGTTCTATGTAAACTACATCAACTGCACTTCCCTTATCCGCACATTTTTGAAAAATTCTAACAAATTTATTAAGCTGCCTCTGATAAAGCCATGCTGACTATCCCTAATTAAGTAAGAAGTGTCACAACACCAGGTTAAAGTCCAACAAGTTTATCTGGTAGCAAAAGCCACTAGCTTTTGAAGCTCTGCTCCTTCATCACGTGTTGGTGAAGAAGCAGTGCTTTGAAAGCTAGTGGCGTTTGCTACCAAGTAAGCCTGTTGGATTTTAACCTGGTGTTGTGCGACTTCTTACTGTGTTTATCCCAGTCCAACGCCGGCATCTCCACATTATCCTTAATTAACCCATGACTTTCCAAGTGGATATTAATCCTCTCCTTCAAAATTTTTCCCAATAATTTCCCTACCATTGACGTGAGACTCACCAGTCTGTAATCTCCTGGTTCATCTCTACTAGCCTTCTTGATGTTTGGAAGCACATTAGCCACACTCCACTCCTATGGCACTTTCCCCATAGCCAGAGAGGAATTAAAAATTTGTGTCAGAGCCCCTGTAATTTCTTCTCTTGTCTCTCATAACAGCAAGTTTTTTTTTGGAGATGGACATTGCCTGACACTGTGTAGTATGAATGAAAACCTATGGTGGAAGGTTCTGCCTTTGGGGATGTACTAAGCTCAGTAAATCTTGTGAAACAACCCCACCAATAGCAACATCGCTTTGCAAACTCTATTCCTCCTTATTAACCATCTGTGATGTTAGTGTATCTTAAAGAAAGTTTTTTTTTAATCATGATCTCTGCAGCTCTCACAGCTTCAATGGATTTCTTAACTCACAGCTTCAGAGACATTATTGTTGGTGGCTTGATTGAAAATGTCCTTTTTTTTGCTCCTTAAGTGGCTTAAATTGTTTGTGTTTATTTTGGGATTAGTTTTATGAGCCTGCATTGTTAGGACAATCTATGGATAGTTTTATTTCAGTTTCTGTTTGAAGCTACAGTTTCAGTTTTAGAAGGGACAGCAGGCTAAAAAGAAGTATTTTCCCTCGCTCCCTGATGTTTTGAAAATTCTACTGGTTAGCTGAAAACATGATCTTGTTTCCCTGAAAGATTAAAATCTGCTGTTATTGGGAACTGGACCAGAATCGTTGTGGTGTTCTGGGAAGCTTATCTTATCTTCAAACTGTTCTGAGTAAATCCAAAGAACTGCAGACTTTAACAGAGAACTCAATTTTCATTATCACGTGAGCTTTAGACTCTGCTCTATTGAGTTTGTCAAAGGAAGCTTGGTTTTGATTGGAACATCTTAAATATATTTATTGAGTTTTACGCTTCTTAAATATCTTTGTTAAGGATTATACATTATAGTGGTTGTTTTGCTTCTTGTTTATAATTGATGAAAGTTCTTCCTGATTTTCTTTCTCTAAGTGTTGACTATATCCTTGACTATATGCGGCACAGTAGCACAGTGCTCAGCACTGCTGCTTCACATCTCCAGCGACCTGGGTGCGATTCCCGTCTTGGGTCACTGCCTGTGTGGAGTTTGCACGTTTTACTCATGTCTGCGTGGGTTTCCTCCAGGTGCTCCAGTTTCCTCCCACAGTCCAAAGATGTGTGGATTAGGTTGATTGGTCGTGCCAAGAAATTGCCCCTTAGTGTCCTGGAATATGTAGGCGAGAAGGATTAGTGGGTATATATGTCGGGATATGGGGCTAGGGCCTGGGTGGGATTATTGTCGGTGTAAATTTGATGGGCTGAAGGGCCTATTTCTGCACTGTAGGGTTCTATATTCTATTCTTAAATAAACCTTGGTTGGTAAATGCTCCCTCGTGAGTCATTTGGATCACACCTAAAGTGAAAGCTTATCGGAGCTAAATTCAAAGTGCAAAACTTATGATCCAAATGGGCTCCATAGAAGACTTTGCAGTTTCTGACCTGAATCATAACACATCTTCACCAACTCCCACGGCCAACCCACATTGGCCATCCAGATTTTCCTTCCCCAAAGAACTTGCTTCAATAAAACTTCTGACAATCTCATCTGAAATAGCAGATTGATGCGCAACACTCACGAGTTCTCTCAGATCTATTTTCTGCTCTTTGGTTGCAGCTGTAGAAACACACCTTTGATGATTAGCCAGAGACACATCCCCACCAGATTTAGCTGCACTGAGTGACCCTCCACTTCTCTCTTTAGTTCCTTTAAGAGCATCCCACTTTCAACCTGAACAGGAATTGAGAAGTAAGATTAGGGAAGAAATACCTGTTACAGTTTCCAATAGCTTTCCCATTCACTTTTAAGTTCATTTATTTAGTGTCACAAGTAAACTGACTTTAACACTGCACCGAAGTGACTGTGAAAATTCCCCCCCAGTTGCCACACTCCGGGTACACTGAGGGAGAACTTTGCACGACTAATGCACCCTAACCAGCATATCTTTCAAACTGTGGGAGTAATCACCGGTTCTGCACTGTAAGGTTCTATGATCTAACCTACATTGAGATTATCCAATACAGTTCACCTTACAATCACTGGTTTCAGTCCCCAATAAAGTTCTTGTTTAAGAAAGGTTAGGTTGATTGGCCACGCTAAAAAATTGTCCCTTAGTGTCCAGGGATGTGTAGGTTAGAGGGGATTAGTGGGTAAATGTGTAGGGATATGGGGGTAGGGCCTGGGTGGGATTGTGATCGGTGCAGACTCGATGCGCAGAAGGGCTTCCTTCTGCACTGTAGGGTTCTATGATCTATGAAACCCGCGCAGACATGAAAAGAATGTGCCGACTACACTCAGACAGTGACCCAAGCCAGGAATCGAACCCTTGTCCCTGGGGCTGCGAGCAGTAACCACTGTGCCGACCTGCTTCCCCTCATACTTAGAGGAAACCCATGTCCTCTTGGTCAAAAGACTCTGTGACTGTCAGCCAGTGCCCCTCCAGCTTCTGTTCATCACCCTCATCTCTGAAAATCTACTTGCTTTCACCATTAAACAAGGTTCATAACCAGAGCGAGGGTTTCTTATCAACACCTGTGACAACTTAAAAAAACTGTAGGGACCAACGCCCGCTGTACTCTCAAATGACCTGCTACTTTACTAACTGGTCTAACGGTAGCATTTGCCCTTTAAGCCAACTTAATCAGTTTAACTGGGCACATTAACCACACTACGGGATGGGGCAGCATGTGGCACAGTGGTTGGCACTGCTGCCTCACGGTGCCAGGCACCTGGGTTCAATTCCCAACTTGGGTCACTGCCTGTATGCATGTCCTCCCCGTGTCTCCTTGGGTCTCCTACTCCCGCAGTCTGAAAGACGTGCTGGTGAGGGTGCATTGGCCGTGCTAAATTCTCCTTCGGCGTACCCCGAACAGGCATCAGAGTGTGGCAGCTAGGGGATTTTCACAGTAACTTCATTGCAGTGTTAATGTAAGCCTACTTGTGACACTAATAAACACACTCACAATGAATTACTGGGAGGGGTCCCTTAGTTCACAGCACTGTCTCGGAGCCAGAACTCTAGTGTTCTGCATCAGGAATTGTTGTAAGAAGTCTCACAACACCAGGTTAAAGTCCAAGAGGTTTATTTGTAGCAAATGCCACTAGCTTTCGGAACTGGCTGTTCCTTCAACAACTGGAATTGTTGACCGTGGAAAGGAACATTCATAACCATCACCGTCACCCTCCCATTATCCTTTGTAAAGGAATAAATAAACACTAGATGAATTTCAGTACTACTTTGTACTCTGTACTTATTTGGAAGATGGGTCTGTACTCGCTGGAGTTTAGAAGGCTGAGAGGGGGTCTTATTGAGACTTGCAAGGTAATGAAGGGGTTAGATAGGGTAGAGGTAGAGAGATTCTTCCTGCTTAGAAAGGTAACGAGAACGAGAGGGCAGTTTAGATCAGAGTTGAGCAGGAACTTCTTCACTCAAAGAGTGGTGAATGTCTGGAATTCTCTGCGCATTGAAGTGGTGGAGGCTTCCTCGCTGAGTATATTTAAGTTACGGGTTTCTGATAGACAAGAGAATTAAGGAAGAAAGCGAGAAAGTGGAACTGACCCAATTCAGATCAGCCATGATCTTATTGAATGGTGGGGTAGGCTCGAGGGGCTGGATGGCCGACTTCTGCTCCTATTTCTTATGTTCTCACATCCTAACAATTAAATATCTACCACCCCAGTGAATTACCACCATCCAAACGCTAAGAGCTACCATTGAGCTTTGAGTCCAAAGATGTGCAGGTTAGGTTGATTGGCCATGCTAAGGAATTGCCCCTTAGTGTCCAGGGATGTGTAGGTTAGAGGGATTAGTGGGTATGATATGTAGGGATATGGGATAGGGCCTGGGTAGGATTGTGTTCGGTGCAGACTCGATGGGCCAAAATGCCTCTTTCTGCACGTATTCTACGAATTTTTACTCAGAACTCAGGGACTATATATATTGAGAAAACATATCTAAAATAGAAAAACTTGACATGTGAATAGATAACATAACGGAACTAGTGTTAAGATTATAAACTGATTTGCTGTAGACTTTGAGTGGTGCTTATTTTTACATTATTTTCACTCATTGACCATTGAGATCCAACAATAACTTGACTTTAAAGTTCACGTTCCTGTTTTCAAGTTGCCTCTCTTGGTATTCCCCTCCAGCCTTCTGAGATCTCTGTGCTCCTCCAATCCTGGTTTCTTCAGCATCTACAATTCCCATTCTCAGCCGTTTCTTCAGCTTGGTCAGTGTCCGAAGCTCTGGAATTCCCTCCCTCAATCTCAGGGGCCTAAGCTCTGGAATTCCCTCCCTCAATCTCAGGGACCTAAGTTCTGGAATTCCTTCCCTCAATCTCAGGGGCCTAAGCTCTGGAATTCTCTCCCTCAATCTCAGGGACCTAAGTTCTGAAATTCCTTCCCTCAATCTCAGGGGCCTAAGCTCTGGAATTCCCTCCCTCAATCTCAGGGGCCTAAGCTCTGGAATTCTCTCCCTCAATCTCAGGGGCCTAAACTCTGGAATTCCCTCCCTCAATCTCAGGGGCCTAAGCTCTGGAATTCTCTCCCTCAATCTCAGGGGCCTGAGCTCTGGAATTCCCTCCCTCAATCTCAGGGGCCTAAGCTCTGGAATTCTCTCCCTCAATCTCAGGGGCCTAAGCTCTGGAATTCCCTCCCTCAATCTCAGGGGCCTAAGCTCTGGAATTCTCTCCCTCAATCTCAGGGGCCTAAGCTCTGGAATTCTCTCCCTCAATCTCAGGGGCCTAAACTCTGGAATTCCCTCCCTCAATCTCAGGGGCCCAAGCTCTGGAATTCTCTCCCTCAATCTCAGGGGCCTAAACTCTGGAATTCCCTCCCTCAATCTCAGGGGCCCAAGCTCTGGAATTCTCTCCCTCAATCTCAGGGGCCTCAATTCCCTCATAGAGTCAGAGAGGTTTACAGCGTGGAAACAGGCCTTTCGGCCTAACTTGCCCATACCACCTTTTTTTTTAAAACCACTAAGCTAATCCCAATTGCCCGCATTTAGCCCATATCCCTCTATTCCCATCCTACCCACGTAACAGTCTAAATGTTTTTTAAAAGACAAAATTGTACCTGCCTCTATTACTACATCTGGCAGTTTGTTCCAGACACTCACCACTCTCTGTGTGAAAAAATTGCCCCTCTGGAGACTTTTGTATCTCTCCCCTCTCACCTTAAACCTACACCCTCTAGTTTTAGACTCCCCTACCTTTGGGAAAAGATATTGACTATCTCGTTGATCTGTGCCCCTCATTATTTTATAGACCTCCATAAAATCACCCCTCAGCCTCCTACACTCCAGGGAAAAAAGCCCCAGTCTACCCAGCCTCTCCTTATAACTCGAACCATCAAGTCCCAGTTGTGCAGGAGGGAATGGATCAATGAAATTTGTAGTACTTGGAGAATGAAAAAAAAGTATTGTACAATTTGTATGTAGCTTGTTTTCATTTATCTCAGAAGAAGCAAAATTTGTTCTTTTGTGTTCAGACAGGGAGACTGCAGCTGTCCTTGCTGTTGTACACAAGTTTATGATTAGATCATTCAGAAATGTAGCTGATCCAATTGTGTCTTTAATTTTGTGGACTTTTCCCTAATATAGTGAAGCTTGCATGTCCTAAATATATATTCATATATACCTATTCATTATGTACTGCTCATGTGCCACGTACCAAGTGTAAGAGAAGGGATAACCAGCCGTAGTTATCGTGGTTATCTCCTTTACAGACAAAGCATACTGTTCGTAGAGAAGGAAAGGAGAGAGTGCGGAATGTAGTGTTACGGTCACAGCGAGGGTGCAGAGAGAGATCAACTTAATGCGAGGTAAATCCATTCAAAAGTCTGTCAGCAGCAGGGAAGAAGCTGATATTGAATCGGTTGCTATGTGGCCTCAGAGTTTTTATACCTTTCTCCTGACGGAAGAAGGTGGAAGAGAGAATGCCCAGGGTGGGTGGGGGCCTTCATTTTGTTAGCTGCTTTGCCAAGGCAGTGGGAAGTGTAGACAGAGTCAATGGAATTGGTGGGGGGGGTGCTGGTTTGTGTGATGGATGGGGCTACAGTCACAACAAAGAACAAAACAGCACGGGAAACAGGCCCTTCGGCCCAACGAGCCCGCGCCGCCACCTCGATGTTCCCACCTCTACCTGTGATCCCTGTCATCCCTGTCTATGTTTAAAGATCTATGCATTAGAACCAAATTTGAGACAATTTTCCTTGCGGTCTTGGGCAGAGCAGGAGCCATACCAAGCTGTGATACAACCAGAAAGGATGCTTTCTATGGCGCATCTGTAAAAGTTGGTGAGAGTCGTAGCGGACATGCCGAATTTCCTTAGTCTTCTGAGAAAGGAAATGGCTTTCTTAACTATAGCTGGGGGGAACCAGGACAGTCGGCTAAATAAATAACCACATGGTTCGACATCAGAATTGTCTCACCAGACTCCTGAGATCCATTCTTAAGGGACGCTATGAAAATCGGACGGCCATGATCAGTTTGGGTGTCATGAGTGCATGGGAGGGGTTCAGTAATGTTGGGTGGGGGGGGTTCTCCAATATCTGTGGGGGGCCAAGGGGAGGCACTACCCCAACTAGGAGCATGGAACAAAGAAGAACAAAGAACAAAACAGCACGGGAAACAGGCCCTTCGGCCCAACAAGCCCGCGCAGCAACCCGATGTTCCCACCTCTACCTGTGATCCCTGCCTATGTTTATAGATCTATGGATTAAAAACCAAATTTGAGACAATTCAGGGAGAATTTGTTTTGCCAATTAGCCTAAGAGCACATCTTTGGGATGTGGAAGGAAACCGGAGTGGCCGGAGAAAACCCACGCAAGCATGGGGAGAATGCGCAAACTCCCACAGACACGGACCCAAATCCATGAATCTGCAAAGCACAGTGATAGTCACTGAGCTGTCATGTTGCCCATCAAATGGTCCAGGTCAAGCGTACACTAACGACGTGAAGCACTAGGATACTCTTGAAAAAAATTCAAGAGCAGCCCTTTCACGACCCATCGCGTGTATGCCCCTTGTTAGACAACAAGGTGGACCAAAGCACCTGTGGGATAAAAATAAATACATCAATATCAACATCTATTTGCACACTTGCCAAGGACTCCCAAGGCTCATGATCCCTATTTTAAATCAGTTTTCTATACCCCTCCATTCCTATTCTGTTCATGTGCCCATCTAAGTATTTCTTAAATAACTCCAGAATACCTGCCTCTACCACTTTACTTGACAGCGCATTCCATACCCCCACCACCCTCTGTGTGAAAAAACTCCCTCTAGCATCAAAATTATACCTTACACCCCTCACCCTAAGCCCGTGACCCCCTCGTGCTATTCAAGTCCATCCTAAGAAAGAGCTTAACCCTGTTTACTCTATCTATAACCCTCATAATCTTGTACACCTCTATTAGATCTCCTCTAAGTCTACTTCTTTCTAAGAGAAACAGTCCCAATTTGCCTAATCTCTCCTCGTAACTCAGACCTTCCATACCAGGCAGCATCCTGGTAAACCTACTCTGCACTTTCTCCAGAGTCTCCATGTCCTTCCGGTAGTAAGGCGACCAGAACTGGACGCAGTATTCCAAATGAGGTCTAACCAACGTTTTATACAACTGCAACATTAAAGGCCGGCTCTTGTACTCTATACCCCTTCCTATAAAGGCTAGCATACTATATGCTTTCTTCACAACCTTCTCCACTTGCTCTGCCACCTTCAGAGACTTGTTCACCTGCATCCCCAGGTCCCTCTGTGTTTCTATACTCTTAATAGGTCTACCCTTTATCATATACCTCCCCACTACATTCTTTCTCCCGAAATGCAACACCTCACATTTATCAGGATTGAATTCCATCTGCCATCGACCTGCCCAAGCTACCAGCCTATCTATGTCCTGCTGCATCGCCTAATAATGCTCCTCACTATCCACAAATCCAGCCATCTTTGTATCGTCTGCAAACTTGCTGATCACTCTGCTTACTCCCTCTTCCAAGTCATTTATATATATTACAAATAGAAGAGGTCCCAGTACTGAGCCCTGCGGCACACCACTAGTGACCGACCTCCAGCTAGAGAAATACCCTTCCACTATTACTCTCTGTCTCCTATTGCCAAGCCAGTTACTTATCCATCTAACTACCTGTCTTTGTATCCCATGAGCTTTGACCTTCTCGACTAACCTCCCATGAGGGACTTTGTCAAACGCCTTACTGAAATCCATATAGACAACATCAACGGCTCGCCCTTCGTCGACCAAATTGCTTTAGCTTAACTTTCTGCTGCGTGTGCGCAGTTGGAGATCGGAGCAGTGAGCTTTCGGGTGTTTTAAGCACCCCCGCCCGCCCCTCCCGCCCCACAGGTCTTTGCAGCGAGCAACAGACTTGCTCGAACTTTTGCAGCCAAAGTGCATAAGAGGAGTGGGGGCCTGAAAATGCACCCAAAAAAACATTCTTCTGATTGCATGCCTGCACAGCACTGAGCTGAAAAGTGATAAAATATTGCCCCAAATGTGCTCGAGCCAAAACTGTGAACAAGTACTCCTTGTACACGCATAAACAATTTAGCATTTCTGACACACATTCCATCAGTTTAAGATTTATCAGACTACGCAGTGCAGTTTGCGTATCTTGAGAACATCAGATTTGAAATATCTCAAACAGCAGGCAACCGTCAAATAGATCAACAAACAAGCGGCATGTTGAGAAAAATGACTAAATATGGCGATTTAGAAAAAAGTTACAACTCCAAACAACCAGGCTCTCCAACTCTGGAACTGGCTGCTCCAGGCCAACTGGGGTCACGTGAGAAAGGAACATGGGAATGGAGCGGGCAGATTCATCCCTGCTCCGCCGTTTGATCTCTCCTTGGTCTCCAATCCGCCTCCTCCCCATGTCCCTTAATCTTTTTTTAAATATTAAAAACATAATCTCCTCATTTAATGATTCAGATTTCACTGTGCCCTGGAGCAGCGAGTTCCACAAATTCAAACCCCCCCCCCCCCCCCCCGCCCGCCCCCACTCCTCTTCAAGAAGCAGTTCCTCCGCATCTCAGTTTTAAACCTACCGCCTCTCAACCTACACCTGTCACCTCTTCTTCCAGAGCGTCCCAAAAGAGGAAGCATTTGGTCCGAGTGACCCGTTGGAGAGTTTGCTGGAGGAAATCTCTCCTTTTAAGTTCCAGATCAATAGCAGTTGGGCTGTTTGGAACATTAGGTGACAAATAATAGGAGCGGCACAGTGGGTTAGCACTGCTGCCTCACAGCGCCAGGGACCCGGGTTCAATTCTGCCCTCAGGCCGTTGTCTGTGCAGGGTTTCCACATCCTCCCCATGTCTGCGTGGGTTTCCCCTCAGAGATGCATAGGTTAGATCGATTGGCTGTGCTAAATTAACCCTAGTGTCTGGGGGATAAATATGCAGGGTTACAGGAATAGGGCCTGGGTGGGATTGTGTTCGGTGTAGACACAATGGCCGTCGGGCTGGCCCTATTATTTGTCGTGTAATACTGCAGTGAGTCCAGTTGCTGTTGAAGATGTTAATCGGGAACTTGAAGGGAGAGATGCCTCTTTCTCCAGCAAGCTCCCCAACGGGTCACCTAGGCCAAATATTTCCTCTTATGGGGCAATCTAGAACTTGAGGTCACAGGGATAGTTGAGAGGCGGTAGGTTTAAAACTGAGGAACTGTGTCTTGCAGAGGGGTGGTGGATTTGGGGAACTCGCTGTCCCAGAATCGTTAAATGGTTTCAGGGAGGCAATAGATATATCTCTAAGATATATAAAAAAAAGACAAAGGGAAAGCAGTTTTGAAACCAGGGAGATGTGAGCCATGATCTGATCAAACAGCAGAGCAGGGATAAATCTGCCCACTTCATTCCCATGTTCCTTTCTCATGTGATTGGAGCATTCAATTCCAAAATTGGAGATCTGGAATCCCTGGTTGTTTGGAGTTGTAACTGTTTCTAAATCGCCATATTTGATCGTTTGTGCACTGTACAGATTCTATGAGATGGAACTCAGCCACAGCCTCTTATAAGGGAAATCAGTCCGGGGATTTCTTGATCATTTGGAAATTTCAGAATGCACTAATTGGTGCATTCCCACCCGCAGAGATAACTTCCATCTGAATTTCAATGGGTTGATTCTTGTGAAAGAGCATCGGTGCAGGTAAGCGCATTACAGTCTCCTGGAACACTCCGAGGCAGGAATACCGGGGCCTGCGGATAATTCTCTTCTTTTTTGGATGGGTCCAAAAGTGATCCTGTAATATCCTGAAGACCAGGGGAGCTCCAAGTGGATGTGCATGTTTATTGATGTCTTTCCTTTCACTTCACAGGCGACTGGGTCCGCCTTGTTGTCCAACAGGGGGCACACATGCAGTGGGTCGTGCAAGGGCCGCTCTTGGATGTTGCTTCAAGAGTTGCCTAGTGCTTCGCGTCGTTAGTGTTATGCTTAAACTGGACCATTTGATGGGCAACACGACAGTTCAGTGACTATCGCTGTTTGCTGTGCAGATACATGGATTTGGCCCTGTGTCTGTGGGAGTTTGCACATTCTCCCCGTGCCTGTGTGGGTTTTCTCCGGGTGCTCCGGTTTCCTCCCACACCTCAAAAAAACATGATCTTAGGCTGATTGGTGTTAACAAATTGTCCCTAAATTTGTCTTCCCTCTTCCCCAATAGGCGTAGACAAAGGGAGAGGAGGGCACTCACAATGTTAAAATGGCGGCACAGGCTCGTTGGGCCGAAGGGCCTGTTTCCTGTGCTGTGTTGTTCTTTGTTCTATACTCCAAGAATTCCAAACAATCCACTGTAGATTCCAACTGTGGAAACGTGCACTCTGGCTGCCGGATCTGATGAGCTTTTCCATCATTTCGAATTTTTTTAGGTTGAAAATTGTTGGGATTGAGTCTTGTTTGGATAGAGAATGGGAACTAAAAGGTAACACCAAGGTTTATGCATGTCAACATGTTAAATATCACATCTCCTTTTCTTGATTTTATTCACGCGTGGATTGTGGACATCACTGGCTACGCACAGCACTAATTGCCCATCCACAGTCGCCCTTGAGGAGACGGTGGCAAGCTGTCTTCTTAAACCGTTGCAATCTCTATGGTGTAGATACTCCCACAGTGCTGTTAGGGAAAGATTTTGACCTGATTGGTTGAGGGAGATCAGTCTTTTCTTCCTGGAGAGAGACAAAAGGACGAGAGACAACCTGATAGAGGTTTATAAGATGTTGAAAGGTGTAGATTGGGTGGATTCTCGGAGGCTATTTCCCAGGGCTGAAATGGTCGCTACGAGGGGACACAGATTTAAGGTGCTGGGGAGCAGGTACAGAGGAGATGTCAGGGCTAAGTTTTTCACTCAGAGGGTGGTGGGTGAAGGGAATCGGCTGCTGTCGGTGGTGGTGAAGACAAATTCGATAGGGTCTTTTAAGAGATTTCTGGATAAGAACATGGGATTTAATGGGATTGAGGGTTATAGATAGGCCTGGTAGGTAGGGATATGATCAGCACAACTTGTGGGCCGAAGGGCCTGTTTGTGCTGTAGTGTTCTATGTTCAGCGACACTGACAGAACGATGATATATGATACAGTGGGAGGCAGTAACTTAGTGGTGTTATCGCTGGACTACAATAAACTGAGAACCTGGGTTCAAATCCCCCCATGGTAGGATTAGAATTTAGTAAAAATATCTGAAATTAAAGAATCTACGGATGACCGTGACACTATTGACAGAAAAAAAAATCCATCTGGTTCACTAATGCCTCTCAGGGAAGGAAATCTGCCGTCCTCACTCGGTCTGGCCTACATGTGACTCCAGAACAAATGTGGTTGCCTCTCAAGTGCCCTCAGGCAGCTGGGGATGGACAATAAATGTTGGCCCAGCCCATGTCCCAAGGATAAATAAAAAAAAGTCAGAATGATGAGTGGGTAAGAAGTCCACGTTGTGGTGTTTCCATGTGTCTTGTGCATGTGCTAAAAGGTTTGACTTCGCCGAGTTTAATTTTGTTGCATTTGAACAAATGGGAGCAGACTTAGTTGCAGTTTAAGCATTTATTGCCAAATTATTTAAAGTGCAAATCATATCCTCGCTTAGCAACAATAAGGTTGCTTGACAAGCAATTTTCAAAGTGAGTTAGTTCATGAGCTTATTCTTTTATCGAGTGAAATCATAGCAAATCAGTAACTTAGCTTCATACACTTCTCCCATTAATACCACTGCTTAATGTAAACCTACCCTACACTCTCTGTAAAGGGATAAAATTCCTTTCCCTGAATGCAGAATTGATGAATGTTCCCTTCTGCATTCCCTGTGGAAATCCAATCACGATCTCCTTGTCGTTAAGTCAGTTTTCCTATCTCTGCTGTACAATTCGACACCTCGCGGTTAAACATCCCAGTGGGATATGATTCAGACTATCATGGAATCGGAGGATATAATCCCTACAAGTGCAGGAGAGGCCATACGGCCCATCGAATCTCTACCCAGGCCCTCTCCCTGTAACCTCCACCGTGGCTAATCCCACCAAACCTACTCATCTGGGGACACTAAGGGTCAATTTAGCATGACCAATCCCACACGTCTTCCTGACTGTGGGAGGAAACCGGGGCACCCGGAGGAAACCCACGCAGACACGGGGAGAATGTGCAAATTCCACACGAACAGCCGGGAATCGAACCAGGGTCCCTGGCGCTGCGAGACTGTTGTGCTAATCACCGTGCCATCCCTACCCACTCTGTCTCCTGCTGCCTCACAACACTTGCCTGTGCCAGCCTTTCAGTCCATGAATGCCAGCTTCCCAGTGGAGAGGGGGGGCGGTCGCTGAGCTGGATGGCTCGATGGTGATGCGGACGGATGCCAACAGTGTGGGTTCCATTCCCTGTACCTGCTGAACCAAGCAAGCCATCGCTGCCTTTCCAACCTTGCCCCTCGCCTGAGGAGCAGAGACCTTCAGATTAAATCAAAGGGGAAAATGAGACAACTTTCACTTTGTTTCCCAGAGATTCCCACCACCCTCTGGGTGAAAAGATCTTTCCTCAAATCCCTTCCAAATCTCCTTGCCTCAAATCTGTGCCCCCTGGTTATTGACCCCCTCGTCTTAAAGTGAGCAAATTTCTCCCGATCCACCCCCCTCTATTTCGCTCAGAATTTTGTACACCTCAGGGTCCTCCCCCTCCCCCCAGCCTCATCCTGAGGAAAACAACCCCAGCCTCTCTTCATATCTAGGAGATCAGTCAGGAGGAATTCCATCAAGAAATACCTTCTCCCAATTGCCACAACTTCCACACCCCCACCCCATATCCGTCACCCAATACCCTCTCCCCCCACCCTCCCCATCACGCACTTCCCCTTCCCCCATCATCAACTATCACTTGCCCTTCCAAAGACTTTGCAGCAAGGTTTTACTACACAAATTGTACAGCAACATTTCCTTGCTTCTCAGATTTTAGAAAGCAAGATAGTGACTAAATCCATCAACACTTTGGCATCATCAATAATATCACCAGCACTGGGATGCCAAGAAGTAGACGGCTGAAGAGGGTCAATAACATACACCAACTACAGTCAGAAAATACAATATTAGAAAGAACATAAACTTCATAATTAATCACAATAAATACTGCAATATTGTGCACATAAATAAGCATTTCAAACCAATCTTAATTTTTTAATTAGTGTACAAGCTTGAGGAAGGTTGACCCTGGTAAAATGTTTGGTGAGATTGTTTAGTAAGACAGGGAGCCACTTTGGGAATTGACAAACCCGGCTTGTGGGAATGTGACGCGCCTGGAGGTGGGTTATTGTCTCGGAGACGCTGTAGCTGGAGACGCATAGCCAATTGCAGCCCCGAGAAAATGAAACTTTGTCCTCGAGTTCGGAAGTGCGTTTGCCTCGCTCAGGAGTGGCACTTCGAGCTTTTGGACGAGTCAGCTTGTTCAGGGAAGACCCCGTCACCTCTGTGCTGCGGTTAACATGATTACACTTAGGCTCTGTCGCTGCTACACAATTGTTATTTGTATTTGTAACATGAAGCAACTTCTGTAAAACATCGGCACATTGAGCAATCTCCAAGCCAAACATAACAAAGCTACAAGCTTGTAGGTGGAACAGACATTGAAGATATGATGTTAGATATATTTAATTGCGGCGATCGCGATCGCTTACTAATATGGTCACCTTGTCAATGAATAGCCAACTCTCGTTGCTCAGATTCTGAAGTATCCCACGTGCAATTTACAATCCAGACCCATCTTTTCCCCATTCAATCATGGCTGATATTTTTCTCATCCCCTTACCTTTTCCCCATAAAGAACAAACAACAGCACAGAAAACAGGCCCTTCGGCCCTTCAAGCCCATGCTGCCCATTTTAACACCCAGCGCGTGGCTCATTCCAATCCTTCCTCTACCTACGACTTTGGTCTACATCTGCTGGGCTGCACAGTAAAGGGGTGCAAATTTTGGGAATTATATACGCGCCAGATTAAGGGAGATCCAATTTAGGGACAATTTGTGAACACCGAGCACGTTTTTGGGGAGCGGGAGGAAAGCGGAGCTGATCCCGCCTGTGACAGGTCTTGTGGATGTTCCCGGTATTGATCCCGGAAGCTGCGCAGTGTCAGACTGCCCACCCCCAACCCCCTCCCCACAGGGTGGGTTTGGGCTCTGTTTAGAACATAGAGCATAGAACAATACAGCACAGAACAGGCCCTTCGGCCTTCGATGTTGTGCCGACCAAAATAAAAAGCAATGCCCCTCCAAACTACACCATTCCCTTCTCTTCCATATACTTATCAATTAACCTCTTAAACGCCACCAAACTTGGCACATCTACAACAGCTGCAGGCAGGGCATTCCACTCCCTAATCACTCTTTGAGTAAAGAACCTACCTCTGATATCCGTCCTATAACTCATACCCCTTAATTTAAAGCTGTGTCCCCTCGTGCTAGCATTTAAAGCTGTTTCACATTCACAAAGCCACGAACAGCTGAACATTGCGCACATCCAAACAGTATTCGCTTTCAGTCACACGACCTTCCACAGACCGTAACAAATCGCAACCCGCACTACAGCAAAAAGCAAAACGAAAAAGGAGAAACTGTTGGAAGATTCCCATAGGCCTGACAGCATCAGGAGAGAGAATAGAGGCAAGGTAAATAGCACGAGGGGTCACGGGCTTAGGGTGAGGGGGGTAAGGTATAATTTGGATGCTAGAGGGAGTTTTTTCACACAGAGGGTGGTGGGGGTATGGAATGCGCTGCCAAGTAAAGTGGTGGAGGCAGGTACTCTGGAGTTATTTAAGAAATACTTAGATGGGCACATGAACAGAATGGGGATGGAGGGGTATAGAAAACTGATTTAAAATAGGGATCATGAGCCTTGGGAGTCCCTGGGAAGTGTGTAAATAGATGATGATATTGATGTACTTGTTTTTATCCTACAGGTGCTTTGGTCCACCTTGTTGTCTAACGAGGGGCATACACGCGATGGGTCGTGAGAGGGCTGCTCTTGGATCTTTTTCAAGAGTATCCTAGTGCTTCACGTCGTTAGTGTACGCTTGACCTGGACCATTTGATGGGCAACACGACAGCTCAGCGACTATCGCTGTGCTGTGCAGATACATGGATTTGGGCCTGTGTCTGTGGGAGTTTGCGCATTCTCCTCGTGCTTGCGTGGGTTTTCTCCGGGTGCTCCAGTTTCCTCCCACATCCCAAAGATGTGCTCTTAGGCTAATTGGCAGAGCAAATTCTCCCTAAATTGTCTCAAATTTGGTTTCAATCCAAAGATCTATAAATATAGACAGGATACACAGGTAGAAGTGGGAACATTGAGGTGGCGGCGTGGGCTCATTGGGCCGAAGGGCCTGTTTCCCATGCTGTTTTGATCTTTGTTCTTTGTTTCATGTTCTGATAAAGAATCACCCAGGTTCATAAGAGCTAGGAGCAGGAATAGACCATCTGGCCCCTCGAGCCTGCTCTGCCATTCTATAAAATCATGGCTGATCTTTTTGTGGACTCAGCCTCATTTACCCGCCCGCTCTCCTTAATTCCTTTACTATTCAAAAATTTATCTCTCCTTGCCTTAAAAACATTCAATGAGGGAGCCTCAACTGGGCAGGGAGTTCCGCAGATTCGCAACCCTTTGTGTGAAGAAGTTCCTCTTCAACTCAGTCCTAAATCTGCTTCCCCTTATTTTGAGGCCACGCTCCCTAGTTCTAGTTTCACCCACCAGTGGAAACAACTTCCCTGTTTCTATCTTATCGACCCTTCATAATCTTATATGTTTCTATAAAATCTCCCCTCATTCTTCTGAATTCCATTGAGTACAACAGTCTCTCCTCATAAGCCAGCCCTCTGGAATCAATCTCTCCCCTTCAAAACACTGGTTCTATTCCCTCTGTAAGAAGTGTCACAACACCAGGTTAAAGTCCAACAAGTTTATTTCTCTCTGTAACACCAGGCAAGTCTGACAAAGAGGCAAACCGCGAAAGCTAGTGGGTTTACTATCAAACAAACTTGTTGGACTGTAACCCAGTGTCGCGAGACTTCTTAACATGTTTACCCCAATCCAACACTGGCATTGTGGCTACCATCTATTCTCTCCTCCCAGATGCTGTCAGACCTGTTGAGGTTTTTGTTCCAGATTCCAGCATCTTGCCATGCGGGAGTTAAGTTGCCGTTGCATTCCCGGATTTACACTGGCGGAAATGCAGGAAGTGATCGCTCCCCCCACCACTGCCCCACCTTCAGTGGCGATTCCATGCTGTAGAGTGTTGGGAATTTCACTGAGAAATATTTGTGTATTTCGGGGCCCGTACGGAGTGGCAGGGTGGGGGTGGAGGGGGAAGAGGGTACTGCCAGGGGATGCCCCTGGGTGAATAATGCTTCCTGGTGAGTTCGCTGTATTCTGGGCAGGCTGGGTGCGTGGGGTAGGGGGGGGGGAGGCCTTTAAAAATGGCGCCCCGGGTCACTCAAGCGCAGAGTCGAGGGCCTGACTGCCCAATCACACACTGCCCTACGTCAACAAGTGCCGCCTTCCTCCTTTTCTCGCACTAAAATCCCGGATACACATGGCTGAAAAACCACTTTCTCCCGTCCGACATCAGACTTTTCCAATGTTGGAAACAGTCCTCACCGCAGGAGGGACAATCTCTCCAACTCCTGAGTTACTTCAACTGCTTCCCCTTTCGCAACTTTCATTAGAAACTAGTCACGCTTCCACTGTCAGAGAAACTTCAAACTATGTGCAAATTTGCAATTCCCTCATTTCAGATTCGTATCTGTTGACACAGAATCTTCACAAAAAATCTGGTTCACGCACTCATTACTCATCCTGTCGCTTCAAACTGAGTCACGGTTTGGACAGTATTGAGAAATTATTACTGGTTGGTCTCACTGGGTAAGTGGGGAGGATTCTCCTCCTCTCGATTGCAATAGTGACTCAATTTTAAACTGGGGCTATTTAAAAGTCTTAAAGTTGACTTATTAGTGTTACAAATAGGCTTACGTTTACACTGCAATAAAGTTGCTGTAAGAATCTCCTGGTCACCACACTCCGGGTACACAGAGAGAGAACTTAGCCAATGCACTTAACCTTTTTGGACTGTGGGAAGAAACCCACGCAGACACGGGGAGAGTCCACGCAAACTCTGCACAGATAGTGACCCAAATCGGGAATCGAACCCGGGTCCCGGGCACTGTGAGGTAGCAGTGCTAACCCGCTGTGCTATCTTTCCACCAATCACCAGCCCGATATTTACAATAGAGTCAAAAAATGAAGATTTGGATTAAATTTGCCTTATTTGTTGGAATAAAGAATTGAGATGTAAATGGTTTCAGATTTTAATCTTTTATTCCTGCATTCACCTAATAATTTACCACACACACACACACACACACACACACACACACACACACACACACACACACACACACACACACACACACCCCACACACACACACACACACACACACACACACACACACACACACACACACACACACACACACACACACAAATTTTTATTTTACTCATGTTTTTGGAAGAGGATCTGTCCAAGCTGGATAGACCCAGCGATAGATCAGATTGTGCTTTCCCCAACCATATCAAATCATGTATTTTAAACTTTATTAGTGTCACAAATAGGCTTACATTAACACTGTAATGAAGTTACAGTGGCAATCTTCTAGTCGCCTAATTCCGCCGCCTGTTCGGGTTACACTGAGGGAGAACTTAGCACGGCCAATGCACCCTAGCCGGCACATCTTTTGGATTGTGGGAGGAAACATAAGCAGACACGGGGAGAATGTGCAGACTCCACACGTAAGAGGTCTGACAACACCAATTTTAAATCCTGATGAATTTGCCTGACGAAGGCTACAAAGGCCGAAAGCTAGCAAGTTTACTATCAAATAAATTGGTTGGATTTAAAATTGGTGTCGTCAGACCTCTTACTGAGTTTACCCCAGTCCAACGCCGGCATCTCTACATCGACTCCATACAGTGACCCAGGAACCGAACTCAGTGCTGTGAGGCAGCAGTGCTAACCCGCTATGCCATCTCCTCGAGAGTGGTAAGGTCGCCGTTCTTCATCTGGAATGCTGAACGTGGAGGGCAAAGCACCTGCAGCATGTTGTCTCCACCCAGAATAATTCAGACACGTCAAAGAAAAATGGGAGATGGTGCTTGTGTCCAAGCTGGGGACAAGGGAAGATCTCAATGTGGCGGGCAGGACGTTCGCTGTGAAGGACGATTTGCTTCCCCCCTCCCCCCTCCGTTGAATCTCAGTGCAGGAAGAGAGCTGCGACCGTCATCAAAACAGAATAGACCCCCACGCTGGGCAAATGCATCAGCGCCCCGCTCCCCTGAACGAAGTAGGAGATGTGGAGCTGTTCGTGTCCTTGTTCATTTGAATTACAGGTGTAGACGGCGTCATCGACTTCCGACAGGTCGCTTATGAAGAGCAGGCATTCATCTTCGTTCGAAGAGCAGGACTTCACCTGGTCCTGCACCTTCCAGGAGTAATCTGCGTGATAGGATTGCTTTGGGCAAGACAGGTACACAGGGCCACGCCCTTCCAGGGGAAGGGCAAAATTCGTTTTTTTATGAGGTGCCAGCGCAATCTGGTGATGAACTGGGGGAGAAAATGGAAATCATTAATTTGTTATCTCATTCCATAAGCAAAATAGAAGCAGGAGCAAAGAACAAAGAACAAAAAAGCACGGGAAACAGGCCCTTCGGCCCAACGAGCCCGCGCCGCCACCCCGATGTTCCCACCTCTACCCGCGATCCCTGTCCATGTTTATAGATCTATGGATTAAAACCATATTTGAGACAATTTAGGAGAATTTGTTTTGCCAATTAGCCTAGAACATCTTTGGGATGTGGGAGGAAACCGGAGCACCCGAGAGAACCCACGCAAGCATGGGGAGAATGCGCAAACTCCCACAGAACAGGCCCAAATCCATGTATCTGCACAGCACAGCAATAGTCACTGAGCTGTCGTGTTGCCCATCAAATGGTCCAGGTCAAGCGTACACTAACAACGTGAAGCAGAAGGATACTCTCGAAAAAGATCCAAGAGCAGCCCTCTCACGACCCATCGCGTGTATGCCCCTCGTTAGCAAACAAGGTGATCTTGTGTATTTGTGCATAGATCCCTGAAAGTAGGCAGTCAAGTCGAGAAGGTTGTTAAGAAGGCATATGGAGTCTTAGCTTTTATTGGTAGGGGATTTAATTTCGGAGCCGCAACGTCATGTTGCAACCGTACAAAACTCTAGTGCAGCCGCACTTGGAGTATTGTGTGCAGTTCTGGTCCCCGCATTATAAGAAAGATGTGGAGGCATTGGAGAGGGTACAGAGGAGGTTTAACAGGAGTTGCCTGGTATGGAGGGCAGGTCTTATGAAGAGAGGCTGAGGGATTTGAGGTTGTTTTCGTTAGAAAGGAGGCGGCTAAGAGGGGACCTTATCGAAACATATAAGGTGATTAGAGGTTTAGATAGGTGGACAGTGATAGCCTTTTTCCTAGGATGGAGAAAGCTAGCACGAGGGGACACAGCTTTAAATTAAGGGGTGATAGTTATAGGACGGATATCAGAGGTAAGTTCTTTACCCAAAGGGTGGTTAGGGACTGGAATGCCCTGCCTGCGGCAGTTGTAGATGCGCCAAGTTTGGTGGCGTTTAAGAGGTTAGTTGATAAGTATATGGAAGAGAAGGGAATGGTTTAGTTTGGAGGGCATTGCTTTTTATATTGGTCGGCGCAACATCGAAGGCCGAAGGGCCTGTTCTGTGCTGTAATGTTCTATGTTCTAAAACACCTGTAGGATAAAAACAAGTACATCAATATCATCATCTATTTATACACTTCCCAGGGACTCCCAAGGCTCATGATCCCTATTTTAAATCAGTTTTCTATACCCCTCCATTCCCATTCTGTTCATGTGCCCATCTAAGTATTTCTTAAATAACTCCAGAGTACCTGCCTCCACCACTTTACTTGACAGCGCATTCCATACCCCCACCACCCTCTGTGTGAACAAACTCCCTCTAGCATCCAAATTATACCTTACCCCCCTCACCCTAAGCCCGTGACCCCTCATGCTATTTGAATCCATCCTAGGAAAAAGCTTAACCCTGTTTACTCTATCTATACCCCTTCAAAATCTTGTACACCTCTATCAGATCTCCTCTAAGTCTACGTCTTTCTAAGGAAAACAGCCCCAATTTGCCTAATCTCTCCTCGTAACTCAGACCTCCATACCAGGCAGCATCCTGGTAAACCTCCTCTGCACTCTCTCCAGAGTCTCCAGGGCAGGCCATTCTGCCCTTCAAACCTAGCCCACCATTGATTTTTATCCTGGCTGATCATCAAATTTGATATCTCTTTAGCCCCAAGAGCTATATCTAATTTCATCTTGAAATCACAGAACATTTTTGTTTCAACTACTCTCTGTGGGAGTGAGTTCCACACATTCATCATCCTCTGGGTGAAGAAATTTCTTCTCTCCTCAGTTGATCCCTTACCCTCAAATTATAAACCACCAGTTCTGGATTCCTTCACAATCAGGAAGGTTTCCCCAATCTCTAGGTGAAAAAAAGTCTCTTCATCTCAGTTCTAAAAGGTTTACCCCTTATCTTCAAACTATGAAGATAGTTCTGGACTCTTCCACCATTTGAGAGGCACAGTGCGCTTCACAGCTCCAGGCTCCAGGATTCGATTCCCGGTGCAGGTCACTGCGTGTGTGGAGTTTGCACACTTGTGTCTGCGTGAGTTTCCTCCGAGCACTCCGGTTTCCTCCCACAGTCCAAAGATGTGCGGGTTAGGTTGATTGGCCGTGCTAAGAAATTGCCCTCTTAGTATCTAGAGATGCGTAGGTTGAGGGATTATTGGGTAAAATATGTAGGGATAGGAGATAGGGTTTGAGTGGGATTGTGTTCAATGCAGACTCAATGGGCCGAAGGGGCTCTTTCTACACTGTAGGAGTCTATAATTCTATCTGGAACACTCTGAAACGACTCTGTCTAACCCTGTTAGAAATTTATAAAAGTTTCTTTGCGATCCCCTTTCATTCTTCTAAACTCCAGTGAATATAATCCTAACTGTTTTAGTCTCTCCTCGTATGACTGATCTGCCATCCCAGGAATCAGCCTTTGCTGTGCTCTCCTATAGCAAGGACATCCTTCCTCAGATAAGGACACAAAAACAACACACACAGTACTCCAGATGTGACCTCACTAACACTCTGTACAATTGCAGCAAAACATTCCAAGACTCAAATTCTCTTGCTGTGAAGGCCAATATACCACTCGGCTTCTTTTGTTCAAAGATTTGACACTTCTGAGCTTTTGATTTATTTTTTGGAATGGTTTCAGTTCAGATGTATGCTCCAGAGAGATGTAAACATTGATAACATAAAAAAGAAGTTATTGGCCTCATCCCATTGCATCAAAGCTTCAAATTGGAGCAATCCCAACTAATGACACCCCACCCCCCAACTTCTCTCAGCTTCAAGTTGTTCGGGAATGATCTGTAGTCAGGAACTTTTTTAACAAAGCAGCCCTGGGATTCATTTGAGCTTTGCAAATTGCTATGTTTTTTTGTTTCGGGGGAAGAGAGTGAAGGGACCTAACCTTGAGATCAGTTGGAATGCTGGTTTCACACTCCCGGAATCCCTACGGTGCAGGAGGCCATTCAGCCCTGAGAGAAAGCATCGCATCCACACAACATCATCAACCCCGAAACCCCATTCATGGGTCATAGGTGTCAATGTCTAGCCATTTATTGCCCTTCCCTAGTTGCCCCTGAACTGGGTCGCTTGCTTGTCCATTTCAGAGGGCAGTTGAGAGTCACCCACATTGCTGTGGCTCTGGAGTCACATGTAGGTCAGACCGGGTAAGGACAGCAGATTTCCTTATCTAAAGGGCAATAGTGAACCAGACACGTTTTTCCAACAAATCAGTAAATTCCTTAATTCCAGAAATTTTTTTTATCAAATTCAGAATTGCTGTGGTGGGATTCGAACCCACAGTGATTAGCACAGCTTGTGTCACTGTGTGCGTGGAGTTTGCATGCTCACCCCCGTGCCTGTGTGGGATTCCTCGCACAGTCCAAAGATGTGTGGGTTAGATTGGATTGGCTATGCTAAATTGCCCCTTAGCACTGGTTATGGTAAGTGCACAGGGTTATGGGGATAGAGTGAGTTTGTGGTCTCGGCAAATGGCCTCCTTCTGTTTTGTAGAGTTCTATGATTCTCTACATAGAGATAATATCTCATAGAGATAATATCACTCGACAATCGGTATCCTGCTAATCCTCCTGACACTAAGGGCCAATCCAACCAACCACATTCAATATCTTCAGCAGAGGGACAAGAGAGAAGTCAAACTGACCTTCCACTCAATTTTCCATCAGGGAAATGTGTAAAAGTCACCCGGAGGAGACCTGAACTTAGAATCTTAGAATCACAGAACCCTACAGTGCAGAAAGAGGCCCTTTGGCCCATCGAGTTGATTTGCTGGTTAAGAAGAAAAAGGAGGCTTATGTCAGGATGAGGCTTGAAGGCTCAGGTAGTGCAATGGATAGCTATAGATTAGCTAGGAAGGGGGTAAAAAGTGAATTGAGGAGAGCTAAGAGGGGACACGAGAAGATGTTGGCTGATAGGATTAAGGAGAATCCTAAAGCTTTCTTTCGCTATGTTAAGAATAGAAGATTGGTTAGGGCAAGATTAGGGCCAGTCATAGATAGCAGTGGGAAGTTGTGCGGGGAGCCTGAAGAGATTGGCGAGGCACTGAATAAATATTTCTCTTCGGTATTCACGCAGAGTGCTGGAAATGTAGCTATGGAGAGCACTGAGGTACATGGTTGCAAATTGGGAAGTATTGTAGTAGATAGGGAGGATGTGTTAGAAATTCTCGAGGGTTTGAAGTTGGATAAGTCCCCTGGGCCGGACGGGATTTACCCTAGGATTCTCTGGGAGGCAAGAGAGGAGATTGCAGGGCCTCTGGCTCTGATCTTCAGGTCCTCGTTGGTTACGGGTGTGGTTCCGGAGGACTGGAGGATAGCGAATGTGGTCCCATTGTTTAAGAAGGGGAAGAGAGACATTCCAGGGAATTATAGGCCAGTGAGTCTTACTTCTGTTGTGGGCAAGGTATTGGAGAGAATTATTAGGGATAGGATTTATAGTTCTTTAGAGAGAAATGAATTGATTGGGGATAGTCAGCATGGTTTCGTGAAGGGTAGGTCATGCCTTACTAACCTCATTGAGTTTTTTGAGAAAGTGACCAGAGAGGTGGATGGGGGTAAGGCGGTTGATGTAGTATATATGTACTTTAGTAAGGCTTTTGATAAGGTGGCCCATGGAAGACTTCTACAGAAAATGCAGATGTTTGGAATAGAGGGTGATTTAGCTAATTGGATTAGAAATTGGCTGGCAGATAGAAGACAGAGGGTGGTGGTTGATGGGAGATTTTCATCGTGGAGTTCGGTGACGAGTGGTGTGCCTCAGGGGTCTGTTTTTGGGGCCCCTGCTGTTTGTAATTTTTATAAATGATCTGGATGAGGGTATTGAGGGATGGATCAGTAAATTTGCAGATGATACTAAAGTTGGTGGTGTGGTAGATAGTGAAGAGGGGTGTTTTTAGTTTACAGAGTGACTTGGACAAGTTGCAGAGCTGGGCCGAGAGGTGGCAAATGGAGTTTATTGTGGAAAAGTGTGAGGTAATGCACTTTGGCAGGAACAATAAATGTGTAGAGTATAGGGCTAATGGTAGGGCTCTTAATGGTGTTGAGGAACAGAAGGATCTTGGTGTATGTGTCAATAGATCCCTGAAAGTAGGCAGTCAAGTGGATAAAGTTGTTAAGAAGGCATATGGAGTCTTAGCTTTTATTGGTAGGGGGATTGAATTTAGGAGCCGCAGCATCATGTTGCAACTGTACGAAACTCTAGTGCGGCCGCACTTGGAGTATTGTGTGCAGTTCTGGTCCCCACATTATAGGAAAGATGTGGAGGCATTGGAGAGGGTACAGAGGAGGTTTACCAGGATGTTGCCTGGTATGGAGGGCATGTCCTATGAAGAGAGGTTGAAGGATTTGAGGTTGTTTTCGTTAGAAAGGAGGCGGCTAAGAGGGGATCTTATTGAAGCATATATGATTAGAGGTTTAGATAGGGTGGACAGTGATAGCCTTTTTCCTAGGATGGAGAAAGCTAGCACGAGGGGACACAGCTTTAAATTAAGGGGTATGAGTTATAGGACGGATATCAGAGGTAGGTGCTTTACTCAAAGAGTGATTAGGGAGTGAAATGCCCTGCCTGCAGCTGTTGTAGATGCGCCAAGTTTGGTGGCGTTTAAGAGGTTAGTGGATAAGTATATGGATGAGAAGGGAATGGTTTAGTTAGGAGGGGCATTGCTTTTTATTTTGGTCGGCACAACATCGAAGGCCGAAGGGCCTGTTCTGTGCTGTATTGTTCTATGTTCTATGTTCTATGTTCTATGAGTTTGCACTGAACACAATCCCACCCATATCCCTACATATAATACCCACTAATCCCTCTAACCTACACATCCCTGGACACTAAGGGGCAATTTCTTAGCACGGCCAATCAACCTAACCCGCACATCTTTGGACTGTGGGAGGAAACCGGAGCACCCGGAGGAAACCCACGCAGACACTAGGAGAATGTGCAAACTCCACACAGACAGTGACCCGAACTTTATTTGAGTTTCAGGTGAAAGGTCCAAACAGCTGGTAAACCCACACAAAGCATTTCCTCACATCTGGCCCTGTTTGCAGCCGATCAGTTAGCAAACGGATTGAGGACAGTTTGGGGCTTGTAAAATTGCATATAGCGGTGGCCACAAACTGGGCTTGTTTTGTGCGTGGGAAAGGGAGGTCTCAGTTTGATGGGTGGAATGGTCTCCGTTAACTCCAAACTACCTCAAAGCAGCTTTGGACAAAGCAGTCCCCGTGATCTTCTGATCAGCTCCCCGTCCGCCAATAAAGCACAGTGGCAACCATCTACACTGCAGCAACTCAGCAAAGCTCCTTCAACAGCACAACCCAAACCCACAATCTCTACCACCTAAAGGACAAGGGCAACAGATACCTGGGAACGCCTGCAAATTCACCTCCAATCCACTATCCTGACTTGGAAATATCTTGGTGTTGCTCAATGCGTCTACTTTCTCAGACTAAGGAAATTTGGCATGTCAGCTACGACTCTCACCAACTTTTACAGATGCACCATAGAAAGCATTCTCTCTGGTTGTATCACAGCTTGGTATGGGCTCCTGCTCTGCCCAAGCGACGACTATAATACCACAATCTGCACCCTCTCCTTTCCTTTGCACTCTATGAATGGTATGCTTTGTCTGTATAGCGCACAAGAAACAATACTTTCCACGTATACTCATACATGTGGCAATAATAAATCAAATCAAAATCCTAGAACCCCTCCCTAACAGCACTATGGTGTTGGAAGAAGGCAGCTCACATCACCTTCTCAAGACTCTGGGGATGAGCAATAAATATTGGTCCAGCTAATACGCTCATATTCCCAAACAGACGATAAAAATAGATTTTAATAAGTAGAGAAGGAAAGGAAAATTGGATCAGCACAGTGAAGGTGGATGACGTATCAGAGAATCATAGAATTTGCAGAGCAGATGAAGGTCATTCAGCCCATTAACTCTGCACCGACAACAATCCTACCCAAAGCCCGTGACCCCATGCATTTACCCTAGTTAATCCCCCTGATGTTAATGGAACATTTAGCACGGCCAACTCACCCAACCTGCACATCTTTGGAGTGCGGGAGGAAACCCATACAGGCATGGGGAGAATGTGCCAAGTCCACACAGACAGTGACCTGAAGCCGGAATTGAATCCTGTGAGGCAGCAGTTCTAACCACTGCGCTGTCCATATACTCGAGCACTCAACACCTTTCCCCCCCCACCCCCGGCTTTGAATTTTACCTCCAAGAGTGCCTTGTAACTGGGTGAGAGCTCTGTATGTTTAAGGGAGAAATGAAATCAGGATCCGTAACTTCAGTGCTCAAATAGAGAAGTTCACAAATAGAAGTAGTTTGTTTCCAATATTACTAATGTGTCCATAGTTCAGTCAGAAAGGCTGCTGGTCACTGGCTACTCATCCAGAATCATCCACGCACAATAGCGGGATGCAGGTGGGAGGGGGGGAGGGGTGCGGGGTAAGGGAGGAATTCACCATGGCCAATCCACCTAACCTACATATCTTTAGACACTAATGGGAAGGCGATGGCCTAGTGGTATTATCACTAGACTATTTATCCAGAAACCCAGCTAATGTTCTAGGGACTTGGGTTCGAATCCTGCCATGACAATTCCATGGTGGAATTTGGAATTCAATTAAAAAAAAATCTGGAATCTACTGATGACCATGAAACCATTGTCGGAAAAATCCTTCTGGTTCACTAATGTCCTTTGGGGAAGGAAATCTGCTATCCTTACCTGCTCTGGTCTACATGTGACTCCACAGCAATGTGATTGACTCTCAACTGCCCTCCAAGGGCAACTAGGGATGGGCAATAAATACTGGGGCCAGCCAGCAACACCTAATGGATGAATTTTAAAAAACACCGAGGGGCAATTTAGCATGGTCAATCAATCTAATCTGCATGTCTTTGGAGGAAACCCACGCAGACACGGGCAGAATGTGCAAACTCCAGACAGACAATGACCTGAGGCTGGGAATCGAATCCGTGCCACACAAGGCAGTCTCTTGTATGGTAAGCCCAAAGCTGGCAACGGAGCGACAATATTTAAAGTTTATTTATGAGTGTCACAAGTAGACTTATGTTAACACTGCAATGAAGTGACTGTGAAAATCCCCTAGTCGCCAGTGCCTGTAAACTGAGGGAGAATTTGGCACAGCCAATGCATTGGAGCAGCACGTCTTTCTGACTGCGGGAGGAAACCGGAGCACCCAGAGGAAACCCACGCAGACATGGGGAGAATGTGCAAACTCCAAAGAAACAGTGACCCAAATCGAACCCGGGCCCCTGGCGCTGTGAGGCAGCAGTGCCTGGCGCTGTGAGGCAGCAGTGCCAACCACCATGCCACCCCTTTGGAAAACCCATCGCAGTTAAACAGAAAATTTGCAAGATTCAAGGGATTAATTGTGAAAGCAAATCTTACATATCTCTTGAGGACACTTCTTGGTGTTGCCATGTTCGACATCTTGAATGAGATATCTGCAGAAGGAAAGGTGAGGGAAAGGTTAGTCTGCGTTCTTGGTCTAATTCCGCTGTTTCCAATTCTTCCCCGAGATTACTCTGAGCGCAATATTGCCTGCACAGCTTTAACACAAAGGCACAAGGGACAAGGCACAAGGGAGATTATCGATAGGCCAGTGACAGACTTCCATTCAAATCATAACTTCCCTTCGAAACAGGCTTTTCCAGATCCCCCTCTGGCTTCTGCAGGATTTGATTTGTTTGGAGGAGCGTTCTGCTGTCTGGGGACTAACTCACAGCAAAACCCCTCTGTCCAGGGTTCAAATTCTCACTGCTTTACACTGGCTTCCAACGCAGTATCATCAGGTTCACCTTCTGATTGGTATTCAGTAATGGGCACTGCATTGGATAATGGGGATTCTAATGGGGAATTGACACTCTGCTGTGCACTGCACCCAGTAATGGGTGATTGTAATGTGCACTGTACTAGACACTGTAATAGATATTGCATTGGACTCTAATGGAATATTGCACTGGACACTAATGGGATATTGTAATGCACACTATAATAGGCACTGTACTGGACACTATAAAAGAACCTGCAATGGTTTATTGTACTGGGCATTCAGTGCAATGGGATAATGTAGTGGGCATAATATTGAGTACTGTAATGGGATAATGTACTGGGCATTGCAATGGGCTTTTCCAGTGGGCATGCTACTGGGCACTGTAATGGGTTATTTAACTGGGGCACTGTAATATGCATCCTGTCCATGCCCCTTTTAATAAATAAAACTGTTCTTCAAACTTACTTAAACTGGGTTGTGCTGGGAACACATTTCTTTATTTGAGCATTCCACGCACAGTAAGGGTCTCTGGCCATTATACACGTTTCACAACTGTTGGTATAGTTTTCACACTGTGCCAGTGGGACCCGAACCACCTCTCTCTCGGTGGTAACGTACAAGAATCCCTGACAAAAGAAAAGTTGAAAGAAATGTTAGTTGAAGCAAGTGTTTCTAATCAACGAAACAAACTGGCTATTGTTTCCAGGTCGTGACCCACACCCCCCACCCCCACCCCCCACACGTTGACCTTTGCACTTACGGTTTCAGAGTCGAGAGACATTGACAAGATTGGTTTTGGCTCCTTTAAAACTGTGAGTTCCGATATGATGAAGAGTGACTGATTGAACTCAAGGGCCTTCTGGATTCTGCCATCACCTGTTCCGAGAAACAAGCAAGACACCAAAGTTTCAAATGTGAAAACCAAGACAACTTCTTCTGAGAATCTACAAACAACTCAAATCTCTAAACGGACCAGGGATCCCCATGGTAGGCCTTGGAAGTTCTTCAAGTTTCATAATCATAGAATTCTTACACTGCAAAAGGAGGCCATTTGACCCATCGAGACTGCCCCTGTTTTAGTGGAGAGTTTCTTATTTTCCGAACTGTGATATTAAAACTAAATAAAGTTTGCTTTTAAAACAAAAACTATTTATTATCACAAAACTGCATGCAGTATATGGCAGAGCCTTGGAGACAGAGAGCAGTCCCTACTGATTCTATCCCAAGACCGTATCAGCTACAAGAATCAGTTCCATATTTATACTTTTTTCTTATCAATGTACATATTCAATTAGTAATACGAGCAGTAATACATAATCAAATTGTATTAGGATCTGGTGAACTCCAAGACCTCTCTGTCTCATCAATAATATCATTATCTTGTCCTTTTGGTAGAACAGAAGGAGGTTGATGATTTCATCATTTCTGACCTTCTCTCGCCTCTGGCCCTAAGTTATGTGGAGTCAGCCTTGACTTGATGTTCTCTGATGTTCGTCATGTCTGAGGTTATTCAGAGTCAGGTTTACAGAGCTCTGGCAATTTGGAATAGCTTGGTCAGCTCTCTTTTATACCAATTCCTTGACCATTTTTCCCATCATGCCACTGCTTCATGGCACACGATCACACACCGACTCTCTGAAATGCATCTCACTCAGGCCACCTCCCCGGTAACCCCACATACGGCGGCACAGTGGTTAACACCGCTGCCTCACAGCGCCAGCATCCGGGTTTGATTCCCGGCTTGGGTCTGTGTGGAATTCTCTCCGTGTCTGTGTGGGGTTTCCTCTGGGTGCTCCAGTTTCCTCCCATACTCCAAAGATGTGCGGTTTAGGTTGATTGGCCATGCTAAAATTGCCCCTCGGTGTCCCGGGACGTGTACGTTAGAGAGATTAGTGAGGTAAGTATGTGGGAATAGGGCCTGGGGTGGGATTGTTGTCGGTGTAGACTCGATGGGCCGAATGACCTCCTTTAGGGCTTCTATGATTTATCCCACTAACTTGCACATCTTGGGGCAATTTACCATGGCCAATCCACCTAACCAGCATGTCTTTCAGGCAAACTCCACACAGACAGTGACCCAAGGCCGGAATTGAACCTGGGTCCTTGGCACTACGAGACAGCAGTGCCAACCATTATGCCCTTTACAATGACAAATTGACTCATTCGACCTGGTTGCGCATGATGGATAAGGGATTTTCTGCATGCCAGCCATGCTAACCATTGTATCACCATGCCATCTGTGCTGTATCATTCTATAATTCAATGACATGTCCACCCATCCATTATACTCGACCTTGGCAATAAATAAGAACCGATCACTTCGACAGCTAAATCATTCCAGATACCTTCTGTACAAACTGGTGCGACCTACCCATGGCTAGAAAAAGGACCCAGTACACAGTCCCACCGACACCAACAACGGGATCCACAACTATTTTCTTGAAGAGATCTTCCTTCTTTGTCATAAGGGGAGAGTGTCCAAGGGGTTTGATTTCTCTGCTCATTTCTGGATAGTTCTCCACAACATTTAGTACTTCATCCGGCAGAGACTGTGTTCTTGTGCCACACTGCAAATAACATAAGGAGGAAAACATTAGTGGACAAGGTGTTTAGGCATATTTGCCTTCGTCACTCAGGATATAGAGTATAAAAAACGACAGGGCATGTTGCCGACACAAGACACCCTTCTAAATTAAAGACATTTTCCCTCTATGCGTCGGTTTCTCTCCATTTGCTGTTTATTCATATATGAATAGCAAAGATTAGCTGTAAAGACTCACATTCTAATCAGAAATCTGTAATCTGTCTGTGTTATTATATGCTCTGTCTGAGGCCAGAACTCTCCATTCACCTGACGAAGGGGAAAACCCTGAAAGCTTGTGAGTTTACTATTAAATAAATTGGTTGGACTTAAATCTGGTTTTGTCAGACTTCTTACTGTGTTCATGTATCTGTCAAAGTGCCTCTTAAACATTGGTATTGTATCTACTTGTACCATAACCTCTGGCATCGTATCCCAACATTTATTTTAATTCAGCCACATTTGGAATATTCTTTCCCTTTAAGAAGTTCACGAAAATTGGAGCAGTAAAATGGGGTGTAAGGTGTCTCACTTTCGGTAGGGAACCAGATGATGCAGAGGGCTTTCAAAGTGAATTTACTCAATAAATAACTTGCTGACTGATTAAGGAACAAAGAACAGTACAGCACAGACCAAACCCTTCAGCCCATCGAGCCTGTGATACATGATACCCTTCTAAATTAAATTTTTTTCCCTCTACGCGTTGGTATTTTTCTATTCTTTGCTTATTCGTGTACCTTGTCAAGATGCCTCTTAAACATTGCTATTGTATCTGCTTCTACCATCACCTCTGGCATTGCATCCCGACATTTACCTCCCACACCATCAGAAGGATGTTTATTTATTAGTCACAAGTAAGGCTCACTCAATGAAGTTACTGTTAAATTTCCAACATTCTAGCAGATGTGGAGGCTTTGGAGAGGGTACACAAAGGGTTACCAGGACGCTGTCTGGTTTGGAGGGTATTAGCTATGGAGGAGACTTTGGGTAAACTTGTTTTTTTTTCACTCAAACGCCAGAGACTGCTAAAAGTTTACAAAGTTATGACAGGGCAAGAATAGAATGGATAGTCGGGGTCCAGGGGAGGAATGTCAAAGATTTGGGGACATAGGTGGATGGTAAAAGGGGGGGGGGTGTTTAAAGGAGTGTGAGAGGCAAGTTTTATTTTACACTGAGGGAGGTAAATGTCGGGATGCGATGCCAGAGGTGATGGTAGAAGCAGATATAATAGCAATGTTGAAGAGGCATCTTGACAAGGTACACGAATAAGCAAAGAATAGAAAAATACCAATGCGTAGAGGGGAAAAAAAATTTAATTTAGAAGGGTATCATGTATCACAGGCTCGATGGGCTGAAGGGTTTGGTCTGTGCTGTACTGTTCTTTGTTCCTTAATCAGTCAGCAAGTTATTTATTGAGTAAATTCACTTTGAAAGCCCTCTGCATCATCTGGTTCCCTACCAAAAGTGAGACACCTTACACCCCATTTTACTGCTCCAATTTTCGTGAACTTCTTAAAGGGAAAGGGGACATTGCCAATTGGACCAGCGTTTGTACCCTGTCCCTAATTGTCCTTAAACTGACAGGTGCTTTACGCCATTTCAGAGTCAACCACACTGTCTTGGAGACAAATTTGTACAATCTTTTTAACCATAAAGTTAAATCCAACACAAAAATAAGCACAAAACGTAGGCCTTGAAAGCAGTCAGACAAGGTGACACCTACACACCCTGGTCCAATTAGCCCTGGTGCTCTGAACTTGTCTTATCGGAAAGGTTGTGCTTTGTCACCACTCTCCATGCAAGGATCTATCACAGGGAAGAGATACAAAAGCCTGAGCTCACATACCAACCAACTCAAGGACAGCTTCTTGCCTGCTGCCATCAGACTTTTGAATGGACCTACCTCTTATTAAGTTGATCTTTCTGTCTACACCCTACTTATGACTGTAACACTACATTCTACACTCTCTCCTTTCCTTCTCTATGTACAGTATGCTTTGTCTGTATAGCGCACAAAACATAATACTTTTCACTGTACACTAATACATGTGGCAATAATAAATCAAATCAATCATAGAATCCCTACAGTGCAGAAGGAGGCCATTCGGCCCATCGAGCCTGCACTGAACACAATCCCACCCACATCTCATAACCCCACATATTTACCTGCTAATTCCCCCTGCGTCTAGGGTCAATTTAGCAATCCACCTAACTAGCACATCTTTGTGGAAACCAGAGGAAACCCACACAGATAAGGGGAGAATGTGCAGATCTACGTAGACAGCGACCCGAGGCCAAAATTGAACCCTGGCAACGTAAGGCAGCAGTGTTAACCACTGTGCTGCCCCGGATTGAATCAGGATAACTAGTGGAATAAAGCTAAAGATAGCACGGATCTTCGAACATCTCATAATGATTCATTCATCATGCTGAAGTTTATCAGTCACAAGGAGATTTTGTGGAGTTAGCGTCCCTGCATCTGAGCCAGAAGCTCCGAGTTCGAATCCCACCCCAAGGCTTGGTGGTCAAGGAAAGTGCGTTCATCACGCGGCCAAATAGGCTGAGTGTCAACCTGCAAAACCCTTCCAAATACCCCAAGGGCTGCTGGTAAGAGATGGAGACTCCTGATCAGTGGTGGTCCCTCAAGCTATAAACTCCCTGAGCGACAGACCAGTGATCTGGTTCAGGAAAATAAAAATCAGCCTTCTTCAACACAGTTCCTTCTTCAATGTGCCAAATCGACTAGCTCTCTTACCGTGCCAGGCCTGGGCTCTGGAATAGCTTCGGAGAAACCTTTGAAGTGGGAATTCTGAAACACGGAATTAATTTGCTGCACGGAGTAGCTGCAGATTGCCGTTCCATTCCTGAAGGATATGGAATGAAATGAACAGTGTTATAGGAATCAGCCAAAGCGCATCCATTCTCCAGCCAGGTAATAACACCAAACCATGGATTTCACAGAACCACAGAACCCCTAAAGTGCTGCAGGAGGCCATTCAGCCCATCAAGCCTAGACTGATTTATCAACATACTATCTTATCCAGGTTCAACACTCCCCCATCCTCCTAAAACCCTCTAACCTGCACATCTTTGGATGCAAACTGGCAATATAGAATGGCCAATCCACTTAAACTGGATATTTTGGATACAAAGGGGCAATATAGCATGGCCAATCCTCTTAATCTGGACACCTTTGGACGCAAAGGGGCAATTTAGCATGGTCAATCCACTTAATATGGACACTTTTGGACGCAAAGGGGCAATTTAGCATGGCCAATCCACCTAACCTGGACATCTTTCAGACTGTGAGAGGAAACCAGAGCACCCAGAGAAAACCCACGCAGACACAGGGAGAACATACAAATTCCACACAGACAGTGACCCAAGCCAGCAATCGAACCCTGGTCCCCAGCAGCAGGCGTTAACCACTGTGCCGTCCCTGATGAATTATGTCATGCTGGGGCGGGTGACACGTTAGTGAATCAGCTTTTTAAACGCGTCATTATGGTAAATCTACTTTGCGATTCCTGCGGGCTCACCAATTGCTTTTGAAAATTCCGTAAACTCTGTCCTCCGTGTTGTTGGACTGAACAACAAATACGTCTTGGATTCTGTTGAAATGTACGTGGTTGGCAGGAATGTTACAGAGCAGCCGTGCTTTCAGGAAAGTCGCCCACTTGGTCCTCAGACGCTGTCGAGAACCACCCTCGTCATCCTTGAGAGAAAAGAGATCAGAGACGGTAAGATCCTGCTATAAACACACTAAACTTATTCAGAATAATAGAAACTCAGGTCACCCAGAGCTCAGCTCTCCAATGAGTAAGCAATTAAAAACTTCTTAACTTAATCCTTAAAAAACTACAGCCTATGGCATCAGTGAGTTTAGAATCATAGAATCCTACAATGCATAGGAGACCATTCAGCCCATCGCACTGTCCCAAACCCTCTAACCACGCATTTACCCCAGCCAATCCCCCCTGACACTAGAGCCAATTTAGCAATGACCACTGTGCCTAACACACTCATCTTTGGACTGTGGGAGGAAACCGGAGCACCCGGAGGAAACCCACGTAGACACGGGGAGAATGTACAAACTCCACACAGGCAGCGACCCAAGCCAGGAATCGAACCCAGCTCGCTGGCTTGGGTCACCGTCTGTGTGGAGTTTGTACATTCTCCCCATGTCTGCGTGGGTTTCCTCTAGTTTCATCCCACACTTCAAAGATGTGCAGGTTAGGTGGATTGGCTCATGCTCAGTTGCCCCTCTGCGTCCAAAGTTATGCAGGTTAGGGGGTGTTAGTGGGGTAAATACGTCGGGTAGAGTGGGGAAAGAGTTGAACCTGGAGGAGATAGTGTATGAGGCAGCAGCGCTAACCAACATGTCACTTGAAATGTGTGGGTACAAGCCTCATAGATCATAGAACCCCTACAGTGCAGAAAGAGGCTATTCAATCCACATCAACTCCGACAAAGTATCTGACCTAGACTCTCTTCTCACCCTATTCCCATAAACCACACACATTTACCATGCCTAATCCATCTAACTTACACATCTCGGGACACCAAAGAACAAATTAACATGACTGATCCTCTTAACTTACACATCTTGAAGTGTTAAGGATCAATTTACCATGGCCAATCCACCTAGCCTGTACATCTTTGTACTATGGGAGGAAGCCCATATAGATACTGGGAGAATGTGCAAACTCCACACACAGTCACCTCAAGGCCAGAATCGTCCCCAGCGCTGTGAGGCAGCAGTGCTAACCACTGTGCCAACATGCCATCCTTGCAAAATAACCTAAAGTTACATGACAATAAATGGTTTTAAGTTAAGAAGGGGAATATGCAAAGAGATCTGGGTGTCTTTGGACACCAGTCACTGAGGGTAAGCTCGTGGGTGCAGGCTATATAGATAAATGTTATGTTGGTCTTCATAGTGAGAGGGTTTGAGTCCAGGAGCTGGGATGTCTTGCTGCAATTATACAGGGCTTTGGTGAGACCACAGTTTGGATACCTGAGCACATAAGGAGATAGCAGGACAGTGGATTGTTGGGAGTGGCAGGTCTTACAGAGTGTCTACAAGGAGTCGGAGATGTGATGAAACCTCGGCAGATCATTCAGAGCTAGCCAGCTGAAAGCATGACCTCCCGCTCCTCCACCTCCTGGAAACATGGACCTGTAGGTAGTGGAACTGGAAAATTTCAGCGATCCTGGAGGATCGTGGGGTCCGGAGGAGATGGCGGGGTGGGAGAAAGACCCTGGAAAGTCTTGGAAAACAAGGATGGGGAGTTTAAGGATGATCTCGGAGACAGACATGATGGGAGGAGGTTACAGAGAGAGGGAACCTCTCAATGTTGAGCCTGGTTATCTGGTCTCTCGGTGACTCCACAAGTTGAGGCAATGAACGATTCATATAGGTCCAGAACCCCAGACGTAGCTGTCATTAGGGGGCATAACTATAAGGTTCATGGAGGGATGTCCGAGGTAGATTCCTCACTCGGAGAGTGGTTGGGGTGTGGAATATACTGCCTGCTGTGATAGTGGAGTCGGACACTTTAGGAACTTTCAAGTTATTGATAAGCCTATGGAGCACATCAGAATGATAGGGAGCGGGATAGCTTGACCTTGAGTTCGGCCATAGCTCGGCACATGCTGTACTGTTCTGTGTTCTATCTTCTAACCCCAGGATACCTCGTCTTGTGCTCTGAACACAGCTGGAATGATGCAAGTGTTTTGAATATCTTAACAGCTATGGGCTAAAGTGGGGCCAAATGACCTCGATTCCTGTCAGGAAGGAGCTCAGCTGAGGACAGGATTTAGCTCACTTCTATTCAGTATCTCCAACTTTCAAAGCTGCAAACTGCCCCTTACGTTCAACCAAGATAATTACATTGCCCAAACTGGGCAGCACGGTGGCACTGCTGCCTCACAGCGCCAGGGACCCAGGTTCGATTCCCGGCTTGGGTCACTGTCTCTGCAGAGTTTGCACATTCTCCCCATGTCTGCGTGGGTTTCCGGTGCTCCAATTCCCTCCCACAGTCTGAAAGACGTGCTGGTTGGGGTGCATTGTCCGTGCTAAATTCTCCCTCAGTGTACCTGAACAGGCGCTTGAGTGTAGTGACTAGGGGATTTTCACAGCAACTTCATTGCAGTGTTAGCGTAAGCCTAATTGTGACACTGAAATAAACTTAGACAAAAAAAAAGGCAGATTGGTGCAGGGCAGAGGTAGATTTAAAAATGCTTGAGGTTAAAGTTTATTTATTAGTGTCATAGGTTGGTTTACATTAACACTGCAATGAAGTTAATGTGAAAATCCCCTATTCGCCACTTTCCAGTGCCTGTTCGGGTACACCAAGCGAGAATTTAGCACAGCCGATGCACCTAACCAGCATATTTTTCAAACTGTGGGAGGAAATTGGAGCACCCAGAGGATACCCACACAGACACAGGGAAAATGTGCAAACTCCACACACAGTGACCCGAACCAGGAATCGAACCAGGGTCCCTGGCGCTGTGAGGCAGCAGTACTAACTGCTGTCCCACCGTGCTGCTGCAGATTTGTAAATTGGGGGAATCATATAATCACCATCGGCCCATTGAGTCTGCACCGACCACAATCCCACCCAGGCCCTATCCCCACATCCCCACACATTTTACCCGCTAATCCCTCTAACCAATGCATTTCAGGACACTAAGGGACAATTTCTTAGCATGGCCAATCAACCTAACCCACACATCTTTGGACTGTGGGAGGAATCCAGAGCACCCGGAGGAAACCCATGCAGATACGAGGAGAATGTGCAAACTCCACACAGACAGTGACCCAAGCCGGGAATTGAACCCAGGTCCCTGGAGCTGTGGAGCTGTGATCCCCTCGTGAGCAAAGGAAATGAAATTTGGGCTACCTCAGTTGTCCACTCAATCAGTACGATGCAAAGTGATGTCAATAGTATGGGTTCAATTCCTGTACCAGTTGAGGCTATACCTCACCTACTCAACCTTGCCTCTCACCTGGTGGTGTAGCGACCTTCAGGTTAAACCGCCTATGGTTATCTGGGACTATCCAAGATGAACACCCTAGTGCTGGGATGGGAATATTCAGGACGGTGCTACCTTTTGTCTGTAGGATACTGAGCAACCATAAAATCCCTACAAGGCAGAAGGAGGCCATTCAGCCTATTGAGTCTGCACCATCCCACCCAAGCCTTATCCCCATAATTTTCTCTACCCCTGGACATCAAGGATCAATTTATCATAGCCAATCAACCTAACTGGCCCATCTTTGAAGGAAACCCATGCAGATTTAGAGAGAACGTGCAAACTCCCCGTAGACATTGCTAGAATTGAACCCTCGTCTGTGGCACTGTGAGATGCCAGTGTTGGACTGGGGTAAACACAGTTATCCCCTGATAAATGGGGGGACATCGAAATCTTGAGAGTTTACTATCAAATAAATCGGTTGGACTTGAACCTGGTGTTGTCAGACTTCTGACTCTGGCACCGTGAAGCAGCAGTGCTACCCCGCTGAGCCGTCGTGCCCCCATGTTTTGGGAAAACATGAAGCTTTACGCGGATTACTTTAGGAATCGCATCACTACGCTCACCTTACACACACGGCCAATTCGCGACACCCAGGGGTCAATGTCCAGATCTTCCGGCAAGTTCTTTTCCCTGAAGAAAATGAAAATCTCGTCATCCATCGGCGACATTCCCACAAACTGAGGATCTAAAACGGAAAAGAAGGGGAAGATCGATGGGTACCACGGACGCTCTCAGTGAGGACAGTCTGGGGCAGATCAAGGCAACATGTCTTAACGTGGAGAATCGAGAGACCTGGAAAATGAGGGACAGCTGCAACCGCGTAACAAGGGGGGTTTAGATATGTAGATTTATGGGCGCCATAATTTTACCAGCATGCCCACTCCAGAATCCGGGTGGGCACGTGTCGCAGAATGGAATTCTTTGTTGTCCTTGGTGGGGTCTTATAAAGAACAAAACAGCACGGGAAACAGGCCCTTTGGCCCAACGAGCCCGCGCCGCCACCCCGATGTTCCCACTTCTACACGTGACCTCTGTCTATGTTTATAGATCTATGGATTAAAAACCAAATTTGAGACAATTTAGGGAGAATTTGTTCTGCCAATCAGCCTAAGATCACATCTTGGGGATGTGGGAGGAAACCGGAGCGCCCGGAGAAAACCCACGCAAACACGGGGAGAATGCGCAAACTCCCACAGACACAGGCCCAAATCCTTGTATCTGCACAGCACAGCGATAGTCACTGAGCTGTCGTGTTGCCCATCAGATGGTCCAGGTCAAGTGTACACTAACGACGTGAAGCACTAGGATACTCTCGGAAAAAAATCCCAGAGCAGCCCTCTCACGACCCATCGCGTGTATGCCCCTCGTTAGACAACAAGGTGGACCAAAGCACCTGTAGGATAAAAACAAGTACATCAATATCATCATCTATTTACACACTTCCCAGGGACTCCCAGGGCTCATGGTCCCTATTTTAAATCAGTTTTCTATACACCTCCATTCCCATTCTGTTCATGTGCCCTTGTCTGAGTGTAAAATCCCAGCCATGGTGTTGTTTATTACCCCAGAAAGTCCCAAAGCCAATTTTGGAAGTGTAGTCACTATTGTAATGTGGCACAGTGGTTAGCATCGCTGCCTCACAGTGCCAGCCAGGGACCCGGGTTCGATCCCTGGTTCCGCTCACTCTCTGTGCGGACTCTGCACGTTCCCCCCATGTCTGCGTGGGTTTCCTCCAGCTACTCCATTTTCCTCCCAAAAGACGTGTTGTTTAGGTGCTAAATTGACCCTTAGTGTACAGGCACCAGACTGTGGTGACTAGGAGATTTTCACAGCGACTTCACTGCAGTGTTAATGCAAGCTGACTTGCGACGCAAGTAAGTAAACTTTTCAAAGCTTTTTTTTTTCAAAGTGGGTCACACAGCAGCAAAGGGATTTTTAAAGATGCAAAACCTCAGCAATGTGTTATTAGTAACTGGTAAACAGGAAGCAGCAGGGTAATTTGCGGTGACCTTGCTCAGGTTCTGAGAAGCTGTTCGACGTATCTGTGCTGAGTTTGCTGGTTAAAATTCAGGGATATTGAGGGTAGGGGTGAGGGAGAGTGGAGTGGGGGGAGAACAGGGGTGGGGGGTGTCAGTAGCCATTAGAGATGATTTGTGATTGGTGAAATGATGCCAATTATTGAGTTGGGAAAACTATCCCCCCAACTATAGGATGGTAAAGAGTGCTTTTGGTACATTGGTCTTTATAAATCGGAGTATCGAGTATAAAAGTTGGAGTGTTATGGTGAGGTTGTATAAGGCCTCGGTGAGGCCGAATTTAGAATATTGTGTACAGTTTTGGTCACCTAGTTACAGGAAGGATATTAATAAGGTTGAAAGAGTTCAGAGGACGTTCACGAGGATATTGCTGGGACTTGAGAAGCTGAGTTACAGAGAGAGATTGAATAGGTTAGGACTTTATTCCCTGGAGCGTAGAAGAATGAGGGGAGATTTGATAGAGGTGTATAAGATTTTGATGGGTATCGATAGAGTGAATGCAAACAGGCTTTTTCCACTGAGGCTGGGGGAGAAAAAAACCAGAGGGCATGGGTTAAGGGTGAAAGGGGGAAAGTTTAAAGGGACTATTAGTGGGGGCTTCTTCACGCAGAGAGTGATGGGAATGTGGAATGAGCTGCCGGATAAAGTGGTAAATGTGTGGTCACTTTTAAGAAAAACTTGGATGTGTTCATGGATGGAAGGGGTGTGGAGGGATATGGTTCAAGTGCAAGTGCAGGTCAGTGGGACCAGGCAAAAAAATGGTTCAGCACAGACAAGAAGGGCCAAAAGGCCAGTTTCTGAGCTGTAATTTTCGATAGAACATAGAACATTACAGCGCAGAACAGGCCCTTCGGCCTTCGATGTTACGTCGACCAATTAAGAAAAAGCAGTGACCCTCTAACCTAAACCATTCCCTTTTCATCCATAAACTTATCTACTAACCTCTTAAATGCCACCAAACTTGGTGCATCTACAACTGCAGCAGGCAGGGCATTCCATACCCTTACCAGCCTCTGGGTAAAGAACCTACCTCTGACACCCGTCCTATAACTACCACCCCTTAATTTAAAGCTATATCCCCTCGTGCTCGCTTTCTCCATCCTAGGAAAAAGGCTATCACTGTCCACCCTATCTAAACCTCTAATTCTGACCCTGGTTCTGACCCTCGGCTCCACAGGACTGACATCCAGTTGGATGGCCAGAAGGTGCTGAGGTATGTTGCTCCAGCTCAGTCCCAGCAAGAGGGCTGAAAAACAAACCTTTGGTCACCCACTGTCAAGTTTGAGGACCCCGTTACCCGAGATGGCCATTAAAGTGGCAGGATGGGAGAATCATCCCCATCAGGTCTGATGAGCAAAAGCTTCATCAAAGAGGTTGGATTTAAGAATGGTCTTAAAGCAGGGAAGCAAAGCACAGAGGCAGCAAGATTAAGAGAGGGAAATTAACAAAGTTTAAAGCCTTCATAGGGTTTATTTTATTCATATCACAAGTAGGCTTACAATAACAATACTATGAAAATCCCCTAGTCACCACACTCTGGCGCCTGTTCAGGTACACTGAGGGAGAATTAGCATGGCAATGACCAGCACATCTTTTGGCCTGTGGGAGGAAACCAGAGCACCCAAAAGAAATCTATTCAGACATAGGGGAGAAGGCATTCTGGAGTTATCTAAGAGATACTTAGATGGGCACATGAACAGAATGGGAATGGAGGGGTATAGAAAACTGATTTAAAATAGGAATCATGAGCCTTGGGAGTCCCTGGGAAGTGTGTAAATTGTCGATGATACTGATGTATTTGTTTTTATCCTACAGGTGCTTTGGTCCACCTTGTTATCTAACAAGGGGCATACACGCGATGGGTCATGAGAGGGCTGCTCTTGGATTTTTTGAGAGTATCCTAGTGCTTCACGTCGTTAGTGTAGGCTTGACCTGGACCGTCTGATGGGCAACACGACAGCTCAGTGACTATCTCTGTGCTGTGCAGATACATGGATTTGGGCCTGTGTCTGTGGGAGTTTGCGCATTCTCCCCGTGCTTGCATGGGTTTTCTCCAGGTGCTCCGGTTTCCTCCCACATCCCAAAGATGTGCTCTTAGGTTGATTGGCAGAACAAATTCTCCCTAAATTGTCTCAAATTTGGGTCTAATGCATAGATCTATAAACATAGACAAAGATCACAGGTAGAAGTAGGAACATTGGGGTGGCGGCGCGGACTCGTTGGGCTGAAGGGCCTGTTTCCCGTGCTGTTTTGTTCTTTATTCTTTCTTTAACGTGCAGACTCTGCATAGACACAGATAGTCCCAAGGCAGGGATTGAGTCTGTGTCCCTGGCACTGTGAGGCAGCAGTGCTAAGCATTGTTGGAGAGAGGGTTTCAACCACAAGCTACATATGGTTGCAACGACAAACTATCATTATGCGGCATATAATATCAGTTTTCGCTCCAACGATTGACAAGTTTGTGCCCCCCCGCCCAAAAAACAAAATGGCTTTGGCGCATCGATTCCACCCCGGCAAAATGGGCAGAAACAGCAAGTGGAAGCAGGAATGGGCCTTTTCGAGCCTGCTCCACCATTCACTGTGATCACGTAGAGTGGGCTCCGGGTTTCTATCCCGTGGTGTGTCACACTCTGTCCCCAAGATTATCATCAACTAAGAGGAAGAGTGAACAGTTACCATGGGAACTGGCCAGTCATTTCCTCCTGTTTAGGAGCGAAAAAAGGAACACCACGTCTGTGTCACCATCCTACATAACGCAACAGTTAAAGGGGAAGGAATTGGGCCCTGGGGGAGGTAGGGGGAGGGGGAGGGTGCGAGTCCAAGTCTGAGGGGTGTCAACTGAATCAAAATGGAGGCGGCTTGGTCGCCGAGGTGGGGGGAGTGGAGAACAGCATTGGTGGGGTGGGGGAAGAGAGGGGGAGGGATGGGAAACTGGTGGGGGTGGGGTGTGAAGGGGCGGTAGGTAAACAGTGATGGGAGTGAGGGGTGGGTATGGGGTCAGATGGGATCTTCCATAGCCCTTGGTCACCAGGGTATATGGGGGAGGGGGGAGGAGAGGAACAGTGATGGTGGGGTGTATCAAGGGACATAAGACCTTCTATTGACCTCAGTATCCTTGGTTACCAGGGAATACGGGGTGGGGGGAGCAGCGATGGTGGGGTGTATCAAAGGAGATTAGCCTCAGCATCCCCGGAGAGAGATTCCAGCTCCCGGGCCCACTATTCCTGATACAGCCTGCGCCTCAGGTGGAACCCGTGGGAACTGATCCCAGAGGGAGGGGAGGCACGGTGGGGTGAGGGGGTGGGGTGGCAGGAAAGGGACGCGGAAGATAAGACGGAAAAGAAAACCTGCGGCAGCGATGGACAGGGAGAGAGGAGGGAGTGAGAGAGAGATGACCAGGTTGTAAGATTTAAAAATGGCAAAGGGGTTTTCGCACTCACCTTCCAACCACTTATCAATGGAAAGCAGCCAAGGCTCAACACTGTTCTTTTTAAATCCTCGGAAGAGTTTTCCAACTCCGTTTTGTGACCGGGCTGCCGATGCATAGAATCTTTCATCTGAAACAAGAGCCCAAACACACACACAGACACATTGAGTAAACTGGCCTCTTAAACTCCAAAGAACTCTAGAATCCAACTGTCCAAACTTACCTACAACCAAGGAAGCGAAACCGTTCTCTGGGGTCAGTGGACACATACCATTCCCTAAGGGGCGGCTCTGGCCATTGATAATTAGATCCACATGATTGTCAAACTGTTAAATAAAAAATAGTCAGGGTTGATGGTTAAGTTTTTAACTTTCTCAGATTCACGGACCAGTCCAAACACTAATCCAAGGACTTCGTAGAATCCTGTCGGTGCAGGAAGAGGCCATTCGACCCATCGATTCTTCACCCGCTACAAGGCCGCCGTTCTCCATAGCATTCACCCTAGCCACGGGGCAACTTAACACGGCCAGTCCACCGTGCTGGGGAGGAAACCCGCGCAGACATGGGGAGAATGTGCAAACTCGCACAGCCAGCGACCTGCGCTGGGAATCGAACCTGGGTCCCTGGCGCTGTGAGGCAGCAGTGCTAATCCACTGTGCTACAGAGCCATCACTGGATTACCGGTCTGGAGAAAATATCTGTGTGCCATGAGCTGTGTGATGTGGGGATAAAGGGTTAATAGATTGGCGTGAATTATAGTTATGAAAGCTATCTCACTCGCTGTAGTTTTCCACCACAATTTTTGGCCTTCACGTCTGCAATTATTTTTTTGATGTGCGTACAAAGAAGTGACTATGTAGTTGATAAGCCTGTGCCTATTCTCTGCAATGATATGATAATACATGTTTACTTGGGCTACACGCGCAAAGCAGACCCAATAATACGTTAACATTACTGTGCGTAAATGAGTTACTATATTTGCTCGTTAGAGAGATTTTGCAGCTGGAATCTTTCCCCAGCTTGTTTGGAATCAAGAAGTGCTTTCTCTGAGCAAAGGCTGACTCTTTGTGGTATTTGACCCAAAGCAATTTGCTGAATATAATTTGCCTCCTCCTTTGGTGCAATGCCAGGCATTTTAGATCAACATGCTGGCACAGTGGTTGGCACTGCTGCTTCACAGTGACCGGGACCTGGGTTTGATGGCGGCCTTGGGTCTATGCAGAGTCTGCACATTCTCCCCGTGTCTGTGTGGGTTTCCTCCGGGTGCTCCAGTTTCCTCCCACAGTCCGAAAGATGTGCGGGTTAGGTTGACTGGCTGTGCCAAGTTGCCCCTTAGCGGGAGGGTAAATTGGCAGGATTAATTTGTGGGGTTATGGGGATAGGGCCTGGGTGGGATTGTGGTCAGTATGAAAATCGTGCTGGTTAGGTATATCAGCCATGCTAAATTCTCCCTCAGTGTGCCCGAACAGGCTGGGGTGTGGCGACTAGGGGATTTTCACAGTAACTTCATTCTTTAGTTAAGTTAAAGCTACTTGTGACACAAATAAATAAACAAACTGTCATATAAATGTATGTTTGGTAAATTAGTTTATTTCAAAGAGATGTTGCCACTTGTCTGGATGGGAGTAGCTCAAGAAGATTAACACCATTCAGGACAAAGAAACTAATTTATTTGCCGCCTCACTTCACAACTTAATCGTCCATTGCCTCCAGCACTGATGCGTACACACAGCCATGGTGAGGAGATGACAGCATTAGACTCGGGTAATTACAACAAGAAATCTCATGACACCAGGTTATTTGATAGTTTACCTTGTGGGTTTACTTAAACTTGTTGGACTTGAACCTGGTGTGATGAGACTCCTTATTGTGAATATACGCAGTTGCATGAGTTTGCAAGGTGCTGCCAAAGGAATCTTGGTGGCCACAATTCCCCACCTCTCCTGCGCCAAACAGGAACAAAAAATTTCTGGAGTTCTCCTATTTGTTCTTTGAATACCAGCCATTGCCTGTCCGCTGTCTGTACTTTCAGTAATGTTTCCCAGTCCATCATGGCCAATTCATGCCTCACACCATCACAGCTATCTTTTATTGAGATTCCAGACCCTGCTCTCAGAATCAACAAATCACTATCCATCTTGACCAATAATTCTATCATATTATGGTCACTCATCGCCAAGGGTTTGGTCTGCCTTGTCTAACGCGGGGCATACACGCGATGGGTCATGAGAGGGCTGCTCTTGGATTTTTTCTCGAGATTATCCTAGTGCTTCACGCCATTAGTGTACGCTTGACCTGGACCAGTTGATGGGCAACACAACAGCTCAGTGACTGAGAAGGGAGACGCAGGGCGTAGTGGTATTGTCACTGGACTAGTATTCCAGAGACGCAGAGTAACGCTCTAAGGACCGGTTCAAATCCCACCATGGTTCAAATCCCATCAGGTGAATCCCCAGCTTTGAAAGCACACAATTCCAGGCTTTAACCTGGTGTTGTGAGACTTCTTACTGTGCCCACCCGCTCCAACACAGGCATCTCCAAATCATGCAGAATATCATAAATATTCTGATATCAGAATCTCATGGACCAACCTACTGAGAGAGGTGGGTGATCCAATCTCATTTACACTCTTCAAATTCACAATGGCCCCTGGTATGCTTAAACTTTCTCCACGTTGTCTCCAGCCAAGCTGGTGCGATGAGGCTAAACTGCTTCAGGTGGAAGGCACGGTTAGCAGGACTACACTTTAGAGTTTATCCCAGACATACTCACCAGTAACCAGCATCTTGGTTCATGGGCATTGCTTCCACAGAGAAGCAAATGGGTTGCATTGAATCTTTGCACAACCATGATGAAATTCTGGCAGTGATCCTGAGAGTTAAAGAAAGAATACTAATGTTTAAACCATGTTGGCAACTGGAGATAGCATTACCGAGGACCACTGACCAAAGTGGTTTTGTTCAGAATGCGTTTGGAAAGGTTTCTCTATCATCACCTTACAAAGCTACCAAATTGACCCTAAATTAGGTGTCCCTCAATCTGATTATAATTCTCTAAATTTGCACACCTTTATTGTGGAGTCTAATATGCGTAAACAAAGGTCATAGGTAGAAGAGGGCACTCATTGAATTGTAAAATGGCGGCATGGGCTTGCAGGGCCGAAGGGCCTGTTTCCTGTGCTGTGTTGTTCTTTGTTCTATGACCAACCCCCACAATTCCAGTACAGCCTGGAATAGGCCGAGGCTTGAATAGGCCTCCCTTCAGGGCCTCGCTCTAAGTCAGTTCTTTGGTGTGAGGGGCAAGGTTTAAAGGAGATTTACAAGACAGGTTTTTTTTTTTTTACACAGAGGTGGTGGACGTGCCTCGATCTTGCTGGCTAGTGGAAGCAGAAACGTGAGTGAGTTTGAAGGAGCAATTGGACAGATACATGAACAGGATGGGAATAGATGGTCCGCAGAAGGGTAGGGAGGGGTTTGAGTTCAGTCGGGCAGCATGGTTGGTACAGGCTTGGAGGGCTGAAGGGCCTGTTCCTCTGCTGTAGTTTTCTTTCAATGGGTTTATTTGGTGTCACGAGCTTTCAGAGCTCTACTCCTTCCTGATGAAGGAAAGCTCATGTTTCCAAATATGCTCTTTAATTTGGGGTTGAGAGAGTTCTTACTGTGTCCAACACTGGCATCTCCACCTCATATTTTTCTTTGTTCAGGTGACTGACCATGTCGAGAAAATCCTCCAAAAACCCTCCCTGGCCTCAAAGATGGAGGAGGGGGGGTGATCCAGGTCAAGGTCAACTGGGTTTAAGACAGGAATGTTGTTCAAAGATTTGAAAGAGGGTCTCTGAGGGGATAAGTCTAGCTCTCAGGTAAGGAAGGAGGGAAGGTGACAATATCCCTCTCTAACTGGTGCATTTTGCAGCCTCCTCGGAGAGGTGGGGTGGACGGACGTGTCGGAACACAGGTTCCCTCCAGCTCCACTCAAATGAGGTGTCCTCCAGCAAGCCCCCACCGCCCAGAGGTCAGTGACCCTACCAGCCTGTCCCAAGTCCCAAAGGTTCTTGCGATCTGACAAATTGTCAATTCTCACATTTCCAGTGAGAACTCGGGCAATTTGGGGAGAAGGGTCCAAGGCATACCTTGAGCCTGCTAGATAGAAGAACACGGGGCAGCACAGCGGTTGGCACTGCTGCCTCACAGCACCAGGGACGCAGGTTCGATTCCCAGCTCGGGTCACTGTCTGTGTGGAGTGTGTGCGTGTTCTCCCCGTGTCTGCATGGGTTTCCACCGGTTTCCTCCCGAAAGAAGTGCGGGTCAGGTGGGTTAGCCGTGCTAAATTGCCGCTTAGCATCAGGGGGATTAAGTAGGATATGTGCATAGGGTTATGGGGATAGGGGCTGGGTGGGATTGTAGTCGGTGTATGGGCCAAATGGCTTGCTTCTGCACTGTAGGGATTCCACAGGTTCGACATTTCTTCTTAACAACAGAAATTAAGCAGTAGAGGGAATGAACAACACTGTGCAGATATTCGATCAGAAAACATGGGAGACTTCCCCCAGGAAATTCCTTTGAATTGTTGAGTTTCTACAAGATGAAATGGACTGAAAGATTTTTCAGAACTCACCAAGTGGTTGCCTTGGCATCTTTTTTTGGAGATATTATACCCGGGCAATGGGATCTGGAAGGCAAGAAGAGAATAATGGTGACTAACACCGTGAAATACCTTTTAATATTGAAAAAAAGTAACTCCACTAACTGTACACCTTGGCTTCACTGGTGACCATCTTGCCTCAAGCCTCGTGTTTCAAATACAAGCTTGAGGTTTATTTGTCAGTGTCACAAGTAGGCTTACATTAACACTGCAATGAAGTTACTGTGAAAATCCCTGAGTCGCCACACTCCGGTGCCTGTTCGGAGAATTTAGCACAGACAATGCACCTAACCCGCACATTGAAAGAGTCCAGGATGCTACCGGGACTTGATGGATTGAATTATAAGGAGAGGCCGGATAGTGTGGGATACTTTTCCTCTGGAGCGTAGGAGGTCGAGGGGTGATCTTATGGAGGTCTACAAAATAATGAGGGGCATAGATCAGCTAGATAGTCAATATCTTTTCCCAAAGGTAGGGGAGTCTAAAACTAGAGGGTATAGGTTTAAGGTGAGAGGGGAGAGATACAAAAGTCTCCAGAGTGGTATTTTTTTCACACAGAGGGTGGTGAGTGTCTGGAACAAGCTGCCAGAGGTAGTAGTAGAGGCAGGTACAATTTTGTCTTTTAAAAAGCATTTAGATAATTACGAAGACTATAGAGAGATATATGCGGGCAATTGGGATTAGCTTAAGGGTTTTAAGAAAGAAAGGATAGCATGGACAAGTTGGGCTGAAGGGCCTGTTTCCATGCTGTAAACCTCTACCTGTCTCTCGGACTACGGGAAGAAACCGGAACACCCGGAGGGAACCCAGGCTGGGAAATTTCTGGGTTAGCCCTTACGTGAGAACCTCCGAGGGGGTTTCCCCAGTGTAACACTAGGGGGATTCCCTCCCCCACCGAATGCAATGCCGGGGAGTCAGGAAGATATGAGCCATTATGTCGCTTCAATTGTACGCACGTACGTTAGCACCTGGCTGGTGTTTTCAACGAGTGCAAACAGTCGGAAAAACACTCCTCGGAAAAAGTGCAGCTGTGTGCCTCTTTCCTTTCAATCTCTCGATCCAGGTGCTTTTCACTAGAGCGATACAGTGAGAGTTTGTCAGATTTTTAATCACTTTGAATCAACCTGATGATAAGGAGAACAAAACTCCCAGCTGCCATAAACAAACGAGGTGGAAACTGAAGCATGAATCTGACATCACAAGACATCGGAGGAAGCAATTGTGGGTTCCCCTTGCCTACACATCCAAATCATCGATAGTCACGGGTGAGGTGCCCATAGATTGGAGAGAGGCAAAATGTTTTGTTTAAAAAGGGCTACAGGGAAAAGTCTGGGAACAGTGATGGGTCAATTGTTGGAGGGTATTTTGAGAGACAGGATCTACAGGCATTTTGAGACGCTGATTAGGGACGGTCAGCATGGCTTTGAGAGCGGAAAACTATATCTCACAAATTTGGTTGAATTTTTTTTTGAAGGGGTAACCAAGAAGGTGGATGAGGGCAGTGTAGTTGGTGTTGTCTACATGGACTTTAGCAAGGTCTTTGACAAGGTACTGCATGGTAGGTTGTTGCATAAAGTTAAATCTCATGGGATCCAGTGTGAGGTACCTAAATGGATACAAAATTGGCTTCTTGACAGAAGCCAGAGGGTGGTTGTAGAGAGTTGTTTTTCGAACTGGACCCTGTGACCAGTGGTGTGCCTCAGGGATCAGTGCTGGGCCCCCTGTTATCTATCATTTATATTAATGATTTGGATGAGAATATAGGGGGCATGGTTAGTAAGTCTGCAGATGACAGTAAGATTGGTGGCAGAATGGACAGTGAAGAAGGTTATCTCCAATTGCAATGGGATCTTGATCAATTGGGCCAGTGGACTGACGAATGGCAGATGGAGTTTAATTTAGACAAATGCAAGGTGATACATTTTGGTCGACTGAACCAGGGCAGGATTTACTCAGTTAATGGTAGGGTGTTAGGGAGAGTTACAGAACAAAGAGATCTAGGGGTACATTTTCATAGCTCCTTGAAAATGGAGTCACAGGTGGACAGAGTGGTGAAGAAGGTATTTAGCATGCTTTGTTTCATTAGTCAGGACATTGAATACAGGAGTTGAAACGACTTGTTGAAGTTGTACAAGACATTGGTAAGGCCACACTTGGAATACTTGTGCAATTCTGGTCACCCTATTATAGAAAGGATATTATTAAACTAGAAGGAATGCAGGAAAGATTTACTAGGGTGCTACCAGGACTTGATGGACTGAATTCTAAGGAGAGGCTGGATAGACTGGGACTTTTTTTTTTCTGGAGCATAGGAGACTGAGGGGTAATCTTATAGAGGTCTATAAAATAACTAGGGGCACAGATCAGCCTGATAGTCAATATCAGGTCCACCTTGTTGTCTAAGGAGGGGCATACACGTGATGGGTCGTGAGAGGGCTGCTCTTGGATTTCGAGAGTATCCTAGTGCTTCACGTCGTTAGTGTACGCTTGACCTGGACCATTTGATGGGCAACACGACAGCTCAGTGACTATCGCTGTGCTGTGCAGATACATGGATTTGGGCCTGTGTCGGTGGGAGTTTGCGCATTCTCCCCGTGCTTGCGTGGGTTTCCTCCCACATCCCAAAGATGTGCTCTTCGGCTGATTGGCAGATCAAATTCTCCCTAAATTGTCTCAAATTTGGTTTCAATCCATCGATCTATAAACATAGACAGGGATCACGGGTAGAGGTGGGAACATTGGGGTGGCAGCGCGGGCTTGTTGGGCCCAAGGGCCTGTTTCCTGTGCTGTTTTGTTCTTTGTTCTATCTTTTCCCAACGGTAGGGAATCTAAAACTCAGGGGGCATAAGTTTAAGATGAGAGGGGAGAGATACAAAAGTGACCAGAGGGGTAATTTTTTTCACACTGAGGCCGGTGAGTGTCTGGAACAAGCTGCCAGAGATAGTAGTAGAGGCGGGTATAGTTTTGTCTTTTGAAAAGCATTTAGATAGCTACATGTGTATGATGGGTATAGAGGGATATGGGCCAAATGTGGGCAATTGGAATTGGTTTAGAGGTTTTTAAAAAAAGGGCGGCATGGACAATTTGGACTTTCATGCTGAAAACCGCTATGACTGTATGAATGAACGTTGTGTAAATTTGCATTGCAAATACCCAAACCTTTATAAATAGGACAGCCTTGATGAACGCTGATTGATACAAACACTTTTTATGTTTTATTCAAAAGAGTAAGTCCCGAAATGGAACTTTGGGACTTTTTTATATATATGTTAACGATCTCCATGGGCAGCATAGTTAGCACCACTAACCTCACAGTGCCAGCAACCAGGGTTCGATTCCCAGCTTGGGTCTATGAGCACTGTCTGTACATTCTCCCCATGTCTGCGTGGGTTTGATCCGAGTGTTCCGATTTCCTCCCGCAGTCCAGAGACGTGCGGGTTAGGTGGATTGCACATGCTAAGCTCTCCCTCAGTGTACTCGAACAGGTGCCAAAGTGTGGCGACTCGAGGGTTTTCACAATAACTTCACTGCAGCGTTAATATCAGCCCTACTTGTGACACTTGGAGTATTGTGTGCAGTTCTGGTCCCCACATTATAAGAAAGATGTGGAGGCATTGGAGAGGGTACAGAGGAGGTTTACCAGGATGTTGCCTGGTATGGAGGGCAGGTCTTATGAAGAGAGGCTGAGGGATTTGAGGTTTTTTCGTTAGAAAGGAGGCGGCTAAGAGGGGACCTTATCGAAACATATAAGATGATTAGAGGTTTAGATAGGGTGGACAGTGATAGCCTTTTTCCTAGGATGGAGAAAGCTAGCACGAGGGGACACAGCTTTAAATTAAGGGGTGATAGTTATAGGACGGATATCAGAGGTAGGTTCTTTACCCAGAGGGTGGTTAGGGAGTGGAATGCCCTGCCTGCGGCAGTTGTAGATGCGCCAAGTTTGGTGGTGTTTAAGAGGTTAGTTGATAAGTTTATGGAAGAGAAGGGAATGGTTTAGTTTGGAGGGTCATTGCTTTTTTCATAATTGGTCGGCGCAACATCGAAGGCCGAAGGGCCTGTTCTGCGCTGTAATGTTCTATGTTCTATGTTCTATAAATAAACTTTTAAAAAATAGTCAAACTGTCAACAAGCCTTGGAAGGTCCTTTTTCTAAAGATAAGAGATGGTTATCACGAAAAAAACCACCAGAACAAATGCAGCACAACTCAACTCACACATCCAGACCTTCATCGAGTAATCAGGAGCAGGAACCTTTAACAACTCAGTTTTGATAAAGAGCATTAAAGTGTTAGAGCACCAACAGATTAAACAACATGCACTCAATTTATGTATGCTTAGTGTACGCTTGACCTGGACCTTCTGATGGGCAACACGACAGCTCAGCGACTATCGCTGTGCTGTGCAGATACATGGATTCGGGCCTGTGTCTGTGGGAGTTTGCGCATTCTCCCCGTGCTTGCGTGGGTTTTCTCCGGGAGCTCCGGTTTCCTCCCACATCCCAAAGATGAGCTCTTAGGCTAATTCGCAAAACAAGTTCTCCCTAAATTGTCTCAAATTTGGTTTTTAATCCATAGATCTATAAACATGGACAGGGATCGCGGGTAGAGATGGGAACATTGGGGTGGCGACGCAGGCTCGTTGGGCCAAAGGGCCTGTTTCCCGTGCTGTTTTGTTCTTTGTTCTTTGTTCAATTGGAGACAGGCAGTTCCGATTAAGCTAATAATCTTTGTGCATATCAAACTCCCTACTTGCTGTAAATGGAATTAACTGGAAAAGCTCGCGCAACTTACGCTCAGCGTTTGCTGTTTACAACTCAGCATCTTCATCCCCTGCTGTTTATAGGATACTACAAGTGGGTAGTGCGGTGACACAGTGCGGTTAGCAGCACTGCCTCACAGCACCGGATTCGATTCCGGCCTTGGGTCAGCACATCTCTGCGTTGGGTTTCCTCCGGATGCTTCAGTTTTTCTCTCATGCCCCAAAGACGTGCAGGTTAGATGGGTCAGCCATGCGAAACTGCCCCAGGGAGATTAGCAGAGTGAATACATTGGGTTATGGGATAAACCCTGGGTGGGATTATTGTCAGCCCGGGTTCGACTCCTGGCTTGGGACACTGTCTGCACATTCTCCATGTGTCTGCGTGGGTTTCCTCCTGGTGCTCCAGTTTCCTCCCAAGACGTGCTGGTTAGGGTGCATTGGCCGTGCTAAATTCTCCCTCCATGTACCCGAACAGGCGCCGGAGTGTGGCGACTAGGGGATTTTTTGCAGTGACTTCATTGCAGCGTTATTGTGAGCCTACCTGTGACACTAATAAATAAACTTTAAATTTTGCTGATATTTTCTATAAAGCGAACAGTGCCCCATAAATGTCAGGATGCTCGGCGGAGGCTGGCAGGGGAGGAGAAAGAACCTCTTTGGACGCTTGACAACACTTGGAGGAGTGAAACAGCCCGAGTTTCATTCGAATGAAATTCTGAGGATTCAGAAGCTTGAGTGGCACAATTGGTGCCATTCCTGCTGGGGACTCAGAGGTGCCAGTCCAGGTGAATGAAGAACGAATGGCAAGCCAGTGCCAGCCTGCGACCTGGATAAGCGGGCAAGGGTAAGCGTCAGGAAGGGAATCAGGTTGGATTTTTAAAAACCTGACGGTCGACAGAAAGGAATGACCAAGCAGAACTGTGGCTATCTAACACGGGGAGAAAGAAAGTTATAAAAGCAAATTACTGCGGACACTGGAATCCAAAACCAAGGGAAAACGCTGGAAAAAGCTCAGCAGGTCTAGCAGCGCCTGTAAGGGGAGGAAAGAGCTGACATTTCAAGTCCAGGTGACCCTTTGTCAAGAGAGTTTTAAGGAATCCATGTACTTGAAAGTTTATTTATTAAGGCTTGCATTAACACTGCAATGAAGTTACTGTGAAATTCCCCGAGTTGCCACCCTCTGATGCCTGTTCAGGTCAATGCACTTCCCCAGCATGTCTTTCAGATTGTGGGAGGAAACCCACGCAGGCACGGGGAGAATGTGCAGACTCCACACAGACAGTGACCCAAGCCGGGAATCGAACCTGGGTCCTTGGCACTGTGAGGCAGCAGGGCTAATCTACTACGTTGGATGCTCCTTCATTCAACTCATCCCACATTTGTACCAATTCCATTTCCTAGTGGCCCACCTTTGCAATCGATTTCCCTGGCGTTGGCCATTCAGACATCCCGCCCCCTCTGCAAACACCTATCCCTCAATGATAGCAACGTCTCTTGATTTTTTTTTCCCTCTCTGTTGCACCCTGGGCTATTTCTCCCCACTGATCTTCGTCCATCAAATCTCTAGATTCTCCAAGCAACCTTGTGTAAACACCTAATCCTACTGAAAAGCTAGTTTCCACACCCAAGCAGTGCTTTGCGTTCGACAGGTCACATCAGCATTGTGGTGTGACCTTTTGTGGTGACTGGACAAGGTTTAGGGAAGGGAATCTACTGTTGTCACCTCAAAAATCTAGCCTATACGTGACTCCAAACCAACAGCAATGTGGTTGACTTTGAAATGGAAGCCACTCAGTCCAAGACAATTCAGGATGGGCAACAAAGAGGAACTACCAGAGAGCTTAAAGTCAAGGAAACAGGCCCTTCAGCCCAACTTGTCCATGCTGCCCTTTTTTTAAACCACTAAGCCAAACCCTATTGCCCGCATATACCTCAATATCCATCTTGCCCATGTAAACCCTTTTTAAAAGACAAAATTGTACTACTATCTCTGACAGCTTGTTCCAGATACTCAACACCCTGTGTGTGAAAAAGTTGCCCCTCTGAATCATTTTGTATCTCTCCCCTTCTCATCTTAAATCTATACCCTCACGTTTTAGACTTCCCTACCTTAGGGGAAAGATGTTGAATATCTAGTTGATCTGTGCCCCTCACTATTTCATAGACCTCTATAACTTCACCCCTAAGCTTGGGTAGGGTTAAAGAGACATCTGAAATGGAGGAGTGAAATGCAGAGAGATTTAGGCAGGTAATTCCAGAGTTTGAGATCTCGCCACGCTCAGCGATACAAAGTGAACACGTACATGTGGACAGACAAGTTCCATTTTGGTTTCAGTGACAATCTATTGGATGTGGATGGAGGGAAAATTTGTTCTGCTTCCCATCTTTTGATAATGCCATATCCACAAAAAAAAATTCCGCATGTCCTTGTTGAAAAACTATCGTCAAATGGAGGGGTCTCGTGGAGCTAGATGACCTATTCCTGCTTCCCAATTCTTAAATCAAGGCCAGATGCATCCACATTTAAACACAGCCTTGAACACAAGTCTCAGTATCCCACAACACTGCCAAGCAAAACTCAACAGAATCACTCAGCTTCTTCGAGGCAAATGAACATTTCGGGCCACAGTTAGAATCAGATTCGGTTAACACATGAATTTGTCACTGCGTAGCAACACAAGTTGTGCACATCACTGAGACTCTTAGAATCATAGATTCCTTCCAGTGCAGAAGGAGGCTATTTGGCCCATCTACATCATACTCAGGCTCTATCCCTGTAACATCATATATTTACCTCGCTCATTCCCCCAAGCTTACACATCTTAGGACACTAATTGGCAATTTAGCATGGCCAATCCACCTAATTTGCACATCTTTGGACACTAATGGGCAATTTAGCATGGCCAATCCATATAACCTGCACATCTTTGGAGGAAACCAGAGCTCCCAGACAAAACCCACACAGACACAGGGAGAACGTGCAGACTTCACAGTGACCTGAGGTCGGAATTGAACCCTGGTCCCTGGTGCTGCGGGGCTGCAATGCTACTGCGCCACTCATGGGACATCTCTTCAAGTTAAACGGCCAAATTACAGTCCAGTGATATTCCATGTGTATTTATTTCACCACACTCACAATCAGAAACCAGATATCTCCAAAGATAATCTTGACTGAAGGTCAGAGACTTCCCAGCACAATGTGCTTTGTTAGTTCAGGAATTGTATGTTGTTGACAGATTATAGAACATAGAACATAGAACATTACAGCACAGAACAGGCCCTTCAGCCTTCGATGTTGCGCCGACCAATATAAAAAGCAATGACCTCCAAACTAAACCATTCCCTTCTCTTCCATATACTTATCAACTAACCTCTTAAACGCCACCAAACTTGGCGCATCCACAACTGCTGCAGGCAGGGCATTCCACTCCCGAACCACCCTATGGGTAAAGAACCTACCTCTGATATCCATCCTATAACTATCACCCCTTAATTTAAAGCTGTGTCCCCTTGTGCTAGCTTTCTCCATCCTAGGAAAAAGGCTATCACTGTCCACCCTATCTAAACCTCTATGGAGGGAATTAAAATAGTAATCGCTCTGGGACCCAGTACATTCCTTCCTGAACATCTGTTAAAAATATTTTTCCTCCAAACGTAATCATCCAAGGAACCTTAAAAACATTCTTTCTGACAGAAACTTCCCAAAGAGACACCACAAACAGATTGAAGGTTTATTTCCAGGTTGAAGATAATGGCCAGAATTCGCCAGTCTCGCTTGAATGCCCCCCTACTGCTGCCAGCGAGTATAGAGAACTTGGTCCTCAACTGCCAGGGACCCCAGGTTCAATTCCAGCCTCAGCTCTCTGTCTGAAGTCTGTATGTTCTCCCCATGTCTGCATGGGTTTCCTCTAGGTGCTCCCATTTCCTCCCACCCTCCAAAGATGTGCAGGTTAGGTGGATTGTTTAACATTTATTTATTAGTGTCACAAGTAAGGCTTCCATTAACGCTGCAATGTTGAAGTTACTGTGAAATTCCCCAAGTCGCCACACTCTGGCGCCTGTTCGGGTCAATGCACCTAAACCAGCATGTCTTTCAGACTGTGGGAGGAAACCGGAGCATCCGGAGAAATCCCATGCAAACACAGGGAGAATGTTCAGACTCCGCACAGACAGTGACCCAAGCCAGGAATCGAAACCAGGCTGACAATAATCCCAGTCAGGCTTTATCCTCATAACCCTATGTATTTACTCTGCTTATCCCCTGATACTAAGATGCAATTTAGCATGGCCAATCCACCTAACCTACACGTCTTTGGACACAAAGGGGCAATTTAGAGAACTTAGAACATTACAGCGCAGAACAGGCCCTTCGGCCTTCGATGTTGCGCCGACCAAATAAGAAAAAGCAATGACCCTCCAAACTAAACCATTCCCTTTTCATCCATAAACCTATCCAGGATAGAGCAACAAGCTCTTCGCTTTGTTGTTCTGTTTTTCCATTCCTATTCAATATTTTTTTTTGGGCGGTGCTGTTGACAGTTGGGGTGGGAAGGGTGGGGAGGATTGTGATACTAGAATTTGCTGTCTCAGGCTAGATAACAGGACCACACCCCACGGCCCCCCCAATGGAGCAAAATATTTTCTTTTGAATCAAGCGTTTTCATTTTTCACATTTGCAAAGCCGTTTAGCTATTAACCATCATATAGTCACAGCAGAATGAAGGCCGAGTCTGCTCTGCCGATATCTGATGTGAGGGTGCTCAACACCCTCTGTTGAGCACCCTCTGTTCCCCACCCTCTCCCCAGCCGTTATCTGAACAGCCCACATAGCACTGCCTGTGCCTGGTGAGAAATTACTTTCTTTCTGCTGTCCACGCTTGCTCCCTTGAACTGAATAGATCTCAGAATGTTGCTGACACAAAGCAGTTACGCGTAGTGAAGCGTATCCCAGCTGTGTCTGCACACAGGTCGTCCCTCCGTATGGAACATCAATAAATATGCTTGCTGTCAGACTCAAACCCGAACATCTGACTTTGGTACAGCGACAATTGAAAGCCTCCCTCCATAGGGGGCAACTCCCCTGTGTCAGTGGAAGTTGTTTCCCCACCCCATCCCCCGGCGTTCCCGCATCAGCTCCGTGCCACGATTTGGCCTGGAACGGATTTCAATATTTAGTCTCAAATTCGAATCCAATTAGTAGGTCCCTGGGACTGAAGTCTCCAGCCCCGCTAGCCTCCACCACACACTTCCCCCACCCTGCCCCCACAACACCATTCAGAGTGCTTAACTCTAGTGGGGTTTACAAAACCTAATGGCAGCTTGACACCCCCCCCCCCCCACCACTGGAGGACCCCTCTCCCCCACCTCCCCACAGAGCTCGGGGTAAAGAGGGAGGTACACCCTGAGCATTGCCAGCCGGGCACGCTGACACTGCACAAGGGTCAAAGTGGGCATCAGGCAGTGCCAAAGGACTGTGGCCAAATTGTGGGGGGGGTGGGGTTTTTTTTAGGGGGGGAGGAAGGAAAGTTGGCAAGAGCGGTGCTTCCCGCTGCCACTCCATATTTGGGATCAGAGGGAGGAAAGTGGCTGATTGTGGGGCGGGGGGGAAGGGGTGGGGAGTCTGCCTGTTAGTGAGGAGTCAGGGCTGTGAGAGGAGGTCAGGAGGCCAGTGATCCGGGGGGAGATGTGTGGCGGGCACAATCGGAAGGGTAGTGATCGGGAAGCTGGCAGTGTCAGGCCACTGCGCACAAGCCAATCTCAGCAGTGAGAGATCAGCTCACGTGCAGTGGCTCACTCAGTGCTACAGTGCTGGCTCTCCAGTGGGAATAGGCCCCGTCCTTATTGTTGCTCCAGTTTTTACTTGAATTCAGCATAGAGGATATTTTTCAGAGAATCCTGTCCACAATGTTTATTTATTAGTGTCACAAGTGAGCTTACATTAACACTGCAATGAAGTGACAATCCATACTCCAGCGCCTGTTCGGGAACATAGAATGTAGAAAAACTACAGCACAAACAGGCCCTTTGGCCCACAAGTTGCGCCAATGATGTCCATACCTACTGGCTTACTTATAACCCTCAATCCCATTAAGTCCCATGTACTCATCCAGAAATCTCTTAAAAAAAACCTTATCGAATTTGCCTTCACCACCACTGACAACAGCTGATTCTACTCACCCACTACCCTCTGAATGAAAAACATACCCCTGACATCTCCTCTGTACCTACTCCCCAGCACCTTAAACCTGTATCTTCTCGTAGCGACCGTTTCAGCCCTGGGGAAAAGCCTCTGAGAATCACTCCGATCTATACCTCTCAACATCTTATACACATGTCAGGGTACACTGACAGAGAATTTAGCATGGCCAATGCACCTAACCAGCATGTCTTTCAGGGCGTGGGAGGAAACCAGAGCACCCGGAGGAAACCCACGCAGACACAGGGAGAATGTGCAGTCCCTACTCATACAGTGACCCAAGCAGGAATCGAACCTGGGTCCCTAGTGTTATGAGGCAGCAGTGCTAACCACCGTGTATGCAGTACTCTGCTGAGTTAGCAAAGACCGCAATTCAGTTTTACTATGTCTTTCCGTGAATTCTGCCTACTTTTTTAAATATAGCAATATAGAAAGAGAATCAAACTAAGAGTGACAAAGTTTGCTGGATAGTACAGGGGGGTATCCCCTGTCAGTGGAACCCTAGGGATACCAGTTTTCATCAGATTTAAAATTAGATATTACATCTCACAAGCCAAAAAAAAGTTTACATTAACTGTGAAGCAAAATGCTGTCAACCCAAATAAAAATGCTTATTCTCTGAATTCTGAAGACCAGTTGTTAACCTAAAAAGGAACTTTCTCCACCCACAGATGCTGCCAGAACTGCTGAGAACATTCAGTGTTTTCTGAAGTTAAATCAGAGTTCAGTTTCCTCCATGGCAGGTTTAGATATCTTGGGATATCCAACCAACACATCTTCATACACTAAGGGGAAATTTAGCATGGCCAATCCACTTAATCCTAAGGAGCAATTGAGCATGGCCAATCCACCTAACCTATACATCTTTGGAATGTGGGAGGAAACCCATGCACACATGGGAAGAACATACAAAGTCCACACAGTCACCCAAGGCCCAGTTGAATTGAACCCAGTTGCCTGGCACTGTAAGCTTAACAGTGCTAACACCGTGCCCCCCTAAACTTGCTTAAACTTTCTTCACCGCTGAAGCCAAATCTTCTAAACTGGTGCAGCTGTGACAATATTGGTCAAACTGACCGGTGCAAGTCAGTATCGATCCCTGCCATGCCTTTTCCCGTTCAGTCACTGGAAGGGCAGATTATTTTTGTCGTAATCACAGGAGGGGTATTCCACAGGAGGAGGTTAATCGGCCCATTGAGTCTGTGATAGCTCACTGCAAGTGCTGTTAATCTGATACTGCTGAACTTCCAAAATGAAACTGGGCCAAATTCAGAATTGTTACGGTGCAGGAGGAGGCCCATCGTGTCCGCAATGGATCTCCAAACGCCCATCATGGTTTAGTTCCACTGCCCTGCCTCTTCCCTGCATGTTATTTGACTCGAAATTACCGTCAACGCCTTCCCGAATAACTCAATCGAACCTTCCTTCAATCCTAAGCACTTGCTGGGTGAAGATTTTTCTCAGATCACATTTGCTTCTTTTGCAAATCACTTTAAAATCGGTGCTCCCTCTTGTTTTCATTTCTTTTACGAGCAGAAATAGTTTCTCCCTGTCCAGCCCTCTCATGATTTTGAGCATCTCTATTAAATCTCCTCTCAGCCCTTCTTCCCTCCAAGGAGGACAGTCCCAAACTCTCCAGTGTATCCTGAAGTCTATTGTCTCTGGAACTATCCTTGTAAACCCCTTCTACACTCTCTCCAATGTGTTTACGTCCTTCCTATAGTGGTGCCAGAACTGTGCACAATATTCCAGCTGAAGTCTAAATAGTGTGTTGTATAAATTCAGCATAACTTCAAGACTATGCCCTATTAAAGCCCAGAATATTATATGCTTTATTAACTGCTCTCCACCTGTCTTGCCATTTTTAAGAACTTATACACCAGCTCCTGCTTTTCCTGCACTCCCTTAAGAATTGTATTCTTCCTTTTATATTGGTGTCTCCACTTCCTTCCTGCCAAAAATGCATCATCTCACACTTCTTCATGTTGAGCTTCATCTGCCGCCAACTTGCCCAGCCCAGCAACTTCTCCATGTCCTACACTGCCCTCTTCACAGTTTGCAACACTTCCAAATTTTGTATCATTTGCAAGTTTTGAAATTGTCCCCTGCACACCAAGATCGAGATTATATCAGGGGAAAAAAACAAGGGTCTCAATATTGACCCCAGGGAGCACACTACAATCCTTCCTCCAGCCTGAAAAACACCCACTAGACATTACTTTTTGCTTCTTATTGTTCAGCCAATTTCATACCCATGTTGCTACTGCCCTTTATTGTTCTGTAAGCTGTATCTCTATCCACAAGTCTGTGGTGAGGCAGTGTTAAATTCCACTGATGATGGAATTAACATCCAACTTTTGAAAACATTTTCTCCCCCACCGAGTTTCCTAGGATCACAAAATAAATGTCCTTGGTTAATTGTTACTCTCAAAACGCTTGTTCCTCTGCAGATGGTGTTGAGTCCATCTGTAACTTTACAAACAATGCTCAGGATGTTGCATCCTATTGAAGAAATTCAGGGCCACTTCAGGCTATTTTTGTACCTCGTGTACTCCAATAGGAGAGCTTCCAAAGTTTATTTCGTAAAGAACTTCTTTTCCACCAACATACACAATGCTTCTCTCGCGGAGCGTGGTTAAGTATTTCTCAGTTGAATTAAACGTGATTCTTTCTTTAATTTTATCTGTAAAGATATAAAAGGCATGGTTTTACTGGTGAACAATGAATGCAGAAGACAAGGTCAAAGAACCAATTGTCATTTGAAGGAAATGGTAGCATTGGACCCTGGGATCCAGAGATTGGTGTCAACTCAAATGGCCTAATATCTCATGACTATGATACATCAATAAGGATCAAATGGAAACGGTCAAGAGCTTCAAGTTTCTAGATGTCCAGATCATCAACAACCTGTCCTGGTCTCTTGAGAAAGCCCAATAGTGCCTCTACTTTCTCAGGAGGCTAAGGAAATTTGGCATGTCCACTACGACTCTCACCATAGAAAGCATTCTTTCCGGTTGTATCACAGCTTGGTTTGGCTCCTGCTCTGCCCAAGACCGCAAGGAACTACAAATGTCTGTGAACGTAATCCAGTCCAAACCAGCCTCCCACACATTGATTCCACACAGCAGTTCCAGCTGCTTCGGAAAAGCAGCCAACATAATCATGGATCCCATGCACCCTGGACATCCTCTCTCCCACCTTCTTCCGTTGAGAAAAAGTCTGAAAGCACATACCAACCAACTCAAGAACAACTTCTTGCCTGCTGCCATCAGATCTTTGAATGGACCTGTCATATATGAAGTTGATCTTTCTCTACACCCTGGTTATGACTGTGACACTACATTCTGCATTGTCTCCTTTCCTTCTCCCCTACCGTACCTCATGAATGGCTTTGCCTGTAATAGCGAGCAATACTTTCTCGGCATCACAATACATCTGACACTGATAAATCAAATCGGATCAAAAGCTACGGACACACGATATGGAAGTTCAGTAAAGTAAGGTTATTTTCCAGAGGGGAAATGCTGTGAAATCTCAGCAAACCTGGCAGTATCTGTAAGGAGAGAAAACAGCTGACGTTGAAATCAAATGACTCTTTGACCTGCTGAGATTTCACAATATTTTCGCTTTTGGTTTCCGATTCTGGCATTCGATTTTATTTGAGATTATTCTCGGTGTAAGTGTGGCTGTTGTAATTCCTCCATTGCGATAGTAAGAAATGGACAGACCTTTAACTACAGTCAGTTCTCAAAAGCGAACTTGCTCATCACTACATGAATCAGCTCCAATATAAAACTTCCAGAAGGCAAAGAGGTATACAACCAATTTGCAATATTTACAGGGATTATCCTTGACTAGATGCTAACGCGTGCTGAAATAAAGCAGTTCACTCCCCCATTAAGTGGAGCCTGCTACTGTGTGGCTGGTTCAGGGAGTCAGAACATTGTAAGGTCATGGAGGTTAAACCCTGGCACTCGCTGACTAACAATTGTAACTGAAACTCCAGCTCAGCGGCAAAGGAAACCATGGATGAGATTTTCCAACCACGCTCATCCCAAAAATCAGAAAATTCAGCCTGCGGTCAACAGACTTTTCCATAGTCTGTGTCCCGACCGCAATGATTCCCGAGGCGGTCGGAACTGAAAATTATAGCACATGTCGATGTCATAGAATCCCTACGAGCAGGAAGAAGCCATTCGGCCCATCCACCCTGGCTCTATCCCCATAAACTCATTCATTTACCCTGTCAACCGCCTGACACTAAGAGGCAATTTAGCCCGGCCAATCAACCTAACCTGCACATCTTTGGGAGGAAAACCGGGGCACCCGCAGGAAACCCAGGCAGACACAAGGAGAATGTACAAATGTCCACAGAGACAGTGGCCCGAGTGGGGAATTGAACCCTAACTGCTGACGCTGTGAGGCAGCACTGCTAACCACTGTGCCGTTCTAAATTCACATTTATTATTTCTGGGAAACTGATCATCATGGAGATAATGACAGTATGGTGACACAGTGGTTAGCGCTGCTGCCTTACAGTGTCAGGGACGCGGATTCGATTCCCGGCTCGGGTCACTGTCTGTGTGGAGTCTGCACATTCTCCTCGTGTCTGCGTGAGTTTTCTCCCACAGTCCAAAAGACATGCTGGTTAGGTGCACTGGCCGTGCTAAATTCTCCCTCAGTGAACAGGAATGTGGCAACTGGAGGATTTTCACAGTAACTTCATTGAAGTGTTAATGTAAGTTGACTTGTGACACTAATAAACAAACGTTTGGGCGGGATGCAAATTTGTGGTTACTCTCCGACTATTTTATTGAATGGCTGAGCAGGTTTGGATGGTCTATTCCTGTTCATTAAGAATTCTGAAATGGGAATTTCATACTAAATGAATCGATTTCCTTGTGTATAGTGCATTCCGCAGGAACAAAATTACTTCCCTCTGTCATCCCTTTTGCGTCTTTTATCAATGTCCCCAAACTGTGTCTTTGTGGTTGCTTAACCTTGGGATTCATTCTTCCTTGGAAACTGGTCACAGTTTTCAACGCTTCACTGAGTAAACTACAGTAAGAAGTCTCCCAACACCAGTCCAACCAATTTATTTTGGTGTAAATCCACAAGCTTTCGGGCTTTGCCCCCTTCATCAGGTGACGTGCTGTGAGACTTCTTACTGTCTTTACCCCAGTCCAACGCTGGCATCTCCACATCATGTCTAATCTGAGCAATCCAAGCCTGTCCATTCCTCCATCCCTGGTACAGCGTCACAGATTCATACAATGCAGAAAAAGACCCTTCGAGTCTGCTGACAATATCTAAGGTAAATGCTGCAACATTCCCACGGGCATTTGTCAAATTTTAGCAGTAAAATCAGAGAGAATATATATTCTGAGATTATACTGGATTTATAATGATGAGTAATCATCTTTTCCCAAACACTGAGGGTTAGGAAATTTATGAACATACTTCAGAAACCAAACACGCAAGGGTATTTCGATAAACACACAATGCGGTAATTTTTCTGGGTTTACTTTATTCTTTCACAGCATGTGGGAGTCGCTGGTTAGATCAAAACAAGGACAGCAGAAGCATGGGAATACCACCATCTGCAAGGTCCTCTCCAAACCACCCACCATCCTGAGTGGGCAGCAAGGTGGCACAGTGGGTTAGCACTGCTGCCTCACAGTGCCAAGGGACCCAGATTCAATTCTGGCCTCGGGTCACTGTCTGTGTTGAATTAGCGCTTTCTGCCCATGTCTGCATGGGTTTCCCCTGGGTGCTCCAGTTTCCTCCCACAGTCCCAAGATGTGCGGGTTACGTTGAATGACCATACTAAATTGACCCTAGTCTCAGGGAATTAGCAGAGTAAATGCAGGGGGTCACGAGAATAGAGTTTGTGCAGGATTCTAGTCAGTACAGACTTAATGGGCCAAATGGCCTCCTTCTGCACTGCAGGGATTCTATGATTCTGACTTTTTTTGTGATGTTATTTATTATTGTCACGTGCATTAACATACGGTGAAAAGAATTGTTTCTTGTGCACTGTTCAGACAAAGCATACCATTCATAGAGAAGGAAAGGAGAGAGTGCATAATGTAGTGTTACAGTCACAGCTACAGAAGGATCAACGTAATGAAAATGAAGTTATAGAAGCATAGAATGAGAATAAAAGATGGAATTAGAAGGTATGTGAGCACGGTTTGCACCCCTCACTCCGGAGCCATCTGGAAAGACTTAGAAATATATCGCTGTTCCGTCACCATCGCAGGAACCCCCTTCCCTGCAACACCTCAGACTGCAGTGATTCAAGTAGGCAGTTCAGCACCATCTTCTCAAGAGTAACTAGGGATGGGCAGAGAAACTGGTTCTAACCAGGGCAGTAAGAAGTCTCACAACACCAGGTTGAAGTCCAACCAGCTTATTTGATAATAAACACACAAGCTTTCGGAAACGCTGTTCCTTTGTCAGGTGTGTAGAGGGTTCTGATGGGCAGAGGGCACACAGAGGCACACATTGTAAAACCTTGATGTCTGTGTCGATATGCGCAATCTTCTTGGAGACCCTCTGCACTTGGAGTTTGCGGTGTCGATGGTAGTCATGATGTAGAGATGCTGGTGTTGGACTGGGTTAAGCACAGTAAAAAGTCTCACAACACCAGGTTAAAGTCCAACCAGTTTATTTGATAGTAAACGCACAAGCTTTCGGAAACGGTGTTCCTTCATCAGGATTCTGATCAGAGAAGGGCAAAATGGAGACATACACACAGTTTACAGCGGGACTTTTTTTACTGTGTTTACCCCAGAACAACATCCCCGCATCGTGACTACCGCCATCCAACCAGGAGTACCCGACTTCTCATAGAACACAAACACAAGTGGGCATTTCAGAGTTACAGCACGAATCACGATTCAAAGTTCCAATTCCTGCGGGTCTTCCTTGCTTGTCCGTGATTCAGGCCCAGGTTCAATCAGGAATCACAGTCCTGCAGTCAAAACGTAGTATTCAATGCCATCACGATTCTAAACCCTTCTGTAGTAGTACCGGGATCCCTGTCTTTGAAATTCCTTGCGCGATTGCTACTGTCCTTTTCCTGTTAAAGGGCGGTATCGCAATCTGTCTTCAACAGCTGTCAAAAGCCGGTATCGTAAATTACTATCGACGTCCAACTAACGCAAATAGATAAGAGTTGCAAAATAACAGCCAAATTAAACTTTATAAAGTACGCAGGACATGAACAAGTAACATATATTACTGCCAGGAGCAGTATAAATTTGGGAAGATCAGGTTGAAGTCCAGCCAGTTTATTTGATAGTAAAGCCACAAGCTTTCGGAACTGCTGTTCCTTCGTCATGTTCTGATCAGAGAAGGGCATACAGAGGCACATGCAATTTACAGAATACTGTTTGGAAAAACTTAATGTCTGTGTCGATATGCGCAACCTTCTTGGAGATCCTCTGCATTTGATTCTTTGCAGTGTCGATGTTAGCCATGATGTGGAGATGCCGGCATTGGTCAGGGTTAAATAGAGTAAAAAGTGTCCCAACACCAGGTTTGTGACATATTCTAGATGCAAAAATCTACTAAAACTTTCCCTTCTTCAAGTACAAAATGCATTAACCATCCCCCTTTTTCACTGACCTTAATACCCACACACTAATTATGACCCACACAAATTTTGCGATGATGAAAACAACTTGTTTGAGATATTTCCTGCTTCAGTATAGGTCAGTCCATTCTACTCAGCTCATGAACCCTTTAATTTTATTTGTTTTTTTCGGATATGAACAAGACTGAAATAAAAAGGGAAGCTGGAAATCTGAAACTGCGCACAGAGAGGGACTGAATGATCTCTCAACGCTTAACACAATTAACAAAGAAATCGCCCAAAACACTCAGGCAGTATCTGTGCAAGATCGAGATACAGAGGAAATGGTTTTAGATCAATGACCCCTCGGCAGCCCTGCTGACCTACTGTTACTATTTTTGATTTCCAGAAAACTTTTGTATTTTCAGACCGTTTGCTCTTCTGCATTCTGCAGCACAGTGGTTAGCACCTGCTGCCTCACAGCGCCAGGGAGCCGCGTCCGATTCTCGGCTTGGGTCACCGTTCTGCATGTTCTCCCCGTATCTGCGTGGGTTCCCTCTGCTTTCCTCCCACGGTCCAAAGGTTTGTGGGTTCGGAGAATTGGCCGTGCTAAAGTTGCCCCTTAGTGTCAGGTGAACTAGCTAGAGTAAATGCGTGGGGTTATGGGGAGAGGGACTCGGTGGGACTGTGGTCAATGCAGGCTTGATGGGCCGAATGGCCTCCTTCTGCACTGCAGGATTCTGCAATTCATTCAACGCACTAACATCAATCCTTAATCACTCCCCCTTCAATCTCCTTCTTTTCTTCTACGTATTCTGCTTCGAGCTTTCAGCTCTGTTGTCTATCTGGAATGCTCCATTTCAACGGGGCAGGGGAGGATCAAGGGTGGGGGGGGTGGAGATCAGCCGTTGGGGGTATGGGGTGGAAGGGGCAGAGGTCAGGGTGGATTGGTCAGTAAGAGAGAGATAGTTGGGGATGGGGTCAGAGGGTGATCGGGATGGTGTGGAGCTTGGAGGTCAAGGGTCCGGGTCAGAGGTCAGGGTTGGGGTGGCGTTGTCGGGGAGACTGGGGGAATGAGAGACAGTGGGGTCAGATATTAGGGTGTGGTGGGGATGGGGAGGTGGTTGGAGATCCAGTTGGGTCTGTGGGTCAGAGGGGGTTGTGTTGGGTTGGGGCAGGTTGTGAGCCTGCAGGGGAAAATCCATGGGGGGGGGGGGTTAGTCAGGAGTTGTCAGGGTGGAGAGGGGACCCTCACGGGGATCAGTGTTTTGATTTGATTTATTATTGCCATGTGGTATTAGGGTACAGTATTGTTTCTTACACACTATGTGGATAAAGCATGCCATTCATAGAGTACAAGGGGGAGAAGGAAAGGAGAGGATCTGTGTGTTTATAATAACTACCCAGAAATGGAAGAGGGTTTAGTCCTTCTAGCCATTTTGGAGCCATTATTAGTGTAACCCTCCAGAGATTTAAATCATATTTTCGGATGGTCCCCAGCATAGGGGAATTGTCTGGGTGAAGCTAGTAGTCTTAGAACATAGAACATAGAACATTACAGCACAGAACAGGCCCTTCGGCCTTCGATGTTGCGCCGACCAATATAAAAAGCAATGCCCCTCCAAACTAAACCATTCCCTTCTCTTCCATATACTTATCAACTAACCTCTTAAATGCCACCAAACTTGGCGCATCTACAACCGCTGCAGGCAGGGCATTCCACTCCCGAACCACCCTTTGGGTAAAGAACCTACCTCTGATATCTGTCCTATAACTATAACGTCTTAGGCAATTGAGATGGAAATCATTACCTGCAAAGTTTGAGGAGATTTGCCCCAGCACATCTTTGGGGTTAACCCACCCCCCTCCAAACATGGTTCTGCGTAACTCGGGAATGATGAACCTCTGTGTTATAGGACTACACTTGAAAGCACAGAGAAACAACAATCTTCTCGTCTTGTTGGGCTTGTTACATTGACTCCCCGAGCTTTGATATCCTTGTGATATCGAATTAACATCTGGGAAACAGGCTACCTGCTTCATTCTGGTTATTCATTAATGAGCCTACACCCACTCCACTTCATCTTGTTTGACAGCACGGTGGTTAGCACTGCTGGCTCAGAGCACCAGGGATCCGGGTTCAATTCCCAGCTTGGGTCACTGTCTGTGTGAATTTTGCACATTCATTGAGCTCCTTACGCACTGTAAGGATCCATTCAGTCCACCAACTACAAGCTCTATCCCCATAACCACACATATTTCCCCTGCTAAACCCTCTAACCTACGCATCCCAGGCAATAACAGGCCAATTTAGCATGGCCAATCCACCTAACCCACACACCTTTGGACTATGGGTGGAAATTGGAGTACCCAGAGGAAACCCATGCAGACATGGGGAGAATGGGCAACACAATAGCACTGCTGCTTCACAGCTCCAGGAACCTGGATTTGATTCCCGGTTCGGGTCACTGTCTGTGTGGAGTTTGCACATTCTCCTAGTATCTGCGTGGGCTTCCTCCGGTTTCCTCCCACAGTCCAAAGACACAGGTTGATTGGCCATTCTAAAATTGCCCTTTCGTGTCCTGAGGTGCATAGGTTAGAACAAAGAATAGCACAGCACAGGAAACAGGCCCTTCGGCCCAGCAAACCCACGCCGCCCATTTTAACATTCAGTGAGCGCCTCATCTACCTTCTTCTACCTATGACTTTTGTCTACTCCAGATTAAGGTAGGTCTAATTTAGGGACAATTTGTTAACACCAATCAGCCTAAAAGCATGTTTTCGTGGTGTGAGGGGAGATCTCCCCGCATTCTCTGTCTTCCCAGGGAGAACAGCCCCAAATTGCCCAATCTCTCCTCATAGCTAAGTCATTCCATACCAGGCAGCATCCTGGTAAACCTCCTCTGCACTCTCTCCAGACTCTTCTTGTCATTCTGGTAGTAAGGCGACCAGAACTGGACACAGTATTCCAAATGAGGTCTAAGCAACGTTCTATACAATTGCAACATTAGACTCCAGCTTTTATACTCTATATTCCTTCCTATAAAGGCCTAAACTTTCTTCACCACCTTCAAGGACTTGTGTACTTGCACACCTAGGTCCCTCTGCATTTCTATACTCTTAATAGTCCTCCCTACCCTAACTAACAACGCCACTCCCCCACCTCTTTTTGTCCCTCCTCGCCTGAAACACTTTAACCCGGAATATTTAGCTGCCAATCCTACCCTTCTTTTAACCACATCTCTGTCACTGCAACTACATCCAAATTCCTTGTAAGCATTAAGGCCCTAACTTCGTCCGTCTTACCCCTTACGCTCCTCGCGTTAAAGTAGATGCACTCCAGATCTACTCGGGTCCTCCTTCTCCAGGATGATTCTCTTCCCATCTAACCTTACTCCAGCATCCAACTCGCTCCCAATCCCAGTGCCTACTGAGCTATTGATTTCATTCCCTCCCCCCCTCCCCATTAGTTTAAACCCTACCAAAACATTCCAGCTAAGACATTCGCACCCTTTGCATTTAAATGTTCCCCATCCTTCCTATACAGGTGCCCTTCTCTCACGAAGAGTTCCCAATGATTAACAAATGAAAAACCCTCCTCCTTGCACCAATCCTTCAGCCACACATTCAGTTGAAGGATCTCAGTATTCCTAGCTCCATTGTCACTAGACACTGGTAGCAATCCAGAGATCCTGGAGGCTTTACTCTTTAGCCTGGCACCCATCTCCCTAAATTGCTTACTTATTTCCCCCCTGCTCTTCCTTCCTTCTCCCCTATGTGCACAATCACCTCCACTTGATCCCCCTCACCCTTCAATATTCCTTCTACCCTCGCTGAAACATCCTGCACCAGGGAGGCAGACTACCATCCTGGAGTCTCGCTTTTGCCTATATATTCCTCTAACCCTATCTCACTTCTAGTCCCCTTCCTTCCTTCTGAGGTGATCTGGTCCTCCTGTTTTCCCTCTGGAAGATCTCCTCCGTCATTTGTTGCCCTTCTCTTGATGTTTTGGTAGACTTCCTCTGGCATCCGCTTTGGAACACTTCCCTTCACCTTTCCTAACTGTTTACCCACCTGTCCTCCCGCTGAGGCCCTGCTGTCTCTACCTGACTGTAGTTCCTGTCTATTACTGTTTCGTTCTCCCTTAATAAAAATAGCTCCTCGAGCCACATCTCTAGCTCCCTGACCAGGTTCCTCAGGAGTTTCAGCTCTGTACACTTAGCACAGATATGAATCTCCGGGAGACATGGTGCCTCCAGGAACTCTCACATCTCAGACTGAATACAACAAAGTGGTCTCTCAATTGAACCTGCCATTTACTTTATTGCCCTTAAAGACCAGACACTAAGGGGGGAAGAGAGAAGACAAACACAGCAAGAAACCTACCTTGCCTATGCCTACTTTCGCCAAAGCCCAATGGGTCAAAACCCTTACAACTCCATTCTGCCCCCTGCTCACTCCGCTGCCTGCTCCCAACACTGCCCGCTGTCTACTAATACCTTCTTTTTATATTCCGCGCTCCCTTCCCGACTAGCCCTGCACCTAACTTCCGCTATTTTAAGAACAAAAATTCCCCGCAAAGCAGGAAAGGGAAAAAACAATCGCAAAAGAATAAACAGAGATTCGGTACCTCAACAGCAGGCGCAGGCACGCCTTCAACTGAATTGCTCCCAAGAACAATGAGAGATTAGCGGGTGGATATGGGGCTAGGGTCTGGGTGGGACTGTGATCGCTGCAGACTCAATGGGCCAAATGGCCTCTTTCTGCACCGTATGTAGGGCTTCTATGAATGTGCAAACTCCACACAGACAGTGACCCAAGCCAGGAATCGAAACCATGTCACTGAAGCTGTGAGACAGCAGTGCTAACCACTGCTATCGTGCCACCCATTCACCCCATGTCTGCGTGCGTTTCCTTTGGGTGCTCCGGTTTCCTCCCACAGCCCAAAGGTGTCAAATTTACATGGATTAGTGGGGCAAGTATGCGGGGTTACAACGAAAGGATGTGATAAGATTCTCTTTCGGAGAGTCAGTACAGACTTGAAAGGCTGAAAGGTCTTCTTCTGCAATGTAGGGATTCTACCTGCATATCTTATCTCTTTATCGAGCTTTTTCTAGGTGCATTAATGCTATTCCTTTGCTAATTAGTTCTACGTTCTAAACATTCTCTAGGTAAAAATATTTCTCTTGAATTCCTGGAGGATTTAATAATGACTACCATAATATTACAACCCCTAAATTTTGTTGCCACACAGTTGGAGAATATTTTTTTCTACGTCTATCCTATTGGTTACCTTTGTAGTTTTAAAAAGTTCTGTCATCCCTAAACTCTCTCCTCTTCAGAGAAAAGGGCTTTAGCCTCTTGCACGACCACTATAACTGAGCTTTTAAGCTACAGCCCCCTCAGCTTGTTTGCTTGAGTGTAATCGAGGGCAGCACAGTGGTTAGCGCTGCTGCCTCACAGCACCGGGGACCCAGGTTCGATTCCCAGCGGAGGAGGGATGCTCTTGCTCCAGGGGGAGTGCAGAGGACATTTACCAGACTGATTCCTGTGTGAGGAAAGACTGAGCCAGTTAGGATCGTATTCGCTGGAGTTCAGAAGAACGAGGCAGAGGATCTCAGTGAAGCCTATTAAATTCTAACAGGGTTAGGCAGGATAAAGACAGGAGCCCACACATTCTCCCCATGCCTCCAATTTCCTCCCACAGCCCAAAGATGTGGAGTTCTTCTGATCTAAGTACGTATAGAAGACGGCAAATCATAACTGTCTAAATAATGTGTAAATATACTTTTAAAACTTTCCAAGAAAAATCAGACACTCAGTTTAATTGGACTGTGCTGAGTCACGGTAGTGGATAGCGATGTAGAATTGGTTTGGAATGATAAATAGCAGGGAAAGAAGACAAGGGTTGGGAGCGGTGTATGGAGAAAGTGTCACTGGGGGAAATATCAAGGATTGGCCATTCCAAATTGATGCCCCAAGATTTAGGGGAATCATTGGGTAAATGTGTGGGATCAAGGGATAAGGTGGTACTGGGTAAGGTGCTCTGTCAGATAGTCGGCACTATGGCCTATTTCTGCACTGTAGGGATTCTATTTTGTAACATAGGTAAATATAAAACTCCACTGCACCCCATTACACTCCCTGTGATAATTTGTGAATTGTACAGAGTTTCCTAATACTTTTAACACTCTCTCCGTCACAGACACATGACTCACTCCAAAGTATCAGTTATTGCTAATAGATACTATGACAGTGACATCGATCAGCAACATAAACCTCGCCACCTCTTTTCCATTCACCATGATGTTAATGTAATTTGATTATCCTTTTTGTTCCCAACTCGCCAACAGCTGGAACATTTTCTCTCTGATTCCACCAACTCAAACACTGCAGGACCTCAAAAGACTTCTACTAGCTTAATGCTTTTGCAGAGCCCAGTGCATTGTAAAAAGAGTGCCTTCTGACTAAGATCAAATGCAATGCTGTGCTCGTTTGAAGGCAGGGGGTTGCATTTTAGCTTCGTTTGAAGCAATTTTTAAAAGTGGCATCTCGGCTTTTTGGCTAAGATTCAGATGAGATTAAGCCTTGGAGAAGAGCAGTGCCTAGTCCGATCGGAATGTGTAGATCAAGCCCAAAACAGAAGGCGAGAGTCCTGTCTTGCTAGCTTGGATCGGGAATGTCTCAACCTGTTGAGACTGAATTGCTTTTGATTGCATTGGAATATTAAAAAAAGAACTGCTGCAATTGAACTGTTAAATGTTGCCTCAATGCCAAAAAAATGGGAGCTGTTGCAAAAGCTCAGGGAATCATTTTACAATAGATACCTGTGGGTATTACAATGCGTCTGCTCTCTCATGCTGAGTGTGCAATCAAGGTGAGTGGCTATGAGGTGGTCAGGTTTGGCTCACTGATCAATGTAATCGTCATAGTACCTGTTGGTAATAACTTGCCTGTTACAATAATAAGCTGCACTTGCAGGTGTGCCGCATTCCACGCAGCAATGTTGTCCTTTTAAGCAAGAATTGTTTGCTTGTGTAACAGATCCTGTTCTGAGCAGAACCTCATCAATTATTACCAAAACACTCCCATTTACAGCAACCTAGAATCATTGTGGGGTGCAGCACGGTAGCACAGTGATTAGCACTGCTGCTTCAGGAACCCGGGGTTCAATTCCCGGCTCGGGTCACTGGCACATTCTCCCCGTGTCTGCATGAGTTTCCCTCCATGGCTGTGACCATCTTGCATTAAGTTTAACTTTCTCTACACCCTAGCTATGAATGTAACATGACACTCTGCACCCTCTCCTTTCCTTCTCTATGTTTTATCTGTATAGTGTGTAAAAAACAATACTTTTCACTGCATACTAATATATGTGACAATAATAAATCAAATCAAATTTATTAGTTCTGGACACTCCCCCCAATAGGGGCACCCTTCCTTCCTCTACCCTGTCTAGCCCCATCAGAATTTTATTAGTTTCTACGAGATGCTCTCTCACTCTTCAGAATTCCACTGAATACAATCATAACTGACTCAATCTTTCCTCATACATCAGTCCCTCTATCTCTGCAATCCATCTGCAGCAAGACCATCCTTTCTCAGATAAGGACACCAAAGCTGTACACAATGTTCCAGGTCTGACCCTCACCAAGGTCCTGTGTAATTGCAACAAGGCATCGCCGCTCCTGTACTCACATCTCTCGTACGAAGACCAACACAACCTCTTGCCTTTTTTACCACCTGCTGCACCTGCGAGCGTATCTTCAGCGACTGGTGTACAAAGACTCCGGGGTCACGTTGCACCCTCCCCCCTCAATCTGTAGCCACTGAGATGATCATCTGCCTTCTTGTTCTGCTACCAAAGTGGATAACCTCACATTTATCCACAGCTGCTGTGCGATTGCTCACCCGCTCAACTTGTCCAAATCACATTGAAGCATCTCTGCATCCTCCTCACAGCTCACCCAGCTTTGTGCCACCTGCCAAGCTCCAGATATTAGCTTAGTTTCCTCATCTAAATCATTTATATCGTGAACAGCTGGAGTCTCAGCACTGATCGCTGTAGTACCACACTTCTTACTGCCATTCAGAAACAGACTTCTTTTGCTCCCATTCTTTGTTTCCTCTCTGCCAAACAGTTTTCTATCTATTCACTCTTCCAATCCCATGCGCTTTAATATTACAAGATAATATCTTACATGAGACATTGCTAAAAGCCTTCTGAAAGTTCAAATAAGTCACATCCCCTGGCTCCCCCTCATCAACAATTCCAGTTTGTCGAGGGTGATTTTTCTTTCATAAATCTGTGCCGACTTGACCCAATTCTGTTTTCCAAGTGTTTTGCTATAAAATCTTTGATAACAGATTCTAGAATTTTCCCCACTATCAATGTTAGGCTGACCGGTCTATAAGTCCCTGTTTTCTCTCTACCTCCCTTTTTAAAATAGTGGGGTTACATTCACTGACCTCCAATCTGCAGGAACTGCTCCAGAATCTATGGAATCTTGGAAGATGACCACCAATGCATCCAGTATTTCTGGAGCCACATCCTCGTAGAACATAGAACATAGAAGACTACAGCACAAACAGGCCCTTCGGCCCACAAGTTGTGCCAAACACATCAAAACCTACCCAGCCATAGACCTATCTATAACCCCAATCCCATTGGATCCCATATACTCATCCAGAAATCTTTTAAAAGACCCCAGCGAGTTTGCCTCGACCACCACCGACGGCAGCCGATTCCATTCACTCACCACCCTCTGAGTGAAAAACTTTCCCCTAGCATCACCTCTGTACTTGCTTCCCTGCACCTTAAATCTGTGCCCTCTCGTCGCGACCATTTCAGCCCTGGGAAATAGTCTTTGAGAGTCCACCCTATCTATTCCTCTCAACATCTTGTAAACCTCTATCAGGTCGCCTCTCAACCTTCGTCTCTCCAGGGAGAACAGTCCCAGCTCCCTCAACCTGTCTTCATAAGGCATGCCTCCCAATCCAGGCAACATCCTTGTAAATCTCCTCTGCACCCTTTCAATAGCTTCCACGTCCTTCCTATAGTGAGGCGACCAGAACTGCGCGCAATACTCCAAGTGTGGTCTGACAAGGGTCCTATAAAGCTGCAGCATTACCTCCTGACTCCCGAACTCAATCCCTCGATGAATGAAGGCTGGGATGTACTCTGGGATATAGATTAAATCCCTGGGGATTTATCTGCTTCAATCAAATAAATTCCCCTCAAATCATTTCTCTACAAATATTAATTTTTTTCAGTTCCTCTGTCTCACTAAACTCTGTTTTCCCCAACAGTTCTAATAGGTTATTTGTGTCCCGCTTTGTGAAGTCAGAACCAAAGTATATATACTCTTAGACCCCATTGTAAATTCCCCCTGTTTTTTATTATAAGGGACCTGCATTTATCTTCACCAATTCTTTTTCTCCTCACATTCCTATTGGAACTTTTACAGTTTTTATTTTCCCTGCAAGCTTACTCACATGCTCTATTTTCCCCTTCTTAATCAATCCATCGAATCATAGAATGCCACAGTGCAGAATGAGGCCATTCAGCCCATCGAGTCTGCATGAGCTCAGATCCTATCCCCATAACGCCACACGTTTACCCTGCTAATTCCACTGACACTAAGATCAACTTAGTATGGCCAAACTAACCCACATAATCTTTGGAATGTGGGAGAAAACCAGAGCACCTGAGGAAACCCTCACAGACACGGGGAGAACATGCAAACTCAGACAATGACCCAAGCCGGGAATCGAACCCGGGTCTCTGGTGCCGTGAGGGAGAAGTGCTAAGCACTGTGCCACCAAAGTGTTGAATGATTGCCACAGTCTATCCACCATCATCCCTTTAAGTTACATGTCCTTGTTATCATATCCAACACGCGCTCCGTATCATTGTAATTTCCCTTATTGAGGTTCAAGATCCTAGATTCAGAATCAACTGCATCAATTTTCATCTTGATGGAAAAATTCTATCATATTACGGTCACACATCCCCAAAGGGTCTGACACAACTAGATTGCTAATTATGCCTCTCTCATTGATCTATTTCTAGTATTGTCTAATCAAAAGAGAGATCAATAGATTTATAATGAGATACAGATTGCTACAGAAAGAAATAATGAAGATAGCAATCATAGAATATTTGCAGCATAGAGAAAGAGGCCACTCTCTCCATCGTATCTCAGCGGCTGATAAAATAACCCCCACCCCCAACCCAATCGCACTCCCCTGTGGGTTAGAATCCCAATACGAGGCGGCCATTTGGCCCATCGAACCTGTACGGTCAACAATCCTATCAAGGCCCTTTTTCAGGTACTGAGTTCTAGACCATTCTTCCATTCCCCTCCCCATTCACAACATTGGGAGGGGGGGAACAATGAAATCCCTAATCCCCCCTTCCCCACACACACACACACACACCATTACTTAAATTGGTAGAGATACAGAATCAGAGGGATAGGTAGAAATTGGAAAATGGAGAAAAAAAAGAGGCAAAAAAGAAATAGAGGAATGAAAATGGATACAGAAATGAAGATTGGGATCAGTTAATATTCCTACCAAGAGAGACTCAGAGATGGATGTGTTATTGAATATTTATGAGTAAATATACAGACAGGCACACACAAACGCAGAGAGATTCAGAAGCGGAATAACAGGCAAATACGGATTTGTCATTGAGATATCGACCCCCAGCAACACCCCCCCTCCCCCTCCCCAGGACCCTGCCGCTGGACAGGGACCCTGCAGGACCCCCGTGGAGCTCAGGACCCTCTGCTTACCTGTGAGGTCGAGTTTGAGTCGGGGTGAGATGAAGGCTGAGACGCAGCCGAGGAGCAGGAGGACGAGTGAAGGTCGCAGAGGCATCGAGGCTGGTAAAATTGCCCACCCCTTTCTTTCTGTGTAAAATGGAATTGCGGAGCTGGCTGTCTCTGCGAGAAGCTGTTTCTCCAGCAGTGTTATACAGTCTCTGCACACCCCTGTCATTGGTCACAATCACTAGCGGAATCAGTGGAGGGTGGAGCTTATTAGAATGTGGGAGTTATTTAAGAAATACTTAGATGGACACATGAACAGAATGGGAATGGAGGGGTATAGAAAACTGATTTAAAATAGGGATCATGAGCCTTGTGAGTCCCTGGGAAGTGTGTAAATAGATGATGATATTGATGTACTTGTTTTTATCCTACAGGTGCTTTGGTCCACCTTGTTGTCTAACGAGGGGCATACACGCGATGGGTCGTGAGAGGGCTGCTCTGGGATTTTTTTTCGAGAATATCCTACTGCTTCACATCGTTAGTGTACGCTTGACCTGGACCATTTGATGGGCAACACGACAGCTCAGTGACTATCGCTGTGCTGTGCAGATACAAAGATCGGTGGTGTTGTGGATGGTCTGGAGGGATGCCAAAAGTTGCAGCGGGACATAGACAGGATGCAAGACTGGGTGGAGAAGTGGCAGATGGACTTCAACGTGGATAAATGTGTAGTGGTCCATTTTGGCAGGAATAATGGGATGAAGAAGTACAATATAAGGGGTAGGAGTCTTAACTGTGTTATAGAGCAGAAGGATCTCGGGGTCCGGGTCCATAGGACTCTTAAATCGGCCTCGCAGGTGGAGGAAGTGGTCAAGAAGGCGTACAGTGTACTGGCCTTCATTAATCGAGGAATAGAGTTCAGGAGTCAGGAGGTAATGATGCAGCTCTATAAGACTCTTGTCAGACCCCAGTTGGAGTATTGTGCGCAGTTCTGGTTGCCTCATTATAAGAAGGATGTAGAGGCTATTGAGAGGGTTCAGAGGAGATTTACAAGGATGCTGCCTGGATTGGGAGGCAGGCCTTATGAAGATAGGTTGAGGGAGCTGGGACTCTTCTCACTGGAGAGACATAGGTTGAGAGGCGACCTGATAGAGGTTTATAAATGTTGAGAGGAATAGATAGGGTGGACTCTCAGAGACTATTTCCCTGAGCTGAAATGGTCAATACGAGAGGACACAGATTTAAGGTGCAGGGAAGCAAATACAAAGGAGATGTCAGGGTAGGTTTTTCATCAGAGGGTGGTGAGTGAATGGAACCGACTGCCGTCGGAGGTTGTTGAGGCAAACTCACTGGGGTCTTTTAAGAGACTTCTGGATGAGTATATGGAAACGAATAGGATAGGGGGTTATAGATAGGTCTGTGGATTGGTAAATGTGATCGGTGCAACTTGTGGGCCGAAGGACCCGATTGTGCTGTATTGTTCTATGTTCTATGTTCTATACATGGATTTGGGCCTGTGTCTGTGGGAGTTTGCACATTCTCCCCATGTTTGCGTGGGTTTTCCCTGGGCGCTCCGGTTTCCTCCCACATCCCAAAGATGTGCTCTTAGGCTGATTGGCAAAACAAATTCTCCCTAAATTGTCTCAAATTTGGTTTTTAATCCATAGATCTATAAACATAGACAGGGATCACGGGTAGAGGTGGGGTCATCAGGGTGGCGGCGCGGGCTCGTTGGGCTGAAGGGCCTGTTTCCCATGCCGTTTTATTCTTTGTCCTTCTTTGTTCTATAAGGGCAGGTTGGAGGAATCTGGAACTCATTGCCTGGACGAATGGCAGAAACAGAAATACTCACATTGAAGGATTTCGATGAATCCTTGAACCTCCATAACATGCAAGGCAATAGACCAAGCGTGGACAATGGGATCAGAATAGAATCATAGGAAAACTAGATCTTATCCCTACCTACTAGGCTTACCTATAACCCTCAATCCTATTAAGTCCCATGTACTCATCCAGAAGTCTCTTAAAAGACCCTAACGAATTTGCCTCCAACATCACCGATGGCAGTTGATTCCACTCACCCACCACCCTCTGAGTGAAAAACTTACTCCTAACATCTCCTCTGTACTTGCCCCCCAGCACCTTAAACCTGTGTCCTCTCGTAGCAACCATTTCAGCCCTGGGAAATGGCCTCTGAGAATCCACTCAATCAATTCCTCTCAACATCTTATAAACCTCTATCAGGTCACCTCTCATCCTTTGTCTCTCCAAGGAGAAAAGATCGAGCTCTCTCTCAACTTATAGATAGGTGTTTGATGGCCACCATGCACACAGTGGGCAGAAGGGCCTCTTTCTGTGCTGTAAACTCTATGACTCTATGGTGAGAATGTCAACCTTTTTACTGTTCTTCAAGTGACCCCTTTTGGAAATCCTGCCGGCTGGTCTTGTAAGAAAGACGCAGCATTCCTGCAGTGTACTAGCATTGCTGGGGACGAGGGTCTGGTCTTCCCACCCGGAAATGCAGAATTCATCACACACTCAGAAAGAAAAACCAGGAACAAAGTAAGTAACTGGTTGGCTCATCAAACATATTTCATTTTAGTCATTGCAGTCCCGGTGTGGCACTGCTGCCTCACAGTGCCTGGGATCCGGGTTCGATTCCCAACTTGGGGTCACTATCTGTCTGTAGTTTGCACTTTCCCCCCCCGTGTCTGCGTGGGTTTCCTCTGAGTGCTCCGGTTTCCTCCCACAGTCCAAATGGTGTGCGGGTTACGTGAATTGACCCAGCTCAATTGCTCCTTAGTGTCAGGGAGACTAGCTTGGGTAATTGCATGGAGTTACAGGAATCTGGGTATCAAGGGTAGGAGTCTTGGCAGTGTTGAGGAGCAGAAGGATCTTGGGGTCCGGGTCCATAGGTCTCTTAAATCTGCCCCGCAAGTGGAGGATGTGGTCAAGAAGGCATATAGTGTACTGGCCTTCATTAATAGAGGAATTGCAACTTTATAAGACCCTTGTCAGACCCCACTTGGAGTATTGTGAACAAAGAACAAAGAACAAAACAGCATGGGAAACAGGCCCTTTGGCCCAACTAGCCCACGCCGCCACCCCGATGTTCCCATCTCTACCCACGATCCCTGTGCATGTTTATAGATCTATGTGCGCAGTTCTGGTCGCCTCACTATAGGAAGGATGTGGAAGCTATTGAGAGGGTGCAGAGGAGATTTACAAGGATGTTGCCTGGATTGGGGGGCATGCCTTATGAAGATAAGTTGAGGGAGCTAGGTCTCTTCTCCCTGGAGAGACGAAGGTTGAGAGGTGACCTGATAGAGGTTTATAAGATGTTGAGAGGAATAGATAGAGTGGATTCTCTGAGACTATTTCCCAGGGCTGAAATGGTCGCTACGAGAGGACACAGGTTTAAGGTGCTGGGGGGTAAGTACAGAAGAGATGTTAGAGGTAAGTTTTTCACTCAGAAGGTGGTGAGTGAATGGAATCGGCTGCCGTCAGTGGTGGTAGAGGCGAACTCACTGGGGTCTTTTAAGAGACTTCTGGATGAGTACATGGGAATTAATGGGATTGGGAGTTACAGATAGTTCTATGGCCTGGTAAGTATAGATATGATCGGCTCAACTCGTGGACCGAAGGGCCTGTTTGTGCTGTAGTGTTCTATGTTCTATGAATAGGGCCTGTGTGGGATTGTGGTCAGGGCAAACTGAACAAGCCTCCTTCTGCGATTTCTTGATTCTGTTGTCTTAGATTCAGAAAATAAAACCATGGGCAAAGGTCATTACTGTAGGAAGTTGTTGGGATAAATGCAGTGGCATCACATTCTAGCCGAGTTTAGACTTTTTTAATTGTTACTGCCACAATAAAAACAAAACTGAAAACAAGTTTCAGCTGCACAGCTAATCAATTAATGACCAATTTTACCTCAAAAAAATCCAAGATCAGCCCCATGACTGAAGGAATGCTGCACTGTCAGAGATCAGGCATTATTCTCAGAGCTCCACAAGGATGTGGTCAGCACCATTCCAGGAATGAAGGTGTCCGTCACAAGGTGCATTGTGACATTCGCTCCACATAATGACGCACAGTAACAAGAGAATATCCCAGCAAGGTCTTACGGCTTTTAGAAGGCACCACTCAATCCCCGATTGTTGTCTTGGGGTCACCAGTTGAACTGGACGGGACTTATCAGCGACGCGGTTACTAATGGCTGACTGTTCTCCTTCAGTAACTGCCAGAGTTCTCCCCCTCATCTCCAGGGCTCAAGTCAGAAGCACCTTGGCATGTTTGCCCAGAAGCTTCAGCGAATCAACTTTTTGACGGAAATTTCGAGTTTTTAATAATTGTAGATTTTTGTCTGTAGGATTTCCTTCAATGCATCATCATACTTTGGGAAGAAAAGTGTGGGGTGGCACCGTGGTTAGCACTGCTGTCTCGCAGTGCCAGGGACCCAAGTACAATTCCGGCCTTGGGTCACTGTCTGTGCAGAGCCTGCATGTTGTCCCCATGTCTGCGTGGGTTTCCTCCGGGTGCTCCAGATTCCTCCCACAGTCTGTGCAGGTTAGGTGGATTGGCCATGCTAAATTACTCCTCAGTATCAGGGGGATTAGTCAGGGTAAATACGCAGGGTTACAGGGATCGGGCCTGGGTAGGATTATGATCGGTGCAAACTGGATGGGCCTCCTTCTGCACTGTAGAGGATTCTCTGATTCTGTTGTATGAGGTTCAGAACATAAATCTTTAGGCATGAGCCACAGCTGATGACGTGCATGATGATTATCTTACGTGCAGGATGAAGAGTTTTGGCCATGGCCTCTTTCTTGCTGCAGTAATCTGATCATTCCCTTCAGCCACGTATTCCGGTAAATAGACTAAGGTAAGCTGCAGGTAAGGCAGCTTAATGTAAGCTCCAGTAAAGGAGCAATTCACGCAGCTGAATACAAATCTGCAAATTCATGGCAATGACCTGGGCACAGTTAAAAAAAAACTCACACGTTAAAGTCCAACAGGTTTATTTCGGCAGGAATCAGTGGGGCTGAGGATCCTCTGGTGTGAATAACCAGAAAACTATAGCTGTTGGTTCAGTGATTTGAACTCTGCACTGCACATGGGTGATCTAGCGATGCCTTCAAGCGGGGATGGGCAATACACACATCCTTTACAGCCCGCGCCCCCACCACTCCCTTTGAAAGTCCCAGCCACAAGCATTGACTCACCATCCCAGGCTGGTGGAGTGAACAGGAATGGAGAGTAACCCCACAATGGGATCTGCGATGATCACTCTGTAATACCAATCACCCAGCTCCTCCAGGCACCAATGAACCTGCAATGCCTGTCCCCCCTTCCCCCACACTCTCAGATTGGAGTTTATTTATCACAAGTAAGCTTCCGCTAACACTGCAATGTAGTCCATAGAACCACAGAATCCCTGCAGCGCAGAAGGAAGCCATTTGACCCATCGAGTTTGCACCGACCACATTCCCACCCAGGCCCTATCCCCATAACCTCATGCACTTACCCTAGCTTAGCCCCCTAACGCTAAGAGCCTGGCCCATCCACCTAACCAGCACGTCTTTGGGACTGTGGGAGGAAACCGGAGGAAACTGTTGCAGCTGTACAAAACTCTAGTGCGGCCGCACTTGGAGTATTGTGTACAGTTCTGGTCCCCACATTATAAGAAAGATGTGGAAGCATTGGAGAGGGTACAGAGGAGGTTTACCAGGATGTTGCCTGGTATGGAGGGCAGGTCTTATAAAGAGAGGCTGAGAGATTTGAGGTTGTTTTCGTTAGAAAGAAGGCGGCTAAGAGGAGACCTTATTGAAACATATAAGATGATTAGAGGTTTAGATAGGGTGGACAGTGATAGCCTTTTTCCTAGGATGGAGAAAGCTAGCACGAGGGGACATAGCTTTAAATTAAGGGGTGGTAGTTATAGGACAGATGTCAGAGATAGGTTCTTTACCCAGAGGGTGGTAAGGGTATGGAATGCCCTGCCTGCTGCAGTTGTAGATGCGCCAAGTTTGGTGGTGTTTAAGAGGTTCGTAGATAAGTTTATGGATGAAAAGGGAATGGTTTAGGTTAGAGGGTCATTGCTTTTTCTTAATTGGTCGGCGCAACATCGAGGGCCGAAGGGCCTGTTCTGCGCTGTAATGTTCTATGTTCTATGAAACCCACCCAGAGACGGGGAGAATGTGCAGACTCCGTATAGATAGTGACCGAAGCCGGGAATTGAACCCGGCTCCCTGGCACTGTGAGGCAGCATCGCCGCCATCAATCGTTTTCATCTTTTCAGTTAAATCCCAAACCCTGGGACCTGAAAATAATTTACGATCGACAATATTCAATTTCTACCGCAGAAGAGATAGCCTCGCTCGTCCTGAATCCGTAAAATCCTGCCTGAGATCAACAGGCCTTTCCATGGTCTACCTTCCCCTTTGCCAATCCCGATTCCCGTGGTGGGTGGGATGGTAAAATTCCAGCCCAATTAACTCCCCCACCGGCCCCCCAACTGAAAGGTCCACAATAACTACATCCTCTTCTTTCCTCTCTCTACGGGAGAAGTTGGAGAAACTTGATTTGTTCCCACCGGAACGACGGAGGGTGACCTAATAGAAGTCTACAAGATTATGAGAGGTGTGGACAGAGTGGATAGTCAGAAGCTTTTTTTTCCCAAGGCGGTAGAGTCAATTACTAGGGGGCACAGGTTTAAGGTGCAAAGGGCAAGCTTAGCCCCCTAACACTAAGAGCCTCGCCCATCCATCTAACCAGCACGTCATTGGGACTGTGGGAGGAAACCGGAGCACCCGGAGGAAATCCACCCAGACACGGGGAGAATGTGCAGACTCCATATAGATAGTGACCCAAAGAAGATGTATGAGGCGGACTTTTTTTACACAGAGTGGGTGCCTGAAACTCGCTGCCAGGGGAGGGTAGTGGAAGCAGATACGGTAGTGACTTTTAAGGGGCATCTGGACAAATACATGAATAAAATGGGAATAGAAGGGTAGGGAGTTTTAGTTCAGTGGGATAGCATGGTCGGTGCAGGGGCCGAAGGGCCTGTTCCTGTGCTGTAATTTCTTTTTGTACACTTTGACTCCATTTCCCATGGGTAACCTTTGGCACCTGGGTACCCTCGGATATATTTTTCTTTCCTTGACTAAATTCAGGGATCCAAATCAAAGGTTCAAGTTCAGACAGAGTGGCTTCCCACTCTTGCCTGTGAATGCACCGAGTGGATGCTGAAACCCACCTCCCCCTCACCCCTCCCCCAATCCCTCTCTACCCATTATTCTTCTTCCAAATCCTCCATCAACATGGCGCTGGAGTGTGGCCATTTCTTCCAAGCTGTACCTAGCCTACTGTCTAATTCTATATTTCATTCTCATTCTATACCACTATTCTCAATTCCCTCGGACTTACCTCGTATTAAGTTGACCTTTCTCCACGCCCTGGCACTATAGTTAGCGCTGCTGCCTCACAGCGCCAGGGAACCGGGTTCCATTCCTGGCTCGGGTCACTGTCTTTGTGAAGTCTGCACATTCTCCCCGTGTCTGCGTGGACTTCGTCCAGCTGCTCTGGTTTCCTCCCAAAGAGGTGCGGGTTAGGCCATGCTAAACTGCCCCTTAGTATCCCGAATGCATAGGTTAGAGGGACTAGCGGGGCAAATATGTGGGGTTACGAGGATAGGTCCTGGATGGCAATGTTGCTGGTGCTGACCCAATGGGCTGAATGACCTCCTTGTGCATTTCTATGACTCTAACACTACATTCTGCACCTCTCGTTTCCTTCTCTATGAACGGTATGTTTTGCCTGTATAGCTCGCAAGAAACTTCACTGTATCCCAATACATGTGACAGTAATAAATCAAAATCCCTCCCTAACAGCACTGAGGGTGTACATACACCACAGGGACTGGTGAAGGCAGTTCACCACCACCTTCTCAAGGGTAACCAAGGATGGGCAATAAAGAACAAAGAACAAAACAGCACGAGAAACAGGCCCTTCGGCCCAATGAGCCCGCGCCACTACCCCGATGTTCCCACCTCTACCCGCGATCCCTGTCCATGTTTATAGATCTATGGATTAAAATCCAAATTTGAGACAATTTAGGGAGAATTTGTTTTGCCAATTAGCCTAAGAGCACATCTTTGGGATGTGGGAGGAAACCGGAGATCCCGGAGAAAACCCACGCAAGCACGGGGAGAATGCGCAAACTCCCACAGACACAGGCCCAAATCCATGTATCTGTACAGCACAGCGATAGTCACTGAGCTGTCGTGTTGCCCATCAAATGGTCCAGGTCAAGCGTACGCTAACGACGTGAAGCACTAGGATACTCTAGAAAAAAATCTAAGAGCAGTCCTCTCACGACCCATTGCGTGTATGCCCCTTGTTAGACAACAAGGTGGACCAAAGCACCTGTAGGATAAAAACAAGTACATCAATATCATCATCTATTTACACACTTCCCAGGGACTCCCAAAGCACATGATCCCTATTTTAAATCAGTTTTCTGTACCCCTCCATTCCCATTCTGTTCATGTGCTCATCTAAGTATTTCTTAAATAACTCCAGAGTACCTGCCTCCACCACTTTACTTGGCAGCACATTCCATACACCCACCACCCTCTGTGTGAAAAAACTCCCTCTCGCATCCAAATTATACCTTACCCCCCTCACCCTAAGCCTGTGACCCCTCGTGCTATTCGAGTCCATCCTAGGAAAAAGCTTAACCCTGTTTACTGTATCTATACCCCTCATAATCTTGTACACCTCTATTAGATCTCCTCTAAGTCTACGTCTTTCTAAGGAAAACAGTCCCAATTTGCCTAATCTCTCCTCGTAACTCAGACCTTCCATACCAGGCAGCATCCTGGTAAACCTCCTCTGCCCTCTCTCCAGAGTCTCCACGTCCTTCCGGTAGTAAGGCGACCAGAACTGGACGCAGTATTCCAAATGAGGTCTAACCAACGTTTTATACAACTGCAACATTAAAGGCCAGCTCTTGTACTCTATACCCTTTCCTATAAAGGCTAGCATACCATATGCTTTCTTCACAACCTTCTCCACCTGCTCTGCCACCTTCAGAGACTTGTGCACCTGCACCCCCAGATCCCTCTGCGTTTCTATACTCTTCATAGGTCTACCCTTTATCATATACCTCCCCTCTACATTCTTTCTCCCAAAATGCATCACCTCGCATTTATCAGGATTGAATTCCATCTGCCATCTATCTGCCCAAGCTACCAGCCTATTTATGTCCTGCTGCATCGCCTGACAATGCTCCTCACTATCCGCAAGTCCAGCCATCTTTGTATCGTCTGCAAACTTGCTGATCACTCCACTTACCCCCTCTTCCAAGTCATTTATATATATTACAAATAGAAGAGGTCCCAGTACCGAGTCCTGCGGCACACCACTAGTGACCGACCTCCAGCTAGAAAAACACCCTTCCACTATTACTCTCTGTCTCCTATTACTAAGCCAGTTGCTTATCATCTAGCTACCTGTCCTTGTATGCCATGAGCTTTGACTTTCGCGACTAACCTCCCATGAGGGACTTTGTCAAACGCCTTACTGAAATCCATATAGACAACATCAACGGCTCGCCCTTCGTCTACCATTTTCGTCACCTCCTCAAAAAATTCTACCAGATTTGTAAGGCATAACCTCCCCTTAACAAATCCATGCTGCGTATCCCTAATCAGATTGCAATGCTCTAAGTGCCTATACGTCCTATCTCTAAGAATCCCCTCCAACAGCTTCCCTACCACTGACGTCAAACTCACCAGCCTATAATTTCCAGGGTTATCCCTACCACACTTTTTAAACAACGGTACAACATTAGCTATTCTCCAGTCCTCTGGGACCTCACCTGTGTCCAAAGAAGAGACAAAGATAAAGAAGAGAAAAATACCAGTCTAGCTAATGAGGCTCACATCCTCAAACACATGATAAAAATAGATTTTAATAAGTCAAGGATTTGAAAATTGGACAGAGTTCAATGATGTATCAGAGAATCAGAACATTCCTTAGTGGAAATGAAATTATTCAGCTTCCTTTAACAATAATAAGTCAAATCAATTCCTTCCCGTGTCTGTTTCCTCCAGGTGCTCTGATTTCCTCCTACATTCCAAAGACGTGGAGGTTAGGTTGATTGGCCGTGCTCAAGTTGCCTTCAGTGTCAGGGGGATTAGCAGGGTAATGGGGCTGAATGGCCTCCCTGTGCACTCTAGGGATTCTGTAAATTTCCCCCTTTTCAGTCCCTTTCCTTCCAGTTTGCCCAGGGGACATACTCTCTGAAGGCACGAAGCAGAAATCACTCAACTGTGAAATAAAATTGCCCAATGATTGTGGGGCGCGGGCCTTCCAAAAAATGCCACAGAGGCTGAGGAAATTTACAGCAGTCTGAAATGACTCAGTGAGACACTCATGCTGAGAATGCACAGACTCCTGACAGACAGGGAACCAAACTGGGAATCGAACCCAGGTCCCTGTGGCTATGGGGCAACAGCCCCACAATTTCAATTTTCAAGAAAGGGAACAGGAATAGCCTGGGGAATTACCAGCCAGTGAGTCTGACCTCAGTGGTCGGTAAGTTGATGGAGAGGATTCTGAGGGACAGGATTTATGCGCATTTAGAAAATTCAATATGATCAGAAATAGTCAACACGGCTTTGTTAAGGGCAGATCGTGCCTTACGAGCCTAGTTGAGTTCTTCGAAAATGTGACTGAACACAGTGGACATGGTTTACATGGATTTCAGCAAGGCATTTGATAAGGTCTCCTATGCAAGACTTCTTGAGAAAGTGAGAGGCCATGGGATCCAAGGGGATTTGGCCTTGTGGATCCAGAACTGGCTTGCCTGCAGAATAAGTCTGACAACACCAGGTTTAAATCCAACCGATTCATTTGATAGTAAACTCGCAAGCTTTCAACTCTATGGCCTTCGCAAGCTTTACTATCGCAAGATAGTAAAGCTTGTGAGTTTACTATCAAATAAATCGGTTGGATTTAAACCTGGTGTTGTCAGAATTCTTACTGTGTTTACCCCAGTCCAACGCCGGCATCTCTATATCTTGCCTGCAGAAGGCAGAGAGTGGTTGGGGATGGGTCTTTTTCTGCATGGAGGTCGGTCACCAGAGGTGCCCCAGGGATCTGTTCTAGGACCCTTGCTGTTTGTCATTTTCATAAATGACCTGGATAAGGAAGTGGAGGGATGGGTTAGTAAGTTCGCCGACGATACAAAGGTTGGTGGTGTTGTGGATAGTCTGGAGGGATGTCAGAAGTTCCAGCGAAACATAGATAGGATGCAAGACTGGGCGGAGAAGTGGCAGTTGGACTTCAATGCGGATAAATGTGTGGTGGTCCATTTTGGCACGACCAATGGGATGAAGCAGTATAATATCAAGGGTAGGAGTCTTGGCAGTGTTGAGGAGAAGAAGGATCTTGGGGTCCGGGTCCATAGGTCTCTTAAATCAGCCCCGCAAGTGGAGGATGAGGTCAAGAAAGCATATGGTGTACTGGCCTTCATTAATAGAGCAATTGGGTTTAGGAGTTGGGAGGTTATGTTGCAACTTTATAAGACCTTTGTCAGACCCCACTTGAAGTACTGTGTGCAGTTCTGGTCACCTCACTACAGGAAGGATGTGGAAGTTGTTGAGAGGGTGCAGAGGAGATTTACAAGGATGTTGCCTGGATTGGGAGGCATGCCTTATGAAGATAGGTTGAGGGAGCTGGGTCTCTTCTCCCTACGAAGGTTGAGAGGCGACCTGATAGAGGTTTATAAGATGTTGAGAGGAATAGATAGAGTGGATTCTCGGAGGCTATTTCCCAGGGCTGAAATGGTCACTACGAGAGGACACAGGTTTAAGGTGCTGCGGGGCAAGTACAGAGGAGATGTTAGAGGTAAGTTTTTCACTCAGAGGGTGGTGAGTGAATGGAATCGGCTGCCGTCAGTGGTGGTAGAGGCAAACTCGCTGGGGTCTTTTAAGAGACTTCTGGATGAGTACATGGGATTTAATGGGATTGGGAGTTACAGATAGTTCTATGGCCTGGTAGGTACTGATATGATCGGCACAACTTGTGGGCTGAAGAGCCTGTTTATGCTGTAGTGTTCTATGTTCTCTGAAAATTTGGAATATGGGTAAAGATGTGAGATTAAAGCGATTGGTTTGGATCGTAATCTGTGCAGGCTTGATGGGCCTCTTTTGCACTATCGGGGTTCGATCTTGTGGAGAATATCCTCTATTTCTTGAGTATACAGAATGGGACAATCTGACCTTTGAACTCAGCCTCTCTCTTCACACCAAGATCAACTTGTCAATAGTCCAAGCAGGTGCGCCCCTCTCTGAAACCCCGTGGGTACAACCACTGCTAGGCCTATCACATCTCATCTGGGTATCATTTCCCACATTTCAAGAGAGAAGTATGAAATTCTAGCAGCCTGTTTAACAACGAACTCTCTCAGTTCTTACCATCAATTTCAGATTGCTGTAAATTCCCCTCGGCCTCAAAGGGTTTTTTTTTTGGAAGGCCCACGCTCCATGATCATTGGGTAATTTTATCCCAACTTGAATGTTCTCATTCTTTCACCTACGCAGACACGGGGAAAATGTGTAAAAGCCACTCGGTGACCCAAACCGGGAATCGAACCGGAGACCCTGGCACTGTGAAGCAGCAGTGCTAACTACTGTGCCACCCACTGAACGATTTGTCAAAAGGAATTACGTAAGGTAAGAAATGGCACAGAAATCTTTCATCAAACCTCGTTAAATCCTCATTCACCCAAATGTGTTCATCAGTGAAGCTTTTCATAGAATCAAGCAGTGCAGAAGAGACGGCACGGTAGCACTGCTGCTTCACGGCTCCAGGGTCCTGGGTTCGATTCCTGGCTCGGGTCACTGTCTGTGTGGAGTTTGCATATTCTCCTCATGTCTGCGTGGGTTTTCTCCAGGTGCTCCGGTTTCCTCCCACAGTCCAAAGATGTGAAGGTTAGGTTGATTGGCTGTGCTAAGAAATTGCCCCTAAATGTCCGGGGATGCGTAGGTTAGAGGGATTAGTGGGTACAATATGTAGGGATATTGGGGTAGGATCTGGGTGGGATTGTGTTCGGTGCAGACTCAATGGGCCGAAGGGCCTCTTTCTACACTGTGGGATTCTATGATTCTATGAGAGATCCTTCAGCCCTTCAAGTCTGCACCTATAGTTTTACTGTTACATAAGAATCAGAAGAGAATGAACATGTTATTATAACCTGGGTGGCACAGTGGTTAGCACTGCTGCCTCACAGCACCAGGATCACGGGTTCAGAACTGGCCTCGGGTCACAATTTGTGTGCAGTTTGTTCCAGTTACCTCCCAGTCTGAAGATGTGCAAGTTAGGTAGATTGGCCACGCTAAATTATCCCTTGGATATGTAGTTAAGGGGGAATTAGTGGGTTTATAGAGTTAGGACTGAGAGTGGGCCTGGGTTGAGATGTCAGAGAGTCGATGCAGACTCAATAGGTCACATGGACAATGTAGGGATTCTCCAATTCTACAGTGTACACTGATAAACTATCGGAATACCAACAGTTTGACCCATCTCCTTTGGATAAGGACACTGTCTGTCTCTCTCTCTCTCTCTCCCTTTGGGCCCAGGTGGTCCCTAAGCTGGGAATGAGGGCTCAAGTCAGAAAGCTGTCTATCTGTTTTTCCAACACATCCTGGACGGGATTTTCTGGCAGGGCATGGCCCAAACAAGCAGAAAATCCTGCTTGAAGTCAGCGGACCTTTGGGTGATTCCCGTGGCGGGTGGTAGGACGGGAATATCCTCCCCTCCCCCCGCCTCCGTGCTTCATTAGTTGTGGCCTGTCCTTTAATACGCGAACATTCTGCTTTATTTGAGCATCCTCTCTCTGTACACAGCTGATTCTGTAACCTGCCTTGCCATCTGTTTCCTCCTCTTATTGGCACAGATATTTCCACTGACCCAGAGCTGGTCTGCTTAAACCACCCTCCCCCACCACCACACCACCCCTCCCACGCCTCATCCCCACCCTCAGTAATCTGTTAGCCCTGTATTCTCTTCACTCAGGTTTCCAGAATTGGGCTTTCTGCTTTTCCTGGCCAGTACTTATATTCAGTTCATAATTAGTCTTGGTCTTTGACCCCACTCGTTATTCTAAAAAAGGATAACGCCAGAGACAGCTTGTGAGCTGTCCTCTCTAATTTCATCTTTAGTAACCGCTCCATATTTCCAAAACTGAATTCTGAGCCTTTTAAACTGTCTAACCACACTCTTGAATTCACTTGCAGATTTAGCAATCCTCTGGATTCCGAAGACGCCTGACCTAGAATGGCTTACACTTCCCGTTGCCTTGGCAAAGCAGCCAGCATAATCCCACACACCCCGGACATTCTCTCTTCCACCTTCTGCCTTCGGAAAAAAGATACAAAAGACTGAGGTCACGTACCGACTGACTCAAGAACCACTTTTTCTCTGCAGACATCAGACATTTGAATGAGTGAGTGGGCGAGGGTCTGGTAGTTGGAGTACAATGTTGGTAAATGTGAGGTCATCCATTTTGGTAGGAATAACAGCAAAATGCACAATTATTTAATTGTTAAAAATTTGCAGTGTGCTGCTGTGCAGAGGGTTGGCTTATGAGGAGATCTCGCGCTAAGTTGATCTCTCTCTGCCCCTTAGCTACAAGTGTAACCCTACATTCCTCCCCATGGTAAGTTTTGTCTGAGTAAGGATTCGCATTCTAATCAGCAATCTCTGACTGTCTGTGCTGATGTGTGCTATTGCAGACCAGAACACTGCACTTGCCTGATGAAGACACGGGAGTGTTGAAAGCTCGCTATTTTACTATCAAATAAATCGGTTGGATTAATAATTGGTGTTGCTAAATTCTTACTAAGTTTTGTCTGAACAGCGTGCAAGAAACAATTCTTTTAATATTCAAAAATTTACCTATTCTTAAAAACATCAATGAAGTAGCCTCAACCACTTCATTGGGCAGGGAATTGCACAGATTCACAACCCTTTGTGTGAAGAAGTTCCTCCTCAACTCAGTCCTAAATCTGCTTCCCCTTGTTTTGAGGCCGTGCCCCCTAGTTCTAGTTTCACCTGCCAGTGGAAACAACTTCCCTGCTTCTATCTTACCTATTCCCTTCATAATCTTATACGTTTCTATAAGATCTCCCCTCATTCTCCTGAATTCCAATGAGTATAGCTCCAATTTAGTCAGTGTCTCCTCATAAGCCAACCCTCTCAACTCCGGAATCAACCGAGTGAATCTCCTCTGCATCCCCTCCAGTGCCAGTCTATCCTTTCTCAAGTAAGGAGACCATAACTGTACACAGTGACTCCAGGTGTGGCCTCACCAGCACCTTATACAGCTGCAACATAACCTCACTGTTTTTAAACTCCATCCCTCTAGCAATGAAGGACAAAATTCCATTTGCCTTTTTAATTACCTGCTGCACCTGCAAACCAACTCCTTGGGATTCTTGCACAAGGACACCCAGGTCCCTCTGCACAGCAGCATGCTGCAAATTTTTAACTATTAAATAATTGTGCATTTTGCTGTTATTCCTACCAAAATGGATGACCTCACATTTCCCAACATTGTACTCCATCTGCCAGACCCTCGCGCACTCACTCGCTCGCCCATCTATATCCCTTTGCAGACTTTAAGCGCCCTCTGGGGGAGTGGCGGAATGGACATATTACATATTATTTTGGAGCAGGCTACATATTACAGAGAAGGAGGTGTGGGAAGTCTTAAAGTGCATCAAGGTAGATAAATCCCTGGGACATGATGAAGTGTATCCCAGGACATTGTGGGAGGCTAGGGAGGAAATTGCGGGTCCACTAGCTGAGATATTTGAATCATCGATAGTCACGGGTGAGGTGCCTGAAGTTTAGAGAGTGGCAAATGTTGTGCCTTTGATTAAAAAGGGCTGCAGGGAAAAGCCTGGGAACTACAGGCCAGTGAGCCTCACATCTGTGGTGGGTAAATTGTTGGAAGGTATTTTGAGAGACAGGATCTACAGGCATTTAGAGATGCAAGGACTGATTAGGGACAATCAGCATGGTTTTGTGAGTGGAAAATCACCTTTTTAATTGTGTTTTTTGAAGGGTAACCAAGAAGGTAGATGAGAGCAATGCAGTTGATGTTGTCTTGATGGACTTTAGCAAGGCCTTTGACAAGGTACTGCATGGTAGATTGTTGCATAAAGTTAAATCTCCCGGGATCCAGGGTGAGGTATCTAAATGGCTACAAAATTAGCTTCTTGACAGAAGCCAGAAGGTGGTTGTAGAGAGTTGTTTTTCAAACTGGAGGCCTGTGACCAGCGGTGTGCCTCAGGGATCAGTGCTGGGTCCACTGTTATTTGTTATTTATATTAATGATTTGGATGAGAATATAGGGGGCATGGTTAGTAAGTTTACAGATGACACCAAGAATAGTAGCAGGGTGGACAGTGAAGAAAGTTATCCCCAATTGCAATGGGATCTTGATCAATTCGGCCAGTGGGCTAACAAATTGCAGATGGAGTTTGATTCAGACAAATGCGAGGTGATGCATTTTGGTAGATTGAACCAGGGCAGGACTTACTCAGTTAATAGAACATAGAACATAGAACATTACAGCACAGAACAGGCCCTTCGACCTTCGATGTTGCGCCGACCAATATAAAAAGCAATGCCCCTCCAAACTAAACCATTCCCTTCTCTTCCATATACTTATCAACTAACCTCTTAAACGCCACCAAACTTGGCGCATCTACAACTGCTGCAGGCAGGGCATTCCACTCCCGAACCACCCTTTGGTAAAGAACCTACCTCTGATATCCGTCCTATAACTATCACCCCTTAATTTAAAGCTGTGTCCCCTCGTGCTAGCTTTCTCCATCCTAGGAAAAGGCTATCACTGTCCACCCTATCTAAACCTCTAATCATCTTATATGTTTCGATTAGGTCCCCTCTTAGCCGCCTCCTTTCTAACGAAAACAACCTCAAATCCCTCAGCCTCTCTTCATAAGACCTGCCCTCCATACCAGGCAACATCCTGGTAAACCTCCTCTGTACCCTCTCCAATGCCTCCACATCTTTCTTATAATGTGGGGACCAGAACTGCACACAATACTCCAAGTGCGGCCGCACTAGAGTTTTGTACAGTTGCAACATGACGTTGCGGCTCCGAAATTCAATCCCTCTACCAATAAAAGCCAAGACTCCATATGCCTTCCTAACAACCTTCTCGACCTGACTGCCTACTTTCAGGGATCTATGCACATACACACCAAGATCCCTCTGTTCATCTAGACTACTAAGAATCCTACCATTTGCCCTATACTCTACACATTTATTATTTCTGCCATAGTGCATTACCTCACACTTTTCCACATTAAACTCCATTTGCCACCTCTCGGCCCAGCTCTGCAACTTGTCCAAGTCTCTCTGCAAACTATAACACCCCTCTTCACTATCTACCACTCCACCGACTTTAGTGTCATCTGCAAATTTACTAATCCATCCTTCAATACCCTCATCCAGATCATTTATAAAAATTACAAACAGCAGGGGCCCCAAAACAGACCCCTGAGGTACACCACTTGTCACCGAACTCCAAGATGAATATCTCCCATCAACCACCACCCTCTGTCTTCTATCTGCTAGCCAATTCCTAACCCAATTAGCTAAATCACCCTCTATCCCATACATCTGCATTTTCTGCAGAAGTCTTCCATGGGCCACCTTATCAAATGCCTTAATGGTAGGGAGCTGGGGAGATTTGCAGAACAAAGAGATCTAGGGATACATGTTCGTAGCTCCTTGAAAGTGGAGTCACAGGTGATGAAGAAGGCACTCGGCATGCTTGGTTTCATCGGTCAGAACATTGAATGCAGGAGTTGGGACGTCTTGTTGAAATTGTACGAGACATTGGTAAGGCTACACTTTGAATACTGTGTGCAATTCTGGTCACCCTATTATAGAAAGGATATTATTAAACAAGAGTACAGAAGAAATTTATTAGGATGTTATGGGATTTGATGGATTGAGTTATAAGGAGAGGCTGGATAGACTAGGATTTTTTTCTCTGGAGCGTAGGAGGCTGAGAGGTGACCTTATAGAGGTCTATAAAATAATGAGGAGATAGACAAGGTAGATAGCCAATATCTTTTCCCAAAGGTCAGAGAATCTAAAACTAGAGGGGGCATAGGTTTAAGGTGAGAGGTGAGAGATACAAAAGTGTCCAGGGGGGCAATGTTTTCACACAGAGGACGGTTAGTGTCTGGAATAAGCTGCCAGAGATAGTACTAGAGACAGGTACAATTTTATATTTTGTAAAGCATTTAGATAGTTACATGGGTATGATGGGTATAGAGGGATATGGGCTAAAATCCAGCAATTGGGATTAGCTTAGGGGTTTTAAAAAAATAAGGATGGCATGAACAAGTTGGGACAAAGGGCCTGTTTCCATGCTGTAAATGTCAATAACTCTATGATTCTACTGTATCCCAATACTTGTGTCAATAACAAATCAAATCAATGTGTTTGTCTTTAGGAAGAATTATTTTTATAATACCTTTCATGACCATAGGACACTCAAAGGTAAAGGTAAAGTTGTCATAGTCCCAGATTATATTGGTAGCATGGTAGCACAGTGGTTAGCACTGCAGTCTCACAGCGCCAGGGATCTGGGTTCAATTCCCCGCCTCAGGTCACTGTCTGTGCAGAGTTTGCATGTTCTCCCTGTGTCTGCATGGGTTGCCCCTGGGTCTTTTGGCTTCCACCCATAGTTGAAAGATGTGCGGGTCAGGTTGATTGGCCGTGCTAAATTAGTGTCCCAAGATGCGCAGGTAAGAGGAATTATCGGGGTAAATACAGAGGGTTATGGTGATAGAGCACAGGGTGGGTCAGGATGAAGATGCTCTGTTGGAGAGTCAGTGCTGGTTCAATGGGCTGAATGGCCTCCTTCTTCACTGTAGGGATTCTATGAGATAACCATCGGCTGCTTTCCCCTTTGTGGGGGAGAATTGACTAGTGGTGATTTAACCTGAGGATCTCCACAGCTCAGGCGCGAGGCAAGATTGAGAAGATTATTGCAGCTCAGCTAGTACGGGAATTGAACCCATGCTGCACCAGAAACTGATATTCCAGACAATTGAGCTAAAAACAAAAGCTTCTTTGGCATCTTCCCCAAGCTTTACTGAGTCCTTCACACACACAGGCAGGAATTGTCTGACATCCAACTCATTCCCCCCCACCTGAGCCTTTTACAGCCAGTGGCTAATTCATGTTTTTCTGTTGGGAAACTTGTTTAATTTGATTCTTGTTGTAGTAACAATAAATACTGACATCCTAATTTGGAATTCTCACTCAGATTCCAGATGGAATCAATAACTGGAGAGCAGATATCCCAGTGCTGTGTATCCGATACCCACTCAGCTGTTCACCACACTCCTCAAACTCGATTCCACTTACTTTCTCACAATCCTTCCTGAAACTTGTTCACATAAGCCAGGTGATCAGAAAGGCCTCACAAAAATAAAAGGTCAGCAAAGCGTTTAGCTCAGTTGCAGGAATAAGCCTGTATTGCGCACTCTGACATCACCTGAACACACCAAGCATCGTGACTGTCCACAACCCAGAAAAACCAAACATTGCGCCATCAAACCCGATGATCACGACAGCTCAGTGACTATCGCTGTGCTGTGCGGATACATGGATTGGGGCCTGTGTCTGAGAGGAGTTTGCACATTCTCCCCGTTTTCTCCAAGTGCTCCGGTTTCCTCCCACATCCCAAAGATGTGCTCTTAGGTTAATTGGGCCGAAAAACGGCCTCAAATGGGTGCGACTGCCATTTAAATGCATTTGCAAATATTTAAATTTATTTAATGAGCTGCAGAGCCAACTTTCCCGCAAAAGTCTGACTCGGGTGCTGCAACTACTGAGGAGGTAAAGACAGAATGTCCACCGGATCTCTGCCTGTGATCAGTGAGGGGGAAAGGGGGAGGGGGGGTCCGCTCTCACTCTGCCTGTGATCAGTGAGGGAAAGGGGAGGGGGGGGGGGCCGCTCTCACTCTGCCTGAGATCAGTGAGGGGAAAGGGGGAGGGGGGGGGTCCGCTCTCACTCTGTCTGATCAGTGAGGAGGAAGGGGAAGGGGGGGGTCTGCTCTCACTCTGTCCGTGATCAGTGAGGGGAAAGGGGGAGGAGGGGGTCTGCTGTCTGTGATCAGTGAGGGGGAAGGGGAGGGGGGGTCCGCTCTCACTCTGCTGTGATCATGAGGGGAAGGGGAGGGGGGGGGGTCTGCTCTCACTCTGTCTGTGATCAGTGGGGGGAAGGGGGAGGGGGGGTCCGCTCTCACTCTGTGATCAGTGAGGGGGAAGGGGGAGGAGGGGGTCCTGCTCTCACTCTGCCTGGATCAGTGAGGGGGGAAAGGGGGAGGGGGGGGTCCGCTCTCACTCTGCCTGAGATCAGTGAGGGGGAAAGGGGGAGGGGGGGGTCCGCTCTCACTCTGCCTGAGATCAGTGAGGGGGAAAGGGGGAGGGGGGGGTCCGCTCTCACTCTGCTGAGATCAGTGGGGGAAAGGGGGAGGGGGGGGTCCGCTCTCACTCTGTCTGTGATCAGTGAGGGGGAAGGGGGAGGAGGGGTCTGCACTCACTCTGTCTGTGATCAGTGAGGGGGAATGGGGAGGGGGGTCTGCTCTCACTCTGTCCTGTGATCAGTGAGGGGGAAGGGGGAGGAGGGGGTCTGCTCTCACTCTGTCTGTGATCAGTGAGGGGGGGGGGGAGGGGGTCTGCTCTCTCTGTCTGTGATCAGTGAGGGGAAGGGGGAGGAGGGGGTCTGCTCTCACTCTGTCTGTGATCAGTGAGGGGGAAGGGGGTAGGACACTCCTGTCTGTGATCAGTGAGGGGGAAGGGGGAGGGGGGGTCTGCTGTCTGTGATCTGCTCTCACTCTGTCTGTGATCAGTGAGGGGGAAGGGGGAGGAGGGGGTCTGCTCTCACTCTGCCTGTGATCAGTGAGGGGGAAGGGGGAGGAGGGGGTCTGCTCTCACTCTGCCTGTGAGTGAGGGGGAAGGGGGAGGGGGGGGTCCGCTCTCACTCTGTCTGTGGATCAGTGAGGGGAAGGTGGAGGGGGGGGTCCGCTCTCACTCTGCCTGTGATCAGTGAGGAGGAAGGGGGAGGGGGAGGTCCGCTCTCACTCTGCTGTGATCAGAGAGGAGGAAGGGGAGGGGGGGGTCCGCCTCACTCTGCCTGGATCAGAGAGGAGGAAGGGGGAGGGGGAGGTCCGCTCTCACTCTGCCTGTGATCAGTGAGGGGGAAGGTGGAGGGGGGGGGGGGTCCGCTCTCACTCTGCCTGTGATCAGTGAGGAGGAAGGGGGAGGGGGGGCCCGCTCTCACTCTGCCTGTGATCAGTGAGGGGGAAGGGGGAGGGGGGGGGTCCGCACTCACTTCTGTCTGTGATCAGTGAGGGGGAAGGGGGAGGGGGGGGTCCGCTCTCACTCTGCCTGTGATCAGTGAGGAGGAAGGGGGAGGGGGGGTCCGCTCTCACTCTGTCTGTGATCAGTGAGGGGGAAGGGGGAAGGGGGGGGGTCCGCTCTCACTCTGTCTGTGATCAGTGAGGGGGAAGGGGGGGGGGGGTCAGTTGTCACTCTGTCTATGATCAGTGAGGGGGAAGGGGGAGGGGGGGGTCCGCTCTCACTCTGTCTGAGATCAGTGAGGGGGAAGGGGGAGGGGGGGGGTCCGCTCTCACTCTGCCTGTGATCAGTGAGGGGGAAGGGGGAGGGGGGGTCCGCTCACTCTGTCTGTGATCAGTGAGGGGGAAGGGGGAGGGGGGGGGTCAGTTGTCACTGTCTGTGATCAGTGAGGGGGAAGGGGGAGGGGGGGTCCGCTCTCACTCTGCGTGATCAGTGAGGGGGAAGGGGAGGGGGGGTCCGCTCTCACTCTGTCTGTGATCAGTGGGGGAAGGGGGGAGGGGGGGTCCGCTCTCACTCTGTCTGTGATCAGTGAGGGGGAAGGGGGGGGTCAGTTGTCACTCTGTCTGTGATCAGTGAGGGGGGGTCCGCTCTCACTCTGCCTGTGATAACTGAGGGGGGAAGGGGGAGGGGGGGTCCGCTCTCACTCTGCCTGAGATCAGTGAGGGGGAAGGGGGAGGGGGGGGTCCGCTCTCACTCTGTCTGTGATCAGTGAGGGGGAAGGGGGAGGGGGAGGTCCGCTCTCACTCTGCCTGTGATCACTGAGGGGGAAAGGGGGAAGGGGGGGTCAGTTCTCACTCTGCCTGAGATCAGTGAGGGGAAAGGGGAAGGGGGGGGGTCAGTTGTCACTCTGTCTGTGATCAGTGAGGGGGAAAGGGGGAGGGGGGGGTCCGCTCAGTGAGGGGGAAGGGGGAGGGGGGGGGTCAGTTGTCACTCTGTCTGTGATCAGTAAGGGGGAGGGGGGGTCCGCTCTCACTCTGCCTGTGATCAGTGAGGGGGAAGAGGAAGAAGGGGTGGGAGTCTGGCTGGGGGTGGGAGGATAAGGGGATCAGTAATATTGTTGGAGAGCAATATCTGTGGGGGCCAGTGGAGGCATTACCCAGCGATGTGGCGAGGGAGCCAGATACTATCATTTTTTCTTCTCTGCGCGTGCGCAGTTGGACGTGCCGATTAGAGCTGGAGGGTTTTGGGCTCGCTAAGCCCCTCCCATGGCCTGGTGCAGCACGATTCAGAAACTGATATTTTTTCAGGTAGATCGCATCTGAGAGCACCTGAGAACAGGTTTAACAGACCCCAGTTTCAAATCCACCCAGCACTTCCAATCAGAATGGTTAAAATAGGGCCCGTGGAAACCAGAAGCAGGAGGAGGCCATTCGGGCCTTCAAGCCTGGTCCCCCATTCATTTTGATCACAGCTGATCATTGAATTCAATATTCTGATTGCACACCCTCCCCCAATCCTTCCATATCCCTTTAACCCCAAAAACAATATCTAATTTCTTCTTGAAATCCAGCAAAGTTTTGGCCTTAACTACTTTCTGTAGGAGTGAATTCCACACATTTACTCCTACTGGGTGAAGAAATTTCTCCTCACTTTAATCCTAAAAGGGTTACTCTTTACCTTCAAACAATGACCCACCGTTCTGGGCTCCCCCCACCATTGGGAACATTCTTTTTGAATCCACCCTGTCTAACCCTATTAGAATTTTATAAGTTTCTATGAAATCCCCTCTCACTCTTTTAAACTCCAACGGATTGAATGTATCTTTATAAATTCCATGAATGAAATATGCTATTGAGGTAAACAAATTTATTTCAAGAAAAGTCCTATCTCCACCACAGTTGTGAACTTTTGAAATTTTCTATCCCCCAGGAGCCAATCTATAGAACTATAGAAAATTACAGCTCAGAAACAGGCCTTTTGGCCCTTCTTGTCTGTGCCAAACCTTTTTTTGCCTGGTCCCACTGACCTGCACTTGGACCATATCCCTCCACACCCCTCTCATGCATGTACCTGTCCAAGTTTTTCTTAAATGTTAAAAGTGACCCCGCATTTATCACTTTATCCGGCAGCTCATTCCACACTCCCATCACTCTCTGCGTGAAGAAGCCCCCCCCCCTAATATTCCCTTTAAACTCTTCTCCTTTCACCCTTAACCTCTGGTTTTTTTTCTCCTCTAGCCTCAGTGGAAAAAACCTGTTTGCATTCACTCTATCTATAACCATCATAATTTTATACACCTCTATCAAATCTCCCCTCATTCTTCTACGCTCCAGGGAATAAAGTCCTAACCTATTCTCTCTGTAACTCAGTTTCTCAAGTCCCAGCAACATCCTCGTGAACGTCCTCTGAACTCTTTCAACCTTATTAATATCCTTCCTGTAACTCGGTGACCAAATCATTGAGTAGTTTCAAGACTGACATAAATAGATTTCGATATATTAAAGACATCAAAGGGGCAGCACAGCGATTAGCACGACTGCCTCACAGCGCCAGGGACCCGGGTTCAATTCCCAGCTTGGCTCACTGTCTGTATGGAATCTGCACATTCTCCCCATGTCTGCGTGGGTTTCCTCCGGGTGCTCTAGTTTCCTCCCAGAGTCAGAAGATGTGTGGATTAGGTGGATTGGCCATGCTAAATTGTGCTTTAGTGTCAGGGGGACTAGCTAGGGTAAATGCATGGGGTTATGGGGATGGGATGGGATTGTGGTCAGTGCAGGCTCAATGGTCTGAATGCCTCCTCCTATCGGAATTCTATGATCAAGGGAAATGGGGATAGTGCAGGAAAATGGTATTGGAGTACAAGATTAGCCATGCTACCATTGGACTGGACTCGAAGGGCTGAATGGCCTCTCCTGCACTGTAGAGATTCTATGGTTCTGCATTAAGTCTTCCTTACATGTGACTCCAGACTCACAACTCATGGAAACCATCTCCCAATTCAAGGGGCAATTAGGGATGAGCAATAAATGCTGGCCTAGCCAGTCATACTCACAATCCCTCAATGAATGAGCAAGAAAGAACAGCTGAACAGGCTGGGGCTCTTTTCTCTAGAAGAGAGAAGAGTGAGACTGACCGAGGAATTTACAATGACAAAGTGGTTTGATGTAGAAAAGGATGTTGGGGAGATTAGAGGCACCTACGTCTGTACCAACACGGAATTCAGAAGAAATATTTTTCCTCGTAGAGTAATAGGAATGTGGAACGTTTACAAAATACTTCAGCTAAAATTGAGCGGAAGGGGAAGCAAGAGAATATAGAAGTGGTTAGAAACAGAGAAGAGAGGAGCAGGAGTAGGTCGTTTGGCTGTTCCACAGTTCAACATGATGTCTCTCGATGTTAAAGCCACACTCCCTCACTCCCCCTTTGATGCTGCTGGAGTCTAGAAATCTGTCTTTTTCCTTCTATTTTTTTATTTATTCGGGGGATATGGGCATCACTGGCAAGGTCAGCATTTATTGCCCAACCCTAATTGCCCTAGAATTGAGTGGTTTGCCCAGCCATTTAGCCCATCCACCTAACCCGCACATCTTGTTTTGGAAGGAAACGGAACACACGAAGGAAACCCAAGCAGACACAGGGAGAATGTGCAAACTCAACACAGACCCGAGGCCAGAATCGGGTCCAGGGCCCTGGAGTTGTAAGGAAGAAGTGAATCATAGAAACCCCACAGTGCAGAAGAGGCCATTCGGCCCATCGCATCTGCAGCAACTCTCTGTTAGAGCATCTTATTCCCCCATCCTATCCCCATAGCCACACACATTTCCCATAGCTACTCCATATAATCCACATAATTTACATATTTTTGGACGCTTGAAGGTCAACTTATCTTGACTAATCCACCCGCACATCTTTCAGACTGTGGGAGGAAGCCGGAGCACCCGGAGGAAACCCACGTAGACATGGGGAGAATGTGCAAACTCCACACAGACCCGAGGCTAGAATCGGATCTGGGTTCCTGGAGCTGTTAAGCAGAAGTGAATCATTGAAACCCCACAGTGCAGAAGAGGACATTCGGCCCATCGCATCTGCAGCAACTCTCTGATAGAGCATCTTATTCCCCTGTCCTATCCCCATAGCCACACACGTTTCCTGTAGCTAATCCATATAACCTACACATCTTTGGACCCTAAGAGTCAATTTAGCATAGAACTATAGAAAACTACAGCTTAGAAACAGGCCAATCCATCTGCACACCTTTCATACTATGGGAGGAAACCGGAGCGCCTGGAGAAAACTCACGCAGACACGGGGAGAATGTACATACTCCATACAGACAGTGACCTGAGGCCAGAATTGAACCCGGGTCCCTGGCGCTGTGAGGCAGCAGTGCTAACCACTGTGCCTCCGTGCCGCCACTTATACCCTTCAACACCAAATACAAAGAAAGAGAGAGACGGATCAGAATTCTACGACCTAACCCATCGTGGAATCAGAGCAGGGGTGGGTCCAATAGCGGAAATATCCATTGACCTCAGGCAGAAATTTCCAGTCTCGCCAAAGCAAGGCTGTAAAATCGCACCCACAGAGACAGAGAGGGAAAGAGAGAGAGAGAGATCCAAGACAGAAATTAAGGTGATTGTAGAGACAGAGAGTGAGAGAGAGGAAGAGAACCAGGTCTGGGAGACTGTGACTGAGAAAACTCAAAAACTCCAGAATGCTAAATGACCAATTCTAATGGAGATGGGGAGATACCAACAATGGATTATTCCCCGTCCCTCACAAAGCTGGTACTAATCCTCAGTGTAAATCTCTGCTTTATCTCCATCCAAGTCTTCATCGTCCTTCCCCTATTCCGGCCAATGTGGGAAATCCCACTTTCCAGCGGGAATCTCGGTGAAACCACCTGGATTTTTACTCACGCCGCCTCCCCTCCCAACCAACTTCATCTTGAAAAAGTTAAAAAAAACATGTGGTATCCCGGACCCAGTGAATCCAAGAAAAAGAAATTCCCAAAATAACTTGTGCAACTTAAATTACAAGTTCATGAATTTGCCTTTGATGTAGAACATGGAACATAGAACATTACAGCGCAGAACAGGCCCTTCGACCCTCGATGTTGTGCCGACCAATTAAGAAAAAGCAATGACCCTCTAACCTAAACCATTCTCTTTTCGTCCATAAACTTATCTACTAACCTCTTAAATGCCCCCAAACTTGGCGCATCTACAATTGCAGCAGGCAGGGCATTCCAAACCCTTACCACCCTCTGGGTAAAGAACCTACCTCTGACATCCATCCTATAACTACCACCCCTTAATTTAAAGCTTTAATTTAATGTCCCCTTGTGCTAGCTTTCTCCATCCTAGGAAAAAGGCTATCACTGTTCACCCTATCTAAACCTCTAATCATGTATATTTGTATAATCACAATAATCAAAAAAGTCAAAATGTTCCCTCCCTTTCATTACTCAGATCTGAAATTTGATGTGTAAAATCTTAGTCAGTTACAGCTCCAGACTCCACAATTACCATGTTGGGTGTTTTGTGGCTGTAATTAACTGGGAGCTGCTCGTTAAGGCTCGGGGGCACAAACAGGGAGACAGGCGAGCCTCGCCAAACTTTATCAGACATATCTACTTTTGAAAATCCCTACCGTAGTCCTTCTCTACTCTGGCTGTTTTAGCATCAAGCAGTTTTTCAAACGTCTAGTGGTAAGGTGGCCCCCCATTAAGGGGGCATTCACTGAGGACCCTATGGAGAGACAGCGCAGGAAGCCAGGCCAATCAAGCGTGTGCCGGGTCGAGGAGGGGGGATCGGCAGGAAAGCCTGAGGGGCAGTAGTAGTACACAGGCTTGTACATATTCTGTCAGACTCCATTCGTATATATAGAGATTTACAGCATGGAAATAAGCCCTTCAGCCCAACTCGTCAATACCATCCTATTTTTTCAAAATCCCTAATCTAATCCAATTGCCCACATTTGGCCCATATCCCTCCATATCCAGTGTATCCATGTAACCGACTAAATGCTTTTGAAAAGATAAAATTGTTTCCGTCCCTACTACTACCTCTGGTAGCTTGTTCCGGACACTCACCACCCTCTGTGTGAAAACATTGCCCCCTGGACAGTTTTGTATCTCTCCCCTCTCACCTTAAACCTATACCCTCTAGTTTTAGACTCCCCTGCCTTTGGGAAAAGATGTTGACTATCTGGCTTATCTGCGCCCCTCATTATTTTATAGATCTCTAGGAGGTCACGCTCTGGAGAAAAAAGTCCCAGTCTATTCAGCCTTTCCTTATAACACAATCCATCAAATCCTGATAATATTCCAATAAATCCTTTCTGCACGCTTTCTAGTTTAATAACTTCTATAATAGGGTGACCAGAATTCCACACAGTATTCCAAGTGTGGCCTTACCAGTGTCTCGTACAACTTCAACAAGGCGCCCCAACTCCTGTATTCAATGTTCTGACCAATGAAACCAGGCATGCCGAGTGCCTTCTTCACCACTCTGTCCACCTGTGACTCCTCTTTCAAGGAGCTATGAACCTGTACCCCTAGATCTTTTTGTTCTGTAACTCTCCCCAACACCCCACCATTAACTGAGTAAGTCCTGCCCTGGTTCAATGCATCACGTCGCATTTATCTAAATTAAACTCCATCTGCCATTCGTCAGCCCACTGGCCCAATTGATCAAGATCCTGTTGCAATTGGAGATAACTTTCTTCACTGTCCATTGTGCCACCAATCTTGGTGTCATCTGCAAACTTACTAACCATGTCCCCTATATTCTCATCCAAATCATTAATATAAATAACAAATGACAATGGACCCAGCACTGATCCCTGAGGCACACCGCTGGTCACAGACCTCCAGTTTGAAAAATAACTCTCTACAACCACCCTCTGGCTTCTGTCAAGAACTCAGTAAGTGGTCTGGCAACATCAATTTTAAATCCAACTGATTTATTTGATAGTAAATCTGCTAGCTTTCGGCGTTTGTGCCTTCATCAGGTGAATGAGGTGTTCTGGTCTCCAAAAGCATACATATCAGCACAGAAAATTACAGATTGTTGATTAGAATGTGAATCCTTACATCTAACCTGCTATTCAAGTCCTAAAGTGGCTAACAGCAGAGGTTAGAGGGATGTGTATTGTCTCCAGACAGCACAGTAAGTGAGGTTTTTTGCTAACCCAAGCAAGTCATGGGGGTTACATGTAGTGTAACATGAAGCCAAGATCCCTGTTAAGACTGTCGTCATGTGTGCAGAACTTGGCTATCAGTCTCTGCTCAGCGACTCTGCGTTGTCGTGTGTCATGAAGGCCCCCTTGAAGAACGTTTACCTGAAGGTCGGAGGCCGAATGCCCGTGACTGCTGAAGTGTTCGCCCACAGGAAGGGAACTGTTTTGCTTGGTGATTGTCGAACGATGTTCATTCATCTGCTGCCATAGTGCCTGCATGGTCTCCCCAGTGTACCATGCTTCGGGACATCCTTTCTTGCAATGTATTAGGTAGACAACGTTGGTCGAGTTGCGAGAGTATGTACCGTGTACCTGGTGAATGGTATCCTCACGTTTGATGATGTCATCCATGTCTATGATCTGGCATGTCTTGCAGAGGTTGCTGTGGCAGGGTTGTGTGGTATTGTGGTCACTGTTCTCCTGAAGGTTGGGTAGTTTGCTGCGAACAATGATCTGTTTGAGGTTGCGCGGATGTCTGAAGGCAAGAAGTGAGGGGGTGGGGATGGCCCTAGCGAGATGTCCATCATCATCAATGATATGTTGAAGACTCCAGAGAAGATGTCGTAGCTTCTCTGCTCCGGGGAAGTACTGGACAACAAAGGGTACTCTGTCCACCTTGTCCCGTGTTCGTCTTTTGAGGAGGTCAGTGCGGTTTATCGCTGTGGCACGTCGGAACTGTCGATCGATGATTCGAGCGCCATATCTTGTTCTCACGAAGGCATCCTTCAGCGTCTGGAGGTGTCTGTCACAATCCTCCTCATCTGAGCAAATTCTGTGTATACGGAGGGCTTGTCCGTAGGGGATGGCTTCTTTAAGGTGTTTAGGGTGGAAGCTGAAGAAGTGGAGCATTGTGAGGTTGCCTGTCGGTTTGCGGTACAGTGAGGTGCTGAGGTGACCGTCCTTGATGGAGATACGTGTGTCCAAGAATGCAACCGATTCTGGAGAATAGTCCATGGTGAGTCTGATGGTGGGATGGAACTTGTTGATATCATCATACAGTTGTTTCAATGATTGTTCACCATGAGTCCAAAGGAAAAAGATGTCATCAATGTATCTAGTATACATGAACGTAGAACATAGAACAATACAGCACAAACAGGCCCTTCGGACCACGAGTTGCGCCGATCACATCTACCAATCCACAGACCTATCTATAACCCCCTATCCTATTCGTTTCCATATACTCATCCAGAAGTCTCTTAAAAGACCCCAGTGAGTTTGCCTCAACAACCTCCGACGGCAGTCGGTTCCATTCACTCACCACCCTCTGAGTGAAAAACCTACCCCTGACATCTCCTTTGTATTTGCTTCCCTGCACCTTAAATCTGTGTCCTCTCGTAGTGACCATTTCAGCTCAGGGAAATAGTCTCTGAGAGTCCACCCTATCTATTCCTCTCAACATTTTATAAACCTCTATCAGGTCGCCTCTCAACCTACGTCTCTCCAGTGAGAAGAGTCCCAGCTCCCTCAACCTATCTTCATAAGGCCTGCCTCCCAATCCAGGCAGCATCCTTGTAAATCTCCTCTGAACTCTCTCAATAGCCTCTACATCCTTCCTATAATGAGGCGACCAGAACTGCGCACAATACTCCAACTGGGGTCTGACAAGAGTCTTATAGAGCTGCATCATTACCTCCTGACTCCTAAACTCTATTCCTCGATTAATGAAGGCCAGTACACCGTACGCCTTCTTGACCACTTCCTCCACCTGCGAGGCCGATTTAAGAGTCCTATGGACCCGGACCCCGAGATCCTTCTGCTCTACAACACAGCTAAGACTCCTACCCCTTATATTGTACTTCTTCATCCCATTATTCCTGCCAAAATGGACCACTACACATTTATCTGCGTTGAAGTCCATCTGCCACTTCTCTGCCCAGTCTTGCATCCTGTCCATGTCCCGCTGCAACTTTTGGCATCCCTCCAGACCATCCACAACACCACCGATCTTTGTATTGTCGGTGAACTTGCTAACCCATCCCTCCACTTACTTGCCTCGGTTGAAGATCCTGTGTGGTGAAGAAGTCTTGTTCGAACCTGTGCATGAAGGTGTTGGCATGTTGAGGTGCGAATTTGGTCCCCATGGCTGTTCCGTGTGTTTGGATGAAAAGCTGATTGTTGATGGTGAAGATATTGTGGTCCAAGATGAAGCGGATGAGTCATAAAATTGCATCCGGAAACTGGCAGTTGTTGGCATTGAGTACTGAGGCAGTTGCAGCAATACCATCGTCGTGGGGGATGTTGGTATAGAGCGCTGAGACATCCATTGTGACAAGGAGTGTCCCTGGTTCTACTGCTCCATGTGTGCTGAGTTTCTGTAAGGAGTCCATTGTGTCAAGACAAAAGCTGGGGGTTCTTTGTACAATGAGTTTCAGGATGCCCTCGATATAGCCGGAGAGGTTCTCACACAGGGTCCCATTGCCCGATACGATGGGATGGCCGGGTATGTTTGCCTTGTGTATCTTTGGGAGGCAGTAGAGATCTCCAATGCGGGGAGTACGTGGAATGAGAGCCCGGAGGGTGTTCTGAAGGTCCGGATCAAAGGTTTTGATCAGAGTGTTGAGTTGACGAGTGTGTTCTTTGGTCGGATCTGCTGGTAACTGTCTGTAGTGTTTCTCATTGTTTAGTTGTCGGTACACTTCTTCACAGTAGTCCGTTCTGTTCAGTATGACGATGGTGCCTCCTTTGTCTGCTGGTTTGATGACAATGTTGTGGTTGGTCTTGAGAGCACGGATGGCCTTGCTTTGTGCTTGGGTGATGTTCGGGACTGTCTTGTAAGTGCAGTTGATGAATCTGGTGTTCACGCACCTCCTGATGGCTTGGGCATACGTGTCCACTCGGGGGCAGTGGCCTTCTGGAGGAGTCCAATTGGATTCCTTCCTCTTCCTCTTCACAGGCACTGTGGGTCCCTCTGTCGGCTGTTCTGCTTCATTAGCTGTCTCATTGAGTTCGCTATTGGCCTCTTGGGGTTTGTGGAAGAACTCACGCAGCCTCATTCGCTTGATGAATTCCTCTATGTCCACTGCGAGACTGATGGGGTCCATTTTCATTTGGCCATTTCAGAGACTTGGCTAGAGCAGGGACAAGAATGGATGTTGCAGGTTCCGGGGTTCAAATGCTTTAGTCGGAGTAGAGAAGGAGGTAGAAGGGGGGGAGGAGTGGCATTATTAGTCAAAGACTGTATCACAGTGACAGAAAAGAAGTTTGATGAGGACTTGTCTGTTGAGGTAGTATGGGCTGAGATTAGAAACAGGAGAGGAGAGGTCACCCTGTTGGGAGTCTTTTATAGACCTCCTAAAAGTTCTAGAGAGGTTGAGGAAAGGATTGCCAAGTCAATTCTGGTCAGGAGTGAAAGTAATAGGGTAATTGTTATGGGGGACTTTAACTTTACTAATATTGATTGGAATAGCTGTAGCTCTAGCTCGTTAGAGGGGTCAGTTTTCGTACAAAGTGTGCAGGAAGGTTTTTTGACTCAGTATGTAGATAGGCCAACTAGAGGTGAGGTTACATTGGATTTGGTGCTGGGCAATGAGCCAGACCAGGTGTTAGGCTTGGAAGTTAGTGAACATTTTGGTGATAGTGACCACAATTCGGTTACGTTCACCTTAGTGATGGATAGGGATAGGCATGAAGCTGGGGGCAGTAGTTATAGCTGGGGGAAGGGTAATTATGAGGCCATCAGGAGAGAATTAGGGTGCATAGATTGGACTAGGAAACTACAGGGACTGGGAACATCTGGAATGTGGAGCTTATTCAAGGAGCAGCTGCTGCGAGTCCTTGATAAGTATGTCCCTGTCAGGCAAGGAGGAAATGGTCGAGTAAGAGAACCTTGGTGTACGAAAAAAGTTGATTTGCTGGTTAAAAGGAAAAAGGAGGCTTATGTCAGGATGAGGCTTGAAGGCTCAGTTAGTGCAATGGATAGCTATAGATTAGCCAGGAGGGAGCTAAAGAGTGAATTGAGGAGAGCAAAGAGAGGACACGAGTAGACTTTGGCTGATAGGATTAAGGAGAATCCTAAAGCTTTCTTTAGATATGTTAAGAATAGAAGATTGGTTAGGACAAGATTAGGGCCAGTCATAGACAGCAGTGGGAAGTTGTGCGTGGAGCCTGAAGAGATTGGAGAGGTACTGAATAAATATTTCTCTTCGGTATTCACGCAGGGTGATGTAAATGTAGTTATGGAGAACACTGAGGTACAGGGTAGCAAACTGGAAAGTATCGAAGTAGATAGGGAGGATGTGCTAGATATTCTCGAGGGTTTGAAGTTGGATAAGTCCCCTGGGCCGGACGGGATTTACCCTAGGATTCTCTGGGAGGCAAGAGAGGAGATTGCAGAGCCTCTGGCTCTGATCTTCAGGTCGTCGTTGGTTACGGGTGTGGTTCCGGAGGACTGGAGGATAGCGAATGTGGTCCCATTGTTCAAGAAGGGGAAGAGAGACCTTCCAGGGAATTATAGGCCAGTGAGTCTTACTTCTGTTGTGGGCAAAGTATTGGAGAGAATAATTAGGGATAGGATTTATAGTTATTTAGAGAGTAATGAATTGATTGGAGATAGTCAGCATGGTTTTGTGAAGGGTAGGTCATGCCTTACTAACCTCATTGAGTTTTTTGAAAAAGTGACCAAAGAGGTGGATGGGGGTAAGGCGGTTGATGTGGTATATATGGACTTTAGTAAGGCGTTTGATAAGGTGCCCCATGGAAGACTTCTGCAGAAAATGCAGATGTATGGGATAGAGGGTAATTTAGCTAATTGGATTAGGAATTGGCTAGCAGATAGAAGACAGAGGGTGGTGGTTGATGGGAGATATTCATCGTGGAGTTCGGTTACAAGTGGTGTACCTCAGGGGTCTGTTTTGGGGCCCCTGCTGTTTGTAATTTTTATAAATGATCTGGATGAGGGTATTGAAGGATGGATTAGTAAATTTGCAGATGACACTAAAGTCGGTGGAGTGGTAGATAGTGAAGAGGGGTGTTATAGTTTGCAGAGGGACTTGGACAAGTTGCAGAGCTGGGCCGAGAGGTGGCAAATGGAGTTTAATGTGGAAAATTGTGAGGTAATGCACTATGGCAGAAATAATAAATGTGTAGAGTATAGGGCAAATGGTAGGATTCTTAGTAGTCTAGATGAACAGAGGGATCTTGGTGTGTGTGTGCATAGATCCCTGAAAGTAGGCAGTCAAGTCGAGAAGGTTGTTAAGAAGGCATATGGAGTCTTAGCTTTTATTGGTAGGGGGATTGAATTTCGGAGCCGCAACGTCATGTTGCAACTGTACAAAACTCTAGTGCGGCCGCACTTGGAGTATTGTGTGCAGTTCTGGTCCCCACATTATAAGAAAGATGTGGAGGCATTGGAGAGGATACAGAGGAGGTTTACCAGGATGTTGCCTGGTATGGAGGGCAGATCTTATGAAGAGAGGCTGGGGGATTTGAGGTTGTTTTCGTTAGAAAGGAGGCGGCTAAGAGGGGACCTTATCGAAACATATAAGATGATTAGAGGTTTAGATAGGGTGGACAGTGATAGCCTTTTTCCTAGGATGGAGAAAGCTAGCACGAGAGGACACAGCTTTAAATTAAGGGGTGATAGTTATAGGACGGATATCAGAGGTAGGTTCTTTACCCAAAGGGTGGTTCGGGAGTGGAATGCCCTGCCTGCAGCAGTTGTAGATGCGCCAAGTTTGGTGGCGTTTAAGAGGTTAGTTGATAAGTATATGGAAGAGAAGGGAATGGTTTAGTTTGGAGGGGCATTGCTTTTTATATTGGTCGGCGCAACATCGAAGGCCGAAGGGCCTGTTCTGTGCTGTAATGTTCTATGTTCTATGTTCTATTTTGGTGGTGAGACAGAAATTGAGCCCTCAGCTGAGAACTTCAATTTCCTCTGATTGAAGTGTGTATTCGGACTAGTACCCTTTGTTGTCCAGTACTTCCCCGGAGCAGAGAAGCTACGACATCTTCTCCGGAGTCTTCAACATATTATTGATGATGATGAACATCTTGCTAGGGCCATCCCCACATCCCCACTTCTTGCCTTAGACAACCGCACAACCTCAAACAGATCATTGTTCGCAGCAAACTACCCAACCTTCAGGAGAACAGTGACAACAATACCGCACAACTCTGCCACAGCAACTCTGCAAGACATGCCGGATCATCGACATGGATGACATCATCAAACGTGAGAATACCATATACCAGGTACACAGTACATACTCTTGCAACTCGGCCAACGTTGTCTACCTAATACGTTGCAAGAAAGGATGTCCCAAAGCATGGTACATTGGGGAGACTATGCAGACACTACGACAGCGGATGAATGAACATTGCTCAACAATCACCAAGCAAAACAGTTCCCTTCCTGTGGGTGAACACTTCAGCAGTCACGGGCATTCGGCCTCCGACCTTCAGGTAAACGTTCCTCAAGAGGGCCTTCATGACACACGACAACGCAGAGCCGCTGAGCAGAGACTGATAGCCAAGTTCTGCACACATGAGGACGGTCTTAACAGGGATCTTGGCTTCATGTCACACTACCTGTAACCCCCATGACTTGCCTGGGTTAGCAAAAAAACCTCACTTACTGTGCTGTCTGGAAACAATACACATCTCTCTAACCTCAGTGCTCAGTGTTCCTTTGTTAGCTGCTTTAAGACTTGAACAGCAGGTTAGGTGTAAGGATTCGCATTCTAATCAGTAATCTATAAACTGTCTGTGCTGGTATGTGTGTTTTTGGAGACCAGAACACCTCATTTGCCTGACGAAGGCACAAACGCCAAAAGCTAGCAGACTTACTATCAAATAAATCGGTTGGATTTAAAATTGGTGTTGCCAGACCTCTTACTGAGTTTACCCCAGTCCAACGCTGGCATTTCTACATCATGACTTCTGTTAAGAAGCCAATTTTGTAGCCATTTAGATACCTCACCCTGGATCCAGTGAGATTTAACCTTATACAACAACCTACAATACGGTACCTTGTCAAAGGTCTTGCTAAAGTCCATGAGACAACATCAACTGCACTGCCCTCATCTACCTTCTTGGTTATCCCTTCAAAAAAAAGCTCAATCAAATTTGTGAGACATGGTTTTCCACTCTCAAAGCTATGCTGACTGTCCTTAATCAGTGTCTCAAAATGTTTGTAGATCCTCTCTCTCAAAATGCCCTCCAACAATTTATCCACCACAGATGTGAGGCTCACTGGCCTGTAATTCCCAGGCTTTTCTTTTTAAACAAAGGGCTGCAGGAAAAGATGGAGATAGAGATAACCCTCCTCTGTGCAAATTTGCAAGAAACTACCAAGGGTCTTGAACTTAGCCCAATCCATCACGCAAATCAGCCTCCCATCCATTAACTCTATCTTCTCATTGCTTCGGTAAAACAGCCAGAATTAATTAAGGACCCCATGTACCCAGACATTCCATCTTCCACCTTCTTCTGTCAGGTAGAAGATGCAAAAGTCTGAGGTCACACACCAACCGACTCAAGAACAGCTTCTTCCCTGTTGCCTTCAGACTTTTGAAAGGACCTACCTCGCACTAAGTTGATCTTTCTCTACACCCTAGCTATGACTGTAACACTACATTCTTCTCTCTTTTTCTTCTCTATGAATGGTATGCTTAGCCTGTATAATGCACAAGAGGCAATACTTTGCACTGTATTCCAATAGATGTGACAATAATAAATCAAATCAAACCTTGAGACCACCACAAGGAAGCAGAATCGTTGGAGGGAACAAAGCCCTTTTTGCACCATTACCTTCCGTAAACTGGTCAGTCCCGGTCTCCAGGAGAAGCTTGTGGAGAAGGTAGGGGTGAGAGTAAGTCATGGTGGGGGCGAGGGGAGACTGCTATGGGTCAAGAGAGATCCGGGAGGGGGGGGTCAGGTGGTTGTGGGCGGGGTGGTCAGGTGGGTACACGGAAGGGTAAAAAACAGTAAAGCAGGGAAATAAGAATACTGTCCCAAACTGTTCTCTCCTCCTGGGTCATCAGGGGATGATGGAGGTGGATGGAGAGTGGGGCAGTTGGAAGGTGAGGGAGAGATGGAGGTTGGGAGATGGAGGGTAAGGGGGAGATGAAGGGTGAGAGGGAGATGGAAGATGAGGGGCAGATGAGGGTTAGGGGGAGATGGAGGATGAGGGGAAGATGGAGGGGTTAGATAGCGAGTGAGAGAGAGAGATGGAGGGTGGGAGGAGATGGAGGTTGAGGAGGAGATGGAGGATGGGGAGATGGAGGGTGAGGGGGAGATAGAGGGGGGAGAGGGCGGGTGAGAGGGAGAGGGAGGGTGGGAGGAGATGGAGGGCGATGGGGTAGATAGAGGGGGGGAGCCGGAACATGAGGAGGAAATCAGGGTGGCGGAGCCTGGAGATCGAGGCAGGCCTTGAGGGCGATTGGGGGCTGGGCCCAAACATGTTTTGTGGGGTTGTGGGGGGAGGCAGTGATCGGGCTGTGAGGGGGGGGGGGTCAGAAGGGCAGTGACACAGGATGGCTGGGCTGGGCAGTGAACGGGACAGCAGCGGTGCGAGGTCACTGCCCACGTGCCAATCTCAGTGCTGACAGATTGGTGAATACACCCTAACCCAATCAGCACTGTGCTGCCGACCTCTCTAACTGGAATCGCAAACTGATCTCTGGTTCACACTGAGACTCTCTGCAGAGAGTGTGGGAGATTTATTCTGAAACCCCCACTGGAAAAATACCTGCGGGATTTACACAAATTCAAAACTTAGAATTTTTTGGGGGGAGAATCCCATCCCACGTTTTGGGAGAACGTGCAGACTCCACACAGTCAGTAATGCTGGAATCAAAACCGGCTGTCTGGCGCTGTGAGGTGGCAGTGCTTACTGCTGTGACATATCAAAGAATCAACTAATCATAGAATCCCTACGGTGCAGAAGGAGGCCATTCAGCCCATTGAGTCTGCACCAACCACAATCCCACCCAGGCCCTGTTCCCGGAACCCCATATATTTACTCCACTAATCCCCCTGACACTTGGGGCAATTTAGCTTGGCCAATCCCACACATCTTTGGTGGAAACCGTAGCATCCAGAGGAAACCCACGCAGATACGGGGAGAATGTACAAACTCCACACAGACAGTGGCCCAAGCCGGACTCGAACCCAGGACCCTGGCGCTGTGAGACAGCAGTGCTAACCACTATGCCACCCATCAATAACAAATGCTTTCTCTGTCATGATAGGCCCAGAACTACCTCGGAATAATGGCATCTTGTTGCAGTGCTGTCTGGTGATATGTCAGCCAAGTAACGTTTCCTCTTTGGAATTGTACTTTGTGGTAATGTGTAGCTCTCCCCTTCGCAAAAGTAAAGCGGTATGTGAAAACTGCCCTTTTCTCTTGCTTTAGCAGTAGGAATTGTATGAACAAATTCCGATGGAGTTGGTATTCCGTCGTGCATCATTCCCAAGCTTGAATTCCTGCTGTTCAGACAAGCACTGTCTGTTATGCAAGTGCAATGATTAGTGCTGCTTTGATTAAACGATTGCAACAGTACTTGTGGGATGCTTGATAGGTTAATGATGTCTGTGTAATTATTTGTCATAATTATCGGGGCGGCATGGTAGCACAGTGGTTAGCACTGCTGCTTCACAGCTCCAGGGACCTGGGTTCAATTCCAGGCTTGGATCACTGTCTGTGTGGACAGTGATCTTCTTCTCGTGTCTGCGTGGGTTTCGTCTGGGAGCTATGGTTTCCTCCCACAGTTCAAAGATGCTAAAATTGCCCCATAGTGTCCTGGGATGCGTAGATTAGAGGGATTAGTGGGTAAAATATATGGGGATAGGGGCTGGGTAGGATTTCAGACTTGATGGACCAAAGGGCCTCTTTCTGGACTGTAGGGTTCTATGATGATAATTATCTGAGAACAAAACAGCACAGGAAACAGGCCCTTCAGCTCAACGAGCCTGCACCACCACCTCAATGTTCCCACCTCTATCCGTGATCCCTGTCCATGTTCATGGTTCTATGCATTGAAAACAAATTTGAGACAATTTAGGGAGAATTTGTTTTGCCAATTAGCCTAAGAGCACATCTTTGGGATGTGGGAGGAAACCGGAGCACCCAGAGAAAACCCACGCAGGCACGGGGAGAATGTGCAAACTCCCACAGACACAGGCCCAAATCCATGTATCTGCACAGCACAGCGATAGTCACTGAGCTGTCGTGTTGCCCATCAAATGTCCAGGTCAAGCGTACACTAACGACGTGAAGCACTAGGATACTCTCGAAAAAAATCCAAGAGCAGCCCTCTCACGACCCATCGCGTGTATGCCCCTCGTTAGACAACAAGGTGGACCAAAGCACCTGTAGGATAAGAACAAGTACATCAATATCATCATCTATTTACACACTTCCCAGGGACTCCCAAGGCTCATGATCCTATTTTAAATCAGTTTTCTATACCCCTCCATTCCCATTCTGTTCATGTGCCCATCTAAGTATTTCTTAAATAACTCCAGAGTGCCTGCCTCCACCACTTTATTTGGCAGCTCATTCCATACCCCCACCACACTCTGTGTAAAAAAACTCCCTGTGGCATCCAAATTATACCTTACCCCCCTCACCCTAAGCCCGTGACCCCTCGTGTTATTTGAGTCCATCCTAGGAAAAAGCTTAACCCTGTTTACTCTAACTATACCCCTCATAATCTTGTACACCTCTATTAGAACTACTCTAAGTCTACGTCTTTCTAAGGAAAACAGTTCCAATTTGCCTAACCTCTCCTCGTAACTCAGACCTTCCATACCAGGCAGCATCCTGGTAAACCTCCTCTGCACTCTCTCCAGAGTCTCCACGTCCTTCCGGTAGTAGGGCGACCAGAACTGGACGCAGTATTCCAAATGAGGTCTAACCAACGTTTTATACAACTGCAACATTAAAGGCCAGCTCTCGTACTCTATATCCCTTCCTATAAAGGCTAGCATACTATATGCTTTCTTCACAACCTTCTCCACTTGCTCTGCCACCTTCAGAGACTTGTTCACCTGCACCCCCAGGTCCCTCTGCGTTTCTATACTCTTAATAGGTCTACCCTTTATCATATACCTCCCCCTACATTCTTTCTCCCGAAATGCATCACCTCACATTTATCAGGATTGAATTCCATCTGCCATCTGTCTGCCCAAGCTACCAGCCTATCTATGTCCTGCTGCATCGCCTGACAATGCTCCTCACTATCCGCAAGTCCAGCCATCTTTGTATCGTCTGCAAACTTGCTGATCACTCCACCTACTCCCTCTTCCAAGTCATTTATATATATTACAAATAGAAGAGGTCCCAGTACCGAGCCCTGCGGCACACCACTAGTGACCGACCTCCAGCTAGAAAAACACCCTTCCACTATTACTCTCTGTCTCCTATTACCAAGCCAGTTACTTATCCATCTAGCTACCTGTCCTTGTATCCCATGAGCCTTGACCTTCTCAACTAACCTCCCATGAGGGACTTTGTCAAATGCCTTACTGAAATCCACATCAACGGCTCGCCCTTCGTCCACTGTTTTCGTCAACTCCTCAAAAAATTCTACCAGATTTGTAAGGCACGACCTCCCCTTAACAAAGCCATGCTGCGTATCCCTAATCAGATCGCAATACTCTAAGTGCCTATACATCCCATCTCTAAGAATCCCCTCCAACAGCTTCCTTATTGCTGATGTCAAACTCACCGGCCTATTATTTCCAGGGTTGTCCCTACTACCCTTTTTAAACAACAGTACAACATTAGCTATTCTCCCTGGGAAGTGTGTAAATAGATGATGATATTGATGTACTTGTTTTTATCCTACAGGTGCTTTGGTCCACCTTGTTGTCTAACGAGGGGCATACACACGATGAGATGGCTGCTCTTGGATTTTTTTCAAGAGTATCCTAGTGTTTCACGTCGTTAGTGTACGCTTGACCTGGACCATTTGATGGGCAACACGACAGCTCGATGACTATCGCTGTGCTGTGCAGATACATGGATTTGGGCCTGTGTCTGTGGGAGTTTGCACATTCTCCCCATGCTTACATGGGTTTTTTCTGGGTGCTCCAGTTTCCTCCCACATTCCAAAGATGTGCTCTTAGGCTAATTGGCAAAACAAATTCTCCCTAAATTGTCTCAAATTTGGATTTTAATCCGTAGATCTATAAACATGGACAGGGATCACGGGTAGAGGTGGGAACATCAGGGTAGCGGCGCGGGCTCTTGTGCCGAAGGGCCTGTTTCCCGTGCTGTTTTGTTCTTTGTTCTTTGTCCTTTGATCTTTGAGAGGACACAGATTTAAGGTGCAGGGAAGCAAGTACAGAGGAGATGTTAGGGGTAAGTTTTTCACTCAGAGGGTGGTGAGTGAATGGAATCGGCTGCCATCGGTGGTGGTGGAGGCGAACTTGCTGGGGTCTTATAAAAGACTTCTGGATAAGTACATGGGATTTAATGGGATTGGGAGTTACAGATAGGTCTATGGCTTGGTAAGTATAGATATGATCGGCACAACTTGTGGGCCAAAGGGCCTGTTTGTGCTGTAGTGTTCTATGTTCTATGTTTTATTTACACTCCCATCTAACCAAATCAGACCTCTGACCTAATCAAATAACCCTCTATGGAGACACCTCAGGATTAACATAACTAAGAAAGCCTCCCTGGACGTCACAGACTTCCTGAAGATCAGCCAAACACCCATTGTTCAAACCCCGGACATTCTAGACCATTGATAAAGCCATCAGACAGAAACAATTAACACACACTTAAAAAATATCGACCAATACTCGAAAACGTCAACACAGGATGGTCAGAGTCATAAAGAAAACATGAACATTTCAATCATACAACGTGTCAAAGTTTGAGTATAACCGTAGCCCATTGCGGTGGGTCTTTAGAGTGCTTTTGGGACAATTCAGTTTGTATGTCCTGACTGCACATCCGTCAACGTTAAAATAAAGCTGTACCACTGTTTGAACCTGACCCGGTGTCCGCAGTGGTCGTGTCCACCCACTCGCGCTAACACCCCCAATCTCTTGTGGTGAACTTTCCCACCTTTTATTGGTTGGACTGTGTTCCCACTCGTATGAATTTGGGATTTCAATTTGCTGGCTAGCTGGATAAGCTGCTTTAACTAATGCAATGGGGCTATAAATTGCAAACCAGTCACTCTTGCATGATTAAAATATATATTTGATCAAATAAACAAAAGAGAGATTTTACTAAGCATTAGCATTTTTACTAAGCGTTAGCGCTGAAATGATACCAGGAGGGCATCGAGTCAAACAATTCTCTTCAGATTATTTTCACATAATTATGTACTGGAGTGAGCCAGTATTCTTAGAGTGAAAGGATAAATGGTGCACTTAGAGTCATAGAGAGGTTTACAGCATGGAAACAGGCCCTTCGGCCCAACTTGTCCATGCCACCTTTTTTTTTAAACCCCTAAGTTGTTCTAATTGTGCCCATATCCCTCTATACCCATGTATCTGTCTAAATGCTTTTTTAATAGTCAAAATTGTACCCGCCTCTACCACTACCTCTGGCAGCTCATTCCAGCCACTCACCGCCCTTTGTGTGAAAAAATTGCCCCCCTGGACACTTTTGTATCTCTCCTCTCTCACCTTAAACCTATACCCTCTAGTTTTAGATTCCCCTACTTTTGGGAAAAGACTATTGAGCTGATCTATGCCCCTCAATATTTTATAGACCTCTGTAAGATCTCCCAGAAGCTTGGGAAAAGAAGTAGGGTTAAACAGGCATCAGAATGGAGGAGGGAAAGGTCGGGATACAGAGAGATTTAGACAGATCAGACGTCCTTAAAATCACACCTTAGCCTCTTACACTCCAGAAGAAAAAGATCCCAGTTTATCCACCTCTCCTTATAACTCAAACCATCAAGTCCTGGTAGCATCCTAGTAAATCTTTTCCACACTCTTTCTAGTTTAATGATGTCCTTTCTATAATAGGGTGACTAGAATTGTACACAGTATTCCAAGCTTGGCCCGGAGCTTGCATTTGCAGCTTGGGAATGTTCGCATTGGCTAAATAAATGGTGGATTCTTCAGTAAGTTCTAAATGTTGGGTGAGATGTCCACCTAGTGCTGATAAGTTGCTATTTACCTATGAAATTCAGTTCCAGATTGGCGTGGAGGGGGAGATATCTTTCCTTCCTGAGCTTCTCTTTTCCAGATACAAAAAGAAATACATTAGAAATGAATCTAATCTGACCCAGACGCTGCAGGACGTATATGCAAGAGCAGTGAGTTAATACAACTCCGCAATTGAGCTGATGCTAAAAGGAAATTAAGACGTTGAGTGAACCACTAAGTAACAAAACCCAAGAATTAATCTGTAAGCAAACTAAGAATCATTGTCAACAGTTCAAAAATCCAATTTGTTAACCTTAAATTGAGATCAACTTTTCCAAAATTAGTTCTTAAAAGCTTTCATTCACTAAACACTAATATCCATAGGTAATGTCTCATACCCACTTAAAGGGCAACTTATACGTGATGTTAAAAATAGAACATGGGTAGGAAAATCACATCAGTCAGAGGCATAGAGTCTGAGGGAACTGGGGGTGCGGCGTCAACAGAGCTGTGACCACAGGGAGCCCCCTACTCGCAAAACCCACAATGAGAAGTACTTTCCAGCTCGGAGGCTGTAGGAGTACGAGATGTTTCACCAGCGACTTGGAAAAATCAAGTGTGTGAACTGTGTTCCGCTGACGTATTGATGAAATGGAAGTTTCAAACAGCGTGACAAGCCCACATTAACACTGTCCACATTCACAGCATGTATAGGGCCTGACCACATTCTGGGGTCTTCACACCCCCACTGTAGCCTACTCCACACTGAGCCCAGCGCTGCCTCACATCACAGCGTGGGTGAGACCCTACGCGCCCCATATTAACCCTTTGTACACTAAACCCTTCCACAACAGAAGGGGAAGTAGCCACCTTTTAAACTTGATTTATTAGTGTCACAAGTAGGCTTACATTAAAACTGCAATGAACATAAGAGCATAAGAAATAGGAGCAGGAGTCGGCCATCCAGCCCCTCGAGCCTGCCCCACCATTCAATAAGGTCATGGCTGATCTGAAGTGCATCAGTTCCACTTTCCCGCTTTCTCCCCGTAACCCTTATTTTCCTTATTGATCAGAAATCTATCTATCTGTGACTTAAACATATTTAACAAAGTATCCTCCATTGCTTCAATGGGCAGAGAAATCCAAAGATTCACTACCCTCTGGGAGAAGAAGTTCCTCCTCAATTCTGTTCCAGATTGACTCCCCCTTATTTTGAGGCTGTGCCCTCTAATTCTTGTTTCCTTTCTAAGCTGAAAGAATCTCTCTACCTCTACCCTATCGAGCCCCTTAATTATCTTGTAAGTCTCTATAAGATCCCCCCTCAGCCTTCTAAACTCCAATGAGTACAGGTCCAATCTACTCAATCTCTCCTCAAAAGTTAACCCCCTCATCTCGGGTATCAGCCTGGTGAACCTTCTCTGTATTCCCTCCAAGGCCAATATATCCTTTCACAAATAAGGGGACCAAAACTGCACACAGTACTCCAGTTGTGGCCTCACCAGTGCCCTGTACAATTGCAGCAAGACCTCCCAGCTTTTGTATTCCATATATGAAGTTTCTTTGAAAATCCCCCAGTTGCCACATTCTGGTGCCTGTTAGGGTATACCGAGGGAGAATTTAGCACGGCTAAAGCACCCTAACCAGCGCGTCTTTGGGACTGTGGAGGGAAACTGGAGCATAGAACATAGAACACTACAGCACAAACAGGTCCTTCGGCCCCCAAGTTGTGCTGATCATATCTATACTTACCAGGCCATAGAACTATCTGTAACTCCCAATCCCATTAAATCCCATGCACTCATCCAGAAGTCTCTTAAAAGACCCCAGCGAGTTCGCCTCTACCAACACTGACGGCAGCCGATTCCATTCACTCACCATCCTGTGAGTGAAAAACTTACCACTAACATCTCCTCTGTACTTGCCCCCCAACACTTCAAACCGTGTCCTCTCGTAGCAACCATTTCAGCCCCGGGAAATAGTCTCCAAGAATCCACTCTATCTATTCCTCTCAACATCTTATAAACCTCTATCAGGTTGCCTCTCAACCTTCGTCTCTCCAGGGAGAAGAGACCTAGCTCCCTCAACCTATCTTCATAAGGCATGCTCCCCAATCCAGGCAACATCCTTGTAAATCTCCTCTGCACCCTCTCAATACCTTCCACATCCTTCCTATAGTGAGGCGACCAGAACTGCGCGCAGTACTCCAAGTGGGGTCTGATAAGGGTCTTATAAAGTTGCAGCATTACCTCCCGACTCCTAAACTCAATTCCTCGATTAATGAAGGCCAGTACACCATATGCCTTCTTGACCACATCCTCCACTTGCGGGGCAGATTTAAGAGACCTATGGACCCAGATCCCAAGATCCTTTTGCTCCTCAACACTGCCAAGACTCCTACCCTTGATATTATACTCCTTCATCCCATTGGTCCTGCCAAAATGGACCACCACACATTTATCCGTGTTGAAGTCCATCTGCCACTTCTCTGCCCAGTCTTGCATCCTGTCTATGTCTCGCTGCAACTTCAGACATCCCTCCAGACCATCCACAACACCACCAACCTTCGTATCATCAGCAAACTTACTAACCCATCCCTCCACTTCCTCATCCAGGTCATTTATGAAAATGACAAACAGTAAGGGTCCTAGAACAGATCCCTGGGGCACTCCACTGGTAACTGATTTCCATGCAGAAGAAGACCCATCCACAACCACCCTCTGCCTTCTGCAGGCAAGCCAGTTTTGGATCCACAAAGCCAAAGCCCCTTGGATCCCATGCCCTCTCACCTTTCAAGAAGTCTTCCATGGAGGACCTTATCAGCAGCTGGAAGAAACCCACACAGAGATAGGAAGAACATGCAAACTCCACACAGACAATGACTCCAACCAGGAATCGAACCCAGGTCCCTGGCGCTATGATGAAGCAGTGCTAACCACTGTGCTGCTGACATCCGCCCCTGTCTGGGGTGGGGAGTGCATGGAAGGGGGGGGGGGAGGTGTGTGGTGGGAGTGATGGGTTAGAAATTGATTGAGAAAAGCGAAAGCCAAGCATTCATATGCATTCAGGAGGCACCCACAGCCCACCCCCCCACCCCACCAGGTTCTGACAGGAAGTGGTGTGTTCTGGCCGTTAAAATGACATCGTTAGATAGGAAGCGGTTTAGTCACACCTTCAAGAAATCCCAAACCACGGACCATCCAGTCGATTGCGTTCTTGATGAAAGGGCCAGAGGCAGGCTCATTCAAGGCTGCAGGGCTTGCTTCCCTCTGCATTTTCCTAGAATCCCTACTGAGCAAAATAAGGCCATTTGGTCCATCGTGTCTGCATTGACTGCAATCTCCTATTCCCTTAACCCCATATATTTCATCCCGACACTGAGGGGCAATTCAGCGCGGCCAATCCACCCAACCCACACGTTTTACGGACTGTGGGAGGAAACAGGAGCACCTAACCCACGCAGACAAGGGGAGAACATGCAGACTCCATATAGACAGTGACCCGAGCTGGGAATCGAACCCGGATCCCTGGCACTGTGAGGCAGCAGTGCTAATCACCGTGCCGCCCATAGGAAGGGAGAAAAGGAGGGCACAAATCTTGCATTTTAAGGAGATGCCACCCTCTGCACCTCCCCAGGCCCAGTTACAGGGTCTCGCCCGTGTAACCCTGGAGAGGGAGCAGGAGGGGTCGGCTGCTACAAGTGAGGCCTCCCATCACCAATGGGGCACAGTGGGAGCTGGAGAGCATCACTGACCTCCCATCACCTTTCCGCACAAACAGCAAAGAAAAGTACAGCACAGGACCAGGCCCTTCGGCCCTCTGAGCCTGCACTGATCATGATATTCTAACTAAACTAAATAAAACCTTACTTGAACTGTATTCCCTGCCTGTTCATGTTCCCATCCTGATGCCTCTTAAACATTACCAATGTGCCTGCTTCCACCATCTCCTCTGGCAGCACTTTCCAAGCGTACACCGCTCACTGTGTGAAAAACCTCTCCCGCACATCTCCCTTAAACTTTCCCCTCCTCGCTTTGCATCTGTGCCCCCTTGAAACTGACCCGGGGAAAAAGCCTCTGCCTATCCACCCCGTCTATGATAAGGTAGGTTTTCTTTAGAGTTTGGCACACGATGATTAGCTATGCTGCCTCACAACGAGGGACCTCAGTTCGATTCCCCTGCCTCAGGGGGGTCACTGTGTGTGTGTTGGAGTTTGCATGTTCTCCTTGTGTCTGCGTGGGTTTCCTCCGGGTGCTCCAGTTTCTTCCCACAGTGTGAAAGATGTGTGGGTTAGGCTGATTGACCATGCTAAATTGTCCCTTAGTGTCAGGAATATTAGCAGAGTAAATGTGTGTGTGGTGGGGGGGGGGGGTAGGACCAGGATGGGATTGTGGTCGGTACAGACTCGATGGGCCAAATGGCCTGCTATGTGCTGTAGGGATTCTAAGGTTAAGGGTGTGTCAGTGTAAATTTATTTTGGGGTTGTTAATTTTCCTACTTCTCTATCGCCGTGCTCCGAATGGGAAATCTCTACCTTTTCTACCAGGCGCAGAGGGAGAAACCAGTAAGATCCAACCCATGGGCACCACAGGGGATAAAGCCCCCAAGACGATATTTCGATTTATTTCAATGAATTTCCTTTATCTTTCTGTCGCATTGTTACTGCGGCCCTTTAAAGGGCCCCTTTGCTTTGAAAGTGAGTTCATTTCTTTTTGTGACCAATGTGTTTGAGAAGGGTGAGAATGGCTTGGTGGGGGGGGGGCAGCTAGTGGAGTTTGCTACCAGATAAACCTGGTGGATTTCAACCCCTGGTGTTGTGAGACTTCTTATTGGAAGACAGGAAGCAGAGCTACTCAGCGTCACCTTCTTGCCTCGGAGCAGGATCTCTGCTGGATTCGAACTTTTAACCAGCTAGAGGAACCTTCAGCAGAGCCTGATTACTAATCCTACACCCATTCACATTATTAATTACACGTGGGTGAGTTAAATGTCTTGGTTTACAGGAAGATATAAACGAGATGATGAAATGGGCAGACAAGTAGCAGGTGGAATTTAACCCACAGAATTTAGCTTAGTGACTATCACTGTTTGCTGTGCAGTTATCTGGGTCAGATCTCTGGCTTGGGCAGGTGTCTGTGGGAGTTTGCACATTCTCCCCGTGCTTGCGTGGGTTTTCTCTGGGTGTTCCAGTTTCCTCCCACACCCCAAAAACGTGCTTTTTAGGCTGATTGATGTTAATAAATTGTCCCTGAATTGGATCTCCCTTAACCTGGCACACATATAATTCCCTAAATTTGCACTCCCGTTATTGTGGAGTCCACGAGAGGCAGACAAAAGCGTCGTCAGCAGAAGAAAGACTTGAATAAGGTACTCACTGAGTGTTAAAATAGGGAGCGTGGGCTTGTAGGGGCGAGGGGCCTGTTTCCTGTGCTGTGCTCTTCTTTGTTGTAACCCTGAAAAATGTGAGGTGATACATGTTGGAAGGACTAATTTGACAAGGAAGTATACCAGGTTTATTTGGAATTGCGAACTTTCAGAGCACTGCTCCCTCATCAGGTGAGCATTCTGAAAGCTGGTGATTCCAAATAAATCTGTTGGGCTTTAACCCGGTGTTGTAAGACTTCTTAATGTGCCCAGTCCAGTTCAACACCGGCATCTCCACATCGTAACACAATAGTGAGGAAGGAGACTAGCTCTGACAACGTGGAGTCCGTATGGGTGGAGTTGAGACATACCAAAGAGCAAGAAACATTAATGGGTGTCACATACAGACCCACAAACTGCAGTGATGATGTTGAACACAACATTAGAGATGTATGCTATATGGGAAATCTGTGCATAGACTAGCCAAGTCAAATTAGCCACAATGCCATAGAGGAGGAATTCCTGGAGTGTTTCTGAGGCGGTTTTCTTGCCCAATCCGTAGAGGAACCAACTAGAGAACAGGCCATCTTAGCCTGGGTACTGTGTAATGAGAAGGGAATCATTGTCAATCCAGCGGTACCAGACCCCTTGGGGATGAGTGATCACAACATGATAGAATTTTTTCATCAAGATAGAGAGAGAAGTAGTTGATTCAGAGACAAGGATGCTGAATCTTAATAAAGGAAACTATGAGGACGTGAGTTGCCCTTGATAGATTGGGGAGAGTTCCGTGAAGGGATGTCAGTGGATAGACAGTGGCAAACATTCATGGAATGCTTGGGGGAACTGCAGCAACTGTTTGTTGCTGTCTGACACGAAAGCAAGATGGGTAAGGGGCCAATTCATGGCTTGCAAAGAAAATTAAAGATGGCATCTGATCTAAGGAAGAAGTTTACAGATTAGCTAAGAAAAATAACAGAGCTGAGGGTTGGGAGCAAAGAACAAAGAACAAAGAACAAAACAGCACGGGAAACAGGCCCTTTGGCCAACGAGCCCACGCCGCTACCCCAATGTTCCCACCTCTACCCGTAATCCCTGTCCATGTTTATACATCTATGGATTAAAATCCAAATTTGAGACAATTTAGGGAGAATTTGTTTTGCCAATTAGCCTAAGAGCACATCTTTGGGATGTGGGAGGAAACCGGAGCTCCCGGAGAAAACCCACGCAAGCACGGGGAGAATGCGCAAACTCCCACAGACACAGGCCCAAATCCATGTATCTGCACAGCACAGCGATAGTCACTGCGCTGTCGTGTTGCCCATCAGATGGTCCAGGTCAAGCGTACACTAACGATGTGAAGCACTAGGATACTCTCGAAAAAGATCCAAGAGCAGCCCTCTCACGACCCATCGCGTGTATGCCCCTCGTTAGACAACAAGGTGGACCAAAGCACCTGTAGGATAAAAACAAGTACATCAATATCATCATCTATTTACACACTTCCCAGGGACTCCCAAGGCTCATGATCCCTATTTTAAATCAGTTTTCTATACCCCTCCATTCCCATTCTGTTCATGTGCCCATCTAAGTATTTCTTAAATAACTCCAGAGTACCTGCCTCCACCACTTTACTTGGCAGCGCATTCCATACCCCCACCACCCTCTGTGTGAAAAAACTCCCTCTAGCATCCAAATTATACCTTACCCCCCTCACCCTAAGCCCGTGACCCCTCGTGCTATTTGAGTCCATCCTAGGAAAAAGCTTAACCCTGTTTACTCTATCAATCCCCTTCAAAATCTTGTACACCTCTATCAGATCTCCTCTAAGTCTACGTCTTTCTAAGGAAAACAGTCCCAATTTGCCTAATCTCTCCTCATAACTCAGACCTTCCATACCAGGCAGCATCCTGGCAAACCTCCTCTGCACTCTCTCCAGAGTCTCCACGTCCTTCCGGTAGTAGGGCGACCAGAACCGGACGCAGTATTCCAAATGATGTATAACCAGCGTTTTATACAACTGCAACATTAAAGGCCAGCTCTTGTACTCTATACCCCTTCCTATAAAGGCTAACATACTATATGCTTTCTTCACAACCTTCTCCACTTGCTCTGCCACCTTCAGAGACTTGTTCACTTGTACCCCCAGGTCCCTCTGCATTTCTATACTCTTAATAGGTCTACCCTTTATCATATACCTCCCCCCTACGTTCTTTGTCCCGAAATGCATCGCCTCACATTTATCAGGATTGAATTCCATCTGCCATCTGTCTGCCCAAGCTACCAGCCTATCTATGTCCTACTGCAGCGCCTGACAATGTTCCTCACTATTCACAAATCCAGCCATCTTTGTATCATCTGCAAACTTGCTGATCACTCCACTTACTCCCTCTTCCAAGTCATTTATATATATTACACATAGAAGAGGTCCCAGTACCGAGCCCTGCGGCACACCACTAGTGACCGATCTCCAGCTAGAGAAATACCCTTCCACTATTACTCTCTGTCTCCTATTACCAAGCCAGTTTAGAATTCAGTAAGGGTTGATTAAGAAAGAGAAAATACAAACAAAAGTAAGCTTGCAGGGGACGTAAGGACTCATACCAAGAGTTTTGATAGATATGTGAAGAGAAAGAGGTTGGTGAAGACCAATGTATGTTCCCCTACAGACAAAAAAGGGGGAAATTATAACAGGGAACAAAGAAATGGCCAAGCAACTCAATATATACTTTGGCTCTGTCTCCACAGAAGAGGACACAAATCAGAAACATTGGAGAATGCAAGATTTAGTGAGGGGCAAGAACTGGGAGAGATTAATATTAGTAGGGAAATGGTGCTGGAAAAATTGATGGAACTGAAGGCAGATCAATCCCCAGGTCCTGATAATCTACATCCCAGAGTACTTAAGGAAGTGGCTCTAGGAATAGTGGATGAATTGGTGGTCACCTTCTAGGATTCTATAGACTCTGGAACAGCCCCTGCAGATTTGGGAGGATAGTGATTGTCACTCCAATAGTCAAAAAAGGAGGTAGAGAGAAAACACGGAATTAGAGATCAGTAAGCCTAACATTAGTGGTCGGGAAAATTCTCGAATCCAGGACTTTATAGCAGAGCATTTAGAAAGCAGTGGCAGGATCAGACAGAGTCAGCATGGATTAATGAAGGGGAAATCATGCTCGACAAATGTGTTAGAATTCTTTGAAGATGTATCTAGTAGAGTTGACAAGAGGGAGTCAGTCGATGTGGTATATTTGGACTTTCAGAAAGCGTTTGTCAAAGTCTCACATAAGAGTTTATCGAGCAAGCTTAAAGCACATGGGATTGGGGAAAGTGTATTGAGATGGATAGAAAACCAGTTGGCAGAGAGGAAACAAAGAGTAGGAATTAATGGGGCGGCACTGTGACACAGAGCATTGGGTTCAAACGGGTGATTGTGTGGAGTTTGCACATTCTCCCTGTGTCTGTGTGGGTTTCCTCCAGGTGCTCTGCTTTCCTCCAAATCTCCAAAGATGTGCGGGTTAGATTGATTAGCCATGCTAAATTGACATTAGTGGCGGGGTGGGGGAGGGTGGCTAGGGTAAATACATGGGGTTATGGGAATAGGACTTGGGTGGGATTACATACAACATAGAAAACTATAGCGCAAACGGGTTCTTCAGCCCACAAGTTGCGCTGATCATATCCCTTCCTATTAGGCCTATTTATAACACTCAATCCCATTAAATCCCACATACTCATCCAGAAGTACACCTCCACCACTACTGATGGCAGCTGATTCCACTCACCCACTCACCCCAACATCTCATCTGTACCTACTCCCCAGCACCTTAAACCTATGTCCTCTCATGGCAGCCATTTCAGCCCTGGGAAAAAGCCTCTGAGAATCCACCCGATCTATACCTCTCAACATCTTATAACCTCTATCGGGCCACCTTTCATCCTTCATCTCTCCAGGAAGAAAAGACCGAGCTCCTCAACCTATCCTCATAAGGCATGCCACCCAATCCAGGCAACATCCTCATAAATCTCCTCTGCACCCTCTCAACAGCTCCCACATCTTTCTTGTAGTGAGGCGACCAGAACTGAGCACAGTAACTCAAGTGTGGTCTGACTAGGGTCTTATAAAATTGCAGTATTATCTCCCGACTCCTAAACTCAGTCCATCAATTGATGAAGGCTAGTACACCATATGCTTTCTTGACCACATCCTCCATCTGCGAGGCTGATTTAAGAGTCCTATGGACTCAGACCCCAAGGTCTTTCTGATCCTCTACTCTGCCATGAGTCTTACCCTTGATATTATACTCCTTCATCCTATTGGATCTCCAAAATGGACCACTACACATTTATCCGGGTTGAAGTCCATCTGCCACTTCTCCACCCAGTCTTGTATCCTATCTATGTCTCGCTACAACTTCAGACATCCCTCCAGACTATCCACAACACCACCAACTTTCGTATCATCGGCGAACTTACTAACCCATCCCTCCATTCCTCATCCAGGTCATTTATGAAAATGACAAACAGCAAGGGTCCAGGAACAGATCCCTGGGGCACTCCACTGGTGACCGACCTCCATGCAGAAAAAGACCCATCCCCAACCACCCTCTGCCTTCTGCAGGCAAGCCAGTTCTGGATCCACAAGGCCAAAGCCCCTTGGATCCCATGGCCTCTCACCTTCTCAAGAAGATCGTGGCCGATACAGACTTGATGGGCCTCCTTCTGCATTATGAAGATTCAATGAAACAGTAATAATTTGTATAAATATCTAAAAAGGAAAAGAGCTATTAAATTGTGTTGTGTCTGAAGTGCGGGCGTCGGGAATTAATCGTCAGAGATTAGGAAATGGTGCAAGTATTGAATCAGGCATTTGAGTCAGACTTTCATACCGATAACATCTCAAAAATATTTGTAAGTCAGGACTTGAAAGAAAGGGAGGGAATTAAAATAATTGCAAGTCACTGTTATTTAACACATACTTAGATGGACACATGAACTGAATGGGAATGGAGGGGTATAGAAAACTGATTTAAAATAGGGATCATGAGCCTTGGGAGTCCCTGGGAAGTGTGTAAATAGATGATGATATTGATGTACTTGTTTTTATCCTACAGGTGCTTTGGTCCAACTTGTTGTCTAATGGGTCGTGAGAGGGCTGCTCTTGGATTTTTTTCGAGAGTATCCTAGTGCTTCACGTCGTTAGTGTACGCTTGACCTGGACCATTTGATGGGCAACACGACAGCTCAGTGACTATCGCTGTGCTGTGCAGATACATGGATTTGGGTCCTGTGTCTGTGGGAGTTTGCGCATTCTCCCCGTGCTTGCGTGGGTTTTCTCCGGGAGCTCCGGTTTCCTCCCACATCCCAAAGATGTGGCTAATTGGCAAAACAAATTCTCCCTAAATTGTCTCAAATTTGGTTTTTAATCCATAGATCTATAAACATAGACAGGGATCGCAGGTAGAGGTGGGAACATCGGGATGGCAGCGCGGGCTCGTTGGGCCGAAGGGCCTGTTTCCCGTGCTGTTTTGTTCTTTGTTCTTTGTTCACTGGGATAAGGGAGAAACTGAGGAATTATTGAGGTTGATGTGGCCTCAGGTCCTACCAGGATTCATCAAGCTGCCGGGATGGGTAGGTGCTTTGGTTTTAATTTTCCAAAGCTCCCCAGATTCCAGAGAAGTTCCATCCCATTGGGAAAATAGGGAATACATCTCCTCTATTCAGGAAAGGAGGAAAGCAGAAAGCAGTGAACTATAATAATGTAGGAAAATGGGAACTTTGTCTACAATGTAAAGAAGGACAGAAAAGTAAGGGAGTATTTAAAGAGACAGAACAGAATTCTGACGTACAGAGAGATCCAAAGGAGGAAGTGCTGGGAATACTAACTTGTATTTAGGTAGACAAGTCCCCGGATCCGACGGGATCTCTCTCCCAGGTTACTGCGGTAGGCAAGGGAAGAAATAACTTAACAGATATCTTCACATGCTCTTTGGCCATAGGAAGGGCTACGGAATAGTCAATGTTGTTTCAGGAAGGAAGCAGGGATAATCCAGGAAATTATAGGCCAGTGAGCCTGACGTCATTGATGGGAAAGCTCTTGGAGAAGACAAGGAGGGATAGGATATCTGCACATTTTGAGGAAACTGACTAGTTAGTGACAGGCATCACAGGAAGGGTCACGTCTCACCAACTTGATTGATTTTTATGAAGACGTGACAAATTGACAAGGGGAAGGGCTGTGCATGTAGTTTATATCGACTTTAGTCAGGCGTTTGATAAGGTCTCACCTGGCAGACTGGTACAAAAACTAAAATCACATGGGATTCAGGGTGGCCTGGCTTGGTCAGAGTGGAGATGCCAGTGTTGGACTGGGGTAAACACAGTAAGAAGTCTGACAACACCAGGTTTACTTTCAGGGTTTGCGCCTTCGTCAGGCAAATGGAGAGTTCTGGCCTCAGACAGAGCATATAACAGCACAGACAGTTTACAGATTACTGATTAGAATGCAAATCTTTACACTTAACCTGCTATTCAAGTCTTAAAGAGGATAACAATGTGAGTGGAAGGAACACTGAGCACAGGTTAAAAGAGATGTGTATTGTCTCCAGACAGCACAGTAAGTGAGGTTTAACAAACCCAGGCAAGTCACGGGGGTTACAGATAGTGCAAAATGAATCAGCAGAGACTGATAGCCAAGTTCCGCACACGAGGCTGGTTTCAACAGGGATCTTGGGTTCATGTCACACCATCTGTGTGCCAAACTAGAGTCTCTTGTGGAATAATCGAGAACAGGGGGTCACTGTTGAAAAATATTGGGGACAATTTTCCCAACAAAAACTAAGTGCATAATGGTTGGGAAAATGGAAGAGTTTTTTTTGGGATCGATTACTGGCAGTCTTGGGCATCACAGAATCTACGGGGGTTTCACGCCAGTAAGGGGATGTGGGATCTAATCTTGCCCAAGAAGCCAGCAGCAGGTCACTGACTGTGCCACTGCACATGCACCAATCTGTCAGCAAAGAGATCAGCGCCTGCACATTGCCCCCTCCACACCCCCCCTGCTTCCCCATCGTCGACTTTCCAATGGCTTCCATGATTACCCCCCCAACAATCTTCAGCTTCCCCATTTCCCCCTCCGACCGATTGTCAACCCCCTACATAGCCAACCTCACCCCCACCTCCCCACCAGGCAGCTGCAGTCACCCCTTCTTTGCCCACTCATCACTGTGTAGAATGCGCACAAATCCCCACCCACTCCCATCACCACAGATTGCACCACCCTGGTCTGACCTCACCCCCATAAAAGGCCCTGCAGCCCCCATGCTCTCCGCTACCTTGGCAGTGCCCACTTCCTGACCCAGGGATAATTTCTCCTCCCCATCGACCTCCTGAGGAGGGGGGGGGGCCTCAATAACCTCCGCCCTTGACAGCAAGGCCATCGCACCTGCTCCACATTACTGGGGATCAGCTTGAATCTTCGAGGGTGGGAACCTCCCCAGGCGGGATGGGAAACATTAGCGAGCCTGGATAATATTGTCCTGGGCTCGCGAGGCTGATTACTGCATTAAAAATAGCCTAGGAAAGCTGATGGATATTGGTCGTGAATCCTACTTCATTTTCCAATGTTCTACGCTCTTCGAGCAGTGCAGCAGGCCTGGAAAATCACACCCATTGGGTCGCTTATTGAACAGCAAGATGTCTCACAACACCAGGTTAAAATCCAACAGGTCTATTCAGTAGCAAAAGCTTTTGGAGTGTCACTCCTTCTTCAATTGACTCACCTGATAAAGGAGTTTGTTGAAGCCCATTCAATGATCTGACAGCAGCAGGGAAGAAGCCGTTCTTGAGTCAGTGACCTCAGAGTTTTGTAGCTTTTTCCCAATGGAAGAAGGCGGAAGAGAGAACGTCCAGGGTGCACGGGGTCCTTAGTTACGCTGGCTGCTTTGCCGAGGCAGCAGGAAGTGTAGATAGAGTCAGTGGATGAGAGGTTGATTTGCCTTATGGACTGGGCTATATTCAAACATGCAGTTTGTGGGAGCTTACTGTGCCCAAATCGGCTGCCGTATTTCCAACAAGAGCGACAACACTTGGGAAAATTACACCATTTGGAATGTGCTAAGGTCGGGAAAGGTGTGAAGCTCTGCCCTCTGCTGGTAGAGGTAAAACTGGAGATGAGGCTCCATGTTTATGGCAAGTCTGCCCTCTGATGGCAGAAACCTATTACTGATGGCAGTAATGCAAGAAACCCAAAAGAATTTGGTCTGGTTCTATAATCAGAAGCTCACATTCGATTCCCAGCTTGGGGCACAGTCCAAACAGAGTCTGCACGATCCCCCTTGCCCGCCCCCCCCCCTTCCCCCATGTCTGCGTGGGTTTCCTCCGGGTTAGGTGGATTGGTCATGCTAAATTGCCCCTTAGTGTTCAAAGATATGCGGGTTAAGGGGATTAGTGGAATAAATATATAGGGTTACGGAGATATGGCCTGGATATGTGCTCTGTTGGAGAGTTGGTGCAGGTTAGAAGGGCCAAATAGACTCTTCTGCACTGTAAGGATTCTATTCTACAACGTCCATCTCTGAAGTATGGAATCTGTACAACCTGTAATGAATATGATCTATACAATATGTGATATATCTGATCTATATAACTTATATTAATATTAATTCTCCTTTAGGATATGCACAGTTACTCAGTCCTAAAGGGTACGTCCCTACTCCCCAAACCAAACTCGCTATCTCCTGTCTCCAGCCTCTGTCAATGATTCAGAGGGAAGCCTCTTGTTCCTGAGACAGGAAGGTCAAAATTCAAATTTCCCCTCCAGGCTGAAAAATCAAAGCGAGCATTCCAGTGCAGTACCGAGGGAGCGCCGCACTGTCAGAGGGTCGGTGCCGAGGGAGTGCCGCACTGTCAGAGGGTCAGTGCCGAGGGAGTGCTGCACTGTCAGAGGGTCAGTGCCGAGGGAGTGCCGCACTGTCAGAGGGTCAGTGCCGAGGGAGCGCCGCACGTCAGAGGGTCGGTGCCGAGGGCGCCGCACAGTCAGAGGGTCGGTGCCGAGGGAGCACCGCACAGTCAGAGGGTCAGTGCCGAGGGAGCGCCGCACTGTCAGAGGGTCAGTGCCGAGGGAGTGCCGCACTGTCAGAGGGTCAGTGCCGAGGGAGTGCCGCACTGTCAGAGGGTCAGTGCTGAGGGAGTGCCGCACTGTCGAGGGTCAGTGCCGAGGGAGGCCGCACTGTCAGAGGGTCAGTGCAGAGGGAGTGCCGCACTGTCAGAGGGTCAGTGCCGAGGGTGGGGGGAGTGCCGCACTGTCAGAGGGTTCAGTGCCGAGGGAGTGCCGCACTGTCAGAGGGTCAGTGCCGAGGGAGTGCCGCACTGTCAGAGGGTCAGTGCCGAGGGAGTGCCGCACTGTCAGAGGGTCAGTGCCGAGGGAGTGCCGCACTGTCAGAGGGTCAGTGCCGAGGGAGTGCCGCACTGTCAGAGGGTCAGTGCCGAGGGAGTGCCGCACTGTCAGAGGGTCAGTGCCGAGGGAGTGCCGCACTGTCAGAGGGTCAGTATTGAGGGAGTGCCACACTGTCAGAGGGTCAGTGCTGAGGGAGTGCCGCACTGTCAGTGGTGCCGTCTTTCTGATAAAACATAAACTAAGTCCCTATCTTTGGGCTGGGTGTGACAGCTTTCCTGTGGCTGTTATCTCAGTTATCCTTGAGAATTGCTCAGAGCTGTTTATCTGTTTATTATCACATTGCTGTTTGTGAGCATTTTTTCTCAGTAAATTGCTGCTATTTTATCCATATTACCATGGTGACAACGGGATGAAAGACTGCAGGAGTGTCAACATTAAATTCAATGATCAGCCATTGGCAGTGCAGACTCGTAAGGCAGAACGGTTTACTCAAAGAGCAAAGAACAATACAGCACAGGAAACAGACCCTTCAGCCCAACGAGCCACGCTGCCATTTTAACATTGTGAGTGCCCCCCTCTACCTATGACTTCTTCTTGTTTCTATGTTTCACCATTGCGTTCAAATCTTGGAGTGGGAATTGAATCCAGAATCCTATCGTATGATAGAGTAAATGGTGGTAAGCTTTTTCCACCATTAGAATCGGATAGAACGAGGGGTCACGGCCTTAGGGTGAGGGGGGGCTATGTATAAGACTAATATTAGAGGGCATTTTTTCACACAAAGGGTAATGGGGGTGTGAAATGCACTACCGAGTAAGGTGGTGGGAGCAGGCACGCTAGGGTTGTTTAAGGGTCTCTTGGACAGCCACATGAGCGGTCTGCAGATAGAGGGATATATGAGGACTGTCTAAATACTTTAATTGTTTCCACAGGCTATTCGGTCCACCTTGTTGACCAACAAAGCGCATGCATTCGGCAGGTCGTGCGAGGGCTGCTCTTGGATGTTACTTCAGGAGTGGCCTAGTGCTTCACGTCATCAGTGTATGCTTAAACTGGACCATCAGATGGGCAACATGACAGCTCAGAGACTATCGCTGTTGCTGTGCAGACACATGGATTTGGGCCTGTGTCTGCGGGAGTTTGCGCGTTCTCCCCATGGTTGCGTGGGTTTTCTCGGGTGCTCCGGTTTCCTCCCACATCCCAAAAATGTGCTTTAGGCTGATTGGGTAACAAATTGTCCCTATATTGGTCTCTATATGTCATTAAGACGTTAGGACGGCGGCGCGGGCTCGTTGGGCCGAAGGGCCTGTTTCCCGTGCTGTGTTGTTCTTTGTTCTTTGTATATTTTTGATTCCAGATTTTTTTTATATGGAACTCAAATTGTGCTGTGGCAGGATTCGAACCCAGATCCCCAGAGAATTAGCCTGCATTAATAGTCTAGCGATAATACCACTAGGCCATCAGCTCCCCCCTCAGGAAAGGAGGCAGTTCCTGGCGAGTGAAGCAGTAATGAAGGCAATGACGTTAATGATGATATTAGCATGATGTCCAAGGTCAGGATGACCAATCAACTCCAAAGTAGCAAGGCACAGAGAGGTCTGTGTTCAGGGAAGGATGTCTTTAACCTGAGGCCTTGCTTGTCAAAGCTGGTAAAATGAAATGAAGAAAGTTGAGGCCAAAACGTTGTCTGATTTCAAGAAGAAATTAGATATAGCTCTTGGGGCAATTGGGATCAACCGATATAGGCATGGCGGGGAAAGGGGAGGATCAGGATGTTGAATTTGATGATCAGCAATGATCATAATGAATGGTGAAGCGGACTGGAAGGCCTCATTCTGCTCCTGTCTCCTATGTACATGTGAGACTTGGCAGGGAATCACCAAGTAGCAGCGTTCCCCTATTTGTCTGCTGCCCTTGTTCTTCTAGATAGTTGTGGGGTTGGAAGGTGCTGCCTGATGAGACTTGGTGAGTTCCTGCAGTGCATCTTGTAGACGGAGCTGCCACTGTTTGTCGTTATTGGAGGGAGTGAATATTTGTGCAAGGAGTAGCAATTAAGCAGGGCTGCCTAGTCCTGGATGATGGCAAGATTCTTGAGTGTTGAATTTGATGATCAGCCATGATCATAATGAATGGCGGAACAGGCTCAAAGGGCTGAATGGCCTCCTCCTGCTCCTATTTTCTATGTTTCAAAGTCATTCATTGAGAGTCAGAGAAAGCACATTGAGTTGAAGACAACACACGGAAGGGTCACTGATCCAAAACATGTGGCTAACAGTGACCACAATTCTGTCTACTTTAGGATTCAGATAGAAAAGGATGCTTGTTGCCCTGCGGGCAGGGTGCTGAATTGGGGGAAGGCTAACTACGGTCGGATTAGGCAGGAACTTAGGGAAACTGATTGGGAACGGTTGTTTGAGGGTAAGTCCACGCTAGGCATGTGGGACTCTTTCAAGGGAATACTGAAAATGTTACAAGATAAGTACGTGCCGGCCAAGAGGAAAGATGTGAAAGGTAGGATTAGAGAGCCATGGATTACTAGGGATATTGAGGACTTGGTTAGGAAGAAAAGAGAAGCGTATGATAGGTCGAAGCAGTTGGGAACCGAGACGGCATTGAAGGAATATAGAGAGAGTAAGAGGAAGCTCAAACAGGGAGTTAGAAGGGCAAAAAGGGGGCATGAAATGGTTTTGGCGGATAGGATTAAGGAAAACCCAAACATAGAACATAGAACATTACAGCACAGAACAGGCCCTTCGGCCTTCGATGTTGCGCCGACCAATATAAAAAGCAATGCCCCTCAAAACTAAACCATTCCCTTCTCTTCCATATACTTATCAACTAACCTCTTAAACGCCACCAAACTTGGCGCATCAACAACTGCTGCAGGCAGGGCATTCCACTCCCGAACCACCCTTTGGGTAAAGAACCTACCTCTGATATCCGTCCTATAACTATCACCCCTTAATTTAAAGCTGTGTCCCCTCGTGCTAGCTTTCTCCATCCTAGGAAAAAGACTATCACTGTCCACCCTATCTAAACCTCTAATCATCTTATATGTTCCGATTAGGTCCCCTCTTAGCCGCCTCCTTTCTAACGAAAACAACCTCAAATCCCTCAGCCTCTCTTCATAAGACCTGCCCTCCATACCAGGCAACATCCTGGTAAACCTCCTCTGGACCCTCTCCAATGCCTCCACATCTTTCTTATAATGTGGGGACCAGAACTGCACACAATACTCCAAGTGCGGCCGCACTAGAGTTATGTACAGTTGCAACATGACGTTGCGGCTCCGAAATTCAATCCCCCTACCAATAAAAGCCAAGACTCCATATGCCTTCTTAACAACCTTCTCGACTTGAATGCCTACTTTCAGGGATCTATGCACATACACACCAAGATCCCTCTGTTCATCTAGACTACTAAGAATCCTACCATTTGCCCTATACTCTACACATTTATTATTTCTGCCATAGTGCATTACCTCACACTTTTCCAAATTAAACTCCATTTGCCACCTCTCGGCCCAGCTCTGCAACTTGTCCAAGTCCCTCTGCAAACTATAACACCCCTCTTCACTATCTACCACTCCACCGACTTTAGTGTCATCTGCAAATTTACTGATCCATCCTTCAATACCTCATCCAGATCATTTATAAAAATTACAAACAGCAGGGGCCCCAAAACAGACCCCTGAGGTACACCACTTGTCACCGAACTCCACGATGAATATCTCCCATTAACCACCACCCTCTGTCTTCTATCTGCTAGCCAATTCCTAATTAAAAGGCTTTTTATTCCTATGTTAGGAATAAAAGGGTGGTTAGAGGAAAAATCGGACCTCTTAGGGACAGAGGAGAGGAACTGTGCTTAGAGCCCGAGAGAATGGCGAAGATCCTGAATGAATACTTTGCGTCGGTATTCACGAAGGAGAGGGGCTTGTTGACAGCTCCTCTCTCTGAGGGAGCTGTGGACCAGTTGAGGGAAATATCCATACCGAGGGAGGAAGTGTTAGAGCTTCTAGGTAGCATTAAAACTGATAAATCTCCAGGGCCTGATGGCATTTATCCCAGGCTGCTTAGGGAGGTGCAAGGTGAAATTGCTGGGCCTCTGACGCAAATCTTTGTCTCTTCTTTGGACACAGGTGAGGTCCCAGAGGGCTGGAGAATAGCTAATGTTGTACCGTTGTTTAAAAAGGGTAGTAGGAATAACCCTGGAAATTATAGGCCGGTGAGTTTGACGTCAGTGGTAGGGAAGCTGTTGGAGGGGATTCTTAGAGATAGGATGTATAGGCACTTAGAGCATTGCGATCTGATTAGGGATACGCAGCATGGATTTGTTAAGGGGAGGTTGTGCCTTACAAATCTGGTAGAATTTTTTGAGGAGGTGACGAAATCAGTGGATGAAGGGCGAGCCGTTGATGTTGTCTATTTGGATTTTAGTAAGGCGTTTGACAAAGTCCCTCATGGGAGGTTAGTCGAGAAGGTCAAGGCAAATGGGATACAAGGACAGGTAGCTGGATGGATAAGTAACTGGCTTGGTAATAGGAGACAGAGAGTAATAGTGGAAGGGTGGTTCTCTAGCTGGAGGTCGGTCACTAGTGGTGTGCCGCAGGGCTCGGTACTGGGACCTCTTCTATTTGTAATATATATAAATGACTTGGAAGAGGGAGTAAGTGGAGTGATCAGCAAGTTTGCAGAAGATACAAAGATGGCTGGACTTGCGGATAGTGAGGAGCATTGTCAGGCGATGCAGCAGGACATAGATAGGCTGGGAGCTTGGGCAGATAGATGGCAGATGGAATTCAATCCTGATAAATGCGAGGTGATGCATTTCAGGAGAAAGAATGTAGGGGGGAGGTATATGATAAAGGGTAGACTTATTAAGAGTATAGAAACGCAGAGGGACCTGGGGATGCAGGTGAACAAGTCTCTGAAGGTAGCAGAGCAAGTGGAGAAGGTTGTGAAGAAAGCATATAGTATGCTAGCCTTTATAGGAAGAGGTATAGAGTACAAGAGCTGGCCTTTAATGTTGCAGTTGTATAAAACGTTGGTTAGACCTCATTTGGAATACTGCGTCCAGTTCTGGTCGCCTTACTACCGGAAGGACGTGGAGAGTCTGGAGAGAGTGTAGAGGAGGTTTACCAGGATGCTGCCTGGTATGGAAGGTCTGAGTTACGAGGAGAGATTAGGCAAATTGGGACTGTTTTCCTTAGAAAGACGTAGACTTAGAGGAGATCTGATAGAGGTGTACAAGATTTTTGAAGGGGATTGATAGAGTAAACAGGGTTAAGCTTTTTCCTAGGATGGACTCAAATAGCACGAGGGGTCACGGGCTTAGGGTGAGGGAGGTAAGGTATAATTTGGATGCTAGAGGGAGTTTTTTCACACAGAGGGTGGTGGGGATATGGAATGCGCTGCCAAGTAAAGTGGTGGAGGCAGGTACTCTGGAGTTATTTAAGAAATACTTAGATGGGCACATGAACAGAATGGGAATGGCGGGGTATAGAAAACTGATTTAAAATAGGGATCATGAGCCTTGGGAGTCCCTGGGAAGTGTGTAAATAGATGATGATATTGATGTACTTGTTTTTATCCTACAGGTGCTTTGGTCCACCTTGTTGTCTAACGAGGGGCAAACATGCGATGGGTCGTGAGAGGGCTGCTCTTGGATTTTCTTCGAGAGTATCCTAGTGCTTCACATCGTTAGTGTACGCTTGACCTGGACCATCTGATGGGCAACACGACAGCTCAGTGACTATTGCTGTGCTGTGCAGATACATGGATTTGGGCCTGTGTCTGTGGGAGTTTGCGCATTCTCCCCGTGCTTGCGTGGGTTTTCTCCGGGGGCTCCGGTTTCCTCCCACATCCCAAAGATGTGCTCTTAGGCTAATTGGCAAAACAAATTCTCCCTAAATTGTCTCAAATTTGGTTTTCAATCCATAGATCTATAAACATGGACAGGGATCGCGGGTAGAGGTGGGAACATCGGGGTAGCGGCGCGGGCTCGTTGGGACGAAGGGCCTGTTTCCCGTGCTGTTTTGTTCTTTGTTTATTCCGTGTATTAGGGCAGCACGGTAGCACAGTGGTTAGCAACTGCTGCTTCACAGCTCCAGGGACCTGGGTTCGATTCCCGGATCAGGTCACTGTCTGTGTAGAGTTTGCACATTCTCCTCGTGTCTGCGTGTGTTTCCTCCCACATGCAAAGATTTGCGGGTTAGGTTGATTGGCCATGCTAAAAAAATTGTTCCTTGGTGTCCTGGGATGTGTAGATTAGCAGGTAAATGTGTAGGGGGATGGGGATAGGGTCTGGGTGGGATTATGCTCGGTGCAGACTGGATGGGCCGAAGGGCTTGTTTCTGCACTGTATGAGTCTACCAACCACCACCCCCTGCCTCCTTGCTAACTGCTTTTCCATCTCACTCTCTCTGAGAAGATTACATGGGGGAGAGTTGGGTTTCTTGTATTTTGGGTCTGGAATGATCCAGCCATGTGGGTTCAATTCCTGCTCCAAGTAGGAACCTGCCAACACACCGGCCCCAGCTGAGAGTGGGAGGCAATGTAACCAACATACCGTGATCACAGTTCCAGAAACTGCCTCTGCTCCAAGAGTGGCTCTCAGTGAAAACACCACCACCCATCCCATTATTAACCTCTGACCATGTGTCATGACGTTGAGTTGCTGAACTCTGGTCAGATGGCATACAAACAGAAAGCCCTTTGCTACATGTCCTACTGAACGGTGAGACACATTTACTCAGTATCTCTAATCGCTATTTATAGCTTCTTATCACCTAATAAACTGATTCATTTCTAAATTGGATAAACAACTCTCTTGCCGAACACAGATTGGGAAGAAATACTGGCTGGAATCCAGTAACAATAAATGGAAAAGCTTCAGAATGGAAGAAAAAAGGAAATATATCTTGTTATTTACGAGAATAATTATTTTTATTAACATTTGCTTAAATGTTAATCTAAGGTATTGCATATTTCCTGTGTACAAATGCTGCCATTTCACATCTCAGAGGAGGTGATGGCCCAGTGGTATTGACACTAGACTGTTAATTCAGGAAACTCAGCTAATGTTCTGGAGACCTGGGTTCGAATCCCGCCACAGCAGATGGTGGAATTTGAATTCAATAAAAAAAAAATCTAGGAATTAAGAATCTACCGATGACTATGAAACCATTGTTGATGCGAAGAAATACTTAGATGGGCACATGAACAGAATGGGAATGGAGCGGTATAGAAAACTGATTTAAAATAGGGATCATGAGCCTTGGGAGTCCCTGGGAAAAGGGTAGTAGGGATAACCCTGGAAATTATAGGCCGGTGAGTTTGACATCAGTGGTAGGGAAGCTGTTGGAGGGGATTCTTAGAGATAGGATGTATAGGCACTTAGAGCGTAGCGATCTGATTAGGGATACGCAGCATGGAGTTGTTAAGGGGAGGTCGTGCCTTACAAATCTGGTAGAATTTTTTGAGACAGAGAGTAATAGTGGAAGGGTGTTTCTCTAGCTGGAGGTCAGTCACTAGTGGTGTGCCGCAGGGCTCGGTACTGGGACCTCTTCTGTTGCTATTGATAGATGATGATATTGATGTACTTGTTTTTATCCTACAGGTGCTTTGGTCCACCTTGTTGTCTAACGAGGGACATACACGCGATGGGTCGTGAGAGGGCTGCTCCTGGATTTTTTTTTCGAGAGAATCCTAGTGCTTCACGTCGTTAGTGTACACTTGACCTGGACCATCTGATGGGCAACACGACAGCTCAGTGACTATCGCTGTGCTGTGCAGATACATGGATTTGGGCCTGTGTCTGTGGGAGTTTGCGCATTCTCCCGTGCTTGCGTGGGTTTTCTCCGGGAGCTCCGGTTTCCTCCCACATCCCAAAGATGTGCTCTTAGGCTGATTGGCAGAATAAATTCTCCCTAAATTGTCTCAAATTTGGTTTTTAATCCATAGATCTATAAACATAAACAAGGATCATGGGTAGAGGTGGGAATATCGGGGTGGCGGCGCAGGCTCGTTGGGCCGAAGGGCCTGTTTCCCGTGCTGTTTTGTTCTTTGTTTTTTTTTTGATTGTCAGGAAAAAAAAATCCAGTTTGCTAATATTCTTTATGGAAGGAAATCAGCATCAGGGACCCATGTTCAATTCCCGGCTTGGGTCACTGCATATGCACAGTTTGCACGTTTTCCCCGTGTGTGTGGATTTCATCCGGGTGCTCCGGTTTCCTCCCACAATCCAGAAGGCAAGCTGGTTAGGATGCCATTGGACATACAAAATTCTCCCTCTGTGAACAGGCGCCAAAGTGTGGCAACAAGGGGATTTTCCACAGTTACTTCATTGCAGTGTTAATGTAAGTTGACTTGTGACAGTAATAAATAAACATTAAATTGAGCCAAACCTCCCTCTGCTTTGCCATTGTAACTCAGTACCGTGCTCTCTTGCCCACGTGTCTGCTCTTAGCCTGCTGCAGTGTTCCAGTGGAGCCCAATGCCAACTCAACGGGCAGCATCTCATCTTTGATTGGCTACTTCACAGCCCTCAGGACTCGATACTGAGTTCAACAACTTTACACCGTGAACTTCCTCCACACAGCAGCGCAGTGGTTCACACTGCTGCCTCAGCACCAGGGATCCAGGTTCAATTCCCGATTTGGGACACTGTCTCTGTGTGGAATCTGCATATTTTCCCTGCATCTGTGTCCAGGTGCTCTGGTTTCCTCCCACAGTCCAAAGATGAATGGATTATGACCATACTTAGTGTCAGGGGGACTAGCTAGAGTATGGGGTTATGGGGATAGGGTATGGATGAGATTGTAGTCGGTGCATACTCGATGGGCTGAATGGCCTCCTTCTGCACTGTAAGGATCCTATGATTCTACACCTTAACCACTTTTATTTGTATCCCGTGCATTTTTTTTTCCCATCCAAAAACCCTCCCTCCCGACTCCTTCACCCCCACTGGATCATCTATCACTTGTTCACAGGCTTTGCTATGTTGCAATCTCTCGCGGCTCCCAGGAATCACGCTCTAGCTGGTCCTGCCTCTGTTATACAGGTTAATGTACAACATGTGTTCCCTCTCTCTCTCTCTCTCTCTATTCTGATGAAGAGGGAAACAGACTCAAAACATTAACTCTCTTTTCTCTTCCTACAGATTCTGCTGGATCTTTCACCAGCATTTTAGATTCCTTTATCCGCTTCCATTTCTTTCTTTTTCATAAGACTGTAAGACACACGGGCAGAGTGAGGCCACTCGGCTCATTGAGTCTGCTCCAGCATTCAACCATGGCTGATTTTTTTCTCATCCCCATTCTCCTGCCTTTTCCCCATAACTCCTGATCCCCTTATTGATCAAGAGCCTAGCTATCTCTCTCTTAAAGACACTCGATCACCTGGTCTCTACGGCCTTCTGCTGCAAAGAGTTTTCTGGTGGTCTGGATACAGTTACATCCGGCCAACATGACTTGTTTGCTTTGAGCTGATGGGAAAATTGGAAAGTTAGAGTTCTTGAGGGGTTGTCCTGACCAATGCAGGCAAATGGAGAACAAGATTAAACACTCAGTGTGTTTGACCTTGTTATCCTTTTACTGGGGTGCTTCCAGGACCTGATGGTTTGAGTTATAAGGAGAGATCGGATAGACTGGGACTTTTTTCCCTGGAGCGCAGGAGGCTTAGGAATAATCTTATAGAGATCTATAAAATAATGAGTGGCATAAATCAGCAAGATAGTCAATATCTTTTCCCATTAGTAAAGGAGTATAAAACTAGAGGGTTTAGGTTTGAAGTGAGGCGTCAGAGGTACAAAAGGATCCAGAGGGGCGATTTTTTTCACACAGAGGCTGATGAGTGTCTGGAACAAGTTGCCAGACTGATTTTTAAAAAAAGTGCAGCATGGAGAAGTTAGTCTGAAGGACCTGTTTTCATGCTGTAAACCTCGATGACCCTATGACATTTTAGATTAAAAATGGAAAGTGCCGGAAATACTCAGCAGGTCTGGCAGCATCAGAATAAAGAACAAAGAACAAAACAGCACGGGAAACAGGCCCTTCGGCCCAACGAGCCCGCGCCGCCACCCCGATGTTCCCACCTCTACCCGCGATCCCTGTCCATGTTTATAGATCTATGGATTAAAAACCAAATTTGAGACAATTTAGGGAGAACTTGTTTTGCCAATTAGCCTAAGAGCACATCTTTGGGATGTGGGAGGAAACCGGAGCACCCGGAGAAAACCCACGCAAGCACGGGGAGAATGCGCAAACTCCCACAGACACAGGCCCAAATCCATGTATCTGCACAGCACAGCGATAGTCACTGAGCTGTCGTGTTGCCCATCAAATGGTCCAGGTCAAGCGTACACTAACGGACGTGAAGCACTAGGATACTCTCGAAAAAAAATCCAAGAGCAGCCCTCTCATGACCCATGGCGTGTATGCCCCGCGTTAGACAACAAGGTGGACCAAAGCTCCTGTAGGATAAAAACTGAGTGAGCTTTTTGCGTGCATACAATTCCCCTTCAGGGCTGAAGCCAGTTCAAAATGTTACAGGTTTGTATGTTTTTAACCTAAGTATTTAATTCAGATATGAATTTTTCAATATAAGCCCACACTGTATTCAGCTGTAAGACTATGAGTGCAGTTCTCATATAAAATACCATTAATTATTGAAATACGAGATGGCAGCATTTATAGAATCAGAGTCACAGAGGTTTACAGCATGGAAACAGGTTCTTCAGCCCAACTTGTCCATGCTGCCCTTTTTTTTAAACCCCAACATTAATGCCAGTTGCGTGCATTTGGCCCATATCCCTCTATGCCCATCATACCCATCTAACTGTCTAAAAGCTTTTTGAAAGACAAAATTGAACCCACCTCTACTAATACCTCTGGCAGCTTGTTCCAGACGCTTACCACACTCTGTGAAAAATTGCCCCTCTGGACACTTTTGTATTTCTCCCCTCTCACCTTAAACCCCTTCCTTCTAGTTTTAGACCCCTTTACTAAGCTGATCTTGCCCCTCATTATTTTAAAGACCTCTATAAGATCATCACTCAGCCTTCTATGCTCCAGAGGAAAAGTCCCAGCCTATCCAGCCTCTCCTTGTAATTCAAATCATCAAGTCCCAGTAGTATCCTAGTAAATCTTTTCTGCACTCTTTCTAGTTTAATAATATCCTTTCTATAACTGAACACTGTGTTCCAAGTGTGGCCTTACCAATGTCTTGTACAATTTCAACAAGACATTCCAATTCCTGTATTCAATGTTCTGACTGATGAAACCAAGCATATCGAATGTCTTCTTCATCACTCTGTCCACCTGTGACTCCACTTTCAAGGAGCTATGAACATGTATCCCTAGACCTCTTTGTTCTGTAACTCTCCCCAGTGCCCTATCATTAACTGAATAAGTCCTGCCCTGGTTCAATCGACCAAAATGTATCACCTCGCACTTATCTAAATTAAATTCCATCTGCCATTTGTCAGTCCACTGGCCAATTGATCAAGATCCCATTGCAATTGGAGATAACTCTTAATAGTGTTGAGGAACAGAAGGATCTTGGTGTATGTGTCAATAGATCCCTGAAAGTAGGCAGTCAAGTGGATAAAGTTGTTAAGAAGGCTTATGGAGTCTTAGCTTTTATTGGTAGGGGGATTGAATTTAGGAGCCGCAGCATCATGTTGCAGCTGTACAACACTCTAGTGCGGCCGCACTTGGAGTATTGTGTGCAGTTCTGGTTCCCACATTATAAGAAAGATGTGGAGGCATTGGAGAGGGTACAGAGGAGGTTTACCAGGATGTTGCCTGGTATGGAGGGCAGGTCCTATGGAGAGAGGTTGAAGGATTTGAGGTTGTTTTTCGTTAGAAAGGAGGCGGCTAAGAGGGGATCTTATTGAAGCATATAAGATGATTAGAGGTTTAGATAGGGTGGACAGTGATAGCCTTTTTCCTAGGATGGAGAAAGATAGCACGAGGGGACACAGCTTTAAATTAAGGGGTATGAGTTATAGGACGGATATCAGAGGTAGGTTCTTTACTCAAGAGTGATTAGGGAGTGGAATGCCCTGCCTGCAGCTGTTGTAGATGCGCCAAGTTTGGTGGCGTTTAAGAGGTTAGTTGATAAGTATATGGATGAGAAGGGAATGGTTTAGTTAGGAGGGGCATTGCTTTTATTTTGGTCGGCACAACATCGAAGGCCGAAGGGCCTGTTCTGTGCTGTATTGTTCTATGTTCTATGTTCTATGTTCTATAACCTTCTTCACAGTCTACTATGCCACCAATCTTAGTATTATCTGCAAACTTACTAACGATGTCTCTTAAATTCTCATTCAAATTATTAACATAAATAATAAGTATCACTAGGCCCAGCACTGATCCCTGAGGCACACCGCTGGTCACAGGCGTCCAGTTTTAAAAACAACTCTCTTCAACCACCCTTGTCCTGTACTTCACTGGAGCAGAGAAGCTGTGACATCTTCTTCGGAGCCTTCAACATGTCATCAATGAAGACAAACATCTTGCCAAGGGCATCCCCACTCTCTCACTTCTTGCCTTCAAACAACCACGCAACCTCAAATGGATCATTGTCCACAGCAAACTACCCAACCTTCAGGAAAACAGTGACCACAACATCACACAACCCTGCCACAGCAACCTCTGAAAGACATGCCGGATCATCAACATGACATGCTCTCGCATGAGAACACCATCCACCAGGTATACGCAACATCCTCTTGCAACTCAGCCAACGTTGTCTACCTGATACGCTGCAGGAAAGGATATCCTGAGGCATGATACACTGGGGAGACCACGCAGCACTACGACAACGGATGAATGAACACCGCTTTCCAATCACCAGGCAAGACTGTTCCCTTCCTGTTGGTGAACACTTCAGCGGTCACGGGCATTCGGCCTCTGATCTTCAGGTAAACTTTCTCCAAGGTGGCCTTCATAACACACAACGGCGCAGAGTCACTGAGCAGAAACCGATAGCCAAGTTTCGCACACATGAGGACAGTCTGAACTGGTATCTTGGGTTCATGTCACACCATCTGTAACCCCCCACAACTTGCCTGGGCTTGCAAAATCTCACTGACTGTCCTGGCTGGAGACAATATACATCTTTTCAACCTGTGCTTAACCCACTCTCCACTCACATTGTCTGTACCCTTAAGACTTGATTATCTGTAAAGACTCGCATTCCAACCATTATTTTGTAAGTTTGTGTCTTTATATGACCTGTTTGTGAACACAAGTCCTCACTCACCTGATGAAGGAACTTGAGACTCCAAAAGCAAATGCTGCCAAATAAATCTGTTGAACTTTAACCTGGTACTGTGAGACTTCTTACCATTCTGTCATCAAGCCAATTTGTTATCTATTTAGCTACCTCACTCTGGTTCTCGTGAGATTTAACCTTATACAACAACCTCCCATGTGGTACTTTTGTCAAAGGCTTTGCTAAAATGTACATAGGCAACATCAACAGCATTGACCTCACCTACCCTCTTAGTTACCCCTTCAAAGAAACTCAATCCACTGATGGATTTTATATTGTTGAACAAATGAGTGAGGGTCGGGTGGTGCGGAAGATTCTCTCCCTCTCTCCCTCAGTAGCAGCAGTGAGGGATAACTTAGAGGTCATGGGAGATAAAATGACAAAGATGCCACAGAACACAGACAAAAAGAGTGGTAATTAGAGCATTAAAGACACAAAACATGGGTCAGAATAGGTGGTGTTAACAGATCAAAGGTCAGCACTGTGTGAAAGCAAAGTAGCAGGATACGTTAATAGCAGAATGAAGGTCAGCACCGTGTGAAAACAAAATAGCAGAATGTATGAATAGCAGAGTCAAGGTCGGCACTGTCTGAAAGATAAGTTTTTCTTTGCCATTTTATTTTCCCTCACTAATCTAACTTTGACCTTCTCTTCCTCCACTTACCAGCTCCCCAAAATCACCCCAAACTTCAGAGATGACTGCAGTGATTGGAGGTCAATCACCTCAGTCCCAGGGCATCACTGCAGGAGTCCCTCAGGGTAGTGTCCTCAATCCAACTATCTTCAGCTGCTTCTTCGATGACCTTCCCTCCATCAAAAGGTCTGAAGTGGGGATGTTCACCGATGATTGCACAAATGTTCAGCACCAATTGTAACTCCTCAGATACTGAAGCAGTCCATATCCAAATGCAGCAAGACATGGGCAATAAACAGGCATGGGCTGACAAGTTGCAAATAACGTTCACATTGCACAAGTGCCAGGCAATGGCCACCTCTGACAAGAGAGAATAACCCCTCGTCATTCAGTGGCATTACCATCTTTAAATGCTCCCACTATCAACATCATGGGGGTCACCATGGACCAGAAACTGAACTGGACCCACCACAAGATCAAGTCAGATGCTGGAAATCCTGAGGTGAATAACTTACCTGTGACTCCCAGAGCCTGTCCACCATCTACAAGGCACAAGTCAGGAGTAACTTGCCTGGATGGGTGCAGCTCCAACCACACTCAAGACATCCAGGACAAAGCAGCCCACCTTGATTGGCACCCCATCTACAAACTTTCACTCCCCCCTCCACCACCTCTACAAGATGCACTGTAGCAATTCACCAAGGTTCCTTAGGCAGCACCTTCCAACTCAATCTTTAGCACCTATAAGGATAACAGCAGCAAAACACCTTCAACAGAAAGTTCCCTTCCAAGTCATTCACCATCCCCAATTGGAAATATATCGCCTGTTCCTTCACTGTCGCTGAGTTAAAATCCTGGAACTCCTTCCCTAACAGCGCTGTGAGTGTACCTACACCTCAGGGACGGCTGCAGTTCAAGAAGGCAGCTTACCACCATCTCCAGAAGGGGCAATTAGGGATGGCAACGAAGCTGGTCCAGCTAGCGATGCCCACAAACCATAAATGAATACAAAATAAAGGGCAGGATTATCCAGCCATGCTCGCCCTAAGGCCAGAAAATCCCTCCCAACGTCAACAAATGTTTCAGAAGCTTTAAGTTTATTTATTAGTCACAGATAGGCTGACATTTACACTGCAATGAAGCTACTGTGAAAATCGGCTAGTCGCCACACTCTGGCCCCTGTTCGGGTACACTGAGGGAGAATTTAGCAACACATCTAAGCAGCACGTCTTTTGGACTGTGGGAGGAAACCGAAGCACCAAGAGGAAACTCATGCAGACACTGGGAGAACATGCAGAGTCCACACAGACAGTGACCCAAACCGGGAATCGAACCCTGCGTGGCAGCGGTGCTAACCACTGTGCCACCCACAGACCTTTCCATGGTCTGTGTCCCGTGAAAATTCATGGGAAAAGATATTGACCATTTAGCTGAACTATGCCTCTTGCTATTTTATAGACCTCTATAAGATCACCCTCACCAGTTTATCCAATCTTTCCTTATAACTCAATCCATCAAATCCTGGTAACATTTTTAATATTATTTAATATTTTTAAAACAGGAACCTTCTGCCCAGAATGTTTTGTGCCATCACATTCCGAATTGGTGCCGGATACACTCTGGATATGCTAGATATGTTCCCCATCGGCCACATCAGTGCAGACATCCCACAGGACACCTCAGATTCCGTGTCTACAAACACGGATAAACAGCCTGGACTCCTGTCCCCCTGCAAGGCGTAACACGCCTAAGCTTCAATAGCTGATAAATCAGCCTTATCAGCGGCTCAGTATCGAGAAGTTAATTATCCATCAAATACTTTGAACCTCGTGTGACAAGCTGTGATTCTTCTTATAAAAGCAGACCATATCTGATGTTATCATGATCATTCACACCTGAGGAACACGTTTCACTAAAGCTTCTTGCTACCACTCAGGCCCTGGGACTCCGCCAAGACGCTTAATCTGGGAGATATTTCTCACCTTGGGTAAGTGTTTCACGCCTGAACGGTGCGCCTCAGTTTAATAATTAATCAGCAAAACCAGGCTGCAGTAGCAACTATTACCTGAAAGTTGAATATCATGTCATTCTCTGTTTCTATACAATCGTAGCACAGAGTCACTTGGTTCTGTTCAATGCCAGCTCTCCGTGAAAGCCCCTCGATCCTCGGCACTTTCCCCTGTGATTGTCCAGGTAATTATCTCTGTTGATTACTTAGATTGAGCTGGTCTCCACCACACTCTCAGGCTTCACAGCCCAGATCCTAACCATATGCTGCGTTACATTTCAAGTCTCCATCATTGTGTACAGTTTCTGGTCACCCCATTATAGAAAGGATATTATTAAACTAGAAAGAGTGCAGAAAAAATTTACTAGGATGCTACCAGGATTTGATGGTTTGAGCTACAAGGAAAGGCTGGATAGACTGGGACTTTTTTTCTCTGAAGCGTGGAAGGATGAGGGGTGATCTTATAGAGGTCTATAAAATAATAAGGGGCATAGATCAGGTAGGTAGTCAACATCTTTTCTCAAAGGAAGGAGAGTATAAAATGAGAGAGTATGTGTTTAAGATGAGAGGGGAGAAATGCAAAAGTGGAACAATGGTTAGCACTGCTGCCTCAGAGCGCCTGGGACCTAGGTTCAATTCCCAGCTTGGGTCACTGTCTGTGCAGACTCTGCATGGTCTCCCTGTGCAGTTCCCCCTCAGTTGCTCCCTGGAGCAAGTTGAGTGGAGGAGCGATTTGTGACTGGTGCAGCGCGGTAAGTGATTGAGTCTGTTTTTATTTTTTCACTGATTTTTTTTCTGTTCGCGAGTATTTTTAAACTTAAAGCGGAAGTAAGTTGCGGGGTGAGCTGGGGAGGGTGTGTGAAATATAAAAGGAAGACTGTAGCGGGCAGCATTGGGAGCGGGCAGCGGAGTGAGCAGGGAGCAGAGTGTGAGCTGTAAGGGCTTCGGCGAAAACAGGCAGAGGCAAGATAGGTTCCTGTTGTTGCTTTTTTTCTCTCTTTGATCTTCCAAAACTATAAAGGAAATGGCAGGTATGAGAGAGAGGCCAGTTTGCTGCTTTCAGTGTTGGATGCGGGAGTTCCCGGAGACGTGTTGCCTCCCGGAAATCCACATCTATGCCAGATGCGTGGAACTGCAGCTCCCGAGGGACCGTGTAAGGGAGCTGGAGCTGCGGCTCGGTGACCTCAGTTTAGTCAGGGAAAAATGAGAAATTAATGGATAGAAGTTATAGGCAGGTAGTCACACTGGGGCCTCGGGAGAAAGACATGTGGGTCACAGTTAGGAAGGGTAAAAGTCAGAAGGGTGATGTATCAGAAAATACCCCAGTGGCAATCTCCCATAATAGTAAGGGCTGGGAGCCAGGTGGGAGAGGGAAGGGGAGTGAACAGTCAGTGGAAGGATCTCCTGTGGTTATCCCCCTCCAGAATAGGAATATTGTTTTGGATTCTGTGGAGGGGGATGACCCTCCAGGGGTAAGCGACGGATCGCCTGCATGGAGAGAGGCTCTGTGGCCCAGAAGGGAAAGAAGGGGATTAGGAGAGGATAGTGGTGGGGGACGCGATGGTTAGAGGCACAGACAGGCGGTTCTGCGGGTGGAAACGAGACACCAGGGTGGTAATCTGCCTCTCTGGTACTGGACGTCTCCAAGAGGGTAGGAAGTATATTAAAAAGGGAAGGCAATCAAACAGATGTAAATTGTCGGACAATACAGCAGGATATAGATAGGCTTAAAAATTGGGCAAGAAATGGCAGATGGAATTTAACCCAGATAAATGTGAAGTGATGCATTTTAGAAGAACTAATGTAGGGGGGGGAGCTATACAATAAATGGCAGGGCCATCAAGCATATAGAAACCAGAGGGATCTAGGTGTGAATCCCTGAAGGTGGTAGCACAGGTGGAGAAGGTGGTGAAGAAGGTATATGGCATGCTTGCCTTTATAGGAAGGGGTATAGAGTATAAAAGCTGATGTTGCAGCTGTATAGAACGCTGGTTAGACCACATTTGGAGCACTGTGTTCAGTTCTGGTCGCCACCCTACCAGAAGGACACGGAGGACTTAGAGAGAGTGCAGAGGAGGTTTACCAGGATGTTGCCTGGTATGGAGGGTCTTAGCTATGAGGAGAGATTGGGTAGACTGGGGTTGTTCTCCCTGGAAAGTTGGAGAATGAGGGGACACCTAATAGAGGTGTACAAAGTTATGAAGGGTATAGATGGGGTGAACGGTGGGAAGCTTTTACCCAGGTCAGAGGTGACAATCACGAGGGGTCACGGACTCAAGGTGAGAGGGGCGAGGTATAACTTAGATATCAGAGAGACATTTTTTTTTTTACACAGAGTGTGGTGGGGGTCTGGAATGCGCTGCCAAGTAGGGGGGTGGAGGCAGACAAGCTGGGATCATTTAAGAATTACCTGGATAGTCACATGAGCAGACTGGGAATGGAGGGATACAAACGAATGGTCTAGTTGGACAAATGAGCAGCTCTTTGATCTTTGTGTCTGTGTGGGTTTTCTCCTGGTTTCCTCCCGCAGGCTGGTTAGATGTGTCGGCTGTGCTAAATTCCCCCTCAGTGTACTCAAACAGGCTTTGGAGTCATATTTAAGTATTTCAACTGATTAAGTTATATTAATTCTTTGTGTCATACTTTGCTCTATACCCATCTTATCTATGTAATTGTCTGAACGTTTTTTTAAAAGACAAAATTGTACCAACCTCTATTACTGCCTCCGGCAACTTGTTCCAGTCACTCATCACCCTCTGTGTGAAAAAACTACCCCTCTGGGGCAGTAATAAGTAAAGTAAATTTATTTATTAGTGTCACAAATAGGCTTACATCAACACTGCAATGAAGTAAATGAGAAAGTCCCCTAGTTGCCACACTCCAGCACCTGTTCGGGTACATTGGGGGAGAATTTAGCATGGCCAAGTCATGTGATTTTCCCTGTCAATCAACCTTATCAAACTCCAATCTGAAAATCCCAACGGGAAAAGACTGCAATAACAATACTGCATTAGCCCAGATCAATACAATCCAGCAATTAGGATCAATAATGCTTCATGTATCAACATGTGGGCTGCCGGTTAGAGACAAAGCAGCACTGGGTAAATAGAACTGACTTCTAAATAAACCCTGCACAAGAAACATGACACAAACAGTTCTTAAAGAGCTGGACAATAACCAGACTTAGCCTGACAAGTGATTAGCGCTACACAAGTGTCAGCAATGACCATCACCACGTGGAGCATCACCATTGTTGCATTTGGACGTGGGCTGCTTCACTGTCCGAGGGCTGGGACCAATCACTGGGAGATGGAGTTTAATGTAGATAAACGTGAAGTGATGCATTTTGCTCACTCAGTTAGTGGTAAGATGTTGAGGAGAATTATAGAACAAAGAAGTTTAGGGGTACAGGTTCATAGCTCCTTGAAAGTGGTGTCAAGGTGGATACAGGGTGGCGAAGAAAGCATTCAGCATGTTTGGTTTCATTAGTCAGAACATTGAGTACAGGAGTTGATATGTCTTGTTGCACAAGAAGTTGGAAAGACCACACTTGGAGTATTGCGTAGATTTCTGGTCAACTAATTATAGAAAGGATATTATTAAACTAGAAAGAGTGCAGAAAAAAATATGATGTGATGTTACTGGGACTTGATGGTTTGAGTTACAAGAAGAGGCTGGATAGACTGGGACTTTTTTCCCTGGAGCGTAAGAGGCTTAGGAGTGATCTTATAGAGATGTATAAAATAATGAGGGCCATAGATAAGGTAGATAGTCAATATATTTTCCCAAATGTAGAGGATAGCTTTAATGTTAGAGAAGAGAGATACAAAAGGATCCAAGGGAGCAATTTTCTTTATCTTGAGGGTGATGATTGTCTGGGACAAGCTGCCAGAGGTAGTAGTAGAGGCAGGTACGATTTTGTCTTTTAAAAGGCATTTAGACAGTTACATTGGTAAGAATGGTATAGAGGGAAATTAGGCCAAATGCGGGCAATTGGGGCTAGCTTATTTGTAAAAGTGGGCGGCATGGACAAGTTGGACCAAAGGGCCTTTTTCCATGCTGTAAACCTCTATGAATCATTAATAGTGCTGAACATTGTGCAATCATCGGCAAACATCCCCACTTCTGATCTTTCGTTGGAGGGGAGGTCACTGATGAAGCAGCTGAAGATGGATGGGTCTAGATGTCAGGTTTGGAGCAGCTCTACGTGTACGAAGCAAGATAAACAGTAAATAAGAATCCTGAGAAATCAATTTATTGATAGGTGAGTAATGAGGGTGTGGTGCATTAAATAGTGTGAAGCTAGTGAGATATGACAGCTGAAATTACACTTGACCTCTCATTTGAGTCCAACTCGGGTTACTAACTATTATTAAACTTTGATTTGTTTTGATTTGATTTATTCTTGCCACATGTATTAGTATACAGTGAAAAGTGCTGTTTCTTGCCCACTGTACAGACAAAGCATACTGTTCATACAGAAGGAAAGGAGAGAGTGCAGAGTGTAGTGTTACAGTCATAGCTAAGGTGTAGAGAAATATCAGCTTAATGCGAGGTAGGTCCATTCAAAAGTCTGACGGCAGCAGGGAAGGAGCTGTTCTTGGGTCAGTTGGTACGTGACCTCAGATTTTTGTATCTTTTTCTGAGGGAAGGAGGTGGAAGAGAGAATGTGCGCGGGTCCTTAATTATTCCAGATAAATGCAAATTACTGCAGATAGAAGTTACTTCAGATTCTAGAATCTGAAACTAGAAGAGAAAAATCTCAGCAGGTCTGGCAGCATCTGTAAGGAGAGAAAAGAGCTGACGTTTCGAGTCCAGGTGACCCTTTGTCAAAGCTCTTTGGGTCTCTCATTATGCTGGCTGCTTTGCTGAGGCAGCGATAAGTGTAGACAGAGTCAATGGATGGGAGCTTGTTTTGCGGATGGATTGGGCTACAGTAACAACCTTTTGTATTTCTTGTGGTCTTGGGCAGAGCAGGAGCCACACTAGACTGTAATACATCCAGAAATAATTCTTTCTATGGTGCATCTATGAAAGTTGGTGAGAGTTGTAGTGGACATGTTAAATTTCCTTAACTAGCCATTAGACAGCCAACACACCTATCCTGATGATGCACTGCCTTCCTACACCAATCAGAAAACACACAGACTCATTATCCAATTGGATGATATTTCCCCAATTTTCAATATTTTTATATCTGGTGAGGAGAAATATTTAAAGAAATATTTAAATATTGGGTCAACGTAACCCAATATTATGCTACATCCAGAACTTTTCTCCAGGGCTGCAGTATTCCAGATATTGAACTTCAATACCTGGAAACTCCAGGCCAATCCTCAAGGATTGACAAACCAATCCACGTCAGAGTCTGGGCCCTGACATTGGCCTCCTGGGTTACTTACTCTCACAACCATCCTGGAATGCAGCAGGAGAAGCTCCTTTCCATCCCCTCCGAGGGCTCCAGAGCAGCTTCTCGGAAATCTCAGAGATTGTGCCATTATTCCAACTTTTCCCAGGTGAGAATGGCTTGTGCCAGCCCTCACACCATTCCCTCCAACCACAAAGCAGCACCAGGTTAAGAGGCACAGGGACTGGGTTTAACCTGTTTAAGAGGCACATTCACTAGCTTTAATAGGTTTAAGAGGCACATTCACTAGTTTTAACCAGGTTTAAGAGGCAGAGGAACTGGGTTTAACCTGTTTAATAGGCATAGAAACTGGTTTTTACAGGTTTAAGAGGGACAGGGACTGGTTTTAACAGGTTTAATATAGAAACATAGAACATAGAAAAACTATAGCACAAAACAGCCCTTCGGCCCACAAGTTGTGTCGAACATGTCCCGATCTACTAGGCTTACCTATAACCCTCTATCTTACTAAGTTCCAGGTACTTTTCCAAAAGACTCTTAAAAGACCCTGTTGAATCCTCCTCCATCACAGTTGCCGGCAGCTGATTCACACACCCACCACCCTCTGAGTGAAAAACTTACCCCTGACATCTCCTCTGTACCTATTACCCAGCACCTTCAACCTGTGTCCTCTTGTGGCACCATTTCAGCCCTGGGAAAAAACCTCTGAAAATCCACCAATCAATACCTCTCAACATCTCATAAACCTCTATCAGCTCACCCCTCATCATTTGTCTCTCTAAGGAGAAAAGACCAAGTTCTCTCACCCTATCCTTATAAGGCATGCCACCCAATCCAGGCAACATCCTTGTAAGTCTCCTTTGCACCCTTTCTAAGGCTTCCATTTCCTTCCTGTAATGAGGCGAGCAAAACTGAGCACAGTACTCCAAGTGGGGTCTGACCAGGGTCTTATAAAGCTGCAGCATTATCTCCTGACTCCTAAATTCAGTTCCTCAATTGATGAAGGCCAATACACCATACACATTCTTAACCACATCTTCCACCTGCTTTGAGCATCCTATGAACCCGGATCCCAAGATTCTTCTGATCTTCCACACTGCCAAGAGACTTACCCTTAATATTATAATTTATCATCCTATTTGACCTGCCAAAATGAATCACCACATACTTATCTGGGTTGAAGTCCATCTGCCCGCTTCTCCGCCTAGTCTTGCATCTTATCAATGTCTCGTTGCAACTTCTAATGTCCCTCCACACTATCCACAAAAACTCCAACCTTTGTATCATTAGCAATCTTACCAATCCATACCCTTCACTTCCTCATCCAGGTCATTTATAAAAACCACAAAGAGTAAGGATCCCAGAATAGATCCTTGGAGCACTCCACTGGTGACCAACCTCCATGCAGAATATGACCCATCTATAACCACTCTTTGCCTTCTGTGGGTAAGCCAGTTCTGGACCCACAAAGCAATGTCCCCTTGGATCCCATGTCTCCTCACTTTCTCAATAAGCCTTGCATGGGGCACCTTATCAAATGTCTTGCTGAAGTCCATATATTCTACATCTATTGTTCTTCCTTTGTCAGTATGTTTAGTCACATCCTCAAAACATTCAACAGGCTCGTTAGGCATGATCTGCCTTTGACAAAGCCATGTTGACTATTCTTGATCATAGAGAAAAAACGAAGAACAAAGAACAAAACAGCACGGGAAACAGGCCCTTTGGCCCAACGAGCCCGCGCCGCCACCCCAATGTTCCCACCTCTACCCTGTCCATGTTTATAGATCTATGGATTAAAAACCAAATTTGAGACAATTTAGGGAGAATTTGTTTTGCCAATTAGCCTAAGAGCACATCTTTGGGATGTGGGAGAAAACTGGAGCACCTGGAGAAAACCCACCCAAGCACGGGGAGAATGCGCAAACTCCCACAGACACAGGCCCAAATTCCATGTATCTGCACAGCACAGCAATAGTCACTGAGCTGTCGTGTTGCCCATCAAATGGTCCAGGTCAAGCGTACACTAACGACGTGAAGCACTAGGATACTCACGAAGAAAATCCAAGAGCAGCCCTCTCACAACCCATCGCATTTATGCCCCTCGTTAGACAACAAGGTGGATCAAAGCACCTGTAGGATAAAAACAAGTACATCAATATTATCATCTATTTACACGCTTCCCAGGGACTCCCAAGGTTCATGATCCCTATTTTAAATCAGTTTTCTATACCCCTCCATTCCCATTCTGTTCATGTGCCCATCTAAGTATTTCTTAAATAACTCCAGAGTGCCTGTCCCCACCACTTTACTTGACAGCGCATTCCATACCCCCACCACCCTCTGTGTGAAAAAACTCCCTCTAGCATCCAAATTATACCTTACCCCACTCACCCTAAGCCCGTGACCCCTCGTGCTATTCAAGTCCATCCTAGGAAAAAGCTTAACCCTATTTACTCTATCTATACCCCTCATAATCTTGTACACCTCTATTAGATCTCCTCTAAGTCTACGTCTTTCTAAGGAAAACAGTCCCAATTTGCCTAACCTCTCCTCGTAACTCAGACCTTCCATACCAGGCAGCATCCTGGTAAACCTCCTCTGCACTCTCTCCAGACTCTCCACGTCTTTCTGGTAGTAAGGCGACCAGAACTGGATGCAGTATTCCAAATGAGGTCTAACCAACGTTTTATACAACTGCAACATTAAAGGCCAGCTCTTGTACTCTATATCCCTTCCTATAAAGGCTAGCATACTATATGCTTTCTTCAGAACCTTCTCCACTTGCTCTGCCACCTTCAGAGAATTGTGCACCTGCACCCCCAGGTCCCTCTGCATTTCTATACTCTTAATAGGTCTACCCTTTATCTTACTAAGTTCCATGTACTTTTTCAAAAGTCTCTTAAAGGACCCTATCGAATCTGCCTCCACCACTATCGCCAGCAACCAATTCCATACACCAGCCACCCTCTGAGTGAAAAACTTACCCGTGACATTTCCACTGTACCTGCTCCCCAGCATCTTAAACCTGAATCCCCTTAGTGACCATTTCAGCCCTGGGAAATAGCCTCTGAGAATCCACTCGATCAATACTTCTCAACATCTTATACATCTTTATCAGGTCACCCGTCATCCTTTGTTTCTCCAGGGAGAAAAGACTGAGCTCTCTCAACCTATCTTCATAAGGCATGCCTTCCAATCCAGGCAACATCCTTGTAAATCTCCTCTGTGCCCTTTCAATAGCTTCCACATCCTTCCTGTAATGAGGTGACCAGAACTGAACACAGTACTCCAAGTGGAGGCTGACCAGGGTCTTATATAGTTGCAACATTATCTTCTGATTCCTAAACTCAATTCCTTGATAGATGAAGGCCAGTACTTTGTGTGCTTTCTTAACCACATCCTCTACCTACAAAGCTGTTTTGAGATCCTATGAACCCAGACCCCAAGATCCTTCTGATCTTCCACACTGCCAAGAGTTTTACCCTTAATATTATAATCTATCATCCTATTTGACCTGCCAAAATGAATCACCACATACTTATCTGAGTTGAATTCTATCTTCCACTTCTCCGCCCAGTCTTGCATCTTATCAATGTCTTATTGCAACTTCTGACATCCTTCCACACTATCCATGACTCCTCCAACCTTTGTGTCATCAGCAATCTTACCAATCCATACCCTCCACTTCCTCATCCAGGTCATTTATAAAAATCACAAAGAGTAAGGGTCCCAGAACAGATCTCTGGGGCACTCCACTGGTGACCAACCTCCATGCAGAATATGACCCATCTATAACCACTCTTTGCCTTCTGTGGGCATGCCAGTTCTGAATTCACAAAGCAATGTCCCCTTGGATCCCAGGCCCCCTCACTTTCTCAATAAGCCTTGCATGGGGCACCTTATCAAACATCTTTCCAGGCATAGAGGATTGGCACAGGGCATAGAGATTTAAGAGGCTTTGGGATTGGTTTTAACCACTTTAAGAGGCACATTATCATCCAGATCATTACTATAGATGACAAACAACAATGGACCCAGCACTGATCCCTGTGGTACATCACTAACCACAGGTCTCCACTCAGAGAAGCAATCCTCCACTAACCACTCTCTGGCTTCTTCCATTGAGCCAATGTCAAATCCAATTTCTTCCCTTCCCATGTATACCTAGCGACTGAACCTTCCTAACTAACGTCCCATGCGGGACTTTGTCAAAACCTTACTGAAGTCCACGTAGACAACATCCACTGCCTTCCCTTCATCCACTTTTAACTGGTTTTAACTGGTTTAAGAGGCAGAGGGATTGGTTTTAATCACTTTAAGAAGCACAGGGACTGGATTTAACTGGTTTAAGAGGCACAGAGATGGATTTTAATGGTTTAAGAGGCACAGAGATGGATTTTAATGGTTTAAGAGGCACAGGGACTGGTTTTAATTTAAGAGAAGAAAGAGCTGGTTTTAAAAAGTTTCAGGGGCACAGATTAGTTTTCACCTCCCACAGCTTCAGGCCCCTGCCAGGTTAGACATGTCTGTGTGTCCGAGCATGGCTGTACGGTTCTCAGTAATGGCTGTTTAGTGCAATTGTGGTATACGGCATGAGAGGGGATTGCCAGCAAGCTATGTGCATCACATAGAACCATAGAACATTACAGCTCAGAAACAGGCCTTTTGGCCGTTCTTGTCTGTGCTGAACTAGTTTTCTGCCTAGTCCCACTGACCTGCACCTGGACTGTATCCCTCCACACCCTTCTCATCCATGTACCCGTCCAAGTTTTTCTTAAATGTTAAAAGTGAGCCCACATTTACCACTTCATCAAGTCATTCCACATTCCCATCACTCTCTGTGTGAAGAAGCCCCCATAATATTCCCTTTAAACTTTTCTCCTTTCACCCTTAACCCATGCCCTCTGGTTTTTTTCTCCCCGAGCCTCAGTGGAATAAGCTTGCTTGCATTCACTCTATCTATACCCATCAAAATCTTATACACCTCTATCAAATCTCCCCTCATTCTTCTACGCTCCAGGGGATAAAGTCCTAACCTATTCAATTTCTCTCTGCAAGTCAGCTTCTCAAGTTCTGGCAACATCCTTGTAAACTTTCTCTGCACTCTTTCAACCTTATTAATATCCTTCCTGGGGCCAAAATCGCACACAATACTCTAAATTCGGCCTCACCAATGTCTTATATAACCTCACCATAACATTCTAACTCTTATACTCAATACTTTGATTTATAAAGGCCAACGTGCCAAAAGCACTCTTTACCATTCTAACTACCTGTGACACCACTTTTAGGGAATTATGTATCTGTATTCCCAGTGACCTCTGTCCTACTATTTACCTTGTATGTTCTACCTTGATTTGTCCTTCCAAAGTGCAATACCTCACATTTGTCCGCATTAAACTCCAATTGCCATTTTTTAGCTCATTTTCTAGCTGGTCCAAATTCCTCTGCAAGCTTTGAAAACCTTCTTCCAATCTTCGTATCACCAGCAAATTTGCTGATCCAATTTACCACATTATCATCCAGATCATTGATATAGATGACAAACAACAATGGACCCAGCACTGATCCCTGTGGCACATTGCTAGTCACAGGCCTCCATTCAGAGAAGCAATCCTCCACTACCACTCTCTGGCTTCTTTCATTGAGCCAATGTCTAATCCAATTTCCTCCCTTCCCATGTATACCTAGCGACTGAACCTTCCTAACTAACCTCCCATGCGGGACCTTGTCAAAACCTTACTGAAGTCCATGTAGACAACATCCACTGCCTTCCCTTCATCCACTTTCCTGGTAACCTCCTCAAAAAACTCCAATAGATTGGTTAAACGTGACATACTATGCACAAAGCCATGTTGACTCTCCCTAATAAGTGCCTGTCCATCTAGGTATTTGTAGATTCTATCTCTTAGTACTCCTTCCAATAATTTACCTACTACTGACGTCAAACTTACTGGTATATAATTTCCCGGATTACTTTTTGAGTCTTTTTTAAACAATAGAACAACTTGAGCTATCTTCCAATCATCCAGTACTTCACCGACATTTTAAAAATATCTGCCAGGGCTCCTGCAATTTCAACACTAATCTCCTTCAACGTCCGAGGGAATAACCTGTCCAGTACTGTGGATTTATCTACTTCTGATTTGCCTCAAGACAGCAAGCATCTCCTGCCCTTTAATCTGTATAAGTTCCAGGACCTTCCTACTTGTTTGCCTTATTTCCATAGACTTCCTGCCAGTTTCCTTAGCAAATACAGATGCAAAAAAAAAACCCACTTAACATCTCCCCCCATTTCTTTTGGTTCCATACAAAGCCAACCGCCCTGATCTTCAACGGGACCAATTTGAACCCTTACTATCCCTTACACGGAGTGGATGCAGGTTCATTTCGGTGACAAGTGGTGTACCTCAGGGGTCTGTTTTGGGGCCCCTGCTGTTTGTAATTTTTATAAATGATCTGGATGAGGGTATTGAAGGATGGATTAGTAAATTTGCAGATGACACTAAAGTCGGTGGAGTGGTAGATAGTGAAGGGGGTGTTATAGTTTGCAGAGAGACTTGGACAAGTTGCAGAGCTGGGCCGAGAGGTAGCAAATGGAGTTTAATGTGGAAAAGTGTGAGGTAATGCACTATGGCAGGAATAATAAATGTGTAGAGTATAGGGCTAATGGTATGATTCTTAGTAGTCTTGATGAACAGAGGGATCTTGGTGTGTATGTGCATAGATCCCTGAAAGTAGGCAGTCAAGTCGAGAAGGTTGTTAAGAAGGCATATGGAGTCTTAGCTTTTATTGGTAGGGGGATTGAATTTCGGAGCCGCAACGTCATGTTGCAACTGTACAAAACTCTAGTGCGGCCGCACTTGGAGTCTTGTGTGCAGTTCTGGTCCCCACATTATAAGAAAGATGTGGAGGCATTGGAGAGGGTACAGAGAAGGTTTACCAGGATGTTGCCTGGTATGGAGGGCAGGTCCTATGAAGAGAGGTTGAAGGATTTGAGGTTGTTTTTCGTTAGAAAGGAGGCGGCTAAGAGGGGATCTTATTGAAGCATATAAGATGATTAGAGGTTTAGATAGGGTGGACCGTGATAGCCTTTTTCCTAGGATGGAGAAAGCTAGCACGAGGGGACACAGCTTTAACTTAAGGGGTGATAGTTATAGGACGGATATCAGAGGTAGGTTCTTTACCCAAAGGGTGGTTCGGGAGTGGAATGCCCTGCCTGCAGCGGTTGTAGATGCGCCAAGTTTGGTGGCGTTTAAGAGTTTAGTTGATAAGTATATGGAAGAGAAGGGAATGGTTTAGTTTGGAGGGTCATTGCTTTTTATATTGGTCGGCGCAACATCGAAGGCCAAAGGGCCTGTTCTGTGCTGTAATGTTCTGTGTTCTATTTCGCATCATCAGTGCTACCTCTGTTTCGGGGCTGTGTCAGATTTGGCCCTCAGTATCTCCTCCCTCGCTTAATGTCTAACACTTCCTCGTGAGCTGCTCACGCTTCCGGTGAAATGGGTTAATTGTACACTCAAGGGTCTGGAATGTTCCAGTGTTTGACGTGTCGATTATCTCGAGCTTTTTGCTGAGTTTGGGAGACATAAAAGCCTTTGTTACACCAACTCCCAGGCTTTTGTTTAGCAGCTATGAAACATCATATCATATTGATTTCATGTTTACTGCCACTTGCAACTGGAAAAAATTGTGAACAAACTGAGGGAGTTGGTCCACTATATATTTTTATGACCATCATTTGGATCTGAACCCAGGTTTATAGTCCTAAATCCACTTCAGGAATTCTTTTCAGCAGCTCTAGTGATTCACGGGTGTGGTTGCACCAAATTTAGAATCCAGATTCTTGACCAAGCCTTATTCAAGAACAATGAAAACAAGTAAGGTTGTATAAGGCATTGGTGAGGCTGGATTTAGAGTACTGTGTACAGTTTTGGTCACCTAATTACAGGAAGGATATTAATAAGGTTGAAAGAGAGCAGAGAAGGTTCACAAGGATGTTGCCGGGACTTGAGAAACTGAGTTACAGAGAGAGAGATTGAATAGGTTGGGATTTTATTCCCTGAAGCGTAGAAGAATGAGGGGAGATTTGATAGAGGTGTATAAGATGAGATGGGTATAGATAGAGTGAATGCAAACAGGCTTTTTTAACTGAGGCTAGGGGAGAAAAAAAAACCAGAGGGCACGGGTTAAGGGTAAAAGGAGAAAAGTTTAAAAGGAATATTGAGGGGGGAGGGTGGGCTTCACGCAGAGAGTGGTGGGAGTGTGGAATGAGCTGCTGGGTAAAGTGGTAAATGTGGGATCACTTTTAACATTTAAGAAAAGCTTGGATGGGTTCATGGATCAGAGGGGAATGGAGTGATATGGTCCAAGTGCAGGTCAATGGGACTAGGCAAAAAAATGGTTCGGCACAGACAAGAGGGGCCAAAAGGCCTGTTTCTGAGCTGTAATTTTCTATTGTTCTAAGGGCAGCACACTAGCAAGTGGTTAGCACTGCTGCCTCACAGCACTAGGGACCTGGGTTGGGTCACCATTTCTGTGGAGTCTGCACATTCATAGAATCCCTACAGTGCAGAAGGAGGCCACTCAGTCCATCACGACAACAATCCCATGCAAATCCTATCCCCACATCCCAATGCATTTACCCTAGGCAGTCCCCCGACACTAAAGGGCAATACAGCATGTCCAATCCACCTAACCCACACATCTTTGGACACCCTGTTCTACCCATGTCTGCGTGGGTTTCCTCCAGGTGCTCTGGTTTCCTCCCACACTCCATAGATGTGTGGGTTAGGTCATGGATAAATACATAGGGTTACCAAGCTAGGACAAGGCAGGTTGGGAGGAGAGATGGCTGTGGATCTGGTTAAGATGCTCAGACAGGTAGTCGGTGGAGACTTGATGGGCCGAATGGCCTCTTTCTGCATTGCAGAAATTCTATTAAACATGTTGACAAATCCGTAGCATCTCCAGCTGCCTCAGAACAAGCCAAAGTGCTTTACGTCCAAGGGAGTATGGTCTCCGTTATAAACACAGAAGCCAATTTTCACACAGCAAGATCCCACAATGAGTTAAGCAGCACATTGTGCTGCTGGGACATTTAACCTCCTGGGGAGGGAGACTCCTGGAGTTTATTTACAAGGAGTGCCATGGGTTGTCATATGTCCACCTGAGATAGGAGGAGTATAAAATTGCCCAGCCTTGTATGAGCGCGAGTGTAGAGGTGGGGGGCTGGAGCATAGAAATGTGCCTCAATGTGCCCAGCCTGGGCTCGATCTCACACTCTGGACCACCTTCCCTGAGATACAGTCAGGGGTGGAAGATGTTCCCAATCAAAGGATATATTAAGACCAATGACAAAGGATAAAGTGTTTTGTCAGCCCCCAACCCCTCCTCCTCCCCTCCCCTCCCCCAACTCTTCTCCTCCCACCCCCTGTGGGAAAGGGAACAGGCCTGGGGACCGACAATCAATACAGGATTTGAGGCCTTTCCCCCCCCCTTGCCTGTGGCCACAGGCAATCCTCTCAGAGGGGATTCCCTCACCTCCACAACGGTGGCCTGTTCACCACATCACAAAGTTTCTAATCTGGAAGCTTTCCGAGCATCACAAGGTGGAGGTGACCTTCCTCTCTCCCTCCCTTACCTACAAAGTAGGTTGCTGCTCTTTATAAAATGGTTGGGGTCTCCTATTGGCCCTTCAGCCTTGCCCACCTGCGACTCCACTTTCAAGGAGCTATGAACACGTACTCCTAGACCTTTTTGCCCTGTAACTCTCCTTAACACTCTACCATTAACTAAGTCCTGCTCTGTTTTGATCTACCAAAATGCATCACCTCACAATTATCTAAATTAAACTCCATCCGTCATTCATCAGCCCACTGGCCCAATTGATCAAGATCCTGCTGCAATCCTAGATAACCTTCTTCACTGTCCACTGTGGCACTAAGCTTGGTGTCATTTGCAAACTTACTAACCATGCCTCCTAAAGTCTCATTTAAACATTTATATCAATGATAAATAACAATGGACCAGCACCTATCCCTGAGGCAGACCACTGGTCACAGGCTTCCAGTTTGTAAAACAACCTTCGACAACTGGCTTCTGTCATCCACCCAATTTCATATCCATTTAGAAACTTCACTCTGAGCTTTAAATTTATACAACAACCTACCATGTGATACCCTGTCAAAGGCCTTGCTAAAGTCCATGTAGACAACATTGACAGCAGTGCCCTCATTTATCTTCTTGGTTATGCCTTCAAAAAAACTCAGATTTGAGAGACATGAATTTCCATTTTCAAAGCCATACTGACTGTTCCTAATCAGTGCTTGCCTCTCTAAATGTCTGTATTGTTTCTTGTGCACTATATAGCACTATATGTACATGGAGGAAGGAAAGAAGAGAGTATGGAATGTAGTGTTGCAGTCATAACCAGGGTATAGAGAAAGATGAACTTAATGCAAGATAGGCCCATTCAAAAATCTGATGGCAGCAGGGAAGAAGCATTTTTGAGTCAGTTGGTGCGTGACCTCAGACTCTTTCCCCCAATGGAAGAAGGTGGACGGGAGAATGTCTGGGGGTGCATGGTGTTTCCTACACATTGCAAGATCCTGACCTCCAGCAACTTCCCCCATCCTACTGTCATCTATGTTTGCCAAACCTCCTCCACAATCCAGCCCTTCAGCTCAAAGGCAGCATCTCCAACAATGCAGCATTCACTCAGTGAAGCTCCAGTATCAGGGAAATGTTCAAACATGGGATTTGAAACTACAACTTCTGAACTCAATACAACTGACTAACTGAGCCACAGCTGGAACTGAAGGTTCATATAACACCATTAATTCTAATTAAACAATGAACAACTGGATCCAATCACTGAGAAAGGGCTTCAAACTAATTACAAAGAACACTAAATGTCTCATTACAGATTAAGGTCCTGATATTGTCTTTAAATAATATTAGCATTATTGGGAAATGTTTAAAGAGAGCTGATTTAATTTGATTTATTAATGTCACAAAGTATTGTTTCTTGTGCACTGTACAGACGAATTCCTTCTGAGAAGGAAAGAACAGAGCACAGAATGTTCTGTTATAGTCACAGCCAGGATGTAGATAAATATATTTATGTAGATAAATATATGTAGATAAATATATTTATGTTTATTCACGCAGAGTGCTGGAAATGTAGCTGTGGAGAGCACCGAGGTACAGGGTTGCAAATTGGGGAGTATTGTAGTAGATAGGGAGGATGTGTTAGAAATTCTCGAGGGTTTGAAGTTGGATAAGTCCCCTGGGCCGGACGGGATTTACCCTAGGATTCTCTGGGAGGCAAGAGAGTAGATTGCAGAGCCTCTGGCTCTGATCTTCAGGTCCTCGTTGGTTACGGGTGTGGTTCCGGAGGACTGGAGGATTGCGAATGTGGTCCCATTGTTTAAGAAGGGGAAGAGAGACCTTCCTGGGAATTATAGGCCAGTGAGTCTTACTTCTGTGGTGGGCAAGGTATTGGAGAGAATTATTAGGGATAGGATTTATAGTTATTTGGAGAGAAATGAATTGATTGGGGATAGTCAGCATGGTTTCGTGAAGGGTAGGTCATGCCTTACTAACCTCATTGAGTTTTTTGAGAAAGTGACCAGAGAGGTGGATGGGGGTAAGGCGGTTGATGTAGTATATATGGACTTTAGTAAGGCGTTTGATAAGGTGGCCCATGGAAGACTTCTACAGAAAATGCAGATGTGTGGAATAGAGGGTGATTTAGCTAATTGGATTAGAAATTGGCTGGCAGATAGAAGACAGAGGGTGGTGGTTGATGGGAGGTTTTCATCGTGGAGTTCGGTGACGAGTGGTGTGCCTCAGGGGTCTGTTTTGGGGCCCCTGCTGTTTGTAATTTTTATAATGATCTGGATGAGGGTATTGAGGGATGGATCAGTAAATTTGCAGATGATACTAAAGTTGGTGGTGTGGTAGATAGTGAAGAGGGGTGTTTTAGTTTACAGAGTGACTTGGACAAGTTGCAGAGCTGGGCCGAGAGGTGGCAAATGGAGTTTAATGTGGAAAAGTGTGAGGTAATGCACTTTGGCAGGAACAATAAATGTGTAGAGTATAGGGCTAATGGTAGGGCTCTTAATAGTGTTGAGGAACAGAAGGATCTTGGTGTATGTGTCAATAGATCCCTGAAAGTAGGCAGTCAAGTGGATAAAGTTGTTAAGGAGGCATATGGAGTCTTAGCTTTTATTGGTAGGGGGATTGAATTTAGGAGCCGCAGCATCATGTTGCAACTGTACAAAACTCTAGTGCGGCCGCACTTGGAGTATTGTGTGCAGTTCTGGTCGCACATTATAAGAAAGATGTGGAGGCATTGGAGAGGGTACAGAGGAGGTTTACTAGGATGTTGCCTGGTATGGAGGGCAGGTCCTATGAAGAGAGGTTGAAGGATTTGAGGTTGTTTTCGTTAGAAAGGAGGCGGCTAAGGGGGGATCTTATTGAAACATATAAGATAATTAGAGGTTTGGATAGGGTGGACAGTGATAGCCTTTTTCCTAGGATGGAGAAAGCTAGCACGAGGGGACACAACTTTAAATTAAGGGGTATGAGTTATAGGACGGATATCAGAGGTAGGTTCTTTACTCAAAGAGTGATTAGGGAGTGGAATGCCCTGCCTGCAGCTGTTGTAGATGCGCCAAGTTTGGTGGCGTTTAAGAGGTTAGTTGATAAGTATATGGAAGAGAAGGGAATGGTTTAGTTGGAGGGGCATTGCTTTTTATTTTGGTCGGCACAACATCGAAGGCCGAAGGGCCTGTTCTGTGCTGTATTGTTCTATGTTCTATGTTCTATGTTCTATATATATAGAGTATATGGGGAAGAGGAGAGGAGAGGGTGCAGAATGTAGAGTTACAGTCGTAGCTAGGGTGTAGAGAAAGAACAACTGAGTGTGAGGTAGCTGCATTTAAAAGTCTGACAGTAGCAGGGAAGAAGCTGTTCTTGAGTCGGTTGATACGTGACCTCAGACTTTTGTGTCTTTTTCCCAACGGAAGAAAGTGGAAGAAAGAATATTCAGCGTGTGTGCAGTTCTTAATTATGCTGGTTGCTTTTCTGTGTCAGCGGAAGTGTAGACACAGTCAACGGATGGGAGAAGCTGGTTTGCGTAATGGATTGGGCTACGTTCACAAAACTTTGTAGTTCCTTGCAGTCTTGGGCAGAGCAGGAGCCCATATCAAACTGTACAATCAGAAAGAATGCTTTCAATTGTGCTTTCTATGGGTTGACGAGAGCTGTGAGAATAGAAGGACATGGTGCATGAGTGTCTCTCAATCCACATTGGCCAGGCCGATATACAGATCGCTAATGCTTATTGGGAGCTGTATTGTCTGGAACATGGGATCCAGATGCCCAGTGACAAGACCATTGGAGGTGTGATGACTCCTTCGACACCTCAGTGACACGGGCTGGTAAACACATTTCTTGAGCTGTGTCTATAGATCTGATTGATGAGGTCCATATCAGCACCTACTGATAGCTCTTTCATCCCAATTAGCTCATCACTGACAAGGAGGGTGTGGCTAATAACTACGCAGAGGGCCACTGCTCTGTGTGCAAGGAGATTGTGGACCTGGTCTGAGATCACGTCTGGAAGGTGGCTGATCTGTGCACAGGACTATAGGGTTTCATCATCTTCCATAGTTTGGGGGTGGCACTGGTTCAGGTTTTGCCTCCCTCCTGATGGGGACACTCTCCATTGACTGTGGGTGACTATGTTTACTCTGCTCCCTAGATTTCCACCGTGGTGATCGAGCCGTACAACTCCGTGCTGGTCACCCACTGGAGCACTCTAACTGTGCCTTCATGGTGGACAAAGAGGTCATTTACGATGTCTGTCACTGTAACCTTGACATCGTGATACCAACTTACACCAACGTCAACCATCTGATTGGACAGGTAGTGTTGTCCATCACAGCCTCAGTCCGGTTCAACGGCACCCTCAACATGGACCTGACTGAGTTCCAAACCAACCTGGTCCCCTATCCCCGCATTCACTTCCCTCTGGCAACCTTCTCCCCCTTCATATCAGCTGAGAAAGCTTACCGTGAGCAACTCTCGGTGTCGGAGATCACTAAAGCTTGCTTTGAACCAACCAACCAGATGGTGAAGAGTGACCTCCAGCCTGGGCAAGTACATGCTGTATCGAGGAGACTTGGTGCCCAAAGAGGTCAATGCCACCATTGTCACCAAGGCCAAGCGCTCAATCATGTTTGTTGATTGGTGTCCGACGGGATTCAAGGTTGGTATCAATTACCAGTCCCCTATGCTGGTACCGGGGGTGGGGGGGGGTGGTGATCTGGCAAAGGAGCAACAGGCCCTCTGTATGTTCAACAACACCACTGCAATTTCCTTGGCTTGGGCCCTCCTGAACCTCAAATTTGATAAGATGTACGCCAAGCGTGCCTTTGTCCACTGGTATGCGGGGGGGAAGGCTGGAGGAACGGGAATTCCAGGATGCACAAGAGGACATGGCCTCACTCGAAAAGGATTACAAAGCAGTGGGCATTGATTCAGCATCGCTGCACAGAAAGGGCAAAGAGGAAGAATAAGGATTATTCATTTAGAAATTATAGTTGTTTAAACTTTAATACATATTGATATTATGTTTATTTAAGAAAATAAAGTATTTTATTGATTTGGTCATTGCATATCATTGAATATTTTAGATTCAGTCAAGTGATTAAGAATTGTGTTTTTGGAAGGAAGAGGTCTGAGGGTAGGGGAAGATGTAACCAAAAGAGAAAAAAAAATATATAAAAAAAAGGGGTAGGTCTTATGAGGAAAGGTTGAGGGAGCTGGAGCTTTTCCCTTTGGAGCAGAGGAGGATGAGAGGCAATTTAATAGAGGTTTACAGGATGATGAAGGGAATTGATAGAGTGGAGGTGCAGAGACTATTTCCTCGGGTGGCTGTAGCTGTCACTAGGGGGCATAACTGTAAGGTTCATGGTGGGAGATATAGGAGGGATGTCCAAGGTAGATTCTTCACCCAGAGAGTGGTTGGGTTATGGAATAGACTGCCTGCTGTGATAGTGGAGTCGGACACTTCAGGAACTTTCAAGCGGTTATTGGATAGGCACATGGAGCACACCAGAATGATAGGGAGTGGGATAGCTTGATCTTGGGACTGGACATAGCTCAGCACAACATTGACGGCTGAAGGGCCTGTACTTTGCTATAATGTTCTATGTTCTATCTGTAAAAGTTGGTGAGAGTCGTAGTGGACACATCATAGAAAACCGTAGAGTCCCCACAGTACAGGAAAAGGCCATTCGGCTCATCGAGGCTGTGCTGACCACAATCCCATCCAGGCCCTTTTCCCATACCCCACATTTATCCTGCTAATCCCCTGACACTAGGATCAACTTAACATGATCAATCAACCTCACCTGCACATTTTTGGACAGTGGGAAGAAATTGGAGCACCCAGAGGAAACCCACGCAGACACAGAGAGAACATGCAAACTCCGCACAGACAGTAACATCAAGCCAGAGTTGAATTTCCTTAGCCTCCTGAGAAAGTAGAAGCATTGATAGACTTTCTTAACCATAGCATTGGTGTGGAAGTTGTTGGTGATCTGGACACCTAGAAACTTGACCAATTAAATTCTCATAAAATGACAAGTGGAATACATTAACAAAAAAATCTTGAGAAGATGTCCTCTATTGCTTAATTCTTTTTGTAGAACAAAACCCAATTGAAGCTTTGGAAAATGTGACCAGGATTCTCCCATCCAGCGGCCACTGGAATTTTAGTGAAAGGATTGCAGAGAATGTAAACCGACAGTCGGTCAGGAATTCCCGGTTTTTAAATCAGTGCTTCCGGAAAATTCCATCCTTCTCTGGTGGACAGTACGGGCCCTGAGAAGGTGGCCAGATTCTCGAGGGGGTGGGGTGGGGAAGGGGGGTGTGTTGGTGTGAGGGAAGGCAGCAATGGAGGACTTTGTTCAGGCCGAGGGCTCAGATCTCTGGCTGAATTGAACCAACACTCAGCACCAACGGAGCCAATAACTGACTCGACCCTCGGAATGGAGACATGGGGGCCAATTCTCCAACCTCGCCGTGCCTGGCACAGATCATGCCAGTCCTGGGGAATAGCGTGCAGGTCTAAATATCAGCTTCAGAGCAGGTGCCAGAAAATTAGCAACTGTCCTAGCCCCTTTGTAACAGTGTGTGAAGCAGATCATTCCAGAAAGGGCCAAGACATATTTAAGATATTATTTAAATATGCTAGCCTGTTAAAACTTGGGACACAGAATTCTCCAGCTTCGAACATAGCTCCATAACAGTACATAGCGTGCTGACAGTGCACAAGGAGGCCATCAGCCTATCGAGCCTGCACCAACCACAATCCCACTCATGCCCTATTCCCGTGACCCCATGTATTTATCCCGCTAATCCTCCTGACACTTAAGGGCAACATCTTTGGACTCTGGGAGAAAACCAAAGGAAACCCACACAGACATGAGCAAAATGTGCAAATTCCTTAACATTAGGGTGAGGTTAGATCATAGAATCATGGATCATAGAACCCTACAGTACAAAAAGAGGCCCATCGTGTCTGCATTGAACACAATCCTACCCGGGCCCTACCCCTATATCTCTACATATTTTACCCAGTAATCCTTTTAACCTACGCATCCCTGAACACTAAGGGGCAATTTCTTAGCATAGCCAATCAACCTAACCCATACATCTTTGGACAGTGGGAGGAAACCAGAGCACCCGGAGGAAACCAACGCAGACACAAGGATAATGTGCACACTCCACATAGACAGTGACCCAAGCCAGGAATCAAACCCAGGATCCTGGAGCTGTGAAACAGCAGCTCTAACCACTGTGCTACCATGCCGCCGACGAGTCACTCCTGGTCTCTGCAGAGATCTGGCGAGATAGTCACACTAGGGGCCTAAGAGGCCATTGAAGCCCCCCGAGAGGTAGGGGGTACAGCTGGGAAGTTACCAGAGGATACCTCAGCTGTGGCCACCTGGCACTGCCCACTGGACACCCTGACACTGCCAGTTGTTCATCATCAGTGTGCCGGAGCAGGGATAGGGGCCTGACTGGGGAGCTGTGATGAAGGCTATCATGATGGGGAGAAGTGAATGTCAGGGGGTCAGGTAGGGGGAACCCATAGGGACGGTTCCTGTACTCCGATGCTAGTGACCTGCACAGGAACAGTGGGGGGGAACAAGCAACTGGAAATGGATGGGATCCTGATGTCTGTGGGAGGAGTGAAGGGCTCTCTTGGTGCACTGTGAGATTGCAAGATAGCGGCCAAGTGCCCTGAAGCCAGGCTTATCGGTGTGATTAGAGCCCCCACCCCAGTATTGGAGAGGAACTCCAACTCTCCAATAGCAACACTGAGTGTGGTAACGTGACGGTGCGGAGCACAGAGACCACTCCAGTACTCTCACCGTTATCACACTTCCATTTTCTTCAGGAGAAATCCCCCAGTTGACTCACAAGCCCACCCACGCTTTAACTAGCCCCACCCACAAAATGGGTGGAATCTGACGGGACGGTGGGCTGGGAGGCACAGGGTGGGGAGGGAGGTCAGGGGGAAAAGGGGAGAGTCACACATTGGGACAGGTCTCTGACACCCCCCTCCCCCCCCCCCCTACCAATCAGAGGGGTTTCAGGGAGGTGGTCCTGTACTGGGATCAGGTGGTAATAAACTCATCTACATAGCTAAAACCCTGAATAAGAGTGATTCCCCGGTGCTGTGCCAGGATTGGAGAGCTTGCCGGCTTGCAGAGGAGTGGCCAGGTCAATGGAGGCAGGGTCACTCTGACTGTCCAGGAGGATGACCCCCCTGATAACCAAGCTGCCATCAGCAACGACCCTGTCTGTGTTACATTGGCTCCTATCAGAGAGGGTTCTTAGAACCACAGGATCTCTGCAGTGCAGAATTGGACCATCAAGTCTGCGCCATCTCTCCAACAGAGCATCTTTCCAAGGGACATCCTATCTCTGCAACCCCATACGTTTACCATAGTCAATCACCTTCATCTATACCTCCCTCCTCCCTCACCCCCATCCACCAGAGATACATCTGACCCATCCCTCCCAATCCCCCTCCCCAGCTCACCCCCCCACACCCCTCCCTGCTCACCACCAAAAAATGATCAGACCTCCCCTCTCCCATTCTCCTCTCACCACAGAATGATCAAGCCCACTCCCCCCCCCCCCCCCCACCAACCCCCTTCTGCCCTCCCCAGAGAGTGTGGAAGAGGATTTGGTGAAAACACCAGCACAGCTATCTTGCACATTGACAGATCAGGGTCCCATCCCCACCCAGAGTTAAAAGGAAGTGTAGCTCTGGATTGCTGAGGATTTGAAGGTGTTTATCCGGTTCTGGCACTGGGAAAAGTGCCAAAATTCTATTTGCCAGTTTTGAGGTGTTGGGTACAGGCAATGCAACAGAGTTTCAAAACTGTCAAAATATAATCTCTCTCCTCACAGAATCACATAACTCCCACTTGGCCCAATTCCTACTCACAGTCTAATCTGAATGGAAAAGTGTGAGGTGCACACACAGCACTGAACTAAGTTACAGTCACTAAGCAGAACAATCGTTAAAGTCTGAGGTCACGTACCAACCAACTCAAGGACAGCTTCTTCCCTGCTGCCACCAGACTTTTGAATGGACCTACTTCGCACTAAACTGATCTTTCTCTACAGCCCTAGCTATGACTGTAACACTACATTCTGCACTCGCTCCCTTCCTTCTCTATGAATGGTATGCTTTGTCTGTACAGTGCACAAGAAACAATACTTTGCACTGTGTTGGTACATAGGGTCGCAGTCTGAGGATTCGGGTTAAACCAGTTAGGACAGAGATGAGGAGACATCATCTCCTGAAGAATGATGAGCCTGTGGAATTCACAACCACAAGAAGTAAAGTGAAATTTATTTATTAGTCACAAGTAGGCTTACATTAACACTACAATGAAGTTACTGGGAAATTCCCCACCACAGTCCAGCATCTGTTTGGGTCAATGCATCTAACCAGCACGTCTTTCCGACTGTGGGAGGAAACTGCAGCAACCGAGGAAACCCATGCAGACACGGGGAGAACATGCAAAACTCTACACAGACAGTTACCCAAGCCAAGAATTGAACGTAGGTCCCTAACATTGTGAAGCAGCAGTGCTAACCACTGTGCTACTGTGCCGCCTTGTAGTTGATGCAAAAACATCAAATGTATTCAAGAGGAGGCTGGATATAGCACTTGAGGCAAATGGGATTGAAGGTTATGGGGTGAAAGCAGGATTGGGCTATTGAGTTGGATGATCAACCATGATGGTGATGAATGGCAGAGCAGGCTCGAAGGGCTGAATGGCCTCCTCCTGGAATATAGAACCCTACAGTACAGAAAGAGGACCTTCGAGTCTACACCAACCATAATCCCATCCAGGCCCTAACCCCATATCCTTACATATTTTACCTACTAATCCCTCCAACCTATGCATCTCAGGACACTAAAGGACAATTTTAGCACAGTCAATCAACCTAACCTACACATCTTTGGACTGTGGGAGGAAACCGGAGCACCCGAAGGAAACCCACGCAGACACGAGGAGAATGTGCAAACTTCACACAGACAGTGACCCGTAGAAGGAATCGAACCCAGGTCTCTAGAGAGCTGTGAAGCAGCAGTGCTAACCATTCTGCTACTGTGTCGCTCCCATGTTTCTATGTGACAATAATAAATCAAATCAAATCAAAATATTTTGTAAGTCTGAAAATAAAACTTGGGTCGAAAGTTGTGTAGGTTCGGTGGATTGGCCATGGAGCATGTATGGAGTTGTGGGGATAGGGGTAGGGGTGTGCCTGGGTAGGATGCTCTTTCTTGGAGTCTTTCAGAGCAGACTTAGAACATAGAACATAGAACATTACAGCACAGAACAGGCCCTTCGGCCTTCGATGTTGCGCCGACCAATATAAAAAGCAATGCCCCTCCAAACTAAACCATTTTTAGTTTAGTGAGTTTTGACTTGGTGAGCCAAAGGGCCTCCTTCTGCACTGTAGAATTTCTATGGATTCTAAGGAGATTGAGTTACCTTGTCTTAATTGAGTCACATGCTTATGGGTGACGGCCTAGTGGTATTATCGTCAGACTATTAATCCAGTGAATGTTCTGGGGACCCGGGTTCGAATCCCGCCACGGCAGACAGTGGAATTTGAATTCAATAAAAAAATCTGGAATTAAAAATCTGCTGATGACCATAAAACCATTGTCGGAAAAACCCATCCAGTTCACTAATGTCCTTTAGGGAAGAAAATCTGCTGTCCTTACCTGGTCTGGCTATGTGCGATTCCAGAAACACAGCAATGTGGTTGACTCTCAACTGCCCTCAGGCGACTAGGGATGGGCAATAAATGTTGGCCCAGCCAGCAACACCCATGTTCCAGAAATGAATAAAAGAAAAGAGCTTAAATGTTTCAATCAAGAATTATTCTTTAGCCAAGATTTGGACATTATCACTTTGCTGTATCTGAGTGTACAAGTTTGTGGCCACAATGTTACTTAAAATACAACTGCGAATGCACTTTGAAAATATGTCATTGGCTCCGGAGCAATTTGGAATGGACAGTCTTGCATGAGCAGGAGCTCTTTCTAGCTTGTTACCTCCAACCTCTCTGCAAACAAACCTGTTTCCTAAAAGCCAGCCTGCACATGGGTGATAGATTCACTTTAAATTTTTCTTGAATCATTTGCCAGTTTCTTCATCAAACTTGGCACGAGAAGCGGAGAGAGAGAGAGATTGACAGCTCGAACGTGTACCAGCGCACATTCAAATTAATTGAATGGATTGAAGTCGAGTGAAAAGGAGTGGCTCTCAAACAGAGACAGGAACAAGATTGTTCAGCTGATATCGAGTTACAGCGAAGACCGTTCAGCATTGTGTATCTGGAAGAAAACCGCCAGGAGTTGGAACTGAGCTATAATGTAAGTGTTGTAACGAAATATGCTCTCCCTTTTCAACTTGCTCATTTCCTTCAGCAGAGGTGCAGCTAACCTCCTGCCTGGATGTGTCTAAACTGCACAACTCTGCCGCACACCTGAATAACTCTGAAGTATGCTCCCAGATGGATTGGGTGAGAAGGGAGGTCCAGATTGGAAAGGGCCATCGGCCAAATTTCAACCACATTGCACAGATAATTAAAATCGGAGCTTTGTTTTAAATGCTGCAACTGACCAACCATCTCGCAGAGTGAAGAGGGAGATAGATGTTGACAAGCAAGTAGGGAGGGTGAAAGGTTATCGGCGTAGGTGAGATGGAGCAGCAGGATCAGCCACAATCTTATTGAATGACAGAGGGACAGAGTGGCCTCCTCCTGCTCCTAATTTGTACATCGGTACGTGTTGAAGCACAGAGTATTTCCTGATCTCGAGGGTGTTGGCTAAGAGGAGCAAGCTGAATAAACTAGGATTGTTTTCACTGGAAAGATGGAGGCTGAGGGTAGATCTGATAGAGGTCAAAAAATTATGGGAGACACCAGACAAGTGGGATAGTCAGAGACTATTTCCTAGTGTCAATTACAAGGAGGCTTAGGTGCAAGATGAGAGGGAGAAAGTTTAAGGGTGATGTGCTGGGAAGTTTTTAACACAGAGAGTCTTGCGTGCCTGTAATGCGCTCCCAGAGAAAGTGATGGAAGCAGGCACAGCACTTAAGAAGCCTCTGTATGGGTCCATGAATAGGAAGCGAATAGAGGGATGCGGACCAAGGAAGGCCAGAAACTTTGCTTTGAGTTTAGTTAGGCCATCATATTGGGACAGGCTTGAAGGGCCGAAGGGCCTGTTCCTCTGCTGTACTTTTCCATGTTCCTTGTTCTTTGTTAAAGATAGATGATGGAACACATCGAGGCCCAACTCAACCCACCTCCTCTGGCCTGTCTATTTCAGACTTTTCCAATTACTGCCTCTAATAAACTAAGTTTTTAAGTTTATTTATTAGTGTCACAAGAAGGCTTACATTAGCAGTGCAATGAAGTTACTGTGAAAATCTCCCAGTTGCCACATCGAGTGCTTGTTTGGGTATCTACCCCCGTCTCAGACTGCATGTACCTCCCAAATGTCAATCAGATTTGGGTAGGGCAGGCTGGACAGGGTCCTACGTATCCGTAACCAGGTCCCAGATTCAGAGTCCAGCGGTTATGTTCAAAAATTTTGTCTCTCGCAATTGAATGTTTCAGCAGATTCTCTGATTTCACCTCGCAGTGAGAATCCAGTGAAAGAGCAGAACCAAGATCTCGATGGACCAGTAAAAGAAAACACTTACACTCTTCAATGGTATACATGCTGTGTAAATTTAGATAGAGACAGGTAAAATAGGAAGTGACAGAAAAAAGGGGATACTAATAGAATATTGCTGAACAAGTAGATGGTAAGAGAGTCACCAGAAGTCTCCTTGCTGTTGTAATCCAAAAGACATGCAAGAAAATCAATGCGTCCATCTCTTTCCTAAGAATGAGTTGAGGTGTGATGTTGGCCCAAGTGTGATCAGAATGCCAACCTCCAGGACATCATTTGCAGGATGCTCTCCATAGGGGAGCTACAATTGGAGGGCTCTGTGACGGGGATCCAGAGTAAGGCCTCCTCCAGTCAGCTTTGTTCTGATCCGCAGCTTCTCTGCAATCGTTGAGCTCCCAAAATTCACAGCCAAAGAGTTTTCTCTACAACAGCAATCTTACCATTAACAGAGATGAAGTGGGAATGATCAAGAGCTTCAAGTTTCTAGGTGTCCAGGTCACCAGCAATCTGTCCTTGTCCCTCCATGTCAGTGTTATAGTTAAGAAAGTCCACCAACACTTCTAGTTTCTCAGGAGGCGAATGAAATTTGGTATGTCCAGTACGATTCTCATCAACTTTTACCGATGCACCACAGAAAACAATCTTTTCAGATGTATCACAGCTTGGTATGGCTCCTGCTCTGCCCAAGACCGCAAGGAACAACAAAGTATGATGAACAAAGTTCAGTCCATCACACAAACCAGTCTCCCATCCATCAACTCTATCTACACTTCCACTGCCTCGGAAAAGCAGCCAGCATAATTAAGGACCAACCACACCTTAGACATTCTCTCTTCTATCTCTTCCATCGGGAAAAAAACAAAGGTTTGGTGTTGACTCAAGAACAGCTTCTTCCCTGCTGCCATCAGACTTTTGAATGGAGCTACCTCACATCAAATTGATCTTTCTCTATACCCTAGCTACGACTGTAACACTACATTTTCCTTCTTTATGAATGGCAATGCTTTGTCTGTATAGCGTGCAAGAAGCAATACTTTTCAGTATACTAACACATGTGACAATAATATAACAAATCAATAACACAAAGATAAAGAATGTGATGACCATCTGGTTCAATGCTAGCTCCAGTCAGACTACAGGTTAATTAGGTGTGAACCAACTGTAATTTCATGGGCTGCAATGAGCAGGCTGATCATCCTACTTGATATTTCAACGTGCAGGATACGTTTCAGTCAAGAAATCAGAGCAGATAACACAACAGGACTCACAATCAACCTCCGACAGCAAACCTCTGACATTGTGCTTAGCAAGAGAGCCCAACTGCCTTTCTCCTCCTGATTTGATCCACATACTCCTATGGGGTTTGCACATTCTCCCTGTATCTGCATGGGTTTCTAACTGCTTGGGTTTCCTCTAGGTGCTCCAGTTTCCTCCCAAAGATGTGCAGGTTAGGTAGATTGGCCATGCTAAATTGCACCTTATTATCCAAAGGTGTGCAGGTTAGGTGGATTGGCCAAGCTAAATTGCCCTTAGTGTCCAAAGATGTACAGATTTGATGGATTGGTCATGCTAAATTTCCCCTTAATATCCAAAGATGTGCAGGTTAGGTGGATTGACCATGCTAAATTGCCCCTTAGCGTCCAAAGATGTGCAGGTTAGATGGAGTGGCCATGCTAAATTGCCCCTTAGAGTCCAAAGATGTGCAGGTTAGGTGAATTGGCCATGCTAAATTGCCCCAAGATGTGTCGGTTGGATCATTGGCCATGGTGAGAATGTGGGTTTATGGGGATAGGGCAGAGGGGAGAGACTGTGTGGGATGCTGTCTTGGAGAGTCCTCTTTAGATTTCTACCTTGAGGTGTTGGAGAAACCAGTACACTCCCTGCAGGCCATGAGTAATGCCATCAGGAGCTCCTTGCTCATGGTAGGGTCACCCACAGCAGCAAGGTCAGGATAGGCGCCAGTCAAAGAGCAGTCCAAGAAAGCAGTTCTCAGCAGAGGAGCGGAGCGTGATCTCACTGGCTGTGAGAGTGCAGCGACCTCGTGGTTCAACACACATCTGAGTAACCTGTAAAGATCATGTGGACACAGTACCCCAAGATCCCCACATAAAATAAAGTCACGCAGGTTTTGCTAAGTCCTGTGACAATGGAGAATTGTTGATGAGTACAGGCCTGTGAGCCTGGAAACCCCTCATCAAGAATCAGCTCAGATGTATGAAGACCATTGGGACACCTGTAAACCATCAGACGGGTCTCTGGGCAGCAGCCTCCTGGTGAAGCATTCCTCTTCAGTTTAATCTCTGCTCACCCCAAAGAGGGAGCCAGGAAAAGTGCCTGAAACATTGCCTGTCCCACTTTCTCTTGGCTGGGATCGCTGCCTTTGGAATAAAGGAAGCTTTAAGTTTTGCATTGCGGAATGCATATAGGCAAGGTATGGTGAAAAAGTGGCTGGCCTTCATCTGTCAGGGCATTGGGTGTAGGAATTGGGACATTATGTTATAGTTGTACAAGTAGTTGATGAGGCTGTAGCTGGAGTAGTGTGTACAGTTTTGATCACCCTGATATTGGAGAGACATTGATAAACTGGAAAGAGCGAGGAGAAGATTCTTGAGGATGTTGCCAGGACTCGTGGCCTGAGTTATAGGGAGCAGTTGGCCAGGCTAGGACTTTATTCATTGGAACATAGGAGAATGAGAACCCTACAGTACAGAAAGAAGCCATTCGGCCCATTGAGTCTGCACCGACCACAATCCCACCCAGGGCCTGCCCCCATATCCCTACATATTTTACCCACTAATCCCTCTAACCTACACATCCTGGGACTCACTAAGGGGCAATTTCTTAGCATGGCCAATCAACATAACCCACATATCTTTGAACTGTGGGAGAAACCGGAGCACCCGGAGGAAACCCACACAGATACGGGGAGAATGTACACTCCGCACAGATAGTGACCCAAGCCGGGAATCGAACCCAGGTCCCTGGAACTGTGAAGTAACAGTGCTAACCACTGTGCTACCGTGCCTCCCTTTTTGAGGCAGATAAAGTCATGTGGGCATTGATAGGGTGAGAATTGGGAACAGGGAAGGAGAATTGAAAGCTAGAGGGCATAGGTTAAAGGTGAGAGGCTAGAAAGGACCTGGGAGGTAATTTCAAGTAGAGAGTGGTGCAGATATGGAATGAACTGCCAGGGAAAGTGGTTGAGGCATGGTTGCTACTGAACATTTAAAAAGCATTTTGGTAAGTACATGGATGGGAAAGAATTGGAGGGATGTGGGCTAAACATTCGCAACGGGAATAGCTGGGAGGACACCATAGTCAGCACGGACTTGTTGAGCTGAAGGGCCTGTTTCAGTGGTGTATTGCTCTATGACTCTGTGGGCGGGGTTTTATGGTCTCTCTCTCATCCTGAAACCCACTTGAGGATAACGAACTTTCCTATGTCCGCCCTCGCCCACTCCAATTCCAATGGGAGGCAGGTTGGTAAAATTCTGGCCGATGGCTCTAATCTCTAGAAAGAGTAAATGCAATTGGAAAATTTGAGACTCCAAACTGGCATTTTCACTGGGGAGGGTCCCAGAAGTAGCAAGATGGGGGTACACCTTCTATTTGAAAGGCTGAGAGTGAGCTTCTTGCCCAGAGCTAGCTTCTCCATGCAGAGCAGGATCCATGGCACTGCCAGAACTCCCCAACTGAATAAATGCCAGCCATTGTCAGTACTTACACCCCAACTCCTGACTGACCTTGAAGAATCCTATCCTCCCATTCCAAAAGAAGAAAACTTCACCCTTTAGGGAGACAGGTTTGGCTGTGGATCCAGTATGCAGAGTGGAAACACTGGGAAAAGCAGCATGGGAAAAGCCACTGCATATGGCATCCATCCTTGTGCACAGCAAGATCCCAACAATACGTACAGAGTGCTAGATCAAACCTTTTGTCTGGGATTATCTTTTACTTATTCATGGGGCATGGGTGTCGCTGGCTGGGCCAGCATTTATTGCCCATCCCTAGTTGCCCGAGGGCAGTTGAGAGTCAACCACATGGCTGTGGCTCTGGAGTCTCATGTAGGCCAGACTGGGTAAAGGCGGCAGATTTCCTTCCTAAAGGACATTAGTGAACCAGATGTGTTTTTCCGACAGTGGTTTCATGGTCATCAGTAGATTCTTAATTCCAGATACTTTTTGTTGAATTCAAATTCCACCATCTGACCTGGACAGGATTTGAACCCGGTTCCCCAGAACATTAGCTGAGTTTCTGGATTATTAGTCTAGCGATAATACCACGTTATCGCTAGACTATTAGCGCTAGGCCATCGCCTCCCCATCATTGTTTGTGTCAGAAATCTAAGTGATATCACTCGATCCAACTGGACAACTGATGCCCACTGGATGGGTCGTAGACTATTCAATTGGTGATGGACATATATCTTTTAATTTTAGTAATTTATTCATGTGACAAATAGACTTACATTAACACTGAAGTTACTATGAAAATCCCCTAGTCGCCACATTCCAGCAAATTTAACATTGGCCAGTGCATCTAAATAGCACGTTTTTCGAATTGTGGAAGGAAACTGGAGCACCCAGAGGAAACCCACACAGACACAGGGAGAATGTGCAAATTCCACACAGACAGCTGAGGCCAGAATTGAACCCAGGTCCCTGGCACTGTAAGGCAGCCATACTAACCATTCTGCCACCCAAGGCCCGACATCAAGACAATGCAAAAATCTTGAAAAATTGAGGTCAGTAGCTCCACCCTAATGAGAAGCAAGAAATCCAAGGAAAGCTCACAGCCAATTAGGAGAGTCTTCACAGATCCAACTCAATTCCAGAATAATGGGATCAAATAAAAGACTGGATTCCTGTGCCGGACCATTGGGAGCGAGCATTGTCATCAACAGGACTGTCAGAGTGAAAGTGATGCTAAAATATCTGAACCCCTGGATCAAAAACCAGCAGCCTTCATTGTCCTGCAGAATAAACCATGATGACAAGTCAAGGAGGCAGCATTCCAACATCTGGAAGCTGACACCCAAAGACAAATCCTGGAGAGAAAGCCCTCTACTTTCTCAGGAGAGAAATTTGGCATGTCAGCTACGATCCTCACCAACAGCGTGAGTTCAAATCCCATCCCAGCTGAAGTTATTGATGGCACTTTCTCAAACTTTTGATGGCACAGTGGGTTAACACTACTGCCTCACAGTGCCAAGAGCCAAGTTTGATTCCCAGCTTGGATCACTGTCTGTGCAGAGTTTGCACATTCACCCCGTGTCTGCGTGGGTTTCCTCCAGGTGCTCCGATTTCCTCCCACAGTCCAAAGATGTGCGGGTTAGGTGGACTGGCTGTGCTAAATTGCCCCTTAGTGTCAGGAGGACTAACTAGGGTAAATGCATGGGGTGATGTGGATAGGGCCTTGCTGGGATTGTGGTCGGTGCAGACTCGATGGGCTGAATAGCCTCTTTCTGCACTGTAGGATTCTATGTGAACAAAGAACATTACAGCGTAGGAATTGGCCCTTTGGCCCCTCCAAGCCTGCACCGACCATGCTGCCTGACTGAACTAAAACCCCCTACCCTTCCAGGGACCATATCTCTCTATCCCCATCCCATTCATGTATTTGACAAGATGCCCCTTAAAAAAAAACCACTATCTGCCGAGGCAACAAGTTTCCAGCCACTCACTACACTCTGTGTAAAAAAAATCTACCTTGTACATTTCCTTTAAACCTTGCTCCTCACATCTTAAACCTGTGTCCCCTAGTAATTGACTCTTTTACCCTGAGAAAAAGCCTCTGCCTGTCCATTCTGTCCGTGCCCCTCATAATCTTGTAGATTTCTATCAGGTCACCCCTCAACATCCATCATGCTACTGAGAACAAACCAAGTTTCTCCAACCTCTCCTCGTAGCTAATGCCCTCCACACCAGGCAACATTCTGGTAAATCTTTTCTGTACCTTCTGGTTTCCTCTGGGTGCTCCGGTTTCCTCCCACAGTCCAAAGATGTGTGGGTTAGGCACATTGTCCATGCTAAATTGTCCCTTAGTGTCGCGGGATGTGTAGGTTAGAGAGATTAATGGGGTAAATGTATGGGGTTATGAGCATTGGGCCTGGGTGGGATTGTCAGTGCGGTCCTGATGGGCTGAATGGCCTCCTTCCGCAGTGTTGGGATTCTATGATTCTCTGATCTCAAGTTGATCTTTCTCTACACCCTAGTTAGGACTGTAACATTACATTCTGCACTCTCTCCTTTTCATAAAAAGTATGCTTCATCTCTATAGCGCACAAGAATATTTTCCATTGTATCCGAATACATGTGACAATAATAAATCAAATCAAATCCAATCAAAGACAGCGCACAGGAGGCAATTTTGTGCTCAGGCGCAGGACTGGGATTGAGAACGGCAAGTCTATGATTCAGACTGGAACAAGCTTCCCACTCTGCCATGCTCAAAACCTCATGAGCCTATTCCTTGTCTGTGTCTTTGTTTTCTGGGGTGTTTTAGTGGGCAGGGAGCTAATGCAGGTCAGTGAGCCCATGGGTGAATGAGAGTTGTTAAGACACACACAGCCATGGGGCGCGGCATGGTGACACAGTGATTAACACTGCTGACTCAAAGCACAAGTGGCCTGGGTTCGATTCCTGACTCAGGTCACTGTCTGTGTGGAGTTTGTACATTCTCCCCATGTCTGCGTGGGTTTCCTCCCACAGTCCGAAAAATGTGCCAGGTAGGTGCATTGGCCATGCCTAAATTTTCCCTCAGTGTACCCGAACAGGCGCTGGAGGGTGACAACCAGGGGATTTTAACAGCACTCTAGTGCGGCCGCACTTGGAGTATTGTGTGCAGTTCTGGTCCCCGCATTATAAGAAAGATGTGGAGGCATTGGAGAGGGTACAGAGGAGGTTTACCAGGATGTTGCCTGGTATGGAGGGCAGGTCTTATGAAGAGAGGCTGAGGGATTTGAGGTTGTTTTCGTTAGAAAGGAGGCGGCTAAGAGGGGACCTAATCGAAACATATAAGATGATTAGAGGTTTAGATAGGGTGGACAGTGATAGCCTTTTTCCTAGGATGGAGAAAGCTAGCACGAGGGGACACAGCTTTAAATTAAGGGGTGATAGTTATAGGACGGATATCAGAGGTAGGTTCTTTACCCAAAGGGTGGTTCGGGAGTGGAATGCCCTGCCTGCAGCAGTTGTAGATGCGCCAAGTTTGGTGGCGTTTAAGAGGTTAGTTGATAAGTATATGGAAGAGAAGGGAATGGTTTAGTTTGGAGGGGCATTGCTTTTTATATCGGTCGGCGCAACATCGAAGGCCGAAGGGCCTGTTCTGTGCTGTAATGTTCTATGTTCTATGTTCATTGCAGTGTTAATATAAGTCTACTTACATAAGAAATAGGAGCAGGAGCAGGCCATCTAGCCCCTCGAGCCTGCTCTGCCATTCAATAAGATCATGGCTGATCTGATAGGTCAGTTCCACTTACCTGCCTGCTCCCAATAACCCTTATTTCCCTTATTGGTTAAAAATCTGTCTATCTGTGACTTAAATATATCCAACGAGCTAGCCTCCACCATTTCAATGGCAGAGAATTCCAAAGATTTACTACCCTCTGGGAGAAGAAGTTCCTCCTCAACTCCGTTCTGAATTGACTCTGCTGTATTTTGAGGCTGTATCCTCCAGTTCCTGTTTCCATTGTAAACGGAAATAATCTTGCTGCTTCTACCCTGTCTAGCCCCTTCATTATCTTACATACTTGTAAGACTAATAAAAATTAAATTTGAAAAGAAGAGGTTTATTGAGCTGAAGTTTAATAAAGATGGGGAAATTGGACTGGAGTACAGTGACATGAAGTGAGATGCTGGGATGAAATGCACAGGGAAGGGCAGGGCTATCAATCCATAGAGCATCCAATAATACAGTCATAGAGGTTTGCACCATGGAAACAGGCCTTTCAGCCCAACTTATCCATGCCGCCTTTTATTTAACCACTAATTAGTTCCAATTGCCCGTGTTTGCCCCATATCCTTCTATACCCATCGTACCCACGTAACTATCTAAACACTTTTTAAAAGACAAAATTGCATCCACCTCTACTACTACCTCTAGCAGCTCTTCCAGATAGTCACCATCCTCTGTGTGAAAATTTGCCCCTCTGGACCCTTTTGTATCTCTCCCCTCTCACCTTAAACCTACACCCTCTAGTTTTAGAGTCCTCTAGCTTTGGGAAAAGATATTGACTATGAAGCTGATCTATGACCTTCATTATTTTGGAAACTATCAAGTCCTTGTAGCATCCTAGTAAATCTTTTCTGCACTCTTTCTAGTTTAATAATAGCCTTTCTATAATAGGACTACTACTTTCTATAATAGGATGAATACTGTACACAGTATTCCAAGTGTGGACTTACCAATATCTTGTACAACTTCAACAAGATGTCCCAACTTCTGTATTCAATGTTCTGACCAATGTAATCTGCAGGAGGGAAGGATAGACCTCAGAATTAATTAGCCAGCCGGACAAAACACAGCAGAAAATAGATGGTGATTTGGTTTAGAGCGTGGATTCAAGCCAACTTGGAGAATTCCTGTATCCCACTTCTTACGTCTATCTGGATGATTGCTGTTGCAGTAACTTAGCCGCGTGGCTTTGTAACAATGTGTACCCTCTACTTCCATAAACAAAACACAATGTTACCCAAGTGATTAATGAACTGCTTCACTGCCACTCCTTTCCAATTTCTATTTGTTTATTGATGCAATGCCATTTCTAAGACGTTGTGAGAAGGGCATGAAGTTTGCTCCCATGTTTCAGTAGCGCAGTGTGCTTACAGGTTGGTCTGAAGCTGGGAATTCTGCAAGTAAGTAACTCACCTCCTGGCTCCCCAGATCCTGGCCGCTATCTGCAAGGCACAAGTCAGAAGTATGATGAAATACTCTACACTTGCTGGGGGGGTGGCGGGGCAGTGGTGGTGCTGGAGTTGGCAAGTAGGAAATGTGGAATTAAGGTCTCAACATCTGCCAAAAAAGATATGATTTGACTGGAAAAGCTGTAAGTTGTTGAACTGTAACACACAAATCTGATGATAGTGTGTGTACACGTTCCGCTGCTGGTTTACAGGGAAGTCCAGCTGCCGTTGGAAAATAGGCAAATTATTCAGCCACAATTGACCCTTCCTCATTTATTATCTCCTTCAGAGGTGATAGTTTGTTGACCTTCATTTAGGGCAGCACGATGGTTATCACTGCTACTTCACAGTGCCAGAGATTAGGATTCGATCCGGCTGTGGTTTATCGTTTGTATGGAGTTTGCACATTCCCCCCTGTGTCTGCATGGGTTTCATCCAGATGCTCCAGTTTCCTCCCACAGTCCAAAGATGAGCAGGTTAGGTGGATTGACCATGATAAATTGCTTCTTAGTGTCTCAGGGAGGGTAGATTAGGTGGATTAATTATGCTAAATTGCCCCTTAGCAACCCCAGATGCATAGGTTAGGGGAATTAGCCATGCTAAATTCCTCCTTAGTGTCTCAGGAAGCGTAGGTTAGATGGATTAACCGTACTAAGCTGCCCTAGTGTCCCAGGATGTGTAGATTAAGGGACTTGGCCATGCTAAATTGCCCCTTAGTTTCCCAAAATGTGTAGGTTAGGTGGACTAATGGGATAAATGTGTTGGAAGGCCTTGGTAAAAAACTGCTCTCCAGAGTCAGTGCAATCTCGATAGGCCGAATGGCCTCCTTCTGCACTGTCAGGATTCTTAAACTCTGTTGCTCCACAGTTCTGACATGTGACTATTTTCCTTTAATTATTGTATTTTTCTTACAGTGCATTGCAGTGAATTGTGGAAATGGACAAGAGCGAGAGCAAAGATAAGGAGGGTGTGGAAAACCTGGGCTTTGAAATGCAGGTAAGCAGTTCGATTTGTCCTTCAGATCTCTTTAACTGCCTGTAGTCAGAGTGAGATTGTTAACTTTAACTGGTCATTTGTGATTTGTTCCCGCAGGAAGACACTCAAGCCAGTCGCTCCGGTGACGTAGAGTCTCCGTTACCTGAAAGGAAAAGGAATTTCAAAATCCTGAGGTAGAAACCAATGGGATCATGAGTTCTTTGCTTAAAGAACTAGCACGGTGTCCTCTGGAGGGACTCTCAGAACATTCCAGACAAGGAGAGGTTCTTCATACCCTCTAGCCAGCTCCACATTTCCATTAGATCAGGGTTGATCTGTACCTCATCCCCGTTTTCCTGCTTGCGTTCCATACTCCTCACCCAACAAGATGCCTGGGTCACTTCTTCAATTGCCCAGTCTCCATGCGGGGATCGATGTTTCCATTCCCCTCTGTGAGAGGAAGGCCGTTCCGAGCAACTCCGACCGCATTTAAATGGCAGGATTTTCCAGTCTCGCCTGCTGTCTGAGTCTTCCAGTCCCACCAAAGGTTAACCTCCCCCCCTCCATCCCTCACAATGGTGAGTTCCCCGGCAGCAGAACAGACGAGCCATGCAATGCCATTGACAGGATTGGAAAATCTCGTCAGCAGAGCCAATGGTGAACCATCCCCACCATCAGAAAATACACCACAGGGGCTGGAAAATCTTGACCTTAAGATTGCACAATCTCGTTCTAGATACCTCCCCCATTCTCACACCCTCTTCTTCATATCGACCTAATCCTTTCAATATTTGGGAACTTCCTGGTCAGGTGCCCGTTCTCCATGTAGGAGAACACAAGTCAAGACAACGCGATCTGTGCTCATAATACTTCACACAGTTTTCCAGCCGCTCTGAAACTGGAAAATCCCACTTGAGGTCAATATGGTCCCATCTTCGTCTGCTGTGATTCCCAAGGTGGACGGAACAGGGAAATTTATCCCTTTGAATCTGTCTTTAACAAGGATGACACAATGATGTAGTTGTTAGCACTGCTGCCTCACAGAGCCAGGGACCTGGGTTTGATTCCAACCTTGGGTGTGTATCGGTGTGGAGTCTGCACATCCCCCCTCCGTGCCTGCAAGGGTTTTTTCCAGCTGGTCCGGTTTCCTCCCACTGTCCCAAGATGTGCGGGTTAGGTGAATTGGCCATGCTAAATTGACCCTTAGTGTCAGGAGGATTAGCAGGGTAAATGTGTGAGGTTATGGGAGTGGGGCCTGGGTGGAATTGTAGTCCATTCAGACACGATGGGCCGAATGGTTTCCTTATGTACTGTAAGGATTCTATGGTAAGAAAGTTCTGCCCAGATCACAGTGAGAAAGGAAGTAGTTCAGATGCTTGAATGAGTTTAAGGTTGACAAGGAGGGGTAATGATTTAGGCTGTTTGCATCACTTAGAAATATTGGTAATTGTCTGCAGAATATCAGATGGGACATAGAACATAGAACATAGAACAATACAGCACAGAACAGGCCCTTCGGCCTTCGATGTTGTGCCGACCAAAATAAAAAGCAATGCCCCTCCAAACTAAACCATTCCCTTCTCTTCCATATACTTATCAATTAACCTCTTAAACGCCACCAAACTTGGCGCATCTACAACAGCTGCAGGCAGGGCATTCCACTCCCTAATCACTCTTTGAGTAAAGAAAGAATTCCACATGTTAGTGGAATGGGCAGACAAGATGTAATTTAACATAGAAATGTATGGAGTGATTCATTTTCAGAAGAAAAGTTCAGAGAGGAAATATAAACTAAAAGGTTCAAATCCCAAAGGGGTGCAAGAGCAATGCGGGGTATATGTGCTTACAGGGATGGCACAGTGGTTAGAGCTGCTGCCTCACAGTGCCAGAGATCCAGGTTTGTTAACCAGCTTTGGTCACTCTCTGTGCAGAATCTGCATATTCTCACCTTGTCTGCGTGGATTTCCTCCGGGTGCTCCAGTTTACCCCCACAGTCCGAAAGACATGCTGGTTAGGTGAATTGGTCATCCTAAGTTCTCCCTCAGTGTACCTGAACAGGCGCCAGAGTGTGGCAATGGGAGATTTTTACAGTAAGCTCATTGCAGTGTTAACGTAAGCCTACTTGTGACACTAATAAATAAACTTTAAGTGGGTGTCAGGACTGGTTGAGAATGTTATTAATAAAGCATACAGGTCATAAACTGCAGCAAAATAAACCTGTATAAAACACTAGTTCAGCCTCAACTAGAGTACTGTGCCCATTTCAAGACAAAGATGTGAAGGCATTAGAGAGCGTGCAGAAACGATTCTTGAGAATGGTTCCAAGAATGAGGCACTCCAGTTGCGTGGATAGATTGGAGGAGTTGGGCCACTTTCCTTGGAGAAGTAAAGGTTGAGAGGAGACTCAGTCAAAGTGTTCAAAATCCTGAGGGATATGGATTGGGAGAAACTGACCCCATTGATCGAAGGAACAAGAGACAGATGCAACAGTTAATCAGCAAGTGCAGCAATGGTAAGATGAGGAAATCCTTCTTCACGGAGTGAGTTAGGATCTAGAATGCCCTGCCTGGGGACAGGATTACAGGAAAAAGACAGGAGATTGTAGACAAAAGTCGTAGGCAGAAGAAAGACTTGAATAAGGCACTCATTGAGTGTTAAAATGGACGGCACGGGCTTGTAGGGCCGAAAGGCCTGTATCCTGTTGTGTGCTGTTCTTTGTTCTTTGATTGGCACTAGGTCAATTTTTTAATAAAATTGTAGAATCCCCACAGTGCAGAAGTGGATCATTCAGTCCATTGAGTTTGCACTGACAACAATCCCACCTACTCTTTATTCCCCACAACCCCACATATTACTCCACTAATTCCTCTAACCTAAGCATGTAAGGGGACACTAAGGGGCAATTTAACATGGCCAATGCAATTAACCCACATATCTTTTGGACTGTGGGAGGAAACCGGAGCACCCGGAGGAAACCTATGCAAGGCACCAGGAAAATGTGCAGACTCCACACAGACAGTGACCCAAGCCCGGAATTGAAACCAGCGCCGTGAAGCAGCAGTGCTAACCACTGTGCCAGTTTGCTGTCTTACTTCAAAGAGCCAGCATGGGATATGATGGGTTAAATAGCCTCCTCCTGTGTCAACATTCTATAATGCTATAGCTGGTCTCTCGTATCAGGAGGGAGCAATATTTCTGCTACTTGACTGGAGGATTGCCTCATCTTTTCCTGATGGCGTGGACATTGGAATGGAGGAGGGTGGGCAAGAGGTCACCCTCTGGGTGGTAACCAGCTAACTTCACAACACAGTTAAAGCGTTGAAGAAAAAAGAACAAAAACGGACTGAAATAATCGCTACGAGAGGACACAGGTTTAAGGTGCTGGGGAGTAGTATAGAGGAGATATCAGGGGTATGTCTTTCACTCAGAGTGTGGTGGGTGAGTGGAATTGGCTGCCATCGGTGGTCGTGGAGGCAAATTCGATAGAGTTGTTCAAGAGACTTCTGGATGAGTACATGAGACTTAATAGAATTGAGGGTTATACATCAGCCTAGTAGGTATGGATATCATCAGCGCAACTTGTGGGCTGAAAGATCTGTTTGTGTTACAGTTTTTCTATGTTCTAAATAAAACGGCGGCACAGGAACAGGCCCTTCAGCCCTCTAAGCCTGCACTGACCATGCTGCTCCTCACTCTTCCGGGGACCATATCCCTCTATTCCCATCTATTCATGTATTTGTCAAGACGCTCCTTAAAAGTTACTACTTTATCGCTTCCACCATATCCCCCGGCAGCGAGCTCCAGGCACCTATCGCTCTCTGTGTAAAAAACTTGCCTCGTACATCTCCTTTAAACCTTGCCCTTGCATCTTAAACCTGTACACCCTGGAAATTGACTCTTCCACACTGGGAAAGAGCTTCTGATTATTCACTCTGTTCCTCGCCTTCATAATCTGTTACTGTTTGGCTTTGATGCAACGAGATGATTCCTCGAGACGGAAGTTTTCAGTTCAGCATCTCAAAACATTCCTCAGGTCATAGAATTATCTAGATTCCTTCACTCTGAACGATGTGTTGACCTATCGACGTTTCTCTTTTCCAGTAAAGTTTCCAAGTCTTTCTCAAAAGCAAAGACAATATACGAAGCTCACTCTACTCTGGTCAAACGTATCATCCTGTTCATAATCTTTGCACGTAAGTGTTCCTCGCTGGGGTCAGAAGTCAACTTATTCTGGATTTTGGTTCTGCTCACAGTGATAAGGTGAAAATTTCCCTCCTTTATGAACTGCAACTTGGGACAGTCTTCACTCACCCCATTTGGAGTACTTTTATAGCATTTTCCATCTCAAATAGGCTCTGCGTTATACTCCTGCTGAGTAGGCCTCACTCAGAACATCTCTGAGAATAGTGGGAGAGGGAGGTTAGGGCAGCACAATGGGAGCCGTTTCTCTGTTGGTGGAGCATAGGTCCAAACTGCCTCATATTAACATCTACAACAACATATTCTCATATATCTAACATCCAAAACAGCAGCAGGTCTGACACCAGGCCACATAAAGAACGAGTTTAACATTTATGCCTTCATTCATCGAGGGATTGAGTTCAGGAGTCAGGAGGTAATGCTGCAGCTTTATAGGACCCTTGTCAGACCACACTTGGAGTACTGTGCGCAGTTCTGGTCGCCTCACTATAGGAAGGACGGGGAAGCTATTGAAAGGGTGCAGAGGAGATTTACAAGGATGTTGCCTGGATTGGGATGCATGCCTTATGAAGACAGGTTGAGGGAGCTGGGACTGTTCTCCCTGGAGAGACGAAGGTTGAGAGGCGACCTGATAGAGGTTTACAAGACGTTGAGAGGATTAGATAGGGTGGACTCTCAGAGACTATTTCCCAGGGCTGAAATGGTCGCAACGAGAGGGCACAGATTTAAGGTGCAGGGAAGCAAGTACAGAGGGGATGCTAGGGGAAAGTTTTTCACTCAGAGGGTGGTGAGTGAATGGAATCGGCTGCCGTCGGTGGTGGTCGAGGCGAACTCGCTGGGGTCTTTTAAAAGACTTCTGGATGAGTATATGGGATCCAATGGGATTGGGGGTTATAGATAGGTCTATGGCTGGGTAGGTTTTGATGTGTTTGGCACAACTTGTGGGCCGAAGGGCCTGTTTGTGCTGTAGTGTTCTATGTTCTATGTTCTATTTATTTATTAGTGTCACAAGTAGGTTTACATTAACACTGCAATGAAGTCACTGTGAAAATCCCCTAGTCGCCACACTCCAGCACCTGTTCGGGTACAGTGAGGGAGAATTTAGCATGGACAATGCACCCTAGCCAGCACGAACTATGGGAGGAAACTGGAGCACCTGGAGGAAACCCACACAGATACAGGGAGAACGTGCAAACTCTACACACTCCATGACACAAGCTGGGAATCGAACCTGGGTTCCTGGCACAGCAGTGCTAACCACTGTGCCACCATGTAAGATGACCAAACCAATGATATACACGGGAATGTTACTGACTCCACACCCCTCCTGCCACCCCATTCCCCGCCACAGGAATCGGATCAGAGGGGCGGACAATGGGAAGGTCTGTTGACCTCAAGCGGGATTTTCCAATCTCAAAGAACAAAGAAAATTACAGCACAGGAACAGGCCCTTCGGCCCTCCAAGCCTGCATCAACCATGCTGCCTGGCTGAGCTAAAACCTCCTACTCTTCCGAGGATCATATCCCTCTATTCCCATCTTATTCATATGTTTGACCAGACGCCCCTTAAAAGTCACTACCATATCTGCTTCCATTACCTTCCCCGAGCAGCGAGTTCCAGGCACCCACCAACCTCTGTGTCAAAAAATCTGCCTCGTATATCTCCCATAAATATTAAGGTGTGTCTTAATGGAGCAACTCAAGGTAGTGAGGCAGAGAGAGAAGTAGGAAGGGGGGTCCAGAGCTTAAGGAGCCAACCAAAAGCGTGGCCCATCAGGAGTGAATAAAATTAAGCATTCTCAGGAGGCCAGAATAAGAGAAGTGGAGATTACAGCAATATGGAGGATCAAAACCCACAAGGGATTTGAAAAGAAGAATGCAAATTTTAAAATCATCGCTGCCACTCGATTCGAGGCTGGCATTCACTCAGGGTTGCGAGTTTCTGCCACAGGAATGCCATGTGACTGAACAGGTTGATTCCTAACCCACCATTCTCTGGACACAGGGAGCTGGGCATCCCACAAGGCAGAGGAATCCAGGATTTATTTCCTTTCATTTCCTTCTTTGCTACTACTCTGGTTCATGAAGATAGTGAAACATGACGCAGGCAACCTATCTCTGCTCTGAATGATTCATTGCAAATTCCTCCCAGCCATTAATGACAATGTTGCTTCACTTCAAGGAGAGGTTCAGATTGTCTTTGAAAAGAATTTTTTGAGAAAACAAAAAAAAAATCACTTAATGTTTTTGTTCTGTTACTCTCCAACCCAGTCTTTTTAGCATTCCTCATTGCCGCTTGCATATTCAACTTCCAGCGAGCTCTCGCCCTCCTCATCATGACCTGTGTGGTCGCTTTCTTCGTCATTTACGATCTCGTAAAGAGGCTCTTGGGAAAACAGATCATTAATTTCTTCAGCCCTGTGTCGTCCTGCTTCCAGAGGTATTCCAGATGGTTTAAATGGTAAGTCACTTCCAAGTCAAATGAAACCTTCTCGTGTTGGGGTGGAGGGGAGACGATGGCCCAGGGGTTTTATCACTAGATTATTAATGCAGAAACTACTGGGTGGCACAGTGGCACAGTGGGTTAGCACTGCTGCTTCACAGCTCCAGGGACCTGGGTTCAATTCCCGGCTTGGGTCACTGTCGGTGTGGAGTTTGCACATTCTCCTCGTGTCTGCATGGGTTTCCTCCTAGAACATAGAACACTACAGCACAAACAGGCCCTTCAGCCCACAAGTTGTGCCGATCATACCCATACCTACTAGGCCATAGAACTATCTGTAATTTTTAATCCCATGTATTCATCTAGAAGTCTTTTAAAAGACCCCAGTGAGTTCGCTTCCACCACCACCGATGGCAGCCAATTCCATTCATTCACCACCGTCTGAGTGAAAAACTTACCTCCAACATGTTCTATGTTCTATGTTCTAACATCTCCTCTGTACTTGTCCCCAGCACCTTAAACCTGTGTCCTCTCGTAGCAACCATTTCAGCTCTGAGAAATAGCCTCTGAGAATCCACCCTATCTATTCCTCTCAACATCTTACAAACCTCTATCATGTCATGTCTCAACCTTTGTCTCTCCAGGGAGAAGAGACCTAGCTCTCTCAACCTATCTTCATAATGCCTCCCCAATCCAGGCAACATCCTTGTAAATCTCCTCTGCACCCTCTCAATAGCTTCCACATCCTTCCTATAGTGAGGCGACCAGAACTGTGCACAGTACTTCAAGTGGGGTCTAAGAAGGGTCTTATAAAGTTGCAGCATTACCTCCCGAGTTCTAATATCAATTCCTCGATTAATGAAGGCTTATACACCATATACCTTCTTGACCACATCCTCCACTTAAGGGGCAGATTTAAGAGTCCTATGGACCCAGACCCTAAGATCCTTCTGCTCTTCAACACTGCTAAGACTCCTACCCTTGATATTGTACTCCTTCATCCCATTGGTCCTGCCAAAATGGACCACTACACATTTATCTATGTTGAAGTCCAAGATACTTGAAGTCCAAGGAGGAAACCAGGTACTCCTGTTTCCTCCCACAGTCCAAAAATGTGCGGGTTAGGTTGATTGGCCATGCTAAAAAAATTGTCCCTTAGTGTCCTGGGATGTATAGATTAGAGGAATTTGAGGGTAAATGTGTAGGGATATGGGGGTAGGGCCTGGGTGGGTTTGTAGTCGGTGCAGACTCAATGGGCCAAAGAGCCTGTTTCTGCACTGTAGGATTTCTATCATTCTATCTATCAACTCAGTTAATGTTCTGGGGACCTCGGTTCGAATCCCGCCCTGGCAGAGGGTGGAATTTGAATTCAATAAAAAAATCTGGAATTAAGAGTCTGCTGATGACCATGGAATCATTATTGAAAAAGCCTTTCTGGTTCACTAATGTCCTTTACGGAAGGAAATCTGCCATCCTTACACGGTCTAGCTACATGTGATTCCCAAGCTGTAGGAATGTGGTTGACTTTGAACTGCTCTTTCGCATCTAGGGATGGGCAATAAATACTGGCGCAGCCAACAATGCCCGTGTCCCATGAATGAATTTTAAAAAAAGCTTGGTTTTAAACTTGTAGGATCTACCTTGATCCTACTGAATGATACAAAAGAAACTTGCAGGACAACAGTATGTGTTCATGCCTACAGGACATCCTAGTAGGACATGCCTATTTGTTTCTTCTCGATGATGTGATAAATATTGGTGAGGAATCTCCCTGCTTTTTGTCCAAATAGCGCTCTGAGATCTTTCACAGACATTTGGGCCATGATTTTCCAGTCTTGCCCATCCCAAAACCAGAACATTCCACTCAAGCTCAATGGACCCTCCTATTGTCCGCCCCTTGCCTGCTCCGATTCCTGTGGCGGGAGGGCTAATAAAATTCAAGCCTTGAGACTTGAGCTTAATATCTCACGTGAAGGTGAGCACCTACAGCAGTGCTGCACTCCCTCAGTAACACACCGTTCAGTCCAGTGGGCACGCAGAACAAGGTCAGGCTATCTCGTGGTGTTGGACCTCATTCTCTGAAACAGCGAAACAAATCATGTTTTAAATAAAGAATCAGGCCCGCTGTTGACTTTACTCTGATTTCTCCCTGGCAGGATATTTGCTTTGCTCGCTTTGGCGGGATTGATTGTCTGGCTGGCCATTGACACAGCTAAAAGGCCGGAGCAGTTGATTTCCTTCGGAGGATTGTGCCTACTTGTCTTCTTACTCTTCACCTTCTCCAAGAGTCCTCTGTCGGTGAGTCACCTCTTCCCCATAGAGATTGCCAAATCCATCCCAATTTAGGGAGGGCCAGTCATCATGGTCAGGGGGAGAGTTGTGTCAGTGGGGGGAGGGAGCTGTTGAAAGAGATTGCGCAGACACAATGGATGGAGATCAAAGGCTCAGACAATTTTCCCAGTGAGACCTTTGTTCTGTGCAAAACATTTTCCCCAAGGTGTGCCCACTGGACTGAATGGTGCCATACTGAGGGAGTGCAGCACTGCTGTAGGTGCTCTACAGCGGGTTATCATTGTTGCCTCACAGTGCCAGGAAACTCGGTTTGATTCTCGGCTCGCGTCACCATCTATGAAGAGTTTGCACGTTATCCCCATGGCTGCGTGGATTTCCTCTGGGTGCTCCAGTTTCCTCCCACAGTCCAAAGATGTGTGATATAGGTTGATTTGCCATGGTAAATTGACCCTTACTCTCAGGGGGGATTATGATGGTAAATGAGGGTTACGGGGATAGGACCTGGGTGGGATTGTTGTTGGTGCAGGCTCGATGGGCCAAATGGCTTCTTTCTGTACTGTAAGGATTCTGTGAATCTACAATGGTGTGGAACATCTGGCTGGTTAGAGGAGCTAGAAAGTTCAGCAACTCTGGAAAGGCACAGTTGGTAATAATACAGAGTGGCCATCCCAGTAAAGAGCTGGACACAGATCAGAAGAATAGGGAGTGGATCAGAAATTCCGGGGTTTGTTATGAAGTTAGCCTGGACTCTAACTTTTTCTTTTGATTTTGGTATTAAGGTGAATATAAGGTGTTTTGCTCCAGTTATGATTGAAGGAAGCTTTTATCAAACCAAACTTTATTTAAAAACAGTTATAGAACATAGAGCAATACAGCACAGTACAGGCCCTGCAGCCCTCAATGTTGTGCCGAGCTATGTCCAAACCCAAAATCAAGCTATCCCACTCCCTATAAATCCGTGTGCCTACCCAATAATAACTGCCAGAATTCCTGACCTTCGGCTGCAGTTGAGTCCATTGTAGATGCAGCAAAGTATTCTTCTGCCCTAGAAATTGTCAGTGAAATGCAGGGTGTATTCTGGAGATCAGACTCTGAGAGAGATGGAGGGGAGAGGCTGGCTGCGGTTCACTTTGGAGGTTAAACCACAACTGACTACAGAGTTCAAAACCTATACAATTGAACAAATTCAAATAGTTCTTTATATTCCTTCAGTAGGGGAATGAGCCATATTATCAGAGATATTACTCAGGATATGATCAAACTCACATTGTCCGCTGTGCAATCGGTATCCATTCTGTCGTATGACTGTTCAAGTGGTTCAGTTAATCAGAACCCCCCCCTCACCACCCCTTGTAAAAACCCATTGGGCAAGACTTGGATGCCATTGGCCCTGGGACAGGATCATCCGAACCCCAGTAAACTTCCACCTTCTGTGTTTTAGAGCTGCTAACTATCCAGAATCATTATCACAGGTTTGGAGATGGGGATTCACAAATTAGCTTTGCCTTTGGCACAGTCACCCCGTCTTCTCGTGATGGAACCCTACAGTGCCCAAGGAGGCCATTCAGCCCTTCATGCCTACAATGACAACAGTCCCACCCTATTTCCTGCTAATCCCCCTGACACCAAGGGGCAATTTAACTCGAGCAATCCGCCTAAATCACACATCGATGGACTGTGGGAGGAAACCGCAGCATCCGGAGGAAACCCATGCAGACATGGGGAGAATGTGCAAATGCTACCCAAGGCCAGAATCAAATCCAGGTCCCTGGAACATTGTGTTGACTTGGTTGGAATGTCTGTACAGGGCAAGGAGTGTTACATTGCAGAGGTTTGATGTGTTAGCCTTTTCTCAATGCTTAAACAAAGAACAACAAAGAACAAAACAGCACAGGAAACAGGCCCTTCAGCCCAATGAGCCCGTGCCGCCACCTCGATGTTCCCGCTTTTACCTGTGATCCCTGTCTATGTTTATAGATCTATGCATTGGAACCAAATTTGAGACAATTTAGGGAGAATTTGTTCTGCCAATTAGCCTAAGAGCACATCTTTGGGATGTGGGAGGAAACCGGAGCACCCGGAGAAAACCCATGCAAGCACGGGGAGAATGCGCACACTCCCACAGACACAGGCCCAAATCCATGTATCTGCACAGCACAGCGATAGTCACTGAGCTGTCGTGTTGCCCATCAAATGGTCCAGGTCAAGCGTACACTAACAACGTGAAGCACTAGGATACTCTCGAAAAATCCAAGAGCAGCCCTCTCACGACCCATCACGTGTATGCTCCTTGTTAGACAACAAGGCGGACCAAAGCACCTGTAGGATAAATCAAACACATCAATATCATTGACAATTTACACAAGGCTCATGATCTCCCAAGGCTCATGATCGCTATTTTAAATCAGTTTTCTATACCCCTCCATTCCCATTCTGTTCATGTGCCCATCTATGTATTTCTTAAATAACTCCAGAGTGCCTGCCTCCACCACTTTACTTGGCAGCGCATTCCATACCCTCACCACCCTCTGTGTGAAAAAACTCTCTCTAGCATCCAAATTATACCTTACCCCCCTCACCCTAAGCCTATGACCCCTCGTGCTATTTGAGTCCATCCTAGGAAAAATCTTAACCCTGTTTACTCTATCTATACCCCTAAGTCTACGTCTTTCCTCTAAGTCTACGTCTTTCTAAGGAAAACAGCCCCAATTTGCCTAACCTCTCCTCGTAACTTGTAAACGTCTCAGCAACTTCCAGAATGAGCTCATTTATTTTTAAAAAAATGATAATTTTGTAAAGAAGCCAGGCTGACGCAGATTTATATAAAACTCCATGCTGCTCTGTGTCTTGGGTGGGAGTGGTTTTTTGACCTCTTGTGTGCTAACTGTCTATGCTCAGGTTTCCGGGCAAACTCTGTTTGTGGGACTGGGAATGCAGTTTGTCCTTGGCCTCTTCATCATCCGGACAGAGCCCGGCTTTCAGGCTTTCAACTGGCTCGGCAAACAGATCCAGGTAGGATGGAAACAACAGGAAGGGATTTGATCTGATTTATTATTGTCACGTGTATTAACATATAGTGAAAAGCATTGTTTCTTGCACACTATACAGGCAAAGCGTACATTCGGAGAGAAGGCAAGGAGACAATGCAGTGTTAGAGTCATAGCTAGGGTGTAGAGAAAGATCAACTTAATGTGAGGTAGACCCATTCAAAAGTCTGATGGCAGCAGGGAAGAAGTTGTTCTTGAGTTGGTTGGTACGTGACCTCAGACTTTTATAACTCTTTCCCAATGAAGAAGGTGGAAGAGAGAATGTCCAGGGTGCATGGGGGTTCTTGATTATGCTGGCTGCTTTTCCGAGGCAATGGGAAGTCTAGACAGAGTCAATGGATGGTAGGCTGGTTTGTGTGATGAACTGGGCTTCGTTCACAACCCTCTGTAGAGCGCAGCCGGAGTAAGAATAAGATGCAGCCTCCAAAAAAGGCATTTTAAATCAATAAATTTTCTGAAATAATTTTGTACTTTCATTGTTACACTGGTTACACTATACACTGGTCTCTGGAGTACACACTGGTCTCTGGGGTACATGCACTGGCATCTGGGGTACACACACAGTGACCTCTTAGTACACACTCGTCTCTGGGGTACACACCAGCCTATGGGATACTGAAATACTGAAATTTCACTAAAGCATTTGACAAAGTCTCTCATGGTAGGTTGGTGAAAAAGGTTAAGACTCATGGGTTACAAGGAGAGGTATCCAGATGGATTGAGAACTGTTTTGGCAACAGGAGACAGAGGGTAGTAGTGGAGGGTCTTTTTCTAGCTGGAGGTCTGTGATTAGGGTGTGCCGCAGAACTCAGTACTGGGACCTTTGCTGTTTGTAATATACATAAATGACTTGGAAGAGGATGTGATCAGCAAGTTTGCAGATGACACAAAGATGGCTGGCTTGCTGATAGTGATGAGCAGTGTCAGGCAATACAGCAGGATATAGATAGGCTGGTAAATTGGGCAGAGAAATGGCAGATGGAACTTAATCCAGATAAATGCGAGCTAATGCATTTTGGAAGAAATAATGTAGGGGGGAATTTTACAATAAAACATAGGACTATTAAGAATATAGAAACCCAGAGGGACCTAGATGTGCAAATACACAAGTCCTTGAAGGTGGCCATACAATTGGAGAAGTTAATGAAGAAGGCTTATGGTATGCTTGCCTTTATAGGAAAGGGTATAGAGTATAAAAGCTGGCGTCTAATATTGCAGTTGTATAGAACTTTGGTTAGACCACATTTGGAGTACTGCGTCAAGTTGTGTCGCCGTAGTACTGGAAGGACATGAAGACCCTAGCAAGTGTGCAGAGGAGGTTTACGAGGATGCTTCCTGTTATGGAAGGACTTAGCTATGAGGAGAGATTGGGCAAATTGAGGCTGTTCTCCTTAGAAAGACGGAGAATGAGGGGAGATCTAATAGAGGTGTATAAGATTATGAAGGACATAGACAGAGTGAACAGTGGTAAGCTTTTTCCCAGGTTGGATACAAAAATCAAGAGGGGCCAGGGGCTTATGGTGAGAGGGGTGAGGTATAATTCAAATGTTAGAGGGAAGTTTTTCATGCAGAGGGTTGTGGGGGCCTGGAACGCACTGCCAAGTAGGGTAGTGGAAGCAGGCACACTACAGTTGTTTAACGCTTACTTAGATAGGCACATGAGCAGACTAGAGATGGAGGGATACAAAAGACTGTTCTAAATAAGGATCAAGAGCCTCAGGACATTCCTGGGAATCAATAGATTCCTATGGGCCGTCCAACATATTTTATGGCTCACCTGTCTTATGTTTGAGTTTCTAGGGATCTTCTGTGGATGTGCATGTTGATTGATGTCTTTTTTCTTACATCCACAGGTGATTTGGTCCGCCTTGTTGTCCAACAAGGGGCATACACGCAGTGGGTCGTGTGAGGGCTGCTCTTGGATGTTGCTTAGAGAGTTGCCTAGTGCTTCATGTTGCCTAGTGTACGCTTAAACTGGACCAATTGACAGGCAACATGACAGCTCAGTGACTATCACTGTTTGCTGTGCAGATACACGGATTTGGGCCAGTATCTGTGGGAGTTTGTACGTTCTCCCCGTGCTTGTGTGGTTTTCTCCAGGTGCTGTGATTTCCTCACGCATCCCAAAAACGCTCAGCTCTTAGGCTGATTGGTGTTAACAAATTGTCCCTAAATTAGGCGTGCCTCAATCTGGTTATAATTCTCTAAATTTGCACACCTTTATTGTGGAGTCCAATAGGCATAGACAAAGGTCACAGGTAGAAGAGGGCACTCACTGAATGTTAAAATGGGCAGCGTGAGCTTGAAGGGCCGAAGGGCCTGTTTCCTGTGCTGTGTTGTTCTTTGTACACAAACTGGCCTCTGGGTACACACTGGCCTCTGAAGTATACACTAGCCTCAGGAATACACACACTAGTTTCTGGGGTACACCCTGGTCTGTAAGATATACACTGGCCTCTAGGGTATACACTAGTCTCTAAGGAATACATTGGCCTTTGGAATACACACTTGTCTTTGGGGTACACAGTGTTCTTCAGGGTACACAGTGGTCTTTGGGTACACACTAGTCTCTGGGTTTCACACTGAGATACACACTACACTATAGGATATACTCTAAAAGCTGGAGTAAACACCAGCCTCCAGAATGCGCTCCGCATCTTGGCCTGTTTCAGACCTGATCCAATTCCTGGGCCTGGGATTTACAACAAAATAATTAACTGTGTGAATATGGTTGACATTGCCGTGATGGTTAAAGTTCCAGGGACTAAGATGGATTTCACAGTGATGGCTCAGTGATCAGCCCTGAGTAAAGAAGTTCCAGCTGCCTGCCTCACCTCTTAACCTCTTCCATTCATTCTTCCAGATCTTCCTGAACTATACAACAGCAGGATCCAGCTTCCTGTTTGGAGATGAATTGATCAATGGCCTCTTCGCTTTCCAGGTTAGTCTGCTACTTCCTTCCTGTCTTCAAGTCGTTCGATAATACAGAACTTAAATATTGCTGAGAAAACAGAACGTTCAAAATTTTATACCTTGTACTCATCAGGACATTTGTAAGAATACCAAATGGAAAGGGAACAACAATTTATGCTTCACGAATGCCGCTTGGTTGACAAGTGAACTCTGATTGGTAGAGGCGTTACCGTGGAGAATGCTACAGTTGAGTCCATTTGTTAACAAATCAGCACTCTTTCTTGCACAGTATAAGTGATTATTTTCCTCTTTATATTGGTACTCTTCCCAAGTGTCCTGGTGAGTACAAGACAGAGAGCTTCGACATGCGTCTTCTTTACCAGCACTAATCTGGTGAAGTCTGGGGGGGTGGGTTCCCCCAAATGTGCTGAATTGGCAAGAAAACTGTTCTAGATCATGACTGTTTCCTCAATGCAACTTCAGATCCGAATCTCCGCACTCTGTACTATGCAGAAGTCCCACTCGTGAATCTCATCAAAAACCCGGGGCGGGGGAGTTGGGGTTTATTCGTGATGGAGTTTGACAATTCTGAACTCTGCGCATGCGCAGTGGTCCCGATCTGTCTGTCTCCCCATTTTTTTGACTAATCCGGGACCCCTGCAGTGCTGCTCCTCCACATGCCCCCCCCCCCCCCCCCCCCCCCCCCCCCACCACTGGCCCATCGCCCCAGACAATTCCCCAGCGCACCTTCCCCAACCTGGAGCTCGCCCCCACTGCCCCCCCCCCCCCCCCCCCCCCCCGTAGTGGCAATCCCCCTCCCTCCCTCATCCGAGTACACCCCCCACTGATTCCTCCACCCGGAATCAGATCCTCCCACCCTGCCCTCCCCCTTCCCCACTAACACCCCCACCCGGATCAGACCCTCTCCCAAGAGTCACACCCCATCCAGCTAACCACCACTCCCCCCAGCCCACTCCAATCGCTGGTCTCCCTCCAGTCCAGACTGATTGCCATGCAGAGTAGTAGCAGGAAACCCCGCCTCCATCCCCACCAATTGCCCCTAGGCCCCGCCCATAATAGGCTCCGCCCCTTGGCACCACCTGATGCCCAGTGGGCAGTGCCCAAGATGGCCTTGGGGCATGGACAGTGCCAGAGGGTGCAGGTTGGCACTGCCAGGGTGCTCATACCCATGGAGACAACATACACCCCTGTTGCCCGACCTTCTGTGGGACCCTGAATGTTCCCCCTTTCCTCCAACAGGGTCTCCCACTAGTTCAAGGGGTTTGGAAAGAAGGATGTGATTTTAAATTCATCAGTGCCCCTCGATTCGAGGCTGGCATCCACTCAGGGGCGCGAATTTCTGCCACAGGTCATCATGTGACTGAACAGGTCAATTCTTGACCCACCGTTCTCTGGACACAGGGAACTGGACATCCCACCAGTCAGAAGGGCTCAGAAAAAGCACGAAGAGAACGTACAGACTCCACAAAGACAGTGACCCAAGGCCGGGAATCGAACCCGGGTCCCTGGCACCGTGAGGCAGCAGTGCTAACCCAGGCAGGCCAGACCAGCAGTCTTGCTTTCCTAAAGGACATTAGTGAGCGAGATGTTTCTGTGACAATGGTTTCATGATCATCAGTAGATTCTTAATTCCAGATATTTTTTATTGAATTCAAAATCCACCATCTGCCGTGGCGGGATTTGAACCCAGGTCCCCGGAGCTTTAGCTGAGTTTCCAGATTAATAGTGAAGCGACAATACCACTAGGCCATTGCCTCCCTTCTTGCTCAAATCCTGCAGTTGCGAGTGGAGGATGATGTACGAGTTCTCCAGTCCGCAGAGATTTTGCTGCATTATCTATTTATTTTTTTGTCATCTTCCATCTCTATGTCCACAGGCATTGCCGATTGTTGTGTTCTTCAGCTGTGTGATGTCTATTCTGTACTACGTGGGTGCGATGCAGTGGCTGATTATTAAGGTACAGCACAGAAACAGGCCATTCGGCCCAACTGTTCTACATGAACATCCCCCCCATCCCATTCAATCCCAATCACCGTGCCTGAGAATCTCTTTCCCCCTCATATATCTACCACACTTCTCCTGCTATATATCTAAGCTAAACGCTTTACCTTCTCCTTGTGCTAGAAAGTTCCACACTCTAAGCCGTCTCTAGGGGAAGAGGTTTATATATATTTTGGTTGCCCCGGAAGTGGAAATATCTTCAAGTCTATCTGATCAAACCCATTCAGAATTTTAAAGGCATGTATCATGTTAAACCTCAGCATACTTTGAGATTAAAAATAATCATACAATCCCTACAGTGCAGAAGGAGGCCATTTGGCCAATCAAGTCTGCACCAACAGCAATCCCACCCAGGCCATATCCCCATAGCCCCATGTATTTACCCTAGCTAGTCCCCCTGTCATTAAGAGATAATTTAACATGGCCAATGCACTAAACCTGCACAAAATTGGACTGTAGGAGGAAACACACGCAGACACTGGGAAAATGTGCAAACTCCGCACAGGAGGCCAGAATTGAACTTTGGTGCTGTGAGGCAGCTGCGCTAACCACTGTGCCACCATGCTGCCCATTAACAAAACTGAATAGGAAATTGTTAATTGATGAATTTAGAACATAGAATTTAGTTGGATGTGAGCTCCACTCCCTCTCTCTGAGGGAGCACACCGAATCTCATAGTTTTATCTCAGAGGATTGCATTGAGGAGTTTGACTCCCATATCCACCCCGATTGTAGGGTGTCTATCATTCAGAAAGTCTATCCCCACCATCATGTGAACTGTCTCTCGTAACTGTCCTATCGCACTCTACAACCTCACCAAACACTGCAAACACCCTCCACACCTTAAACCGCGATTGTACCCAATTTCATTGGGTGAAACCCTCAATCATACTTGGGTGTTTTTCTTCCAATTAGATTGCATGGCTGATGCAAGTTACAATGGGGACATCAGCAACTGAATCTCTAAGCGTCGCCGGCAATATCTTTGTGGGCCAGGTATGTCGATAAGCAAAGGTGAAGCCTTCTCTCATTTTTCCCCTCTCCCTGCCCTCTTTAGAGTTGGTGAGGACCCATCACAATTCTTCAAACTCAAGGGCAGAATTCAAGATCACACGCCAAAGAATTTCATTTCCTTATTCACCCATGGGACATGGATGTCGCTGGCTGACCAGCATTTATTGCCCATCCCTATTTGCCCTTGGGAGGCAGTTGAGAGTCAACCACATTGCTGTGGGTCTGGTGTCACATGTAGGCCAGACTGGGTAAGGACAGCAGATTTCCTTCCCTAAAGGACATTAGTAAAGCAGATGAGTTTTTCCGACAATCGACAATGGTAATGATTAGATTCTTAATTCCAGATTTTTAAAATTAAGATCAAATACCACCATCTGCCATGGCAGGGGGATATAGAAAACTGATTTAAAATAGGGATCATGAGCCGTGGGAGTTCCCTGGGAAGTGTGTAAATTGGCAATGATATTGATGTATTTGTTTTATCCTACAGGTACTTCGGTCCGCCTTGTTATCTAACAAGGGGCATACACGCGATGGGTCGTGGGAGGGCTGCCCTTGGATTTTTTTTGAGAGTATCCTAGTGCTTCGCATCGTTAATGTACGCTTGACCTGGACCATTTGATGGGCAACACGACAGCTCAGTGACTATCGCTGTGCTGTGCAGATACATGGATTTGGGCCTATGTCTGTGGGAGTTTGCGCATTCTCCCTGTGCTTGCGTGGGTTTTCTCCGGGTGCTCCGGTTTCCTCCCACATCCCAAAGATGTGCTCTTAGGCTAATTGGCAAAACAAATTCTCCCTAAATTGTCTCAAATTTGATTCTAATGCATAAATCTATAAACGTAGACAGGGATCACGGGTAGAAGTGAGAACATCAAGGTGGCGGCATTAGCTCGTTGGGCCAAAGGGCCTGTTCCCCGTGCTGTTTTGTTCTTTGTTCTTGATTTGAAGCCAGCTCCCCAGAACATTAGCTGAGTTCCGAGATTAACAGTTTAGCAAACTAGACTATCACCTTCCCAATAATTGATCCATACCTTCTCCATCTATTGCACAAAAGCAAAGGGGGATTTTTTTCTTCCACACAGGGCTCTTGCAACACAATGGTGAAGGAATGTTCAATCTTTTTCAGACTGAGGCCCCACTCCTCATCCGACCCTACTTGGCTGAGATGACCAAATCCGAAATTCATGCCGTGATGACAGGAGGTTTCGCGACGATTGCTGGCAGCGTGCTTGGAGCTTATATCTCTTTTGGGGTAAGTGAGCCTGTTACGATTCCCGCTCTTTAGCTCCATTCTGTGAACTATCTACAGTTTAAAAACTATCCGTTCTTGCGTACCCTGCCCACAAAAAGATAGCAGGAATCTGGACCTCTCTACTCCAAAAAGCTGACATGGTTGGAGACCAACTATATATCAGAACAGATACATTGAAGGCCATTCAGCCCTTTGAACCCTGTTCCAACATTCCTTAGAGCATGGGATTAGGTGGGCAGGTCATGCCTTGGTACAGATTCAATGGGCCGAAAGGTCTCTTTGACACTATAGTATTCTGTGATTCATGTGATTCCCGCCTGTCAATATTACTGGTTACTAAAGCCGGTGAGTAGATGGAGTTATGCGACAGATCACACAAACTCTCACTGAATGGTAGACAGGCTCAGCAACTGAACGGCCCACTCCTGGTCCAGGGAATGGGGTTAGCGAATCACTGAGTTTAACCCAATGGGATAAGCACCAGAGTTCCATGTGAATTACACTCACTGCACTTCAAACAGCATATCATAATGGCTAGAGGTACAGCGCAACTGTTTGTTTGTAAAGGAGCTCAATAAAGATGCACAAATTCCTCATGGAAAATGGAGAGTTCTAGTTTCTCCCGGCCTCAAAGACTCCTTCCTGAAAATGTACCTACTGGCTGATCTATGCCAGCCTAACTCCTTTTCTATTCCATTTCCCACAGCCCCTCTACTCTTCAATCTATCAATATTTATCCACCTCCACTTTAAATGTGTCTAACGATACAGCTCCAGTTACTCTTTGGGGCAGAGAATTCCCCACTCTCTGGAGAAGAAACTTCTACATTCTTCAGTTTTAAATGACCGTCCCTTTATTACGTAGCTGTGTCCCCCCTCTTCCCCAACTAGTGAAAATATTTCACCATCTATCCTGCCCTCCCAAGGATCTTACAAGTTTGAATAAGATCACCCCTTGCTCTTTTAAGCCAAGGAATACAGACCCAGACTATTTAGTGTCTCTTGATAGGACAACCCTTTCACTCCAGGAATTAGCCTGGTGAATCTCATTTGCACTGCCTCCTTTATATAATCACAATACTGAACTGTAATGCCCATCTGAAGCACACACAAATATAGAGACACTGGTGCCTTAACTCCAATTCCAACTGATAAACAGTGTTCTGAATATACAGTGGCACAGTGGTTGGCACTGGTACCTCACAAGGATCTGGATTCAATTTCTGGCTTGGGTCACCGTCAACGTGTGGAGTTTGCACATTCTCCCCGTGTCTGCGTGGGTTTCCTCCAGCTCACTCACAGTCCAAAGATATGTGGGTTCGGTGGATTGGCCATGCTAAATTGCCCCAGGGGGATTAGCAGGGTAAATACACAGATGTAGGGTGGGATTGCTGCTGGTGCATTTTTAATGGGCCAAATGGCCTCCTCTGCACTGTAGGGCCTTTATATTTAACATATTTATTTTTAAATAATCCATGTATTACCTAGAAATGAAGAGAAATCTTTTGGGTGCCGGATATTTTCCTTTCCAATCCGCTTGTGATGATTGTGTTACAGATCAGTGCGTCCAGTCTGATTGCAGCTTCAGTGATGGCAGCTCCGTGCGCACTTGCTCTCTCCAAACTCAGCTACCCAGAACAAGAGGAATCCAAGTTCATGAGTGAAGAAGGAGTGAAGCTGGAGAGTGGGTGTGTGACATTATAGATGTTAATGGATAGCACAAGGGGACATAGCTTTAAATTAAGGGGTGGTAGTTATAGGACAGATGCTAGAGGTGGGTTCTTCACTCAGAGGGTAGTAAGGGCGTGGAATGCCCTGCCTGCAGCAGTTGTGGACTCGTCAAGTTTAAGGGCGTTCAAATGGGCAGTGGATGGGCATGTGGATAGCACTGGAATAGTTTAGGTTAGAGGGTTACAAAATTGGTTACATTGGTCGGCGCAACATCGAGGTCCGAAGGGCCTGTACTGTGCTGTAAGGTTCTATGTTCATTAGCCTGGGAGCAGAGATTTATCCTATAGGTGCTTTGGTCCACCTTGTTGTCTAACGAGGGGCATACACGCGATGGGTCGTGAGAGGGCTGCTCTTGGATTTTTTTTTGAGAGTATCCTAGTGCTTCATGTCGTTAGTGTACGCTTGACCTGGACCATTTGATGGACAACACGACAGCTCAGTGACTATCGCTGTGCTGCGCAGATACATGGATTTGGGCCTGTGTCTGTGGGAGTTTGCGCATTCTCCCCGTGGTTGCGTGGGTTTTCTCTGGGTGCTCTGGTTTCCTCCCATATCCCAAAGATGTGCTCTTAGGCTAATTGGCAAAACAAAATCTCCCTAAATTGTCTCAAATTTGGTTTTTAATCCATAGATCTATAAACATGGACAGGGATCGCAGGTAGAGGTGGGAACATCGGGGTGGCGGCGCTGGCTCGTTGGGCCGAAGGGCCTGTTTCCCGTGCTGTTTTGTTCTTTGTTCTTTGTATACTGTCCGTTGTATGGCTTAAGAACCTTGGGCAGCCTACACTTAGTAATGGATGCTTCAATTCCTGGGCTTGTGCACACTTATCTTTATTAGCTAAAGTATAAAATACAAGAATCAGGCTATGATGAAGGAATTGTACAAAATATTTGCCATGCGATTCTGGTCAGGTTACAGGGATGGTGTGATTGCATTGGATGAGGATGATGGGGTTGTAGCTTGGCTGCAAGATCTGCGGTGAAGATCGGCTGATGCTTCTGCCTTGATGCCGATGTTGGACTGCGGTAAACACAGTAAGAAGTCTCACAACACCAGGTTAAAGTCCAACAATCCCACTTACTGTTCCGTCTGGAGACAATACACATCTCTTTAATCTATGCCTAATGCTATCTGCACTCACATTATTTGCATCTTTAAGACTTGAATAGCAGGTTAGCTGTAAAGACTTGCATTCTAATAAGTATTCTGTAAACTGTGTGTGCTTTTATATGCTCAGTTTGAGACCAGAACTCTCCACTCACCTGACGAATGGGCAAACCCTGAAAACTTGTCGATTTACTATTAAATACACTGGTTGGACTTTAACCTGGTGTTGTGAGACTTCTTATTGTGCTTCATCCTTGGAACAGTGAAGATTGAAAGGGAACCTCACAGCAGGGTTTAAGATTATGAGAGGGTTTGATTCAACCCTTTCAAAAACTAGGAATCAAATTTCAACCCAGAGGCATTGAAATGGAGTAGCCCAGTGGCACAGTGGTTATCACTGCAGCCTCACAGCAGCAAGAACCCGGGTTCGATTCCTGGCTTGGGTCATTGTGTGTGGCAAACTTCCCTACTACGGACGTCAAGCTCACCAGCCTATAACTACCCGGGTTATCTCTGCTACCCTTCTTACATAATGACACCACATTCACTATCCTCGAATCCTCAGGGACCTCACCTGTGTCCAATGAAGAGACAAAGATTTCCATCAGAGGCCCAGCAATTTCATCTCATGTCTCCCTAAACAGTTTAGGACAGATGCCATCAGGCCGTGGGGATTTGTCAGTTTTAATATTCCTTCTCCTTTGTGAACACTGATGCAAAGTATTCATTTAGGATCTCCCCTGTTCCCTTGGGTTCTAAGCATAATTCCCCTCCCTTCTCCCTGAGAGGTCTGATTTTTTTCCGTGACAACTCTTTTGTTCTTAACATATGAATAAAATGCCTTAGGATTCTTCTTAAACCTGCCTGCCAAGAACATTTTGTGACCTCTTTTTGCCCTTATAACTCCCCGTTTGAGTTCTTTCCTATTCTGTCTGTATTCCTCCAAAGCTCCATCTGTTTTCAGTTGCCTGGACCTAATGTACGGCTCTCTTTTCTTTTTGATCAGATCCTCAATTTCCCTGGTTATCCATGGCCCTACTTTTCCTATCCTTCCTTTTCCCTGCTTTTCCTGTCCTGCATTCCCATCACATGTTCCTTAGAAGACTTCCACATGCCAGATGTGGAGTTACCCTCGAACAATCAACAGCCACCAATTCTTGCCTAATCCGGCTATAGTTAGCCTTCCTCCAGTTTAGCACCCTAGCCGTAGGGGAACATTCATCCTTGTCCATTATTATCCTGAAGTTAACAGAACTGTGATCACTATTTGCCACATAGAATCATAGAACTGTACAGAGCAGGGAAGAAGCTGTTCTTGAGTCAGTTGGTACGTGACCTCAAACTTTTGTATCTTTTTCCTGACGGAAGAAGATGGAAGAGACAATGTCTGGAATGAGTGGGGACCTTAATTGTGCTGCTGCTTTTCCGAGGCAGCAGGAAATGTAGGCAGAGTCAATGGATGGGAGGCTGGATTGCGCAATGGATTGAGCTACATTCATGAGCATTTTAGTTCCTTGCAGTCTTGGGCAGAGCAAGAGCCATACCAAGCCATGATACAACAGAAAGATGGCTCTCTATCATACATTGTAAAAGTTGGCGAGAATCGGAGTGGACATGCCCAACTTCCTTAGTCTTCGGATAAAACAGAGAACTGGGACTAGATAGAATGCTCTTTCAGAGAGTCTGTGCAGACTCGATGGGCTAAATGGCCTCTTTCTGCACTGTAAAACTTCTTTATTATGTGAAGTGACTGACTAGGATTGATTTCCAGGCTTGCCCCAAAAATCTGAAAACCCCATCCAAGGTCAGAGAGTCTTTATTGGTCTATGTTCCACCTGCTACAAATCTCATGCAGGCAGCTTGGGAAAATTCTGCCCACATTATTTTGATTGTAAAACTACATTCCCCTCACGGACAGCTCTGTCACACTTGGGGAAGTGCTGCTTGCAATGAACTTGGGGGGGAGGATTCTGAATATTAAAACTAACAATCCCCAGCTCCTACTCCCCAAATCAACCCCTGCCACACTCCCCCCCATTCACTCATCCCACTCTCCTGGACCCCATTCCCTCCACCTCCTGGCTCATTGGTTGACACAACAGCACTAATAATTACTCAGATGTTTTCTTGAAGAAGTGTAACCAGTTATATGGAGAAAATGAAGAATTTGGGATTATTGTCCTTGGAGCAAGAAAGTTATAAAAGCAAATTACTGTGGACGCTGGAATCTGACACCAGAAGAGAAAATGCTGGAAAATCTCAGCGGGTCTGGCAGCTTTTGTAAGGAGAAAAAAGAGCTGACACTTCGAGTCCAGATGATGCTTCGCCAAACCTAAAAGGCACAGAAAGTGGGAGGTAGTTATACTGCAGGGGGAGGGAATGAAGGATGAGTCACAGCCACAAAAACAGGAGGAAAGGCTGCTAATGGCAGCCCACAGAGAGAATAGAAGGTGTGAATGGCTAAACAGCAGAGAAGCTGAAATCAGAGGTTAAGTTGTGACAGATGAAGATGCGGGGGAAGGCGGAATGGGTGGGGGAAAGGGGTAAAGAAGCTTATGTTTGGTTATGATAGAGATTTGCAAGAGTAAAGAGAAAGTGAAGAATGATGACGGCAAATAAATTTACAGAGGATATTTTTGAAGGGCTAGAGTGAAATAATGGGAAGTATGGAACTGTAAATTGGGAGAGGGGAGTGTGCAGCGGGGCTGGATGTCCTTGTGCACCAGTCACATGCAGGTGCAGCAGGCATAACGAAGACAAATGGCATGTTGGCCTTCATTGTAAGAGATAGAACATAGAACATTACAGCACAGAACAGGCCCTTCGGCCTTCGATGTTGCGCCGACCAATATAAAAAGCAATGCCCCTCCAAACTAAACCATTTCCCTTCTCTTCCATATACTTATCAACTAACCTCTTAAACGCCACCAAACTTGGCGCATCTACAACTGCTGCAGGCAGGGCATTCCACTCCCGAACCACCCTTTGGGTAAAGAACCTGCCTCTGATATCCGTCCTATAACTATCACCCCTTAATTTAAAGCTGTGTCCCCTCGTGCTAGCAAAAGAGAAAGATTTCGAATACAGGAACAGGGATGTGTTGTTGTAATTATACAGGGCCTTTGTGAGACCACACCTAGATTATTGTGTGCAGTTTTGGCCTCCCTTTCTGAGGAAGGATGTTCTTGCTCTCGAGGGAGTGCAGCAAAGGTCTTACCAGGCTGATTCCGGGGATGGAAGGAGTGGAGAGATTGACTTGGTTAGGATTGTTTTTGCTGGGATGAGGGGAGATCCCATAGAGACTTATAAAATTCAAAGATTTTCCACAGTTCAAAGATGTGCGCGTTAGGTTGATTGGCCATGCTAAAATTGTGCCGTGAGATGCGTAGGTTAAAGGGATTAGTGCATAAAATATGTAGGGATATGGGGATAGGACCTGAGTGGGACTGTGGTCGATGCAGACTTGATGGGCTGAATGGTCTCCTTCTGCATGTAGGGATTCTATGAAAATTCTAGCAGGACTAGACAGGGTAGATGCAGGGAGGATGTTCCGATGTGGGGGAATCCAGAACCGGAGGTTACAGTCTGAGGATTCAGGGTAGACCATTTAGGACAGAGATGAGAAGACATTTCTTCACCTAAAGAGTGGTAAGCCTGTGGAATCCATCGTCACAGGAAGTAGTTGATACTAAAACATTGAATGCATTCAGGAGGAGGCTGGATATAGCACTTGGGGCGAATGGGATCAAATGTTATGGGGAGAAAGCAGGGTTAGGCTGTTGAGTTGGATGGTCAGCCATGATGGTAATAAATGGCAGAACAGGCTCGAAGGGCTGAATGGCCTCTTCCTACTCCTATCTTCTCTGTTTCTCTGTAACTAATCTTTGAAAGAGCTGGCACAGAAACAAGGGACAAAATGACTTCCTTCAGTGCAGTATCCTTATACAAATTGCTCACTCGTTTTGCAGGGGAGAGAGTGTCCAATGTCATAGTTGAGTGAAAGTAAGTTAGTATTTTCATTTATTCCCCTTCAGAAAAGAACAGAACATTCTAGAAGCTGCAAGCAATGGCGCTTCTGCTTCCATTGGCCTGGTCGCTAACATCGCTGTCAACCTACTTGCATTTTTGGCTATTTTGGAGTTTCTAAATGCAGCTCTGTCCTGGCTCGGAGGGATGCTGGACTACCCTGAGCTTACCTTCCAGGTACAGTTTCACAATTCCATATAGCTCCAATTAAACATGCGTCAGGAGTTTCTACCTCCATCAAAGAGACAGGTCTTTTTACAGCAATTCCAATTCCCGATTTATAGCTGTAGGGAGATATCCTGGCTGTTTTCAGAAGGTTACATAACAGCCTAAGAGCTAACAGCAGGAATAGGCCATTCAGCCCCTCGAATGAGGTGGAGGTTCAGGTGTTTCTTATGTGTCAGGCAGAATCGATGGGCTGAAGGGCCTCTTCTGTACTATGTGACTCTATGAGCCTGCTCCGCTATTCAATAAAATCATGGCTGATTTCTTTCTTAACTCCACCTTCCAGCCCATTCACCATAACCCTTCAAGCCCGTTACTGATTAAAAATCTGTCTAACTCCTCCTTAAATTTATTCTCTGTCCCGGCATCCACCGCACCTTGGGGATATAAATTCCATAGATTCACAATCCTTTGAGAGAGGTAGTTGCCCGGTTCGGAATGTATTAGTTATGAGTGGAGATTGGATAAAAAAGGTTTATTTTCACTTGAACGTTGGAGGCTGAGGGGTGACCTGATAGAAATTTATAAAATTATGAAAAGGAAGATAGAGTGGGATAGTCACGAGTCTTTTTCTCAGGGTAGAAATGTCAATCACAGGGAGACAGAGGTTTAAGGTAAAAGGGGGGAAGTTTAAAGGAGATGTGAGGGGCAAGTTTTTTTTTACACCAAGAGTGGTTAGAGTCTGGGATGTGCTGCCAGAGAAGGCAGTAGGAGCAGTTAGAACAGCAACATTTAAGAGGCATCCTGACAGATACATGATGGATTGGGCTATGTGCCCAAGTCTCCTGCCTATCTATGTTCTGATTGCCAGAGGATACAGCAGAACATTTTTTTTAGCATGTTTAATTAAGTCTTATTTGTTTCCGCACGCAATTCGGTCCACCTTGTTGACCAACAAGGGGCATGCATGCGGCATGTCGTGCGAGAGCCGCTCTTGGAGGTTGCTTCAGGAGTTGCCTAGTGCTTCACGTCGTTAGTGTATGCTTAAACTGGACCATCTGATGGGCAACATGACAGCTCAGAGACTATCGCTGTTGCTGTGCTGATACATGGATTTGGGCCTGTGTCTGCGGGAGTTTGCGTGTTCTCCCCTTGGTTGCGTGGGTTTCCTCCGGGTGCTCCGGTTTCCTCCCACATCCCAAAAATGTGCTCTTAGGCTGATTGGGTAACAAATTGTCCCTATATTGGTCCCTATATGGGAATCTTCAATAATTGGCATAGCCTAAAGACAAGGATATGTCATTAGGACGTTAGGACGGCGGCGCGGGCTCATTGGGCCGAAGGGCCTGTTTCCCATGCTGTGTTGCTCTTTGTTCTTTGTTAACATAGATAGGCAGGAGACTTGGGCACAGAAATGGCAGATGAAATTTAATCTAGAGAAATGCAAAGTGATGCAATTTGCAGGAGGGAAGTGCACAATAAATGGCAGAATCCTTTGAAGCATTAACATACAGAGGGATCTAGGAGTAAAAGTCCACAACTCCCTGAAAGTGGGAACACAAGTGGATAAAGTGGTCAGGAAGGCATATAGCATACAGCATTAGTCAGTTGGGGCATTGAGTATAAAAATTGGCAGGCCGTGTTGCAACTGTACAGAATTTTAGTTTGGCCACATTTGGAATATTGCGGACAGTTGTGGTCGCCACACTACCAGAAGAATGTGGAAGCTTTGGAGAGGGTACAGAAAAGATTTACCAGGATGTTGTCTGGTTTGGAGGGTATAGTTATGAGGAGAGGTTGGACAAAAAAAGTTTATTTTCACTTGAACGTTGGAGGCTGGGGTGGGCAACCTAACAGAAGTTTATAAAATTATGAGAAGGACAGATAGAGTAGATAGTCATGAGTCTTTTTCCCAGAGTAGAAATGTCAATCACACGGGGACAGAGGTTTAAGGTAAAAAGGGGAAAGTTTAAAGGAAATATGAGGGGCAAAGTTTTTTTTTAACACCGAGGGTGGAATGTGCTGTCAGGGGAGATGGTAGAACAGCAACGTTTAAGAGGCATCCTGACAGATACACAAATAGGTAGAGAATAGAGGGATACGGACCGTATACAGGGAAGAGATTTTTAGCTTAGAAAGGGATCATGTGTTGGTGAAGGCTTGGTGGGCCGAAGGCCCTGTACTGTTCTTTATTACAGGAAAGGTTATTAGTTATTCCCATCTTGTTTCTTTATCCTTTCTCCTACTTTCCTTCAACGTTTCAAATAACTCAAATGTTGATGTGGTGTCTGCTTCAATCGCTGACTCTAGTTTGCGCATTCCACAGCTTTGCAATGCTTTCTGTGAAATATTTCCCCTGCACGTTCCTAATGCTCCCCCTCCCCCCACACATTTAATATTATATCTTTGTTTCTTTCATTCTAGCTCCTCGAACCATTGCAATCACTTTATTCTTCTTGTTCTATCACATTCCTTCATAATTCAACCATTTCTATGGAATGAACCACATATTTTTCCCCGTCCATCCCACTAGGCAACATCCCAGCACATTTTGCTTTAATATCCTTCTTACAGTTGAGCCCATAAATGAGCACATCACTGTGGTCTAACTGAGGTTTTACAAAGATTTTGTTAAGTATTCACTAATTTGCTTTTTGTCTGATTTATCTCAGAACAACGCAGAAATGACACTAGTTCCAAATCTGAACCTGTTTAATTTGCAATATTTTAAACCATCTCAGAACTTATAGGATTTGTACACACACATGGAGTGGGATTTTTTTAGGCCACACTTGCCCCAAAACCAGAAAATCCTGCCTGAGGTCAACATTCCTTTGCATTGCCCATATCCCACCTGTGGGCAGGACAGGGAAACTTCGTCATGATGTCAGCTTCAACCCAGATCTTTGGAAGCTTCACTCTAGCTCCACCCATATGCTTAAGCAACTACGTACAGTTACGTGTATCAGAGAACAGACTAACACAATCAAACACAGGTCAATTAAACAGATCAATTGTAATTTTTATAAATGATCTGGATGAGGGTATTGAAGGATGGATTAGTAAATTTGCGGATGACACCAAAGTCGGAGGAGTGGTAGATAGTGAAGAGGGGTGTTATAGTTTGCAGAGAGACTTGGACAAGTTGCAGAGCGGGGCCGAGAGGTGGCAAATGGAGTTTAATGTGGAAAAGTGTGAGGTAATTCACTTTGGCAGGAATAACAAATGTGTAGAGTATAGGGCTAATGGTAGGACTCTTAATAGTGTTGATGAACAGAGGGATCTTGGTGTATATGTGCATAGATCCCTGAAAGTTGGCAATCAAGTCGATAAGGTTGTTAAGAAGGCATACGGAGTCTTAGCTTTTTTTGGTAGGGGGATTGAATTTCGGAGCCGCAACGTCATGTTGCAACTGTACAAAACTCTAGTGCGGCCGACTTGGAGTATTGTGTGCAGTTCTGGTCCCCACATTATAAGAAAGATGTGGAGGCATTGGAGAGGGTACAGAGGAGGTTTACCAGGATGTTGCCTGGTATGGAGGCAGGTCTTATGAGGAGAGGCTGAGGGATTTGAGGTTGTTTTCGTTAGAAAGGAGGCTGCTAAGAGGAGACCTTATCGAAACATATAAGATGATTAGAGGTTTAGATAGGGTGGACAGTGATAGCCTTTTTCCTAGGATGGAGAAAGCTAGCACGAGGGACACAACTTTAAATTTAGCTTTAGTAAGGCGTTTGATAAGGTGGCCCATGGAAGACTCTACAGAAAATGCAGATGTGTGGAATAGAGAGTGATTTAGCTAATTGGATAGGAATTGGCTGGCAGATAGAAGACAGAGGGTGGTGGTTGATGGGAGATATTCATCTGGAGTTCGTGACGAGTGGTGTGCCTCAGGGTCTGTTTTGGGGCCCCTGCTGTTTGTAATTTTTATAAATGATCTGGATGAGGGTATTGAAGGATGGATTAGTAAATTTGCAGAGACACTAAAGTCGGTGGAGTGGTAGATAGTGAAGAGGGGTGTTATAGTTTCAGAGGACTTGGACAAGTTGCAGAGCTGGCCGAGAGGTGGCAATGGAGTTTATGGAAAAGTGTGAGGTAATGCACTTTGGCAGGAAAAAAATGTGAGAGTATAGGCTAATGTAGGGCTCTTAATAGTGTTGAGGAACAGAAGGATCTTGGTGTATGTGTCAATAGATCCTGAAAGTAGGCAGTCAAGTGGATAAGTTGTTAAGAAGGCATATGGAGTCTTAGCTTTTATTGGTAGGGGGATTGAATTTAGGAGCCGCAGCATCATGTTGCAACTGTACAAAACTCTAGTGCGGCCGCACTTGGAGTATTGTGTGCAGTTCTGGTCCCCACATTATAAGAAAGATGTGGAGGCATTGGAGAGGGTACAGAGGAGGTTTACCAGGATGTTGCCTGGTATGGAGGGCAGGTCCTATGAAGAGAGGTTGAAGGATTTGAGGTTGTTTTCGTTAGAAAGGAGGCGGCTAAGAGGGGATCTTATTGAAGCATATAAGATGATTAGAGGTTTAGATAGGGTGGACAGTGATAGCCTTTTTCCTAGGATGGAGAAAGCTAGCACGAGGGGACACAGCTTTAAATTAAGGGGTATGAGTTATAGGACGGATATCAGAGGTAGGTTCTTTACTCAAAGAGTGATTAGGGAGTGGAATGCCCTGCCTGCAGCTGTTGTAGATGCGCCAAGTTTGGTGGCGTTTAAGAGGTTAATTGATAAGTATATGGAAGAGAAGGGAATGGTTTAGTTTGGAGGGGCATTGCTTTTTATTTTGGTCGGCACAACATCGAAGGCCGAAGGGCCTGTTCTGTGCTGTATTGTTCTATGTTCTATGTTCTAAGGCATTTGACTAACGTCCTTCATGGCAGGCTGGTACAAAAGATTAAATCTCATGCAATCAGGGGTGAATTAGTTCAATGGATTTAGAACTGGTTTGGCTGTAGAACATGATATGGAGATGCCGGCGTTGGACTGAGGTAAAACACAAAGAAATCCTACAACACCAGTTTAAAGTCTAAACAGGTTTATTTGTAGCAAACATCGCAAGCTTTTGGGACAGCCTGTCCTCACCACACAGAACCTTCAACAAATGCTATACACTAGATGCATCAATTACATTTTCTTTCTTTAGACTCATGGCAAACAATCACTGAAACAACCATACAACAAGTTCCATCCCACCATCAGACTCACCATGGACTACTCTCTGGAATCGGTTACATTCTTGGACACACGCATCTCCATTAAGAACATTCACCTCAGCATCTCACTGTACCGCAAGCCCATGGAGAACCTCACAATGCTCCATTTCTCCAGCTTCCACCCTAAATATGTTAAAGAAGCCATCCCCTGTGGACAAGCCCTCTGAATAAAAAGATTTGCTCAGATGAGGAGGATCGCAACAGACACCTCCAGATGCTGAAAGATGCCCTCATAAGAACAGGATATGGTGCTCGACTCATCAAACGACAGTTCCGACGCGCCACAGCCAAAAACTGCACCAACCTCCTCAGAAGACGAACACGGGACATGGTGGACAGAGTACCCTTCACGACACATGACAGCATTGAGTCACTGAGCAGAAACTGATAGCCAAGTTCCACACACATCAGAATGGCCTCAACCGGGATCATGGGTTCATGTCACACTATCTGTAACCCTCACGACTTGCCTGGACTTGCAAAATCTATTTAACTGGAAACAATACACATCTTTTTAACCTGTGCTTAAAGCCCTTTCCACTCACATTGTCTGTACCTTTAAGAATTGATTAGCTGTGAAGACTCACATTCCAATCGTTATGCATGTAAATTGAGTTGGTGTCTTTGTGTCATTTTTATGACCAGAACTCCTAGCCACCTGACGAAGGGACAGGCTGTCCAGAAAGCTTGCGGCGTTTGCTACAAATAAACCTGTGGACTTTAAATTGGTGTTGTAGGATTTCTTTGTGTTTGGCCGTAGAAGACTGGGTAGCAGTGGAAGAGTGTTTTTCTGAATGGCAGTCTGTAACTAATGGAATTCCACAGGGATCAGTGTTGGATCTCTGTTCCTTGCAATATATATAAATGATTTAGAAGAAAACATAGCTGATCTGATTAGAAGTTTATGGATGATACTAAGATTGGCGGAGTTGCGGATAGTGGTAAAGACTGTCAAAGATTATAGCAGGATATTGATTGGCTGGAAAATTGCAAAGAAGCGGCAGATGGAATTTAATCCGGACAAATGCGAGGTGATGCGTTTTGGTAGATCCAATTCTGGTGGGAGCTATAAAATAAATGACAGAACCACTAGGAGCATAGACACACAGAGAGATCTGGGGGCATAGATCCATAAGTCCCTAGAAGTGGCAGCACGGGTGGAAAAGGTAGTGAAGAAAGCGTACAGTATTCTTGCCTTCATCAGCTGGGACATCAAGTATAAAAGTTGGCAAATTATGTCACAGTTGTATAAAACATTGGTTAGGCCATATTTGGAAAACTGTGTCCAATTCTGGCCACCACACTACTAGAAGGAGGTGGAGACTTTGGAGGGAATGCAGAAAATGTTTACCAGGACGTTGCCTGGTATTAGCTTTGAGGACAGATTGAATAAACTGGGATTTTTCTCCCGAGAAAGACGAAGGCTGAGGGGAGACTGATAGAAGTTTATAAGATCATGAGGGGCAGAGACAAGATGAAGAGTTGGAAGATTTTTCCCAGGGTAGAAATTACAAAAGGGGCACAAGTTCAAGGTAACGGGGCGGGGGTGGGGGGGTGGGGGTGGAGGGGGGGGGGGGGGGGGTTGAGTCGAGATATGGAGGGAGTTTTTTACATAGTGGATGGGGGGAAGAGGGTGCCAGAATGTACTGCCAAGAGAGGTGGTAGAGGCAGAAACATCAGCCACATTTAAGACTTATCTCAACAGACACATGAACAGATTGGGAAGAGAAGGATACAGGCAGTTGTTCTAGATAGGACAATGTGATTAGCGCAGGCTTGGAGAACTGAAGGGCCTGTTCCTGTGCTGTACTGTTCTTTGTTTGTTCCACAATAGCCCATTTCTGATTCTGGTTAAAATTGATAGTCTACAGTGAGGTGTATCTTGTATTGTATACATAGCTCATCTGTTCCTATGTCTTCATGCCAATCGCCTTTATGATGGGAGTGGACTGGAATGATTCTTTCCTCGTTGCGGAACTGATTGGAGTCAAACTCTTTCTGAACGAGTTTGTGGCGTACCAGCAGCTTTCCGTATACCAGAATAATAGACTCAGCGGCGTAGAAGAATACATCAATGGCCGAAAGCAATGGATCTCTGTGAGTACACACAGTGTCAGCAAGCAGTTTAGTGTTAAATCTCAACCAATAACTAATCTACTACCAAAGAATCTGATAGCCAATAGGCTAAGGGGCCCTTCACCTCATGGGTTCAAATCCAGGGGATTATGCTAACTGTCCATGCTGTTAGATTCCACTCAGTCAATGGTTTCTCCCCAGACTGAGTACAGAGGACAGTAAGGCCGAATTTCCCAGTACAGAGATAGTGGGCTTGAAGATAAGAGTTAGATGGGGGGGTGGGGAGAGCACAGAAAAGGGACAGCCCATCAGGACAGTTTCCTAACGCTTTTCTGCTCGAAATCAACACTCCCTTCCCAGGTAAGGCCTAGCCAAGGGTCACCTACCTGCTGCATAGAGGTGACCAAGTATGTTACACAGTTAAGGCCACAATTAGGACCAATGTAGACCAGGAGGTTGCTGCAATACTCAGTACCTCAGAACGGGGGTAACTGCCCCAGGAATGGCCAGATCCAAGGCCCAAAGGCTTTTTATTTCTATTAAATTGCTTCTCGGAAATTATAACATATAATTACAGACCTCTATTTAAAACTCCTCCAATTTGATGCCCCTCTGTATTCCCTCGCCTGCCTCCTGTGATGCCCACTCCTTCGCGGTGGGGCCGCTAAGGATCTGGAAGTGGTGGACCTCTCATTGGATGGGGAGCATCGAAAGTCTGCCTGGCACCCATAATAGGATGGTGAGTGCAGAAGCAACCAATTGGAAGACCACCGGCTGTACAGTTACTAAGCGCCTCCTCCTCCTGAGGTTCAGGACCCCCATTTAAAGATTATTTATTAGTGTCACAAGTTAGCTTACATTAACACTGCAATGAAGTTACTGTGAAAATCCCCTTGTCACCACAGTCCGATGTCTGTTCGGGTACAGTGAGGGAGAATTTAGCGCAGCCAATCCACCTAACCCACACGTCTTTCGGACTGTGGGAGGAAACCGGAACACCCGGAGGAAACCCACGCAGACACGGGAAGGATGTGCAAAATCCACACAGTGATCTGAGGCCAGGAATCAAACACAGGTCCCTGGAGCTGTGTGCCACTGTGCCACCCTCATTTAGTCCCAACATCAGGACCCCAAAGCCTGCAGGAAAATTTGTTCCCATATTTCAGTCAAGAAACTCACTGGAACCAAAACACTTCAATTTAGTCAAAGCAAAAAACTGCGGATGCTGGAAATCAGAAATAAAAAGTAAAAAATGCTGGAAAAACTCAGCAGGTCCGGCAGCATCTGTGGAGAGAGAAACAGAGTTAATGTTTCGAGTCTGTATCAGTCTCCTTCAGAGCTCGATAGAAGAGTCACATAAATTTATAACACTTGTTTCTCTCTCCATTTTGTGCTTACATTTCGATACGAACACCACCATCTGGATGTTTCCCTTCAAAACACTCGCGATCCTGACTTGGAAATATGCCACCGTTCTTTCGCAGTCACTGGGTTAAAATCCTGGAATTCACTCCCTAACGGCATTGTGAGTCGACCCACAACACATTGGCTGCAGCAATTCAAGAAGGCAACTCACCACCATCTTCACAAGGGGCAACTAGGGATAGGCAATAAATGCTGACCCCATCCTGGATTTGTGGCTCGATCCCAGCAGTGAGAGGAGTCTGTTTCTCTAACACAGACACTCACCGGGTCTGATCACTTTCCCTTCAGTTATGTTCAAAGTAAAGCCTTGTGACCAAAACTGGAACCTTTCAATGAAAGCTTGGCAGCACAGTAGCTAGCACTGCTGCCTCACAGCAGTGAGGCAGCTTGGGTCACTGTCTGTGTGGAGTTTGCACATTTTCCTCATGTCTGTGTGGGTTTCCTCCGGGTGCTTTGGTTTCCTCCCACATTCCAAATGATGTGCGGGTTAGGTGGATTGGCCATGTTAAATTGCTCATTAGTGTCCCAAAATGTGTAGGTTAGGGATATTAGCCTTGGGAAATGTACAGATTATGGGAATAGACGGGGAGAGTAAGATACCCTGTCAGAGAGTCCGTACAGACTTGCTAGGCTGAATGGCCTCTTCTGCATTGCAGGGATTCTATCATTCTCAGAATCTGTGGGAAAGGTTGCTAATTTCTCCTTTATTTTTATAGGTCAGAGCAGAGACGATAACTACCTACGCCCTTTGTGGTTTCGCCAACTTCTCTTCAGTTGGTATAATGCTTGGAGGTCTTTGTAAGTAGCTTTCCAAAAGCCAACCAATCACAATCTGTGACCAAGAAGTGTGACATGTTGATCTTCAATCATGATACCCACATATGACAGCAAATGACTGTGTCCACACTGATTCACCCACGTGTGACAGCGAGTGACAGTGCCCGCTCTAATCTATTGTTCTCCAGTTCTCCCTCTGTTAGTGCCCCACAAAGATACTTTCGAGGCTTCTTAATCAAATGCACTTCATTGGATGTAAACGGCTTTGGACATCTTGGGGTTGTTTAGAATGATAGAATCTCTACAGTGCAGAAGAGGCCATTTGGCCCATTGAGTTCTGCACTCACTCTCTGAGAGAGCACCTTCCCCAGGCCCTCTCCTCCCCATGCCCTATCCCTGTAACCCCACATATTAATCATGACCAGAACTAAACCATACATCTTTGGACACTAAGGAGCAATTTAACATGGCCAATCCACCTAACCTATAAATTATTGGATACTAATGGGCAATTTAGCATGGCTAATCCATCTAATCAACACATCATTAAGTGAACTCTCTACACATACAAGCTCCTTCCTTCCATCTTCATGAGGGGGGCCAAATATAATATTGCATAATCGTCGAACCTATTGCAAATGAGACTCTTCCTTGAGTATCGCAGGGCAATTTCTAACAATCAGAAGGAGCCCTGGTTAATTGTCCCATCCCTTATTTCAAGGAGATTGAGGCCAATTTTACAGCTGTGTTTGCTGTGATTACTCTGTTGATCAGGGTTCTACATAACTGTAAAACTCTGTAGACAATCCAGTGACTTGTACGTGGTGGCTGGTCTGAGATGTCACAGAGAAGATTGTTTAGAATTGTTCAGCCGCAAAAGCCCAGTATTTTGCCATGTCATTTTTAGGGATAATTTAACATCAATAATAACATAAAAGGCCAGATCACATTGTAAGATTTAGCTGATTTGGAAATAATAGACTTGCATTTATATAGTGCCTTTTTCATCCTGGGATATTTGTAAAATTGAGACACTGTCAAGGAACTGTCAATTAAATTTGGCAGCCAATTTGCACATAGCAGATGGCACAGACAGCAAGCGAGATAATCTGTGGGTGATGGTGCTGTTGAATGTTGTCCAAAACACTGGTAGAACTCTTTGTGAAGTGTTCAATACGCCCAATGGACAGGACCTCAGTTAAATATCTGAGCCAAAAGATACATCTCTGGCAGTGGAGCAGTCCTTCAGTACTGAATGGTTTATTTACAGTTCCTTCTCGTTGGGTTTGAACCAACATCTTCTGACACGGCGGGTGGGGAGAGTGGGGAGAGGCAGGTGGGGCAGGAGAGATAAGGAATTTTACAGCCCCTCCCACCTGAGCAATTTTTGGTCCTGCCAAAACTGATGGGCTTTCGAACGGCTGGCCACATTTTTTACGCCCATTCCCAATCCAACGGATGTTTAAACTCCACTTGCTCAAACTTACACATCCAATATCCAGTATCTCAGGCTCCTTCGGGAGAAGAACCTGAACCGTTCCTGAACATCGACACCATCCCCTTCATTGTCATAGAAACATAAAAACAAGGAGCAGGGGAGCATTCAGCCTTTCGAGCCTGTTCCGATATTCATTGTGATCATGGCTGATTATCCAATTCCTGATCCCACCTTCCCTCCAGATCCTTTGATCCCCTTCACCTCAAAACCGATATTTAACTCCTTCTTGATTTGATTTATTATTGTCACTTGTATTAGTATATACTGAAAAGTATTGTTTCTTGCACGCTCTACAGACAAGGCATACTGTTCATAGAGAAGGAAAGGAGAGAGAATGCAGAATGTAGTGTTACGGTCATAGCTAGGGTGTAGAGAAAGATCAACTTAATGCAAGGTAGGTCCAATCAAAACTCTGACGGCAGCAGGGAAGAAGCTGATCGTGAGTTGGTTGGTATGTGACCTCAGACTTTTGTATCTTTTTCCGACAGAAGAAGGTGAAAGAGAGAATGTCCGGGGTGTGTGGGGTCCTTCTTGAAAATACTCAGTGTTTTGGCCTTAACTGCATTCTGTGGTAGCAAATTCCACAGGCTGACCACACTCTGGGTGAAGAAATTTTTCCTCATCTCTATCGTAAACAGTCTACCCCGAATCCTCAAACTGTGACCCCTGGTTCTGGACTCCTCACCATCGGGAATATCCTTCCTGAACCTAACCTGTCTAGCCCTGTTAGAATTTTACAGGTTTCTATGAGATCCGTCCTCATTTTTCTGAACTGCAACAAATACAATCCTAACTGACTCTGTCTCTCCTCATACATCAGTCCTATCATCCCAGGAATCAGCTTGGTAAACCTTCATTGTGCTCCCTCTACAGCAACATCTTTTCTCAGATAAGGAGACCAAAACTTCCCACAATATTCCAGATGTGGCCTCACCAAGGCCATGTGTAACTGCAGCAAAACATCCTTGCTCCTGTTTTTGAATCCTTTTGTTATGAAGACAAACATACAATTTGTCTTCCTTATTGCTTGCTGCGTCTGTGTACTTACCTTCAGCAAATGCAGTCTGAGGACACCCAGGTCTCATTACGCATTCCCCTCTCTTAATATAGCCATAGAGTCATACAGCACAAGAAGAGGCCCTTCGGCCCATAAAGACTTGATCATACGGTGTCACCTATGACTATGTCAGCTTCAAGTCTGAAGGTTGCGGGTTCAAGTCCCAATCCAGAAATGTGACTGAATAATACAGATTGACAATCCAATGTCGCACCGAGGCAAGGCTATACTATCAGAGGTATTATCTTTCAGATGAGACATCAAACTCAGACCCTGGCCAGGATTTTCTGGTCCCAGCAGGGCAGGTTTTGATGTGGCAGTCCAGCCAAAAGTCATGGACCGGAATTCTACCAACTTGCCCACCATGGGAGAGGGTCTGACAGCGGATAGCGCGGGAGAGAGTGGAGAGAGGAAATCTCCATTGACCTTATTCTCCAGCGTTCCAAGGAATAAAGTCCTAACCTGGCCAACCTCTCCCTATAAACTCAGGCCTACTAATCCTGGCAACATCCTAGTAATCCTTCGCTCCACTCTTTCCAATTATCAATGTCTTTTTTATAACAGGGCGACTAAAACTGTGCACAATGCTCCAAGTGCTGTCTCACCAACAATTTATACAACTGTGATATAACATTCCAACTCAATGCCTCTGACTCCAGTACCATCGACTCCAAAAGGACTGGGAGGTTCTGGGGATTGGGAGGGGGGTGTGGGGGTGGTGTTGGAAAGTCCTGCTGCTTGACTTGTTTCAGGGATGGAGAGATTCCACAGCACTCTCTCTCTGCAGTGTCCTGGCCAATGAGTAACCCCATGATCTTGTCAGTATCATCATTAAATGTAAATGAATGCTTCATCTGAGATGGTTGTGGTTTTGATAGGTGCTATAAATGCAGAATCTAACTTTCTGTGTGACTGAGAAACATTTATTTTCTCCCTTCTTTTCTACAGCTGCAATCGCTCCAACGCGTAAGAGTGATATGGCTCAGATTGTGATCCATGCTCTGTTTACAGGATTCCTTGTTTCACTGGTGAACGCATGTGTGGCAGGTACCCAGATCCAATTCCCCTTTGCTCCACAGTATATCCCCTCCCGCATACTAAACAGCAAGTTTAAAGTTTATTTATTAGAGCCACAAGTAGGCTTACTTTAACACTGCAGTGAAAATCTTAGAATCATAGAACAACAGGTTTAATTGGAATCATGAGCTTTCAGAACGCTGCTCCTTCATCAGGTCTCGCCTGATGAAGGGGCAGTGCTCTGAAAGCTCATGAGTCCAAACAAACCTGCCAGACTTTAACCTGGTGTTGTGATACTTATTGCTGTGCCCACCCCAGTACAAAGCTGGCAACTCTACATTATAGAATCATAGAATCCCTACAGTGCAGAGGAGCCCATTCAGCCCATTGAGTCTGCACCGACAATCCCATCCAGGCCCTATCTATGCACCATCCAGGTGCATAGATCTCTGAAAGTTGGTACTCAAGTTGATAAGGTTGTTAAAAAGGCATATAGAGTGTTAGCATTTCTTGGTAGAAGGATTGAATTTCAGAGCTGTGAGGTCATGATGCAACTGTACAAAACTCTGGTGAGGCTGCACTTAAGAGTATTGTGTACAGTTTTGGTCGCCACATTATAAGAAAGATGTGGAGGCATTGGAAAGGGTGCAGAGGAGGTTTTACCAGGATGTTGCCTGGTATGATGGGTAGGTCTTATGAGGAAAGGCTAAGGGATTTGAAGTTATTTTCATTAGAGAGAAGAAGATGACTTAATTGAGACATATAAGATGATCAGAGGGTTAGATAGGGTGGATAGTGAGAGCCTTTTTCCTCGGATGGAAATGGATAACACGAGGGGGCATAGCTTTAAATTAAGGGGTGGTAGTTATAGGACAGATGCTAGAGATGGGTTCTTTAGGGGAGTAAGGGCGTGGAATGCCCTGCTTGTAGCAGTTGTGGACTCGTCAAGTTTAAGGGCATTCAAATGGGCAGTGGATAGGCATATGTTGGAATAGTTTAGGATAGAGGGTCATAAAATTGGTTACATTGGTCGGCACAACATCGAGGGCTGAAGGGCTTGTACTGCATTGTAATGTTCTATGTTCTATCTCTGTAACTCCACATATGGATCTCACTAATCCCTCTAACCTACACATCCAATGACACTAAGGGGCAATTTTGCATGGCCAATTCACCTAACTAGACTATCTTTTGGACTGTGGGAGGAAACTAGAGCACCCGAAGGAAACAGAAGAGGGGAGATGTGTAGACTCTGCACAGGCAGCAACCAAGCCGAGAATCTAAGTTACTGTGAAAGTCGCCTAGTCGCCACACTCTAGTACCTGTTCAGATACATTGAGGGAGAATTTAGCATGGCCAATGCATCCAACCTGAATGTAACTCCGCATATTTACCCTGCTAATTTTCTAACCTAGGCATCCTACAATACTAAGGGGCAATTTAGCATGGCATGGCATCTACCTTCGCATCTCTAGACTGTGGGAGGAAAGCAGAGCACACGAAGGAATCCCACGCAGACACAGAGAGAACGTGCAGACCCCACACAGACAATGACCCAAGTCCGGAGCCGAACCTGGGTTCCCTGGTATTGTGAGGCAGCAGTGCTAATCATTGTGCCACCGTGCCATCCAAACTAAAGCAAATGGCATCAACAACTGGATACTTAAATAGTAGGCATAGTCTCACTGCTATTTGCTCTGCTTTAGGGATCCTCTTTGTGCCCAGAGACCTTGTGGACTGTGTGAGTTACCTCAGTAGCAGCACCTTCAATGGGACCAGCAGTGACCTCCACACCTGCTGCAAGGATCTCTACAACAGGTCAGTTTCTCTGTTAGGCCATACCGGATCCTGGAGGTGAAACTGATCTCTGCAGAAATTAAATGCCTATTTTACCCCTGAGCTGGGATCTCTTTCACACTGACCTTTTTACTGCTGATGGAGATCAATTTCACCCCCTTTCTTAGTCAATGTCTCAGCAATCAGGAGAATTTGCTCTGGGGTGGGGGTTGTGTAAGTCAGCTATCTCCCTCTGAATCCCTCACGTCCAATTGTTTGAGGGTCCATCTGTTTTTTTAAGTTCCTTCACAGCATGTGGGCCTCGCTGGCCACGCCCATCCCTAATTGCCCCTTGAGAAGGTGGTGGTGAGCTGCTTTCTTGAACTGCTGCAGTCCCTGAAATGTAGGCGCACCACACTGCTGTTAAGGATGGAGCTCCAGGATTTTGATCCAGCAACAATGAAGGAGTGGCCAATATATTTCTAAGATGGTGAGTGACTTGGAGAGGAACCTGCAGGTGGTGATGTTCCCATGTGTCTGCTGCTCTAGGTGGTAGAAGTCACAGATTTGGAAGGTCCTTCCTACCAGAGGAAATTTGAGATGTTGCAGTGCATCTTGTAGATGGTACACACAGCTGCCACTGTTCATCAGTGGTGGAGAAGTGAATGTTTGTGGATGGGGTGCCAATCAAACAAGGCTGCTTTATCCTGGATGGTGTTGAGCTTCTTGAGTGTTGTTGGAGCCGCACTCATCCAGGCAAGTGGGGAGTATTCCATCACACTCCCAACATGTGCGTTGTTGATAGCGGATAGGCTCTGGGGAGTCAGAAGGTGGGTTACTCGCTGCAGGATTCCCAGCCTCTGACCTGCTCTTGTGGCCACTGTGTTTATATGGCTGACTCCAGATCAGCTTCTGGTCAATAGTGATATTCAGGGGGTTAGTAGAGGGAGGATGGTAATGCTATTGAATGGGGGGTGATGTTCACAATCTGACACTCCCAGCGGGGATTCCCCCCTCATGTTCCTGTTGTCACATCACAGACTGTTAGAACTGACTGCTTCCCATGTTTCTTTCCACAGTATGGTACACCATGGGAATGGCTCATTTTCTTTCACTGGATACTGGCCGAGCGGCAATCAGACTCTGTCATTTTTACGTGGCTGTTGTAATGTGTATAACAGCAGTGCCTGTACAATATGAATGAGACGTTTTCCCTTTGTAAAGAAGATAACATTGACACGCCAAACAAACAGCTGCTTCTTGATGTGATGAATCGTACAATTCTGAAGTGTGGAAGCTCTCTACAGGGCGGAGACTGCTAAAGGTGCCTATAGTTGCAAATGTAGGCAGCATCATCCATCCACACCTGATTTACAGAAATGGTTTTGTACTGTTTTGATGCCTAAACATTGTCACAGAGACCATTCAACCCATTGAGTCCATACTAGCACTTCAGTCGAGCCATCCAATCAGTCCCCAAATCTTCCCACCCTGTCTCCCTAGCCCTACATGTTTCATTCCCTCAAGCACACATCCAATTTCCTTAGGACACCATTGATGGTCTCTGCTTCTAACATCCTGGAAGGCATCAATGGCTGGGAGAATGGGGGTGGGGGCATGAAGTGATGAAGGGAAGCAACAATCAGCAAAGGTGGCCCAAATCCCCAATGATTGCCCCCATTGAAGGGAGGGGGGTAAAAGAGCATGACACACAAGCAGTCACATCACAATGAGCCCTGAATTATTGATTGACCAACCTGTCTGGAAAGTATGAAAGCAAGGTGCCAATATCCTCACAGCAATGAACAGACTCCACATCCTTATCTACAAACTTAATCGATGCCCTGCAATCAACACCACAGAGCCTGAGAACAGTAAGGTGATTATAATCCAGGGGAATCTGGCTGTCAAGTGCTAAGTGAATAGAGAACCAGAATGAAACCCTCTTTGGAACAGTTGGATCTCACTACAGGTTCTGGTCCTCTCCAAAAATCTTGACAGCTTGCAGCAGGGAGTTACCACTGATTAGACTTAGATTCAGAGACCAAGCTAAACATGTTCCAAAATGTTAGCTCCATTCACCCGGAATTTTTCCCGAAGATCTTCTTAGTTGAGGAATTCACAGTGAATATTTGCTGAACGGCTGAACACACCACTTGTACAGCGCTCCTGTACGAGTGAGGTCCGTGAAGATTCAAAGGGAAGTGAACTCCCCAGATGGAGAGAAGGGAGAAACTTGCTACCTTGCTTTCCGGGTGCCTAAAGAAAGACATACATTTATATAGCACCTTTCCCAGACCATCTCACTGCCCAGATGGATGGCAATGTGGTTGATTCTTAAAATCCCTCAGGAATGGACAGTAACAGCTGGCCCAACCAGTGACACCCACATCCTATAAATGAATTAACAAAAATTTCAGTGCCATGAATTAGTCTATTCCAGTCACTGTTGGAATGTGACACAGCAAGATCCCACAAAAAAAACATAAGGTAATGTTGTATAATGATGTGATAACCGTTGAGAACTCCTCCATTCTCCCTGGGAGATGGAACTTCAGTTTAACATCCACCCAAAATCCAGCGCCATCAACATTGCATTACAGTGCCCCAAGGGGAGTGACAGACTGGATTACCCATTCAACTCTCGCATTGGGAATTCAATCTTCTGCCTTAGGGGAGAGTACCTTTACCTATTGGTGCCTACAGAGGGCTGCGTGGCACCAGGGATTATAGGAAATCAATGCGGGTACACCTGGCAGGCATTTGCGCATCATCTTGCAATGCATCCAGGGAGTTTTCAATGGTTATCTTCCCATGCACATCACTAAAGAACATTACCTTGTGTATTTTATGGATCTTTCTGTGTCACTTTGTCTATATCCCAACAGTATCCCAGAATATCCCAGAATAGACTAATTCATGGCACTGAAATTTTTGTTAAATTCATCCATGGGATGTAGGCATCGCTGACTGAGCCAGCTGTTACTGCCCATTCCTGAGGGCACTTAAGAGTCAACCATATTGCTGTTGGGGCAAACTGTGCCTAAAATAAATCTGGTGCTATTCCTGTCAGAAGTGCTATTTCTGTGTCAACTGGCATCACAAGGGACAGACTAAAATTTTGTCAAATTATGTATTATTGGCTTTGCCAATTAAATAAAATGCTTCAGTGCTTGTTTCAGATTGGGTTTCATTTACTGACATCCACAATAACTAGAATAGAGTGTCCATTGGCAGCATTGTATCCACCTATGAGTTGGAGACAGTGTGGAGTGGCATAGTGGCAGAGTGGTTAGCACTGCAGCCTCACAGTGCCGGGGACCAGGTTCAGTTCTTGGCTCAGGTCACTGTCTGTGCAGAGTCTGCACGTTCTCCCCAAGTCTGAATGGGTTTCCCCCGGTACTCTGGTTTCCTCCCACAGTCTGAAAGACGTGCTGATTAGGTGCATTGAACATGCCAAATTCTCCCTCAGTGTACCTGAACAGGTGCCGGAGTGTGGCAGCCAAGGGATTTTCACATTAATTTCATTGTAGTGTTAATGCAATGTAACAATTGGTATGCCATGAAGCCTCAATTATTTGCAATCTGTATTCGTGACTTAGACATGATGAAGCCTACTTGTGATACTAATAAATAAGCTACAGTAAGCTTCCAGCAGAGTTCACAGCACAACCCGTTTACTCAGAAAACAATCTGTCCAAACAGCAAGGTACACCAAACAGTTTACAGAATCTAGTTAAATAATCACCATGCACTACAGCAAATAGAAATCATGAACAACATCACAACAACTTCTCCTGAGAAAAAGCCAGAATGTAGATCAAAATACGGTAAATGGAGGATAGTCACACAGTCCTAGTCATAGGGACTGTTCTTCTGCTGAAATTTTATTTGTTCATTTATAGGGATGAGGCTTCAGCATGGATTGATAGAATTGTTATCCAATCATTCTTTCTGATCTAGAGCAGTGATGTCTTTTGTATGCAACAATATGAATCCAGCATTCCTGCTGATCTCTCCTTTCAGCCAATTACCTTTTGTGTTATCTGGTGCAGGAACTGTCTCCTGGGCAGATGGAGTTATATAACCTGGATAAACTCCAGTGGTCAGACACCAATCATACAAAAGCAAAGCCAGGCAAAGCAAATAAACATGGTGACAGTTTAGTCATCATTGGCAAGAAGTCCCACCACCACTTACTATGCCCTATGGTGAGCCAATCAGTGGGCACCATGTGAATGTGTGCCATAATCACCTGGCCATGCTAGGGTCTTCAAGTCAAACGGCACAGAAAAAGGCCCTTTGGCCCATCGCATCACTGCTGGTCAAAGACAAGCCATCTCACTATTCTAATCTCATTGGCCAGTATTTGGCCCACAGCCTTCTCTGCCTTGGCGTCGCAATTGTGCATTTAAATACCTCTTCAATGTTCTGAGGGTCACTGCCTCCACCACCCCTTTGGGCAACAAGCTCCAGACTCCCTCCACCCTTTGGGTCAAAAGGATTTTACTCACATTCCCTCTAAACCTCCTGCCTCTTACGTTCAATCAATGTCCTCTGGGGAAAGGCTTCTTCCTGTTGACTTTACACACTTGACCTTTTCTCCTTGATGGTTTCATCACATGATGTATCATCACCAACTGCCCCTCCTCCTCCTCCAGCCTGATGGCATGCTCCTCCTCAAACCTTCCAATTGAGAAGCAGTCAGGCTCTTGGTTGGCCGATTGGGTGACTCTCCAAATTAGCCGTGTCAGCCCCCTGAACCCCCTCAACAATCACCCCCCATCCACCACCCCACCCCAAAACCTCCATCCCCCATCCCCAAGATTTTCCTCATACTATCGGGGAAAGGACAAACAACAGCAAAGAGGACGGAAACTTGTTCCCGTCCTAGTAATTCTCCTGGAGGATTCCTCCCTACACTGCCCTGGACATCTGCAGGGTTGGCCATGAGTTAGATGAGAATTCCGGCATGGTACTCAGCAAGCCCTTAGGTCTTCGCCTGTATAATGATAGGCAACTAGATTGCCAGACTGTTCCCCAACTTGACAGCACCAACAACTGTCAAGAAAATGGCTGGAGTGTGTTAAAACTCAGGTCAGAACCTCCCAGGTGTTTTGTGACATTAGCCTGGGCTCTAAGTTTTACATTTGATTTTAGCATTTGGGTGAGATAAGGTATGATTCCAGTAGGAAGCTTCTATCAAAGTTTATTTAAAGACATAGTTAGAATATAACAAAAAGAATTAACATAACTTTTGCCCATTGCAAGACTTAAACTCGACACACTATTACTCCTATCAGCTAGCTATTTCTGTTGTTCCAAGTTAAACACCATCCACATAGACACACACCTTTCTTCAGATTTTGCACAAAAGCAAATATGCTCACATGATGCTGAATCTTCAGCTTTGTAACACTCATGGACAGAAATCCAGTCTCGCTGTTTGCAGAGGAGTATATTTACCTTAGAGAGGAAAACTTAGGGCCCAATTTTAATCATCACATTACACTCATTTTTGAGCATGGAAACTTTGTAAAGTCAGGCATGAGTCAAGTAGCACGTCTGCTCTTGGATTGTGAGAGTATCCTAGTGCTTCACGTCGTTAGTGTACACTTGACCTGGACCATTTGATAGGCAACACGACAGCTCAGTGACTATCGCTGTGCTGTGCAGATACATGGGTTTGGGTCTGTGTCTGTGGGAATTTGCGCATTCTCCCCGTGCTTGCGTGGGTTTTCTCCGGGTGCTCCGGTTTCCTCCACATCCCAAAGATGTGCTCTTAGGCTAATTGGCAGAACAAATTCTCCCTAAATTGTCTCAAATTTGGTTTCAATCCATAGATCTATAAACATAGACAGGGATCACAGGTAGAGGTGGGAACATCGGGGTGGCGGCGCAGGCTCGTTGGGCCGAAGGGCCTGTTTCCCGTGCTGTTTTGTTCTTTGTCTTTGTTCACGATCCACGCCCACCTCTGCGCTGGTTCCCCCTTTACCAAGGCCCCAGAATGGCTGCAATCGAGCCCACAATCAAATCATGCATGCATTTAAATTGACTTAATGAGCCGCATGCCCAACCTTACTGACACTCCCCCTTTTATCATCACTTTCACCACCCAGAATTGGCACAAAGCTGACATGCTCCACAAAAGTCCGATTTGGATGCTCCAGCTGGTGAGGAGATAAGTGCCGAATGTCCGACGGCTCTCTGCTTGAGATCGGTTGGTGGGGGTAGTGGGGTGGATGGGGGAGGTTTTCTACTGTCACTCTGCCTGTGATCAGTGAGGGGAAGGGGGGGGTGTCCACTGCCACTCTGCCTGTGATCAGTGAGGGGAAGGGGGGGGTGTCCACTGCCACTCTGCCTGTGATCAGTGAGGGGAAGGGGGGGGGGTCCACTGCCACTCTGCCTGAGATCAGTGAGAGGGAAGTGAGGTCTGCTGCCACTCTGCCTGTGATCAGTGAGGGGAAGGGGGGGGTGTCCGCTGCCACTCTGCCTGTGATCAGTCAGGGGAAAGTGGGGGGGTCCACTGCCATCTGCCTGAGATCAGTGAGAGGGAAGGGAGGTCTGCTGCCACTCTGCCTGTGATCAGTGAGGGGGGGAGGGGAGAGGGGCTCACAATTCGAAATTGCTGATTTTTTTTCAGGAAGAGTGCATATGGAGATGCCTCAGAATGGGTCTAAAAGGTGGGAAAACATTCCCAGTTTCAAGTCCGCCAGCACTCAGAATCAAAATGGTAAAATAGGGCCCAGAACTTCTGGCAGCTTCCAGAAACAGGCAGACAGAGGACAGAAAGTATGATTTCAGAGAGAATGGAAAAGTGCTGTTGCTATGACTGAAAAGCGAAACGAAAAACTAGGCTTTTCTATGAAACATAACCACATCACCTGCTCTATCAATCACCCCAAAAAAATTCCACTCTGCAATCTTAAAGGACCATTAAAATCACTGTTAATCTTAATTAGACTCAATTAGAACTCATGACTTCATTTCAGTTAATCTTTAACAGAGTATCAGGAAGAAAATTTGTAACAGTTTCCATGAATGAAGAGTGGATTTATCTTTCAGTCTCTGTGGAATACCTGTTTCAGTTGATCATTTGCCCTGCAACTGGAGAAAATTAACACTGGACACTGCATTAGTCCAGCATAAAATTAATATCATATCAATAATTCTGCCTCAGCAACAATAAAAAACATTGGCTACAGACAATACGGTACTGGTAAATTGCCAAGGCCTGCAGAAACATCCTGCAGAGAAACATGATTAATACATTTCTTATAGATTTGGTGGAAATCTGAAGACTGCCTTTGACCTGCATTATTGTGTAATGTTCCACCAATATGTGTTTAGACACATACCTTATGTTAATATAGTTAATACTTCCAGGCCATTAAATAACAGCTCAACACAGCAGCTGCTTGGTTGTTCTGACTTCAAAGCAGACAGACATCTATTAACCTGAGCTCTGAGACACAAAATCCTGGAACCGTACTTAACAAGAACATTGCCAATAGCAAGCCATTATTTAATTTTTCACTGCTCTCTACCTTTTATTTTTTTATGGCCTTTCTTCATTTTTCTTTCCCCTTTCCATTCTTTCTGTCTACTGTATCCTTCTTTCATTATCTCTACTCCCCCAAGTCCCCTTTTGTACATTATACTTCTGTCCCATTTCCCTCCCACAATCAATGAATACTGTAGTCATTTTTAAGGAGTGTCTTCACAAATACACGAATAAAATGGGAATACAGGGATAGGATAGGGGATTTTAGTTCAATCGGGCAGCATGATCAGTGCAGGCGTGGAGGGCCAAAGAGCCTGTTCCTGTGCTGTAATTTTTTTTTGTTCTTTCGGAACTACTGAAGAACAGAATTGCCTTTAAGGATTACACATGCCAGGATTACAAGTTGTCAACTTTGAAAGACTTACTGGATCAGGAAAGAAAAGTGGCTGGGCAGAGTGCCTTGGAGAGTGAACGCTGAAGGACAATGGGTTTTGATGTGGGAATGGTCAAACCTGGAACTAAAAGTGGAAAATGCTGGAAAAACTCAGCAGGTCTGGCAGCATCTGTGGACAGAGAAGCAGAGTTGAAAATTCAAGCCCACATCACTCTTCCTCAGAGCTAAAGTGAGGGATAAATGTGACAAATTTTATACCGTTTAATAGGGGTACAGCAAAATAGGATAGGTATAGGTGGGAGCTAAGAAAAGATTGGACAAAGTTGCTATGGGCACAAGGCAGAGGAAGTGTTATTGGTGGTGTTAAAGACTAGAGAAGGTGCTGATCAAGGCTTAAAGGAAAGTTAGCAGGATATGTTAATAGCAGAACAAGGGTCAGTGCTCTGAGAAAGCAGAGCTTATAAACAAGTGATAGGTGATCCTGTGGGAGGAGGAGTGAGTTGCATTGGGACAGAAAAATTGGATTAAGAAAGGAAGTCAAGTGGAGGAGAGAGTTCATGGTCTGAAGTTGTTGAACTCAACATTAACTCCAGAAGGCTGTAAAGTGCCCAATGGGAGAATGAGGTTCTGAGGTTTGTGTTGGTCTTCACTGGAACATTGCAACAGGCTGAGGATGGATATATGGGCAGGAGAGCAACAGTTGTTATTGTTATGCCCTATATCAAGGTTTTAAAACAAAAAAATAGATTTGGTTTGCACACTTAGTTTAAGCTAACAACACCAGGTTTATGTTGGCTGCACAGGGCAAAAGATGAAGCCAGTGAATCCAAAGATGTGCGGGTTAAGTACATCGGCCATGCTAAATTGCTCATTAGTGTCCCAGGACGCGTAGTTTGGAGAGGTTAACTGAGTAAATATTTGGTGTTACAAGGATAAGGCCTAGGTGGGATTGTTGTCGATGCAGTCACAATGAGTCGAATGGCCTCCTTCCGCACTGTAAAGTTATTATGATTCTATGATACACCTCGATGACATCACAATCAAGTCATATGACCTCTTAAAGCAATCATGCAACCACTTAAATAGCTAGCAATTACACATTATGCTTCTTACCTTCACGAATGAACTGTGGTAGAGCCAAGTTGATTTGAGCACGCACTGATTGACTCTTGAAACCGAAAGAAAACTGGAATCGATTGGAAAAATCCAGTTGGACAATATTTTATTTCTTTTCTTTAGTGTGATACACAGTGATGTAAATTTGAAAAGACTTGAGTTTGAGGGAAGTGCATATTAAACTCAGTACCATAATTATTAATTAACATAATCGATGCACTGAAAAATCAAGCTTCTGATATAATGAAATTATTACAATGAAACACCCTTCATAATGAATCACCTTTACAGTAAAATAATGAAATTCCCTTTCTAGCACAGTTCTTGATAATTAAACTCCCAAATAGTGAAACGTTGTAACGTCCTGGAGAAATGAGTTATTCATTTCATCCTTCAGATAACAAAACTCCTCATAATGACATTGTCTTCATGCAATTTGGAGACTTATATACAAGGGGGTTCCAGTGTATTATTATAACAGTTGAACAAGAATTGGCTGCACAGTAATAATGTAACATAGAGTTGTGTTGATCAGGTAACAGACAACCATCGTATCAGACATGTGTGAAGACAGTGTCTTTTCTTTGTCCCACACTGGGATCAGATTTTTAAACAGTATCTGAGAGCCTGAGAGTGATGTAATGCATAGAATTTAGCAGTACAGAAGGGGGAGGCCATTCAGCCCGTTGAAAGAATTGCCCAATTTATTCGTGCACACAAACTTTCTTTCAATGACCCCACAGATAATTTCTCTTCAAGCGCGTGTTTAATTCCCTCTGGAGGCAGCATGGTGGCACAGTGGTTAGCATTGCTGCCTCGCAGCGCTGGGAACCCGGTTCAATTCCAGCTTCTGGTCACTGTCTGTGTGGAGTTTGCACATTTTCACCATGTCTGTGTGGATTTCTTCCAGATGCTCTGGTTTTCCTCAAAGATGTGTGGGTTGGTGGATTAGAACATAGAACATAGAACATTACAGCACAGAACAGGCCCTTCGGCCTTCGATGTTGCGCCGACCAATATAAAAAGCAATGCCCCTCCAAACTAAACCATTCCCTTCTCTTCCATATACTTATCAACTAACCTCTTAAACGCCACCAAACTTGGCGCATCTACAACTGCTGCAGGCAGGGCATTCCACTCCCGAACCACCCTTTGGGTAAAGAACCTACCTCTGATATCCGTCCTATAACTATCACCCTTAATTTAAAGCTGTGTCCCCTCGTGCTAGCTTTTTCCATCCTAGGAAAAAGGCTATCACTGTCCACCCTATCTAAACCTCTAATCATCTTATATGTTTCGATAAGGTCCCCTCTTAGCCGCCTCCTTTCTAACGAAAACAACCTCAAATCCCTCAGCCTCTCTTCATAAGACCTGCCCTCCATACCAGGCAACATCCTGGTAAACCTCCTCCGTACCCTCTCCAATGCCTCCACATCTTTCTTATAATGCGAGGACCAGAACTGCACACAATACTCCAAGTGCGGCCGCACTAGAGTTTTGTACAGTTGCAACATGACGTTGCAGCTCCGAAATTCAATCCCCCTACCAATAAAAGCTAAGACTCCATATGCCTTCTTAACAACCTTCTCGACTTGACTGCCTACTTTCAGGGATTGGCCGTGCTAAAACTGTCTCTTAGTTTCCTTGGATGTGCAGATAGGTGGATTGCCCCTTAGTGTCCAGTGATGTGTGGATTAGGTGGTTTGATTATATTAAATTGCCCCTCAATGCCCAAAAATGTGCAGATTAGGAGGATTGGCCATGGGTAAATTGTCCCTTAGTGTTCAAAAATGTGCAGGATTGGCCATGCAAAATTATCCCTAGGGTCCAAAGATGTGTAGGTTTGGGGGAATTACCCAGATAAATACATGGAGCTACAGGGATAGGCCTGGTAAGAGGATCTGTTGCAAGATCATTGCAGACTAGATGGGCCAAACAGCCTCCTTGTAGGGATTCTATGATTCGACTTGATTTCAGCCAGTGTGATAGTAACCCTCGGTGTGAAGAAATTTCTCCTGATTTCCTCCTCTGTCTCTTTTGCCAGTTATTTATTATTCTGATTCCTGGTCACTTGCCAAGAGGAAAGAGATTCTCAGTACTTCCTTTGTGAAAAACCCCCTGATGATTTTGAATAACCCCTTCACCTTCTCTGCCTGAGGGAAAACATTCTCCAGCATCAATGACTTTTCCTTCATCCCGATATTCAACCTTCTATTCACAAATGATTAAACACCTCGGGATAAGTTCCCCTGATCAAAAGCTCTGCCTGTTAGATCACCTGGACAAAGTGAATAGCAGAGAGCTGTGTGACAGCGTGTTAGGGGTGGGGTGAGATTAGGCAAGGGGGTGCATGGATGGTCGAGTGTGGATATGGGGTTAGAGGAGGGGGCATGAGGGACTGGCTTTTGGGGATAGAAAGGTGGTTTGTGCTTTGGGGGTGCACATTACAAGTATGCAATGCCAGATTTTAAATTGGAAAGATATTTAACAGGAGTCTCCCCATATCTCTATGGGAGGATGGTGGTGGTGTAGTGGTAATCCCACTCGTAATCCAGAGACTCATGCTCTGGGGACACGGGTTCAAATCCCACTGCAGCAGCGGGTGGAATTTAAGATTCAATTAATAAATCTGGAAATGAAAAGCCAGTCTAAGTAATGGTGACCATGAAACTATCATAGATTGTTGGGAAAAACGTCTCTGGTTCACGTTAGGGAAGGAAATCTGCTGTCCTTACCCAGTCTGACCTACATGTGACTCCAGACCAACAGCATTGTGGTTGCCTCCAAAGCATTTTTCCCAGATGTATCACAGTTTGGTACGGCTCTTGGGGCTGTAAGAAGCTACAAAACATGAATGTACCCAGTCCATCACACAAACCAGCCTCCCATCCATTGACTCTGTCTACACTTCCTGCTGCCTTAGAAAAGCAGCCAGCATAATCAAGGACCCCACACATCCCAGACATTCTCCCTTCCATCTTCTTCCGTCAGGGAAAGAAAGATCCAAAACTCTGAGGTCACGTACCAACTGGCTCAAGAAGAGCTTCTTTCCTGCTGCCGTCAGACTTTTGAATGAACCTACCTGATATTCAGTTGATCTTTCTCTACACCTCAGTTATGATTGTAACACTACATTCTGCACCGTCTCCATTCCTTCTCCCCTATATACTCTATGATTGGTATGCGTTGTCAATATAGTGCAAGAAACAATACTTTTCGCTGTATCCAAATATATGTGCCAATAATAAATCAAATCAAATCACAAAAAAAAATCAATTTAAGGGTATTTAGGGATGGACAATAAACACTGGCATTGCCAGTGACACCCACATCCCATGAGAGAATGAAAATTTACAAAAATCCCACCCTTTCTTGCCTTCCCATCTTTTCAACTTCTCATTCCTGCCCTCCTCCCCTCGGCAGATCGTCATCAACTTTCCTCTGACCTATCACTTCCTGCCTCAAATAACTCCACTCTCTATTCCTTTGACCTACAGTCTCCACACTTGTCCCTTCTCTCTTCTGAAGCATCTTCTTAACAGGCAACTCCCTCACTGGCCTGTCCTCCACCTTTGCTAATTATCTCGCTGATGTTAATTGAGACTGTGAACACAAAGCACACGTCTGACCTACTAGCCTGGAACCGTGTCTGATCTAGGCTAACTTGTCCCTCGTCATCCACCCTGAGCATTGATCATTGTTAAACCTGTCTGTCTCCCTCTGTGACGACATGGTTTCGATCTCAGCAATCACAAAAAGCCTTTCATGTCTTGCCCGAATCTCCCCAGCGCATGACTGACAGGCACAGTCATTGTCCTCATAAGTAGTCATCAAAAGGGAATAATGTGCTCTCTGTTACACTGCCACCGACGCCCATCTGAACAAAAACAAAACACAAGGGACACAGGAAAACTGAAGGGAACTGGATCAACTACACAAAGCAAGAGAGAGGAAGCAGAGAGATTGGGAAATTGTAAATTATAGAATCCCCAACGGTGTAGAAGCAGGTCCTTCGGCCCATCGAATCTGCAGCAAGAACAATCATACACAAGCTCGATTCCCCTAACCCCATGTATTTACCGTTGCTAGTCACTAAGGGACAATTTAGCATGGCCAATCCACCTAACCTACACATCTTTGGACACTAAGGGGTAATTTAGCATGGCCAATCCACCCTAACCCAGACGTCTTCAGACACTAAGGGGCAATTTAGCATGGCCAATCCACCTAACCTACACATCTTTGGAAACCAAGGGGCAATTTAGCACGGCCAATCCACTTAACTGCACATCTCTGGACACTAAGGGGCAATTTAGCATGGCCAATCCACCTAACCCAGACAAAATGGAGGGGGAATCTTCCATTCCTGCCAACATCAATGGAATTTTGAACAGATCACTGCATTTTGTGGCCCCTCCCCCTGCCTCCCACTGCACAGGGACCATAAAACTCCACCCACATGTCCAGGCAATGGGAAGATTCAACATAAAAGGAGCGTGTGCAACATAGATTGAATTCGGCAGGAACGGAAAATCCCACCAGCTGGAGGTGCTGTAAAATCCTCCCCTGTGTGTCTGTCTCTCCTTTGCTGTTTCCCGCCAGCAATGCCATGGGACACGTCAGAATATCCACCAATGTCTTGAATCAGGATTGACACCTCAATGGTTACATTTTGGAATCCTTGTAAATTTCAGTGTTACATTCAACTGAGTGGGGCTGGATATTTATAAAACAATGTCACAATCATGACTTAAGAGGCGATAAATGGAATGGACAGCTAAAGTTAGGGTTGTGCAATGGGTAACCAACATAAAAGTATCAACAAGCCATTCCAAACATTTTCTGACTATCCTTTCAGTCAGAACAACTGAGGGACCTGATGTTAGAAAAAGGTTTCTAATATAATAATAAACAAGAATATTGATGCAATTTGCCTGTGCAAGGGTCAATAGATATAAAGTCAGAGACTTGTACCTCTCTGAGCAGACTAATACTCAAATTGACAAGTTAAGCTTTCATTCCATTGAATCGGATCAACAGTGATAGTTCATAGAATTCAACAACACTTTTAGCCCCAGCACACGCCTTCAACTCCTGAATCTCCATTCTCTGTTCTTCCAACGGTGTGAAAGTCATTTGTTTAAACGATTAAACTCTGTGAACACATCCTCACAGTGGTTAGCACTGCTGCCTCACAGCGCCAGGGACCTGAGTTCAATTCTAGCCTTGGGTCACTGTCTATGAAGAGTTTGCACATTCTCCCCATGTCTGTGTGGATTTCATCCGGGTGCTCCAGTTTCCTCCCACACTCCAAAGATGTGCAAGTTAGGTGGATTGGCCATGATAAATTGCCCCCTAATGCCCCAAGATGTGTAGGTTAGGTGGATTAGCCATGCTAAATTGCCCCCTAATGCCACAAGATGTGTAGGTTAGGTGGATTGGCCATGCTAAATTGTCCCTTCACATCCAAAGATGTGTAGATTAAGTGAATTGGCCATGGTACATTGCCTATTAGTATCAGCGGGATTAGCAGGTTAAATGAATGGGGTTATGGGGATCAGGCTTAGGTGGGATTGTTGTCAGAACAGTCTCAATGGGCTGAATGGCCTCCTTCTGCATTGGAGGGCTTCTATGAACTCCCTGAATTCTTTACCTGATTGACTGTGAGATTATCTGTTCATACATAATGCTACAACTTGCTATTTGAAAATCTTTCTGTCTTGTGATGGAATACTCATGCCAATGTCAACACATGATGTAGAGATGCCAGCGTTGGACTGGGGTAAACTCAGTAAGAGGTCTGGCAACACCATTTCTTGTCTCAGACCAGAATACCTCATTCGCCTGACGAAGGCACAAACGTCGAAAGCTAGCAGATTTACTATCAAATAAATCAGTTGGATTTAAAATTGGTGTTGTCAGACCTCTTACAATGTCAACACAGACAGAGAGAGACAAGATAAAAAACATCAATATTAGTCAGGACGTAAAACAATGGGAAGCATGAACCTTTGAACTTTAGCTAAGATGAGATGAGCTAAATCTGACAGGGAAAATAATATAAATCACTGTATCCAACGGCTTGTATACTTAGCAAATAGGGTGCAATTTAAAGTTCTTTGTCTCTCCATACCTTGGCTCCTGACTCATCAAGCCCTCAATTAAAATCCCTCATCCTCACGTTCAAATTTCTCCATGGTTTTTTTTCTGGCCTTATCCATGTAACCTACAGGCCGACAATCCTGTAAGAAGTCTGCCTTCCTCCAACTGTACCTCTCCAGTATCCCCCCTTCCTTTCACCCCGCCAACGGCAGTCATGCCTCCCCTCTGCAACTTTACATCTCTCCCTTCTGTTAATATAACCTGCCTCTTTGGCCAGTCCCATCCTAAAGTCAGCTCCTTTGCCTTGGTGTCAATTTCAAAACAACAAAGGAAAGTACAGCATACGAACAGGCCCTCCGGCCATCCAAGCCTGCACCGATCACATTGTGATCGAGACCAATTGCTTATATCCCTCTGCATTCCATTTATTTCTGTCTGTCCCCTGCTCCCATCTTGGGATGCTTTACTACATTAATGACACTACATAAAATTCAAGTTGTTGTTGCATATATGATTTGATGAGAACAGATGTACATATTTTTCTTATATGCACAGTAAGTAGTCTCACAACACCAGGACAGATTTATTTGGTAGCACAAGCTTTTGGAGCATCACTCCTTCATTGGGTACTCACCTGATGAAGGAGCAGTGCTCCAAAAGCTTGTGCTACCAAATAAACTTGTTGGTCTTTAACCTGGTGTTTTGAGATTACTTACTGTGCCCACCCGAATCCTGTGCTATCAACTCCACTTACATGCATGAGAGAGAGAGAGAAAGAGAGCTCAAGGACAAACAGGAACAGCAGGGCAAGAAAAAATTCGAATAGAACAACGTCAAATTTGAATTCAAATGGAAAGTTTACCCATTTGATGAAATTAAGGATAATTGCAAAGATATTTCATAAAGAAGGAAAGTTGTAAACTAGTTTTGCTTGCTTTAACTTTTCTATTTCCTGGTCCACATTATGGGCAGCACGGTGGCACAGTGGTTAGCACTGCTGCCTCACAGCTCCAGGGACCTGGGTTCAATTCTTGGCTCAAGTCATTGTCTGTGTGGAGTTTGCACATTCTCCCCACGTCTGCGTGGGTTTCCTCCAGGTGCTCCAGTTTCTCACACAGACTGAAGATGTGCGGGTTAGGTGGATTAGCCATGAGAAATGGGAGGGTGAGTGGGCCAAGGTAAGATCACGGGCTGACTTTTCCAGCTGCATTGCCCCAAGTCTGGAAAATCATGCTCGAGGTCAACGAACCTTTGCATGGTCCGTGTCTCGCCTGCTATGATTCCCGAGGCAGACAAGACGGTAAAATTCCAGCCTGTGGGCAGGGTGTTACAGCCTTACTCTGGCGAGACTGGAAATTCCAGCTTGAGATCAAAGGAGATTTCCTTTGTCAGGTCCTCGCCATGGCAGGTAAGGTGATAGAGTTCCGTCCGCTGTGTCAGAGAGTCTGTGCAGACTTGATGGGCTGAATGGCTTCTCCTGCACTGTAGGGTTCTGTGATATGATTCTATTCATCATTCTCAGACTAGCAAACAAACATTTATTTCATAGGATCATCTTATGCAATGTCTAACTGGTATGGGAAAAGAAAACACGTTACCTCGCAAGATCCTGCGACAGGATTTAGTCCAACTGAAGTATGATATCCAGAATGGAGCTCTCAGGTTCGTTATCAGGCAGTGCAGACATCCGGACAAGATTCCCGAGACAAGGGGGAGGGGAGGGGTCACTCCGATATCTTGGGATCATGTCCTGTGACTCTCACTGATCCAGTCTCCCCGACAGAGGTCGTGTTACAGTCAGCACAACTGTGGGAAGCTCTCACAAATGGTTTTAGTCCATGCTTGGAATAGAATTATACAAACTGATCTGTTCATTTAATGTAAACAGCACACAAGTAATCAAGAACAACAGTATATTTACACAGCTTCTTCCTAAGTCACCCGTTTCCATTTTATCATTTGGTGCATATTCAGCCCCTCAGAACCCGAGCGATTCCCTCTCCAAAAATCAGCCCTCACTTATCTGGAAGGGTAAGTGGATGCGTTCTCAACTTGCGGTCTTTGATGGCTGTGTGGGATCATTCCGATTGCATGCAAGTGGCTGTTGCACCGGCACAAACAGGGCAGCTGCGTTTAGGTCAACAAGATACGCAAACACCAGCCCCCTCGGCCCTGAATCTTTAGTCCCTCTGCCCAGTGTTCCCCCCCCCCCACCCCTCACACACCCCCTCCCCTCCTCCCCACAAACTGCCCCCTCCCACTGCACCACCATACCACTCCGCCAGGTGCCCCATGCCCCTCACACACCCCCTCCCCACACACACACTGTCCCCTCCCTAGTCCATTGCCACAACTCCTCTGCCCAGTGCCCCCCACCTCTCACACACCTTCTCCCAACACAGTGCCCCCTTTCCAGCCCACATTCCCCCCCTCCCATACCACCCCAAACTAGTACCCCGTCCCACAAAATTCTAACTCAAATGATGCACTCAGGGAGACAGCTATGGTCTGTGCAAAGACCAATCACTAAGAGAGAACGCTCATTTCAAAACGTCATTGTTTTCTTTCAATTTCGTTTAGAAGCTTTTTCCACCCACCTCGCATGCTCCCCCACTCCCCGCTCACATCTATTTGATATTCTGGACACGGATGAGAATGCCAATTTCTGTTGGTATGGAGTCTGAGTTACAATGTTCATGCAGTTGTAGCATCAGAACCCATCCCACATGTGTGCACAGTGCTAATGAGCACACGTATACACACTCACACATGCGTGCTAGCAAGCACAGGGAGTGCGATCCAAAGCGGCTTCCAAACTGTGACGACATTTTCTTTTCCCAGTTTAGTGACCCATTTGTGACCATGCCGACCAACTCAGTGTCCTGCCAGGCATCCCCCCAAAATAACTGGTACCAGCTATATTGGGGCATTGGCACAACCGTGTCCAAAATCCAGGTACTAGATGTGGATTTGAATTCCTGCCCAAGGTGGATTTCAAACTTTTAAAGCAAATAACACTGGAGCCTGCAGACAATGCTGGTTAAATACATCACTTGGCGAGAGTAACCGCAACACATCTCCCTGATGTAGAGTGGCATGGTAGCACAGTAGTTAGGACTGCTGCCTCACAGCGCCAGGGAATCAGGTTCAATTCAGGGTCTCTGGCTATGTGGAGTTAGAACATTCTTCCCATGTCTGCGTGGGTTTCCTCAGGATGCTCCGGTTTCCTCCCACAGTTCTCAAAGATATGTAGATTAGGTGGATTGGCCATGCTAAGTTGTCCTTTAGTGTTCAAAGATGTACAGGTTAGGTGGATTGGCCATGCTAAATTGTGCTTTAGTGTTCAAAGATGTACAGGTTAGGTGGATTGGCCATGCTAAGTTGTGCTTTAGTGTTCAAAGACGTACAGGTTAGGTGGATTGCTAAATACACAGGGTTACAGGAATAGGACAGGGAAGTGAGCCTCGATAAGATGAACTTTCGGACAGTCAGTGTAAATTGATGGGCTGAATAGTCTCCTTCTGCACTATAGATATTCTATGGCTCTATAATGCCACAAGGTAGCAATAGTGATTGACCAGTGTCCTGTCTGAATGATTAAAGCATATTGTGTAACATTCCTGTGTTTGCTACATTAGGCACGTGTGATTCTGGGAACCTCATCAGTCAGGATTCCTACTGTCCTCATGACAGGTTGTACAGTTCAACTCTGTTCTCACTGAGCAATTGTGCTCAACAAGTCAAACAGGATTTCCCAACTCCTGTTCCAACTGCTAGGTCACGTAGAGATGTGACATGTCAGTCACCACTAATTCCTTTTGCCCGTACATTATGCCCCAGTCTCCCTCTCCACTGGAACAATCACGTCCGTCTGACATTGTCATCCTGATGAGGTCCAAGAGGGAGCTCCACCTTACGGCACTCAGACGCTCCAGGAGAGCATATTTAGAGCTGCCTCAGGCTGTCACCCATCTCCTCTACAAGTGTGGAGTCTAACACTTGTCTCTTGCAAGCTTACTGCATTTACCCTGGGGTAATAACAGAACTCTGGTCACCGTTGGAACTCCAGGGGACATTTGCATCAGGATTCACTGGAGGGAGGGAATGTAGGAACTCTAAAGGAATTCGCCAGAATGTATCAAGTGGCCCCCTTTCCTCATCGAAAATATTTTTATTAGTGTCAGAAGTAGGTTTACATTAACACTGCAGCAAAGTTCTTATGAAAATCCTCTTGTCTCCACACTCCGGCACCTGTTCAGGTATCCTGAAGGAGGATGTAGCACGGCCAATGCATCTAACCAGCACGTCTTTCAGACTGTGGGAGGAAACCGGAGGACTGGGATGAAACTCACACAGACATGGGGAGAACATGCAGAGTCCACACAGACAGTGACCCAAACTGGGTCACTGGCGCTGTGAGGTAGCAATGCTAACCATGTTGCCATCTATGTCTAGCTTGCAATTCAGTTTGTGTGTATATAATGGATAATTAATGCTTGTATATTCAAGTTTGTACTGTGGATTGCTGACACTTGGGCCTTGGGGGGATTAAATTGGAAAAAGGATACTAGGATGATGAGCTCTTCTCTACAAAGAAATGAGTAAAGAAGCTTTGTGCTTCCTGATGCTTTGAAGGATGTCAGTGTACAGCCAGAACTAACTAGACGTATCGGCTGGGGGTCAGTATTGTGAGAATAAACAAGGTTGACATTCCTATGAAAGTGACACGGTTTCATTTGTGAATTTGTCTTTTGACCGTTTTTGTGCTGGATTTTATTTTGACATGGTGGCCACACAGGGAAAGTGAGGGTGTGCGACTATTGCTGAGTGGGGACAAGGGGATTCGGTTACTGGCATCACGCTCAAAGGTTTTCTTACGGGCAGCCCAGGGAGGAAGACCTCCACCCTGACCCTTGTACAGCTTGTGGCAAAGGCTGTTCCATCATGGAGTTTGCAGCATACAGCAGGCCACCATGCAGGCTGGCACCAACTCCTGGAGCAGATTCTGGTAACTCCTGGTAACAGCATGTTGTTTTGGCGGGTTAATGGTCTACTCTATCACATTTAGTGTGGCAGTGGGACTACACAGGCTAAGCATTTGCAGATGGGTTACACACCACGGCATCAGCAATCTCAAAGGCACAGTGGTTAGCACTGCTGCCTCACAGTGCCAGGGATTCAACTCCCAACTTGGGTCACCATCTGTGTGGAGTCTCTACGTCCTCCCCTTGTCTGCGTGGGTTTCCTCCGGCTGCTCCTGTCTTCCCCTCAAAGATGTGCGGGTTAGGTTGATTGGCAAGGCTAAATTACTCCTTAGTGTCAGAAGAGATCACCATCCTAGTATCCTTTTTCCAATTTAATCACCCCAAGGCCCAAGGGTCGGCAATCCACAGTACAAACTTGAATATACAAGCATTAATCATTCATTATATACACACAAACTGAATTGCAAGCTAGACATAGATGGCAACATGGTCAGTGGGATTAGCAGGATGTGGGGTTATGGGCATAGGGCCTGGTTGAGATTGTGGTCGGTACAGGCTCGATGGGCCAAATGGCCTCCTTCTGCACTGTAGGGAATTCTATAATGATCTCATTGAATGGCAGAAGTTCAAACATAGATGGCACAGTGGTGTGCCAGGGAATAAAGGCATCATAAGAGCTGCCAGATATTGGGTACTGACATGGATAATTCTCTGTGTAGCTGGACACTGAAGGAGTGGAATCTGTTTTAGTGCCAGCATTGGGCAGCACCCATCAAGTGGCATTGATGTATGGCGTCCATGAAAAAACCTGCAGTCCGAGCAAAGCCATGCACTTCATTCACCTGCTTGTTTCTGGCAAAGCCAATTGAATTGTGGCCAGTGCTCAGTGAGTAGAATGACTCTGCCTGAAACAGGGTCAAAGCAAGGTGGAAAATATACCCAACTCCAACCTGGATGTAATCATGTACAGAAAAGTTGATGGTCAGAACCCCCCCTCACCCCCAACCACTGGAAATGCAGTCCTGGTCCAATCCTACAGTGCAGGTGAAAAATCTCAGTGAGGATGTTCTTAATCAAGTGCAGGCAACATTGATCTCTGTCATGATTAATAGGGTGGCACAGTGGTTAGCACTGCTGCCTCACAGTGCCAGGAACCCAGATTCAACTCCCAACTTGGGTCACCATTGGGGTGGAGTCTGCACGTCCTCCCGGGTCTGCGTGGGTTTCCTCCGGGTGCCCCTGTTTCCCCACAAAGTCCAAAGATATGCAGGTTAGATGGATTGATGCAGGTTAGATGCTAAAATTGACCTTAGTGCCAGGGGTAAATGTGTGGGGTTATGGGGATAGGACCTTCATGGGTTTGTGGTTGGTGCAGACTCGATGGGCCAAATGGCCTCCTTCTGCAGTGTAGGGATTCTATGATACTATGATGATCTTATTGAATGGCAGAGCAGGCTCAAGGGGCCAGATGGCCAACTCTTGCTGCTAGTTCTTATGTTCTTATGCTTGCTAAGGTTCAGCTAGCTAGCTAGGATTTCTCTTTTAATAGTCCAGTTGGATATAACTTTAGTGAGCCCTTCTCCCGCTCCTCCTCCTCCCTTTTGGGGCATTTTGTCCCATTCTGTGAGATCAGCACATGGCAAACATTTAATATGCGCACACTAAAGCATTCATTGGTCAAGCACATTCAATCGCAAGTGCCACGTTGAAGTTCAAAGGGCACTAGCAGCTATAAACATGGCTCCTGCTGCCCACTTTCTCACCCAACTTTGATTAGTTGGTCGTGACCAAAGTAATGACCAGCTGGTCCTGAGTTCAGATCCCACAGGGGACAGGACAAAGGAGGTGCCTTCCAGTTACCATAACAGCAACACAGAGATATACCCCAGTTGCACACCGCTCCCAGCCTGCTGTTTCAGAGTAGTAAATCAGGAGGAATCATTCAGTCACAATCCTCCCCAGTTGAATTTAGTTACACAGTAAAAAAAATCTAAGAATTTAGGGGTGGCAAGTTTGTATCCAGAAATGGGATTGATGATGGAGCAGCACAGTGGTTAGCACTGCTGTTTCACAGGGCCAGGGACCCACATTCTGATTCCTGCCTTTGGTCACTGTCTGTGCATGGTTTACATGTTTTCCCCGTGTCTGTGTGGGTTTCTTCTGGGTGTTCTGGTTTCCTCCCACAGTCCAAAGATACACAGGTTAGGTGGATTGGTCATTTTAATTTGCTTCTTAATATCCAAAGATGTGCAGATTCTGTGGATTGGCTATGCTAAATTGCCCCTTAGCACCCAAAGATGCGCAGGATAGATGGATTGGCCATGCTAAATTGTCTCTTAGTGCCCAAAGGTGTGCAAGTTAGGTAGATTGTCCATGCTAAATTGCTCCTTATTGTCTAAAGATATGCAGGTTAGGTGGATTTGCCATGCTAAATTGCTCCTTAAAGTCCAAAGATGTGCAGGTTAGATGAATTAGCCATGGGAAATTGTGTGTGGTTGGATGATTATGGCAGGGGAGAGGGCTTGAATAAAATAATCTGTCAGAGATTCAGTGTAAACTCATGGGCCAAACAGCCTCCTTCTGCACTATATGAATTCTACAATTATTGTATGATTCAGAAAGCACTCAAAGAAGGTTTGCATTAATACGTGCATTCGTGCCGGTCAACATTGGCTTTCTAGTTACAGATTCATCCATAATCACCGTAGTGAGTGCGTTATAATCAATCTGTACACCACCATTAATGACCTTGGTGAACTTTCCCCCTTACCCACTCAGAGCCATCTCTCAACGGAGCTGAATCCCTCAGTCATGCGGGGAATAAAACAATCACAAACCAAACTAACACCAGCATTTTGAAGTTTTGCCCTTAAAACGATACAAAACTTGTGTCAATCTCCCAATAATGGTCCCAGGTAATCTTCCATCCAGCTAATTACAATGTACACCGAATAGTTTACTTACCCGTAATCTGCCGCCAAAATAAAAACACACTCATAATACGGAAGTGCCCACAGTAGGGCACAGTGTACCTGAGTCGCTGTTCAGGTCTAACATTTCCTTCACCCCATGCCTTTCCCCCTCAGCATGCTGCAGCAGAGGCCTTTCCCTGCCGTTATCTCAAAAACCAAGTGGAAAACACAAACAAAAGCATCTACTATGGCCGAGAACTCCATCTCAGGTGGTGGAGCCCCCAATATTTAATTCCACAGGGATTGCCAGAGAACTGAATATCGGGTGCTGCGTATAACGATACGGCGTATTCTGCAACTACTGCCCCCCTCCCCCTGCTTCCCCGCCCGCTCAATCACAAGACAAACTTCTACTCCAATATAAAGAACAGCAAAACGTAGGCAGCAAGTTCAAGAGGAAACCTTGGGGATTCTGCTGATGCGCAGAATATTCCCCTAATGGAACCCACTGGAACCTAATGCCAACCTCCCCCTCTCCCGCCCCCATCACTGACTTGTAATTTTAATCCCTACGAACCCCTTCAACCCCTGCAGACATTAAGTACCCGGGGACATTATTGCCGATGACACTTTAACTTTCATTGGTTTCTCGTATCCCTCATTTGACTCAAATCTTTCCACATCAAACAATTGCTTGCCAAAAATAAAAAGTGCTTGATACCCTGTCGCGATCCGGTTAACAGTCCAGTTTAACGCAGTTTGACAGGCTTGGGGATCTCCACAGTTTTGTGCTTTAAGGTTTGCTCGCCGTTATCCTCCATGCTGCTGGCTCGGCGAGCCACAGTGGGGCTGGTGGCACTCTTCCGTGGTGTCTGTGGGCTGGACAAGCCTTTCCGATGAGCCCGGGGGCTGGCTTGAGGGTCCTTCCTTTGGATCTGCGGGCTGGAATGAGCCTTCCTCTGGACCTGAGGGCTGGACTGAGTTGAGTGAGCCTTCCTAGACAGCAGCGGGCTCTTGGATGCCTTTGGCTTGGCTAGTTGGAGGCTGTCAATGCTCTTTAATCCCAGGGCCTCACAGTAGCGGTTACACTGATGGTTAGCGGCAAACTCTTCAATAACGGACGAAGCACAGTTCCCTGTCAGTCCTTGATACCTGCAAAAAAATTCAATTTGAATTTTAAGTCTACAAATAGTAAGGGCACAGAGTCAGAGATAATCATCCCATCCTGCCACCACAATATAGCGGTATCTGAGAGAAGGTTCCATCAGTTAAAGAGGTGTTTCCACTTGTAGCGAAAACCAAAACTGGGACGCATAAATATAAGTCACCAATCCATCCATTAGGGAACTCAGGAGATGTTTTTACCAGACACTGGTTAGAATGTGAAACATCATAAAATCATTGAACTTCTCATAAAACCATTCGGCCCATCAAGCCTGCACCACCAACAATCCCATCCAAGCCCTATCCATATAAACCCATGTATCCTTTGACACTAAGGGACAATTTAGATGGCCAATCCATCTAACCCACACATCTTTGGACACTAAGGGACAATTTAGCATGACCAATCCATCTAACCCACACATCTTTGGACACTAAGGGACAATTTAGCATGGCCAATCCACCTAACCCACACATCTTTGGACATTAAGGAGGAATTTAGCATGGCCAATCCACATAACCTACACATCAGAGCACACCTATGCAGACAAGGAGAGAATACACAAACACCACACAGACAGTGACCCAAGACTGGAATTGAACCCTGGAGCTGTGAGGCAGCATTGCTAACCATTGTGCCACTGGTCTGGAATTAATTTAGTTTTCCCGAGGTGAAATGTGTTGTTCTATTGCAACCAAGTTCCAGTTGGACTTACCCTTTGGCAGACGTCACAATCTGAACAGCCGTGAGCTTCAGTCCCACTCCTGTATGGATAAGGAAACACACACACACACACACACACACACACAGAAATGAGAATAGGTTACTGAGCTTCCATATCTGTTTGAAAATAAATATAGATCCAGTAGTTTCTTGTAGTCATGATCCAAGCTATCACCTTGGGGTCACGTCCTCTAGCATTCTCGGCCCCCCAAACTCACTGAGAGGACATCTCATGCATAGGTCAGGTGGGAAGTATCTCATAATGAAGTTGTAAAATTCATTTATGGGATGTGGGTGTCACTGGCTAGGCTAGCATTGATTGCCCACCCCTAATTATCTTTCAGTGGTGATCCGCCCTCTCGAACTACTGAGTCCATAGGAACATGGAAAAATTTGCAACACAGAAGGCAGCCATTTGGCCCATCTTCTCCATGCCCGCCCAAGGACTCTTTCCTGCCCTAACTTCAGTTTCCTGCACCCGACCCATAGCCCTATAGTTACAGGGTTTAAAGAGCTTAATGAGTTTGGAGTCCGCCTCCACCACCAATTCGAGATAGTGAATTACAAACACCCACCACCCTCAGCGTAAAAAAAGTTCTTCCTCTACACCTATTGCCATGTATCTTGAATAAATGTTTCATTTCCACCCACAGTGTTGTTCGAGACGGAGTTTCAGGATTTTGACCCAGTGATGGCGAAGGAACGGTGATATAGAACATTACAGCACAGAACAGGCCCTTCGGCCTTCGATGTTGCGCCAACCAATATAAAAAGCAATGTCCCTCCAAACTAAACCATTCCCTTCTCTTCCATATACTTATCAACTAACCTCTTAAACGCCACCAAACTTGGCGCATCTACAACTGCTGCAGGCAGGGCATTCCACTCCCGAACCACCCTTTGGGTAAAGAACCTACCTCTGATATCCGTCCTATAACTATCACCCCTTAATTTAAAGCTGTGTCCCCTCGTGCTAGCTTTCTCCATCCTAGGAAAAAGGCTATCACTGTCCACCCTATCTAAACCTCTAATCATCTTATATGTTTCGATCAGGTCCCCTCTTAGCCGCCTCCTTTCTAACGAAAACAACCTCAAATCCCTCAGCCTCTCTTCATAAGACCTGCCCTCCATACCAGGCAACATCCTGGTAAACCTCCTCTGTACCCTCTCCAATGCCTCCACATCTTTCTTATAATGTGGGGACCAGAACTGCACACAATACTCCAAGTGCGGCCGCACTAGAGTTTTGTACAGTTGCAACATGACGTTGCGGCTCCGAAATTCAAACCCTCTACCAATAAAAGCCAAGACTCCATATGCCTTCCTAACAACCTTCTCGACCTGACTGCCATATTTCCAACTAATATTTCCAATATATTTCCAATATATTTCCAACTCAGCATTATGAATAACTTGGAGGGGAATTTGGTAATGATGTTCCCAGGTATCTGCAAACCTTGTCCTTCTAAATGGTAAAGTTTCAAAGTTTATTTATTAGTGTCACAAGTAGGCTCACATTAACACATTAAATGAAGTTACTGTGAAAATCCCCTAATCACCGCACTCCAGTGCCTGTTCGGATACACTGAGGGAGAATTTAGCATGGCCAATGCACCTAACCAGCATGCATTTTGAACTGTGGGAGGAAACCAGAACACCCGGAAGAAACCCACGTAGACACCGGGAGAAAGTGAACTGCCTTCAATGCACCACATCCTTCCTCAAAAAAGACGAAAACCAGACACAACACTCCAGATGTGATCTCACCAACACACTCTACAACTGCAACAACACTTCTCTACTTTGATATATATATACTTCATATATATATATATATACTTCAGTTGCTTTGCAATAAATGCTAACATCCCATTTGCCATTTTTATTATGTGCTGCACCTGCATACCAACTTTCTGTGAAAAGGGATCCCATATCATCAGAAATTGCAGAGACATTCAGCACCAAAGGAGACCATTCTGCCCACACTGATATCTAGGGTATCAATGCTACACCTTCTCCCACGCTTTATCCCCATAGCCCCTCTTTTCCAGGTATTTAGCTAATTCCCTTTTGTAAGTCACAGAATCTGTTTCCACCTCTCATATGGCTATAGTAAATCACAGACTATAGTAAATCACCACATCAAACATCTCTCCTCTGGTTCTGTTGTCAATAATATTATAGCTGTATAATGATGATTGCCCAAGCAAGAGATTGGAATCAATGCACTCTGTAAATATTAACAAACAAATATTTAACACTATTTACCTTGGTAATGATGCATTGACAATTGAGTATTCAGAAGTTCAGTATCCAATCCCTTCTGGGGAAGCAATGGCCTATTGGTATTATTGCTAGACTTTCACTCCTGAAATGCAGTTAATGTTTTGGGGATCCGGGTTCGAATCCCACCACCACAGATGGTGGATGTTGAATTTGAGAAAAGATATCTAGAATTAAGAACCTGCTGATGACCATGAAAATATTGTCAGAAAAACCCATCACAGAACCCCTACAGTGCAGGAGGAGGCCATTCAGCCCAAGGAGTCTGCACCAACCACAATTCTTCTCCCTGTAACCCCTCATACATATCTTGATTATTCCCTGACACTAGAGTCAATTTATCACAGCCAGCCAACCTAGCCCACACATCTTTGGATGATGGGGGAAACCAGAGCATCTGGAGGAAACCCACGCAGACATGGGGAGAACATACAGTCTCCACACAGACAATGACTAAAGCCAGGAATTGAACCTGGGTTCCTGGCACTGTGAGGCTATAGTACTCACCACTGTGCTACCCTGCTGCCCAGGAATGTCCTTTAGGGAAGGAAATCTGCCATCCTTACGTGGTCTGGCTTACATGTGACTTCAGAGACACAGCAACGTAATGGTGACTCTTAACTGCCCTCTGAAATGGCTTAGCAAGCCACTCAGTTCAAAGACAGCTAGGGATGGGCAATAAATGCTGGCCCAGTCAGCGACGTCCATGTCCCACGAATGAATAAAAACACATATCAGCTTAGTTTTGAGGGGCCATCAGAAAATTATCAGATATTACAAGCAAAAGATCAAACAGCAACTGCAAATAGAGTCACCAGGATCTCAGTAGCACAGGTGGGGATTGGGAGAGAGTTCAAGTACAGAGAATACACAAGCAGAATACACGGTCAGAGGGCTATAAATAGGGACACAGGGACAATACTCACCAGCAACCAAGATGGAGGAACAAGCAACAAATAGTCTACATGGGTGCTGGTGAAGACCCCAAAATTGCCTTTGGGATACAACACTTCCTTGATGGGCACTTACATGCTGCATATCAATTAATGTGTCTTAGGACACAGCCAGTAAATAACAACAGGGTATACTGGGCTCAATAAAGCACCAAGTAACAGGTAGGCCCGGCCATTGGATGTACAGGAATCTGAGGCGGATTGGATTCCTTAAAACTCCCCTTTCCCTCAAATCGATCCAGCAGAGGTGGCAGAAGAGGATCCTGGGAGAAGTCAACTCAGTCACCTCGACTGTACTGTGGGTAGAGGAAGAACTAATGTCAAGGAACAGGTGCCAGAGTGTGGCAACTACGGGATTTTCACAGTAACTTAGTTGCAGTGTTAATGTAAGCCTACACGTAACAGTAGTAAATAAACGTAAGCGCCACTTGGTAATTCTATTGAGTTCTTTCATCACTTTGCTTATGATTGTGACTATTCTGATACATTAACATTATCCTACAGTACAGACTGTCTCACTGATTATCTGTTATAAGGCAGATATGAGTGCTGATTGTTTTTGCATACAGTGCAGGAGGATGATACTGTATTTATATTTCTGCATGACGTACAGACCGTACAATAAAGGAGTGTGATCACTGGTCTTGTAATTACATTTTTCTGAAGATTTCTGTTTTCTAATGCCCTACTATCAAGCAATCTACATAGGGTTTCTTTCTGGGGATGTCTCAGGGTCTTAGTGGCCTTTTTTCTAAGCTATTAATCCAGAAACTCAGTAAGTATTGTTAGGGCCTGGGTTCGAATCCCAGCACGCAGATGGTGAAATCTGAATTCAATAAAAAATATCTGGAATTAAGAATCTACTGATGGCCACAAAACCGTTGTCGATTGTCGGAAAAACCCATCTGGTTCACTAATGTCCTTTAGGGAAAGAAATCTGCTGCCCTTACCTAGTCTGACTACGTGTGACTCCAGAGCCACAGCAATGTGGTTGTTTCTCAACTGCCCTCTCAAATAGCCTAACAAGTCACTCAGTTTCAAGAGTAACTGGTTTTGAAGTTTAAAGTTTATTTATTAGCGTCACAAGTAGGCCTACACTAACACTGCAATGAAGTTGCTGTGAAAATCCCCTTGTTGCCACACTCCGGCACCTGTTCGAGTACACTGAGGGAAAATTTAGTATGGCCAATGCACCCAACCAGCATGGATTTCCGACAGTGAGAGGAAACAGGAGGAAACCTACTCAGACCCGAAGCAGGGAGAACGTGCAGACTCCACACAGTCAGTGACCGAAACTGGGAATCAAAACCAGATTCCTGCACTGTGTGGCAGCAGTGCTAATTGCCATCCAATAAAGCATGGGTGATAAATGCTGGATAGCCAGCGATGCCCATGTCCCACAGATTAATAAAAAATTTGATGAATGATTTATAATCGCAAGTACAGTATGCCTGGCAAGGGGTACATGCAGTAAGAAGCCTCACAACACCAGGTTTAAAGAGTACTCGATCAGGAATCCGATCATCCGGCATGGTGCTATTTTAACCCTACCTTGAAAGTCAGTTATTAGCAAATTGCCATTAGTCCATTGGTAAATCCAGTGTTGAAAGGTGCGACACTTCTGTCCAATTTCAGATGTTGATGCTTTCTTGCTCTTGTCTTCCGTTGAATATCTCACAAATTGTCCATTCAAATCTTTCTCTATCGTTGCGTAAGGAACATTGTTGGCTGGACGATACAGCAAGTGCAACGGAATTACCCTGGAAACCAAAATCTGTGTAAGAAACAACTGACCACCAAGAACAAATATTGCCATTGGTTTATTGGCAGAGACACTCACTCTGGCACTGGGCCGAAGGCTTCAAGTGCTCGAGCTTCAGCAGCAAATATTTTACTGTATTCCCTCGCCATGTTTTGAAGCTTACATTCCTGTAAATTTAATTTAAAAATTATTAGTTCCTTTGCAGATCCAGAATGTTAAACAAACAATGTCATCAGCACATCCTTCACAATCACCAAGAGAACAACATTTTTTTATTCGTTCATGGGGCATGGGCGTCGCTGGCTGGCCAGCATTTATTGCCCATCCTCGTTGCCCTTGAGGGCATTCGAGAGTTAACCACATTGCTGTGGTTCTGGAGTCACATGTAGGCCAGAGCAGGTCAGGACGGCAGATTTCCTTCCCTAAAGAACGTTAGTGAACCAGATTGGTTTTTCCAATAATCGACAATAGTCTCATGGTCACCAAGTAGATTCGTAATTCTAGATCATTTTTATTGAATTCAAATTCCATCATGTGCCATGGCGGGATTCGAACCTGGGTCCCCAGAGCATTAGCTGAGTTTCTGGATTAACAGTCTAGCAATGATGCCACTTATGGATCCCAGGCAACTTGGGCAGTGTGGTGACATGTTAGCATTGCTGCCTCACAGCACCAGGGACCCAGGTTCAATTCCCAGCTTGGGTCATTGTCTGTGTGAGTCTGCATCTTCTCCCTATGCCCATTTGGGTTTCTTCCAGGTACTCCAGTTTCCTCCCACAGTCTGAAAGACAGGCTGGTTAGGTACACTGACCCGAACAGGCGCCGGAATGTGGCGACCAGGGGAATTCCACAGTAACTTCATTGCAGTGTTAATATATGCTTTACTTGTGAATGAATAAATAAGTAAACTTTTTCCTTATCTGCATTGTGATAATGTCACTAGCGATAATACCACTAGCCCATCGCCTCCCCTTATGGATCCCAACTACACGAATTCCTTACCTGCATTGTGATATCATGGTTTCTTTCAATCAGGCCATTCTCTTTTGTGGTCCCATAGGATATGCAGTTCCGCACTTTGATGATACAGGTGGCACCTGATTCAAATATCGGCTCCAATCCGTAGATAACCTTGACCCGGCTAGCCTTGCGCCGAAATCCATTGCTGAGGTGCAACTCCTTGGTCATAATTCGGCCAAAGAGTTTGCTGCCCCAGAAGCCTTCATCGGTCAGACCTTTGGTCATTAACATGGGTGTCATTTCAATCTCCTCGCCCACTGGAACACATAAGCCAATAGGTGAGGGAGCACCGTGATTAGAGGGGAAAGCCAGAACTGTGATTGTTCAGCACAGGGCGGGGGTTTGGACCTTACCTTCAATCTCTTCTCTTGAAATATATCCAGACAACACTGCGGCAACAAACAAACCAGTTAGATTTTTCATTCAAAACACAACCACATTTTGCACAGCTCCATCAGGAAATGAAATTAAGAGAGACCGGCAAACCTAGTGAGCCTTTCACCATGTTCCCAATTCTGCTCATAGCCACTCATATACCACTTGCAATCACCCATTGAAAACCAGAATAGACTCTCCAGAATTGGATACTCAGCTGCTCTTTCCTAGGCTGGAAAAATCAAGTCCTAGGGGACATAGATTTTACGTGAACGGAGTAAAGTTTAGAGGAGATGTGCAAGGTAAGATTTTTACACAGAGAGTGGTGGACATCTGGAACACGATGCCTTGGGAGATGGTGGGAGCAGGTGCGATAGTGACATTTAAGGGGCATCCAGACAAATACTTGAATAGGATGGAATGGAAGGATACGGACTGTGTAAGTGCATATGGTTTTAGTTTAGGCATGATTGGCACAGGCTAGGAGGGGCCGAAGGGCCTGTTCCTGTGATGTACTGTTCTTTGCTCTTCGTAATACTACTTATTATCCAATACTCACATGCACTTAAAGTGATAGGGGGAAGTTCACAGGAGATGTGAGGGGCAAGTTTTTTTACAGAGAGTGATAGATGTTTGGAGCATGCTACCAGGGTTGATGGTGGAGGCAGATACGATAGGGGCGTTTAAGAGGCTTTTAGATAAGGGCATGAATATGCAAGGAATAAGGGATATGGACCAAGGGCAGGCAGAATGGATTAGTTTAATTTGGCATCATGTTTGGTACAACGTTGTGGCCAAGGGGCCTGTTCCTGTGCAGTACTGTTCTAGGTGTACACAGCAAGATCCCACAAATATCTCTGACCCAATATTTAACTATATGGGAAGATGTTCTGAATCTCCAACACCCTCTGTGCATTTCCTCAAAATCTGTCACCGTCTCTCGCATACGGAAGCATCCCAAAAGCGCTCTCAACAGCTGACCATTCAAGTAGCCTAGGTTGAAATTTCCCAGCCATTCCCGCTGGCAAGAGCTTCAGGTCCTGCCTACGATGACCGCCCTCCACCCCGCACTCCCCCTCCAACTACTCCACACCCCTCATCCCAATAACAACCCCCACCCCCTGCCCCACCCGTTACCAAGGATTTTCCAGCAGAAGAGGTGCAAGAACCATTGGCCGGGACAGGGGTGGATGATCCCGCTGTTGGCCAGCTCCCACCGCCACCAAACACACCATGGGGATGGGGAGGAAGGGCAGAGATCCCATCCCTGGCAACAAGCTTTAACTAAACTCTGTACATCATACCGGACAGTAATGGATCTAATGTCTTCACTTGCCTTCGTTGCTGAAGAGGAAATCAGTGGCGTCCGAGCCATATTCATTCTCAATGACACATCTGTAAACTCCGCAGTCCTTCGCTGAGGCCTGTACAATCGCCAGTGACACTTGACTCTCGTCACCAGCACTGAAGAAACACAGCAAGAGAAATAATTAGAGTGTCCTGCTGGTAAAGTCCACAGGTAAAGAAAGCATCCCGTTAGAGGCCATTCACCGAATCCTTTATTGGCCTATTTTCCCACAAATTGGGAAGGTCAAACCTTCAGGCTCCTTATCACTCAGTCACATCTCCTTCAGAGAGCTTAGAAACTTGGCCTCACTGAAGTTGCCTTTCCCTAAGTCCAAGTGCACACTTAATGTGGTCTTATGATCAGATCAGCAACTCCACTCATGTGAGGGGCGGCATGGTGGCACAGTGATTAGCACTGCTGCCTCACAGCGCCAGGAATCAGAGTTCAATTCCTGGCTTGGATCGCTGTCTGTGTGGAGTCTGCACGATCTCCCCATGTCTGCGTGGGTTTCCTACGCGCGCCCCGGTTTCCTCCCACAGTCTGAAAGACGTGCTGGGTAGGTGTACTGGCCATGCTAAATTCTCCCTCAGTGTACCCAGACAGATGCCGGAGTGTGGCGACTCGGGGATTTTCACAGTAACTTCATTGCAATGTTAATGTAATCTTACTGGTGACATGAATAAATAAATAAGGTACAACGGGCAGGACTGGAAAACTGCAGCTGATGTGTGCTTGATTTTGAACTTTGAAGTTATTTATTAGTGTTGCAAGTAGGTTTGAATGTCATGGTTTGAGTGATGAGAGAAACTTACAAATGAAATAATTATTTGTCTGCTCAGAGTAAGTATTGATGCCAATGTTTGGGCCAATGGGTGGAAGGCAGGGTTTACATCCAGTAGTGAGAACATTGATTTGGAATGAGGCTGCGAAATATCTGTCATTGAGTTCCTGGCCTGAGGATGTTAATAGCTACCTTCGTTTCAATGTGTCCAAGTGAAGTCCATCCTTCTGCCATTTGATGACTGAGTCACTCAAAACATTGAAGAATTGGCACCAAAGTTTCAGGTTTCCAGAGGCGTCTGAAAACTGCTCCAGCCTGATCTTCCGGATCACCTGGGGAGCTGAGGAAAGGCAAAGACAAAAGGATTGGTCATTGAGGACCTGGAGACATTGGCCTTTAGAGGGAGAGGGTTTGAGTATTGGAATAGGGATGTTTTGCTGCAATTGTACATGGCATTGGTGAGGCTACAAGTGAAGCATTGGAAATTCGGCATGTCAACTACGACTCTCACCAACTTTTACAGATGCAACATAGATCCTTTCTGGTTATATCACAGCTTGGTATGGCTCCTGCCCTGCCCAAGACTGCAAGGAACTACAAAGGGTTGTGAATGTACCTCAATCCATCATGCAAAATGCTGTGTGATTTCAAAAAGAAATTAGATAAAACTCTTGGGGCTAAAGTGATCAAGGGATATGAGGGGATGGGGGAGATCAGGATATTGAATTTGATGATCAGCCATGATCAAAATGAATGGCAGAGAAGACTCTGACATGATGGGCCAAATGTCCTCCTTTCCAGTGCTATAACCATTCTATGACAATTCTGGCAACTCACTAACATCTTTCATTGACCACCTGGTCTGCGGGCGCAGATTGTCTGCCTGCCCAAACCTGGAAATAGACAGGCTCGGGTACTGTTAGAGCTTTTGGGAGTTTAAACATCTCCCCCAAAGCAGATAATCTTGAGGGGGGCCTAAAATTCATTGATGTGATTCTGCATCCCTGGAACCATCTTTAAAATAACGCAGGCAGGGAATTGATAAAGGAATTGGTTAGAGCGCAGAGGAGATTTACTGGTGGTTTGAGTTATAAGGAGAGGCTGGATAGACTGGGACTCTTACCTCTAAAAAGGTTCTTGGTTGATTTACGCTCCTCTGCTTTCACCTCAGTTTTGGCATCGGCGGGTTTGCCGTCCTTGCCCGTCTCTCCCTTGGTGGTTGGGGAGCTCTCACCCTGATCATCAGCCTCCCCATAATGCTTGGGCACCTCCAGCGTGTCCATCCTCCGCACCATGGTTGGCGAGCGCCTCTCCGTGGGCGCTACCTGCTGCAATGTCGGCGCCTGCAAGAGGGCGCTGCTCCTTCGGGGCGCCAAGAGAAACTGGCTCGATTCCTCCGCTGGCCACCCGCCATCTCCCGGACCCTGGTGGGCTCTCTTGAGGACCTCCTCCTTCTTGAGCTGGGCGGGCAGGTAAGGCACGTCGGAGGCCGGCTCCTCAGGGTCATCCAGCTGCTTAGCCCTGGGGAGGAAAATCTTGCGGCGGGCTCCGGAAGCGAGCTCAGCAGGTGTGGCAGCCGGGATGATTGGTGGGGCATCACTGACCTTAACCTTGGTGCTTAACACTGGCAGAAGCGGTGCTGCGGGTATGTCTTTCTTGACTTCTTCCTCCTCCTCTACCTTTACCATCCCTGTATTTTTAAGCATCTCATTATCTACTACAATGGACGGCACTTGGCTTATTTTCAGCACTGGTGCGTCTGAGATACTCGTCGCAACCTGCAAGTCGCTTCCTAACGTTACGTCTTCAATCCTCGTTATGGTTGATGTTGGAGACACAGTTTCATTATCTGGGGGACACGGCACATTACTTCCAGTCTCAGTAACCTCCTTCACCACGCCGCTTTCCTCTGATGAGCTCGACAGGACTGAGTTTATGTCAGTTTTGTCTTCAGGACTTAGGGAAGAAATAACTCCTTCTCCTTCTTTCACATCTTCAAGGCTCGTATCATCCAAGGTGGGCGGAAGAGGGGGCGTGTCCGGAACGTTTTCATCCGCGGGTGCCACCAATTCTGCCCAGGCAAAGCCGAGGTTGTCCAAAGGCCCTGTGGTGGTGGTGGAATCTCCTGGGTGCAGAGGTGGTTGGGTATCTGATGGAGCAGTTGGGAGGTTGAGTTCAGGAATACTGGGTGGGGTGTCAGCAGGGAGGGCGGGCTCAGTGCTCGTCTTCACCAGAGGTGGGGCTGAGGTAAAGATGCCCGCGTTCGATCCTTCTACGTTGCTCGGCAACACCGTGACATCATCGACATTGGCCGAGAGTCCAGCCAATTCAGGTTCTTCATCCACATGTTCACGTCCAGTGTCGGCCAGCAACACCACTGGTGGAGTTTGGGCGATTTCTTTCTCCAAGAGTGGCTCTTCAGGGAGTGATTTACTCCTGCGTGGGCCTTTAGTGTGTAAGTGTGGTCCAGACACAGGCGGGGGATATGACGCAGTTTCAGGTTCTCCCACCTCGACAGCGGGGGACTTCTCACTCAACAAGAAACTGGGTATTTTTAGGTAAGAAAGGAGTTTCTCAACCAGGTGGGCACCAAAGCTGTCTGTGGGTGCATCCCGCCGCACACGGGCCTCAGCTCCAGCCTCCTCGGCACGATCAACTTTCAGGAATTCACCTTCCAGCTCAGCAATCATCGCCTTGGGTAATTTTTTATTTGCAGAGGTCGCTTCAGCAGAATGCCCTTCAGCAAGCAGGAGAGCAAGATCAATGGACGGTTCTCCCATCGATGTATCTGGGCCCTCTGAGGATCTTGCCTCCTCCATCTGAGGGTCCGTGTTGCCCACGGAAACAGGTGCCTCTCTCACAGCTTGAGGCCTGTCCACAGTTGGGGCCTGGTCACCGGCAGGAGCAAGGCTGGTGATCTCCATTTCTTCGAGACCGAGCTCATGCTGGTCGATGGTTTGAGTGCCCTGGCTCCTCTTTCCCACACCCACCTGTGGCTCCTCATCTTTGGGAGGCAGTAAGAGGCCCTCGTTGGGGTAATCACTTAGTTCCGGCAGCGTCCCTTCCGAAGTTGTGGTCTCTGGTGTGCGAGGCTCATCTGAGATCTCACTTTGCTCGGGGGTGTTCAGGAAGTCCAATTTCTCCCACTCGCCATTGGAGCTAAGACTGCACACATCACCAGTGGTCTCCGAGACAGGCGAGATGTCAGATTCTGCCTGCTCCCTACGTCCCACAGTCTGAAAGAGGAAAGAAGGGACAAAACTTTAACTCAGTAACACAATCTATACACATACAGACATCATTATTATTATTATTATTATTATTTCAGGATGGGAATGGAAGGTAAATGTTACGGTTAGGGTATATTAGTGTGGGCAGTTAGAATTAGGGTTGGGGTCAGAATAGACTTCCAGATGCCACTTAAAGGGCAGCACAATGGTTAGCACTGCTGCCTCACAGAGCCTGAGACCCAGGTTCAATTCCGGCCTCAGGACACTGTCTGTGCAGAGTCTGCACATTCTCTGTGTCTGCATGGGTTTCCCCAATGAGATAATTTGGGGGTTTCATTGGCGCCAGATTGCTGGTCAAGTTTTAAGTTTATTTATCAGTGTCAAGAGTCGGCTTACATTAACACTGCAATGAATTTACTGTGAAAATCCTCGAGTCACCATACTCCGGTGCCTGTTTGGGTACACTAAATGAGAATTTAGCACAGCCAATGCACCCTAACCTGCATGTCTTTCAGACTGTGGGAGGAAACCGGAGCAAATGGAAGAAACCCACACAGACACGGGGAGAACGTGCAGATTCCACACAGACAGTGACCCAAGCCAGGAATTGACCCCAGAGCCCTGGTGCTGTGAGACAGCAGAGCTAACCACTGTGCCACCATGCTGCCTTGAGTGAAGAAATACATTCTAAATGGCCTAGCCCATAACTTGAGACTGTGTTCCCTTGTTCCAGATTCCCAACCAGCGGAAACATCCTCCGTGCAGACAGTCCATCCATCCCTGTCAGAATTTTATGAGCTTCAATCAGATCTCCTCTCATCCTTTTAAACTCCAGTGAAAACAGGCCCAGTTGACCCAACCTTTCCTCTTAGGACAGTCCTACCAATCCCAGTATCAGCCCAGTGATCCTCCGCTGTGTTCCCTTTATGGCAAATATATTCTCTCTTGATAGACAAACCAACGCTGCACAAAATACTTAAGGTGAGGTCTGACTAAACCCCCTGTATAACTACACTAAGATCTCTCTTCTTCTGAACACAAATCTTCTTGCAATGAAAGCCAACATACACTTGCCTTCCTAATTGCTTGTTGCATCTGCCTCTCCACTTATATTGACTGGTGTACAAGGACACCCAGATCTGTTTGTACATCCACACTTCCCAATATATCACTGTTTAAACAGTACTCTTCTTTTTTGTTTTGCGCAGTGAAGTGAATAACTTCACAATTAGCCGCATTGTGCTGTGCCTACCATTTGTTTGCCCACTCTCTCAACTTGTCTGAATCACCTTGGAACCTCCTTCCATCCTCCTTATACCTCACAAGTCTGCCCTGTCTTGTGCCATCAACAAGAAGCTGGGCAATGTGGCAATAAGGCAGCATGGTAGCACAGTGGTTAGCACTGCTGCCTCACAGTGCCAGGGGCTTGGGTTTGATTCCCGGTTTGGCTCACTGAGTTTGCACATTCTCCCCATGTGTGCATGAGTTTCTGCTGGGGTGCTCCAGTTTTCACCCACTCTCCAAAGATGTGTGGGTTAGGTTGATTGGCCCATGCTTAAAATTGCCCTTCGTGTCCTGAGGTGCATAGGTTAGATGGATTAGTGGGTAAATGTTTAGAGGTAGAGCATAGGTGGGATTGTGGTCGATGCAGACTCGATGGGCCAAATGGCCTCTTTCTGCGCTATAGGGTTTCTAAGTGGAAAATCCTATCTGGAGGGCTCTGTGAAGTTGGCCCACCTCTGGACAAGATTCCCAAGTCTGAGCTGCCATGGGAGTCACAGAGAGCCAATCAGGATGGGTAAACAGGCATGCTTTTCAGATGCTGACAACCTATGGAGATCTAAGACCAAGGAGTCAGCGAGAGGCTGTGTGAGGAAATCTCTTCCTGTACAACAGAGACCTGAGCCTTTACCTGAAAGATTACATATTGGCAGAGAGAGAGCAGTCTAACGTATAGTGTGGAGTTTTCAGTTCTATTAATTAGTTTTATTTTTATCCACCTGCCTGGAGAAGTGACTATAATTTGAATTTGAGGTTAACAAATCCTTCAATCTCTTCAACGAACGCAGTGAGAATGGTTTTGATGCCACCAGGAATGAGTCTCTCAAGGCAGGAGTTTGAGATTTTCCAGTCCCTCCCCACCAACCCATAGCAGGCTTTCCACTGAGGGAGGTGAATTGGGATTTTCCAGTCCCGTTGAAGTCTATGAATGGCTTTCATACCCTGTGGAATGCAACAGGGTATCACTCTTGGCAAGACTGGAAAATTCCACCCAGTATGCGAAGGATGGTCTGGCACTGAAAGGTCACAGTCGCGATTGGAGCTGTCCCCCCACTTGTGGAGTGGGCAGCCATCTCCCCTCCGCCCTGTCCTCAAGCGATTGAACATAGAACATAGAACACTACAGCACAGAACAGGCCCTTCGGCCTTCGATGTTGCGCCGACCAATATAAAAAGCAATGCCCCCCCAAACTAAACCATTCCCTTCTCTTCCATATACTTAACTAACTTCTTAAACGCCACCAAACTTGGCGCATCCACAACTGCTGCAGGCAGGGCATTCCACTCCCGAATCACCCTTTGGGTAAAGAATGTGGATTAAGGCTTTGTTCAGATTTTCCACAAAACGGAGTTCACCAGGCGGGGCAGTTATCAGGTTAGAATTGAATCATAGAATCCCTACAGTTCAGAAGGAGGCCAATCGATCCATCGAGTCTGTAACAACCCCATCCCAGGCCCTATCCTTGTAGCCGCACATAATCCCCCTGACATTAACGGGCAATCCCATCCTGACCTGTTCCCCATAACCCTGCCAATCCCCCTAACCCACACATCTTGGGACACTAAGGTGCAATTTATCATGGCCAATTCTCCTGACCTGCACCATCTTTGGATGGTTACTTTTGGTGATGTGTGCAGTCAACCAGAGGTGCATCATCAAGGGCTGGGGACTGTTGTTAGTTTGTAAGGTGCAGCTGTATTCTATTGGGGGATATAGGTTCTCAGATGAGTGCAGGAGTTTTTTAACAATCTGGCAACAACTCCAGATTACTGAAGAAGCAGTTGAGAGTGAAGCTAGTGCAGAAATTGGTGGCCATCACTCTGGGATGACAATGCCCAACAGTACACACACATTCACTCAGCTTATCTACCCAATAGCGGAATACTGCTGCTCAATCTGCATCAACAGCAAACATACCCGAAGGATTATTTCTAGAATTTAGGGACTAACGCAGCTGGAGCAGCTTCCCGAACACATTGTCTAGAACACATTGAGCTTTTTGAGGAAAATTATCCTCCTCAGAAACGACTACAACTAATGAACCACTCCCATGAAGGATTGATTAGTTAAAGGGAAAAGTACCTTTTCTCTAATTTAGTGTATTAGTTGTTTACACAGTAATGTTTAGTCAGTGTTGCTTTTAGTTTGCTTGTTACAGTAAAAGTCTGAAAATGTGGAGTTTTGTGCAAGTATTTTCACAAAGATTGCTCCTTAGTGTCCAAAGATTTGCAGGTTAGGTGGATTGACCATGCTAAATTGCCCCTTAGTCTCCAAAGATACGCAATTTAGGTGGATGAGTCCGTAAAGATGTGTAGGCTAGATAGATTAGCCATGGTAAAATGTGAAAGATTACAAAGGTAAGGTGGGGAAGAAGGTCCGAGTAACGCAGTTAGTGCAGACTCAATGGGCTGAATGCCTCCTTCTACACTTAGGGATTCAACGATTCTATATAAACCTTAGCAACTCATCCACAAACCGTACTCTTTAACCTCATTGACCTCCGGTATGGGAGGCCTCTGACCTGAGCTGGCAGGAACCTCATCAATCACACCCAACCTGTAGCGCAGCAAGTCTTGATGTTTGTCAGCACTGTTCACCTTGTGAACCCTCTCCTAAAGCAGCAGTGGAAAGTTCTTCCTGGCACTCTGTACTTTTCATTCAGTAATTAGTGTTGCTACCTCACAGCACTAGGGACCCAGGTTCAATTCTCAGCTTGGGTCTCTGTCTGTGTAGAGTTTGCACATTCTCCCCATGTCTGTGTGGATTTTCTCTGGGTGCTCCGGTTTCCTCCCCCACTCCGAAAGACGTGCTGGTTAGGAGCACTGCCATGCTAATTTCTCCTTCAGTGTACCCTAACAGGTCCAGAACATGGCGACTAGGGGATTTTCACAGTAACTTCATCGCAGTGTTAATGTAAACCTACTTGTGATACTAACAAATAAACTTAAACCTTTCTAGCTTCCTTGACCTGTACTGTTCCTTCAGATACAGGAGTGTTCATTTCTTTTTCACTTTTAAGTGAGAAAGCATGCTACGACAGATCTATTTATTTCTCCCTCGATAACTGAGAAACAATTGAAAATTCCACTCATAAAGTAAAACATCTTTGCTTTCTAGCCATTTTATTTCCTTGAGACCACAGTTAGCCTAGGCTTCACCCACTGTGAAGTAACTAGGCCCTGACATACACATGGTATCTGCGGGATTGTCCCAATATGAATAAATATTTCTCTTCGGTATTCACGCAGGGTGATGTAAATGTAGTTATGGAGAACACTGAGGTACAGGGTAGCAAACTGGAAGGTATCGAAGTAGATAGGGAGGATGTGCTAGATATTCTCGAGGGTTTGAAGTTGGATAAGTCCCCTGGGCCGGACGGGATTTACCCTAGGATTCTCTGGGAGGCAAGAGAGGAGATTGCAGAGCCTCTGGCTCTGATCTTCAGGTCGTCGTTGGTTACGGGTGTGGTTCCGGAGGACTGGAGGATAGCGAATGTGGTACCATTGTTCAAGAAGGGGAAGAGAGACCTTCCAGGGAATTATAGGCCAGTGAGTCTTACTTCTGTTGTGGGCAAAGTATTGGAGAGAATTATTAGGGATAGGATTTATAGTTATTTACAGAGAAATGAATTGATTGGGGATAGTCAGCATGGTTTTGTGAAGGGTAGGTCGTGCCTTACTAACCTCATTGAGTTTTTTGAAAAAGTGACCAAAGAGGTGGATGGGGGTAAGGCGGTTGATGTGGTATATATGGACTTTAGTAAGGCGTTTGATAAGGTGGCCCACGGAAGACTTCTGCAGAAAATGCAGATGTATGGGATAGAGGGTGATTTAGCTAATTGGGTTAGGAATTGGCTAGCAGATAGAAGACAGAGGGTGGTGGTTGATGGGAGATATTCATCTTGGAGTTCGGTGACAAGTGGTGTACCTCAGGGGTCTGTTTTGGGGCCCCTGCTGTTTGTAATTTTTATAAATGATCTGGATGAGGGTATTGAAGGATGGATTAGTAAATTTGCAGATGACACTAAAGTCGGTGGAGTGGTAGATAGTGAAGAGGGGTGTTATAGTTTGCAGAGAGACTTGGACAAGTTGCAGAGCTGGGCCGAGAGGTGGCAAATGGAGTTTAATGTGGAAAAGTGTGAGGTAATGCACTTTGGCAGGAATAATAAATGTGTAGAGTATAGGGCTAATGGTAGGATTCTTAATAGTGTTGATGAACAGAGGGATCTTGGTGTATGTGCATAGATCCCTGAAAGTAGGCAGTCAAGTCAAGAAGGTTGTTAAGAAGGCATATGGAGTCTTAGCTTTTATTGGTAGGGGGATTGAATTTCGGAGCCGCAACGTCATGTTGCAACTGTACAAAACTCTAGTGCGGCCGCACTTGGAGTATTGTGTGCAGTTCTGGTCCCCACATTATAAGAAAGATGTGGAGGCATTGGAGAGGGTACAGAGGAGGTTTACCAGGATGTTGCCTGGTATGGAGGGCAGGTCTTATGAAGAGAGGCTGAGGGATTTGAGGTTGTTTTCGTTAGAAAGGAGGCGGCTAAGAGGGGACCTTATCGAAACATATAAGATGATTAGAGGTTTAGATAGGGTGGACAGTGATAGCCTTTTTCCTAGGATGGAGAAAGCTAGCACGAGGGACACAGCTTTAAATTAAGGGGTGATAGTTATAGGACGGATATCAGAGGTAGGTTCTTTACCCAAAGGGTGGTTAGGGAGTGGAATGCCCTGCCTGCAGCAGTTGTAGATGCGCCAAGTTTGGTGGCGTTTAAGAGGTTAGTTGATAAGTATATGGAAGAGAAGGGAATGGTTTAGTTTGGAGGGGCATTGCTTTTTATATTGGTCGGCGCAACATCGAAGGCCGAAGGGCCTGTTCTGTGCTGTAATGTTCTATGTTCTATGTTCTATAAAGGATTCTCAGTTTGTAAATACTGCTGAAGTTCATCACATGGTTCCACATTCAGCCGGTCTCCGACAGAGCCAGGGAGACAGTAAAGTCGCCTTGTCTCATTTCTCAAATCTGTATTCGAACGGGCAGAGCCCAAGACTTAAACTGCGTGAAATTTAAAAATCTAGAAAATCATTCATTTTCCTGTGAGAGAACTGTGAAAATCATTTCCGCTCAGAGAAGGAAAAGCAGACAGATCACCCTTCTCTGATCTAAGCCATGGATACAAAGCCAGAGCTAAACTCAAACTCCTGTTTGGATGGTGTGTAGTGTTACAGATGAGAAATATATCATTTATATTCTAGGAGATATAGTCTTTGTTCATTCCCTGGTGAAATAAAACTTTCCTGATTTGGGCCTCAATTTTTAGGGCCTAGTCCTCTCAGGCCTGCAGGCTGAAAGGCACATCCCAAAGTGCTTGCCAATGTCTATTCTTAGCCATGCTTTATTCCTGACCATCGCTGTCGCAGATATATTCTTATTTGGATGATTGTTGATCAAAGTTGCTCGTTGAACGACTGGAAAGGCAACTGTTATCTCTCTACTTCATAAGCCTGAATTGCTTTGGTGATAGTCCTTACTTAACATCAGTGGAGCTTTATCTGTGAGGCTGACAGGAGTGATTATCTTTGTCACACTTGACAAATGGCTCTTTATTAAATTTCGGCATTTCAAAGCTCTGGCTTTCTAATTTCTGAAGCACTCAATGCACCTAGTGACAGATACAGAGATGATTCCAGCGATCTCTTGCCCCCCTCCCCCCTCCCATCTTCCTCCACAGACTCAGGCAGTGCTCCATCACAAGGGGCCTATACCTAAGTCCCATTCACCACCACACTTGCTGGCGGAACTTGGTCCAATAACATTTTCAGTTCAAAAACTCTTACCCTTAATTACAAACTCCCCCTATCTCTGTAACTTCTACAAAACCCCATAACCCTCCAAAAAACTCTGCCCTCCTGTTCTGGCCTCCTTTGTGTTTCTCTGCCTCACCCCTGTCCCCCTGACCCCACAACCATGCTTTAACAATTGGAAGTTCTGGAACTTTCTTCTGACTTGCTATAATAAAATTCAGGAGGCACAGTGGTTCGCACTGCTGCCTCACAGCACCAGGGACTCAGGTTCAATTCTCAGCTTGGCTCACTGTTTGTGTGAATTTGCACATTCTCCCTATGTCCGCATGGGTTTCCTCCAGATGCTCCAGTTTCCTCTCACAGTCTGAAAGACGTCCTAGTTAGCTGCATTGGACGTGCTAAATTCTCCCTCAGTGTTACCTAACCAGGCACTGGAGTGCGGCAACTAGGGAATTTTCATAGTAACTTCATTGTAGTGTTAATGTAAGACTACTTGTGACACTAATAAATAAAGCTAAAAAATTACAGTGCAGAAGGGGGTCATTGGGCCCATCGAGCCTGCACCAATAACAATCTCACTCAGGTCCTATCCCCATAACCGCACATATTTACCTTGTTAATCCTCTTGACACAGAGGGGTAATTTAGCATGGTCAATCCACCTAACCCGCACAATTGGGGGAATCTATGGGAAGGCAATGGGACATCTGATAAGTGAGAGACTTTCAAATTGTGTTAACCAGGATTCAGGGTAAGCACATTCCTTTGAGAGTAAGGAACGAGGCTGATAGAAGTGAGTTATCCCTGGATAACTCGGAATATTGAGACTATGGTCAAGTAAAAGGACAGACATGACATGGATAGGCAGCTGGGTTCAAATGGATCCTTCAAGAGTATAGAGGGTGTAGAAATAGAATTAAGAGAGAAATCAGGAGGGTAAAAAGGGGACATGAGAATGCTTTGGCAGATAAGACAAAGGAAAATCCAAAGAGATTCTACAAATACATAAAGGGCAAAGGAGTAACTAGGGAGAGAGTAGGGCCTCTTAAGGATCAACAAGGTCATCTATATGCAGATCCACAAGAGATGAGTGAGATCCTAAATGAATGTTTCTCATCAGTATTTACTATTGAGAAAGGCATGGATGTTGAGGAAATTGGGGAGATAAATAGTGATGTCTTGGAGGGTGTATACATTAAAGAGAAAGAGATGCTGGAAGGCTTAAAGTGATGATAATTCATTCCACGTGCTTGTATGCT